>JAWWEE010000074.1:129131027-129275373 GCA_035221455.1 Xenops minutus | reverse complement strand
CCCACGCTTCCTGAGCTTGCCTAAGGGGATGTTGTGGGAGACAGTGCCAAAAGCCTTGCTGAAGTTGGGGTAGACAATACCCACTGTTCTCCCCTCATCCTCCCAGCCAGTCATGCCATCTTCAGAAGGCTATCAGCTACATAAGCCAGCTTTAGGTTAACTTCATAGTGCTGAAGCTGTTCTGATAGCACCAGTGGAGCTGGAATTTGCTGTGCAGCACTCGGCAAGTGCAACAAACTTTTGAGTGGCCAAAAAATATTTGGATATGGATTGCAAACCATGTGAAGACTCATCTACTCTTTGAAACTCCACCCCAAAATTTGATGATTTCTCCTTGATGGTAAGGCTCTACTCTTTTCCTTTGTAACTGAAGAAGCTTTTTGCTATTTGGTGGGTTTCTGAAGAAGTGTCACCCTTTATTGCTCATGTGCACCGATGATATTAAAAATAAGCCAGCCAGTTGTCATAGATCAGAAACACATGAATTAGAAACAGACAGTAAGCAGTATCTGGGAAAATCCAAATCATCAAAAGCTTAGAGGATTGTAATCTAGTTCGGTTAGGTCACAGGTGAAGCTTTTTGAAAAGGGGATCAATAAATAGGCTTGTATGAACTGTGAGCATATTTATAGTGAAGCAAATTTTAACTCAATTTAACTATTTTCTTGTAGAATCTGCAGCCGGAGTGAGCCCTGCCATTCTGAGTTACTGTGGGAAAGGCAGGAGAGGAAACTGAGCAGAAATGAGCAATAAACAGAAATGAAACTATCTCGATTATTCTAAGTCCTGGGCCTGAACATAAAATGGATGCCATTAAAACATGGAAATTTTGCACCATGATCAATTCTCATTCTCTTGGAAAAGTCTGGGGAATTCAAAGTATTCCCCCCGCACAGAAAGTTCAAAAGTACTGTTGCTGACAGTGAATATTCAGCATTCGATGCTGTCTTCTGTAGAGGATGCAATACCCTCATGGTAACAATACAGGATATTTATATATGTATAAGTCAGTGTGGTACATCTTCTGAGAGCTCAGCCCTGTGCAGAAGAACTCTGGTGATGAGAGCTTTTCTTCAACTGGGAATGTGATGTGAGGGCTGTGGGAGAGGTTTGGAGGGGTTAGAACAGGATTTTACCTGATGTTTAATGGGTCTTAGTGGTTTAACTTCTCAAATAAGCTGTGCACCCATAAAGCAAAGGTTCATTTTCCTCATCCATATGACAGCCAAGGGAATTTATCTAATAATATAATAACTGCCTGGAATAAAGGGCAGTTGGTGACTAGGTTTTGATCCTGTGAGTAAACTACATATTTCTCCATATTCTATGTTAGTGGCAAAGTTACTCTCTGTCATGGAACTCAGCAAATCAGACAGTGCTGCCAACGCTGACTTTAACACAAATCTCACCAAATTTCTAGTTTTTTTCTTAGAGCTGCAAAGAAAAGTATTTGAGTGAGAATCTTATACTTTATTTTAAAAAGAAAGGACAGTAGAGGAAGGACTCAGAATGTGAAGCACATACATCCTAACGCCTCAGAAAACACAGAAATAAAACAACAGTGAAGGACTTGATTGATTTGTTAAAAACCTACTTAAACTTATTTAATGATTTCTCTTTTCTTCGGTGTATCTTCTGAGTGCTTGACAGCTTCGGGCAATTCAGGTTGTGTGGCAAGAACCCAAAGGGCAAACAGGGGAGCTGACTTAGTGAACTACATTGTCATGGGCATTTCTAGCAGCCCAGGTAAGAGAGGGGTCTGGCTGTGCCTGCACACAGTTTTTAAACAAGCATCTGTGTTCGTGGACACTCAGAGAGCAGCTCCATGCCAGCTGGGTGCAGACCTGGGTGCGGCTGCTGTAGCTGTGACCCCGGAGAGAGCCAAACCCAGCTCCTCTTTGCACTGGCCCTGGTGCACCAGGGGTGTGGGGAGCTCATGTAAGACCATGGGCCTGGAAAAGAGTCTGAGAAGTCCTTGAAAAGTCTGAGAAGACAGGCTGGGGTCACACAGTCTCTCACATGTAAAGGGCTAGAAACTCCTTGCCAGGTTGCCTGACTCTGTGAGCTGCTCCTGCGAGAAGAGCTTGGGCAGAGGGCAGCAGCCCCCTCCACCAGCCGTGGGCTATGAGTTGTATGTCTGGTCTGTGGGAAACATGAGTCACTTGATGCACAGCTAGTGGCTGTAGTGAGCCTCCCTGTGACAGCTGGGGGTGGTCCTGCCCGCCTTGCAGGGACCTCCAGTGCCCACCTCCATAGCCCCTGGGCTGCACAGTCCTGCAGGGGCCAGAGAGGATGTTTGCCTCTGACAGGGGGGAAGTGGGGCTGCTGGGTGATATTCCCCTTTTCCACTCAGCAGGCACAGAGGTAGCAACTGCAGGATGCCTCCTCAGGCATGAAATGTGGTGAGGGTAAGAGATGGCTACAAACAGGCCACAGCCAGTTTGGGTAAGGAAATAAACTCACAGTCAGTAATAATATCAAAATGACAGTAGAAAAATTACAGCTGTGAGCCTGGAATACAACACAAATACAAAATAAACCATAAAACCCGCCCAGAGAGAACTGCAGAGGTGCCTCCACCCTTTTAGGTTGTCAGCAAATATCTCAGTGGCAAAGCAATTGGAAGGCATGGAAATGCACTCAAAATTCTGCATCCCTCCAGGCCTATAATGTATGCAGCTCATAATATAAGAAATGCAGGCACCAGCTCAACAGACAGACAACATTTTTTAACCTTTTTTAATGTCATCTTTTTTTTTTCAATCACAGAAAAGAGACAATTGGATTAATGTATTACTAGGGTTCATTAATTTGTCTCCTCAAATGGTAAGATGAATGACAAACTCATTCTCAGTAATTTTTCCAAGTAAAAGAATAGATTTAAAGTTTCTTTTCACAGACAAAATTAATGGAGCCAATATTTTTCAGTCGTTGCTGGCAAGTCTCTTCCAATGAAAATAGGTGTCCTTCACATACCAAAACACCATGCAGAGCCAGAGCCTGTAAGCAGTGCCTTGTGTTTCTAAGTCCTTTTGAGCATGGCCTGCAATCACTAAATCTGTAACGTAAGGACCATGTTCTGAATCACAACACAGGGAATAATTGGCAGCAACTAACTTGCCTAGTGAGCACTGCTGGCCTTCCAAGTAGACTTGCCCCAGCATTCCTAAACGAGTTCAGTGTGAGCTGCTCATGCACAGAGGTCTGCATCGCTCTGGCTTTCCTAGCACGGTTGGCAGCAATTAATGATGTTAGCATTTGATGCTCAAAATTCAGGCTGCAGAGGTCTCTGGAGTTTCTTTCCTCTCCTGGAGCAAATGGTTTGTGTTGCTTTGGAGCCCAGTTACAGGAAGCATTCATACGTGCTGATCGATGGACAGGGCTGAAAGCAGGCTCCCAGGATAGAAGTGTGCAAAATTCTTTGGTTATCCCTTGTGGTGTTTGCTGATGCTGCTCCATTCTGGTCCACAAGCCTGCAAATACACTCATTTGCCAAATTCAGTGGTTCAGGCAACTTCTTTACCAAATTTGCCAAAGATTCATATTCCAAAAATCTCATATTTCAGTTCTGATAAAAGGATGTTTATAGACCTCATTACTGTGGAATAATGTGAAAAATGTATAAAATGTCAGTGCTGTCTTAAAGTCTTTGTTTTTGACAAGTGGAGCTCATTTGACACTCTAAATGCTCAGAAGGTCATGGTTGATTCCTGTCTCCTATTCAAACAAGCTTTGAATAAAAATCCACGTGTCTTGGACCACATCTCCACTGTCTTGTAACAGCAGTCTCAGGACCTCATGGAGAGGGGCTGTGCCAGCCACCCTTTCACCTACCGTCTTTGACATGATCAGTGCTACAACCCACACATAGGCCCCAGGGACTGTTGGAATACACGTCCAAACACAACCGCACAATGACTTGCCAACAGAAATGACTGGCCAGTGGTCACTACACAGCCAAGTAATCCGGTGATGCACGGGCTGCCGAGTCCATCACCCTTCAGAGCCATGTAGACATAGACTGTGAGATTAAATGCCAAAATCATGGGGAAAACAGATGAGTATTTGAGCACACAGTCTACTGAGAATGGAGCAAAGCACTTAAGAAAAGCAGCAGACAGGCAAAGCACTTAGAAGGCACTTAACTTTAAGCCTGTAAGCAATTCATTTTTGAGTATTCATAACTATAAGGAGTCAAAAGGAGAAAGCTGGCCTATATTACATGGGTGAGCAGATTCATATGCAGCATAGAATTCTGAGGATGGCCATATATCTTGCTTCCCTTTTGTGTAAAGTGACACCTTCCAAAGCTTTAAAAGTGTCCTGCTAATAATTATTCAAATGATTAATAGTTACTGAGAAGGAAAGTAAAATGATGATTGGATCTCTCTTCCTATTCAAAATACTCCAGCTAAACAGCCACCCTCCTTCCCCAGGGCTCTTATCATTGCTCCCTTGTCATCATGCATACTACGAGTCTGTGAATATATAATACTGAAAGAGACTCCAGTCCTGTGCAGTGTACAATCTATCCTTGTATCTTTATGCTGCATGAGTCACAGCGCATTTAGAGATCTCCTTCCATCTAAGTGTGATCTATTTACAAGCATGCGTAGGTTTTCAGAGTTTCACAATAGCTGGCAGAAGAGCATAATGTATCTAGATACTGTTCTGGCCAATTTGCTAGTCATGTGAGTGTAGCTTTGTTTTTTTTTGTTTTTTTTTTTTTTTCCTTTTTTTGTTGTTTTGTTTTGTTTTGTTTTGTTTTTTTAAATACAGTGTCTGACTCTAAATTCAAAGCAAAATTTTCATATTGCTGTATCTGAGGTGCTCTGTTTTTAAGAAATGTTCTCCTGAGAGGCCTTTGACATTGAACAATGAGGGTTTTAATGCAGAATAAGTTTCATCCTTGTGTTTTTTGTAGAATCAGTATCTCTATGTACTGTGCATGTTTCAGAAGTCAAGGATATAAAGGCAAATAAAAGCCACTGGATTGTGTCTAACACAAAGCTGGTACAGAATATAACTTTTACAAGCCTTACAAGATTAATTTAGACTCAGAAATCTTTATTATCCTCATTCCTTTGTTGAAAGTAATAACTGAAACCACAAACTACCATCAGAAGAACCACCCAAGCAGTGAGTTGGTCCCTGGCAGATCTTTTATATTAGACGACTGGGGCTAAATTCCATTTGTGTTTCTGTGCTTGATGTTCCTATTGACTAGCTCCAGGCAGCTGCCTTCTTACTGCCTTATTTAGGTCCTATGAATCACTCTCTGAGGCTCCCCCACTGCCATAAGGAGGTAGGTGAAATTCAGTTTTTTCTACACCTACTCAAATACAAGGCCGGTTTCAGTGCAGCTGTGCATGAGTGTGGGGCTAGACCCACACAGCTGCTGGCTCTCTCTTCACTGAGAGAGTGGTTGCACATACCCTTTCTTGCAGGTTCTCCTCTGTGTGTCATAGCAGTGATGTTCTCTTAGATAACAGCAGCACTCAAAGGCCTCTTTCATTGCTTTTTCCTCCTGAACTGTATCAGATTGTGTGAAGCAATGACATAAACTAGGAAGATGGAAATTCCAGGGGTATATGGCAATAAAAGGGATTTGTGTTGTTTTGTGAAACATTTAGAGGTGTATTGTTGAAGTGTGTTACATACAATTTAGGTACTATTATCATTATCCATGACTGATAGTTCAGCAAGAAAATAAATTCAGCAAATGTACCAGTGGCAGAAAAGTGGAGCTCTCACTTTTGAGGGCTTTGCAGATCACATTTACATTCATATGCAGTTCCCCTAGAATATACATGCCCTGTAGATTGAGTTAGCATCACAGAATATTCTGAGCTGGAAGGGACCCACAAAGATCAACAAATCCAACTCTTAAGTGAATGGCCCGCACAGGAATTGAAACCATAACCTTGGTGTTATTAACACTATGCCGTAACCAAGTGAGCTAATCTCAAGAATAACAAAGAACTGCAATGGAGCATCAGCAGTCATCTTTATAGGCAGCAGTGGACAAGCTGTACGATATGACTCACATATAGTCACTGATTATTCACACCAGGTACCTAGACCCCATTTCTAGATGTATTTATGGGGTGTAGGAGGGTGCAGTAATCATTTGTGGGCAGCTCTTGCCCAAGTACAGAAGGAAGACACAGCCTGGTTGTGTCCCTGGTCCAAGATGCTCTAAGGCATTCACAAGTTCAGGAGTTCACTCACAACCAGTGTAATTTTTTTTAAGAAAAGAAGCAATTTAAGTGTTCTGAGGATGGTCATATATTTTCCTTCCTTATCATGTAAAGTGAGACCTTCCAACCCTGAGATACATGATCACACCTCACCCTTTGGAGTGAGAGACCCTGTATATCTGATAGCAGAATTTAAATGCAGCACAGATCTCTCAAGTGAGAAACCATGAAAAATCCCTCTCATGAGGCAGCAACCCCTAAATCCCATGAAACAGCTCTGAGAAAACCTCCTGCAGCCAACTATGCAGATAATCTCTCTGTGGTTTCAGGCAAGGAAGAGCCGTGCAGTTCTCACCCTGTTGAAGTAAATAGCGAATGCCTCAATGACTAAGTGCAGCCAAGATTTCACCCAGGAATTTAAGTGCTGCAGTGCTGCATAGCTCCCATTTCTGACAACTGGGAAACATGGACAACAGCTTGTTTGACATATTTAAAAATATACTGTTGAAGGGGAATATAAAAGTCTTGCTAAGACCTTTCGGGCATGTTCCTTATTTGTGCTATGAAACTGGACACAGAAAAGCGGGAGGATTTGTTTCTAAAGGTTAATGCTCTTTCCTTCATACCCAGCAACAGCACTGTGTGGCAGTGCTTGGGAGTTGCTCCAGGGAGTACTTCAGTCATAGTTTGCCAGGAATAGGAGGACTGATTTCATTGCTGCTGTTGGAATTGCTCTCTCCCAGCATATTGTTGAATCATTGTGTTGATGAGGACGTATTTTCAGGGACTCTGCCTCTTGTACAGAGATGTCTTGCTTTTTGGGAAGGATCACCTGTGCCACATCACAACTATCTACAACTGGGGGGGAAAGTGATCCTGAGCCTCCATTCAAGTTCTTCTGGCAAACTCCGTTTCTAGCTCACCCTCTTGTGCACTCCATCAGGAGCACAGAACTGTTCCATATTTATTTCTCTGCTCTTTGTCAGAGAGTCTCTGTAAAAGTTCCTGAGACTACAGACATTTCTCAGGACAGAGTTTGCCTGCACACAGACTTTTATAGCTGCCAAGAGTGTTACCTCCTCAGGATTGTGAAGAAGTGCTTTGCTTAGAGTGGGATGAAGGGAAATTTCCTCTTGATCTCATGAGCCCATATGACTCTGGGGAGTGAAATTTAAGCACAGGAATTAACAAAGGATTTGCTGGGATTGCCTTGTTCAGCTTGGAGCCGTGTCAGTAGGATAACTCCATGGCTAAGCCTGAGGTATTGTGGTGGCTGCAGCAAGACCATCACATTCAAGTGATGCTGAACAGAGGAAACAGAGGCAGGGCTGTGGTGTCCTGAGTTACATTTATGCACTGGAATCACTCTTGGGGACATGCAACACACACCTGGGGTAAGAAAAATCTTTTTATTCAATTTAGTTAGGATATAAATAAAGAGATAAAGAAAGATAAATAAAGAGATAAAGGAGATAAAGAAATTTTGCAAAAAGAATTTTCTATTTCAGCACGTGCTGGGTGCCCTGGCCACAGAGGTCCAAAAAGCACATGCCCACCTCAAAAATCATGCTTTTTACGTGTCTCTAGGGTCCCACCTTGTTAGTATAATGAGAGGAGTGGGCCTCTTGTTCTGATTGGATTTGCCATGCCCCCCTGTGCAGGGAGACGGGGTCTCCTGGTCAGAATGACCACCTTCTCCTGCACACAAAGAACTTGCCACATGACATTTCAGCCATATCATTATCCATTTTCATAATTCCCTATTCCCAAATGCAAATTGTCCCTGGCACCAGTTCCAGACAGGACCTGGTACCTTACAACTCCCACGATACGCCTAAAGAAGATAATTTTTGAATTAATGAACAATTTGTTTGTAATAAAACCATATTCTTCTATTTCCCACACCTGGCTTCTCTAGAGAAATGTACCAAAGTAAAACTTCCTCAGGCCCCAGATAGGTGAGAACATGCTATGCCTGAATCTTGAGCAAAAGTTGACAACTTACCTTAAGTATTTTCCTTTCTCACACCACTTTTAAAACAGATCTTACCAGGTAGGTGCATGCAGACACATTTGTCATAGTAGGGATCATTTAGTGTTGGAGCAATTTATTTAGGCATGTGCTTATGTTGCTCAAGTCTGTATATGCACATGTTCAACAAAAAGTTTGAGACATGATGCGGATATCGGCTCCTGAGATTTTCTGTGTCACATGAGATCCAGATGCATGATTTTAAGGTTTCCTTCTATCCCAAGACTCTGCATGTATGTTGTCATTGCCACAGAGAGAAAAAAGGCTTGAGCATGAAAAAATTTGGCATGTGTACACTGTGGATCAAATGGGTTGGGGTCTGAGAGAGATAGAATCCTTTATATTTGTGTCTGACTTAATTTTTTGTATATTTTTCCTTGTATGTTACATACTTTTCTTTTCCATCTCCTGTGCTCTCACTGCACATTAAAAAGTCTTTTTCATTTCCTTTATTTTGAGAATTTTTGTATGGACATGAAAATCTTTCAATAATTTGTTAAGATTTGAAACATTCTCACAAGAAAAGGTAGTTCAAGTCTAATTATTTCCACTCACATAGCTGAGCATGTAATTCATGTGAGTAAGATTCAAACGTAGCTCATAAGAAGTCTGCATGTATGCCAGGGAAGGGCATGGTCTCTTTTAGGTGGCCTCTTTAGTTTGGAATAGTTTCCTCATTTGAGTAATGTGTGACATTTTAACCTGTGAGTTTTATTATGTCACCAGAAGTGATCCAAAACGAGAGTCTGACCTGAGAAAAATTTATAAAATATTGTCTTGGAACAAATTGGCCTGAAAACTTTTTTGCTGCCTTTCTACTTACATTCAGGAGGTTCACCAGTCGCACACTCTTATCTTGCTGTGTAGACAGAACCACTGAGGCTTGTCTCAGTCCTCCTAGGACTTGGCTCTGCAGCTGGGGATTGGGCAGCTCCACCTGAGGCTCTGTGGGGTGCCAGCATCCCTGCCCTGACATAGGGAGCCAAGACCCGCTCAGAACCAGAGCTTGCAAGCTTCTAACTTTTTGCAGTCATTGGGACTCCAGACTCACGATGTGCTGCCTGGCGTCCCTCTCTCAGTCCTGCAGGCTGGCTGCCAGAGTCATTCACACTGTGGCTACCTTGCCTACAAGCAGAAGTCCCAGCTGCCAAGAGCCTATGGCAGGCTCAGCTGCCTGGGCTGGCCCAGCATCACAGACCCAGAGAGAGGGCCTCTGGTTTTGCTTATCCTACCCAGAATTTAATTTGGTGAAAGCTTGAATGAACAAGAGAATTTTCAAACTAAAACCTTGCAAGAATAGAAACAAAAGATTTTCCCATGAAGTATAGTTTTGTCAGGAAACTTCCTTGCCATGTTTCCTATGACTAGGGTAGCCTCTAGAGCAAGCAAGATGCTTCTTGTCAAAGAATGCACGTAGAAACTAAGATACAAAGGAATGAGCCCTCCTCACTGGTGTTTGCCATTAGCCACTACAGCAGTCTGTACTACCTTTCTCACCTCCTGCAGATTTTTGAAAGATAAACTAAGCTGATTGTGATGGAGCCTGATCAGTTCAGACCAGATGCCCCTAAGAGCAAGGACTTGCTCTAAAGACTCCTTCTGATCCTCAAAGGTTTGTAATGAAAACCTTTTGTAATTGTGCTGATCTTCAAAGAAGCAATCTGAAAATTCATGATGGGGATGTCAAGTCACAAGAGTCGATATTAAAAAAAAATACATCATTTGCCAGGACTGCCAGCTGCTGGCCAGACCCTGAACTAGCTGCCTTTCTCAACAGAGATGTCCCCCATCTGTGGAATAAAATCCTTCTTTTGTGCACATTTTCACAGCTGAGGTTTGAACCAAGAGTCTTGTGGTCTGCAGACAGCAGCTCTACAAAGATAGCCAAAAAGTTTCTTGCTCTGGACTAGACAGGCAGGAAACTAAAGCCTTTCTCAGCTGGAAGCATTCTTTGCCTATCTCACAACATCCCTTCCAATCATATAAAAATCTTTGAAGGAGAACATCTCCCTGCAATCCTTCACAGAGTGAATCCACTCAGGCAAGGCATATTTTGGGGAAGGAGCCAGATTTGCTTGGTGGTCCTGCTTTTGGCATCCACCATGACTCAGTAGGGAAGAGAGAATAAATAAAATACTATTAAGAGGTACAACAATGTTACCAAATGAGATTGTGCCTTTCCCAATTAGAGTTGTTTTTTCTATCTCCATATGTTGCATATTACAGAGTCCTTTTGTTGGTAAACATATCCATGACTCCCTGCAGGGGTGCCAGGGCCACTCACCAGCAACTTGGAGACTGAAATTGTGCATGACGTCCGATATGCCATGCAAAGATGGTCTTGTTTCCATGTGCACTCTGCTATAACACAGAGAGGCTCCGAGAAGCTGGAAGCTGCTGACAGTTGGAACAAGGCTTCTTCCACAGGTACCTCTCCCTAAGAAAGAGGAGGAAGGTTGGGAATAGTCTTAGTGATTTTTGTTTCTTTGTATAGTAGATCCACACTAGCAATAAAGCAACTAAATCATTTCCAAAGATCCTTGAGAAGCTCTGAGCGCTTACCAAGGACTATGGCAGTACATTTGTGAGTCAGGCAATGTCATTGCAGTCTGCAGCTGAGATATGAAGGAGCAAAGTGAACTTTCCCAGCACTTAAATACAGGAGCTCGTAACAGGGACTTAACAACTCACTGTGTATCAGCCAAGCTGTGTCTGTGTTTCTGCTCTCAGCCCATGGCAGATCCAGATTAACTATCTTTCTCTGTGGACCAAGTAAAGTTTTTACCTAGCCTTTAGTGGCAGACTTAGAGGTTATAAACACAAGTAGAGACAGTTAGTGGGGCTTAGTTGTTCCATGATTATCTGCATATGATGGTAACTCGCTTTTGTGCTAAACTTTGAAATCACCTGGCACACTGTTGGCAGACTATGCAAAAGAATTCCCAAATTCTGGTCCTTGGAGCTGTGCTTTAAGCACTGGCCTGTCAGTTCACTTAATGCTGCAGCAAAACAGGCACAACTTTGTAACAAAACTTGAGCATGAGCCACAGGAGACTGAATTTTCAAATGTAGGTAAAGTATGGGCTTTGAAATAGGATCTGTTTCTTACTCCAGCTGTTTTTTCGTTAGCCTTTCCTGGCTAACTGAGTAAAATCTGGTGGGCACCGGAAAATTTCCTTGTTGTCTATTTCACCATGAATTGCTCTGAATGTGTGTGGTTCAAGAGTGATGTAAATGATCGTCGCCACCTCACTCTATTTATCTGTTTCTTCAACAGGCTCTCATGGTAACCAACAACTACTGTATTTAAAGTATGCACTGTGCCACACCTAGTCGGTACATGGAATAGGCAGAAAGGACAAAAGAAAGAGAAAGACAGGAAAAAAGAAAGACAAAATAGTGAGAAAGAGATGGGGGGAAAAAAACCACAAAAGGGAAGATAGAACCTTACGTCCTTTATCAAAAGGAGGGAAAGATTAGATTTATTTCTGGAGTGACTATGAATACCAGATCAGCTAACTGCAGTTTAGGAGGTCTTTCTATATAGTCTACCCAGTCCCAGTTATTTTAATTCTGTGTTGCCAGCTGGCCTCTGCAGAAATCTATTCAGGGTTCAATTCTAAACAGTAATGTTTGGGAAAAGCACAATCTAAAACAGACAGATCTGTATGTGTTTAGGTTTTGCTTTCTTTCCACTTTTAAATATTAAAAATTGACTCCAGCTGTGGGGTAAAGTAATGCCCAACCTATAAAGACACTGACAAATAAATCACAATGCAATTTGCTGTACATTTTCTGAGGTCTAAACACCAGCTCTTGAAAGGAATTTTCCATGATTACATCTTGGGAAGATATCTTCACTACCAACAACTCATTTGACTTTTATACTTCTTAAAAGTCATCACATTCCAGCAGGGCCAGACCCTGTCATTACTTTGCTGGCACATATCTCAGGAGTTAACTGAGCTATCTGATGCTCCTTAGGACATGTGCAAAGTTTCACTCTCCCTATCAAGCATGCTGTTAAGCAGAGCAATTACCTTGTGTAACTGCAACAAGGGTAGATCAGTCCCCTCAGCTGATCAGTTCTGTTTGAGTCCACTTCTTTGCTGTGTCAAGTCTAGTTAATCTTGCCTGAAGCTAGAGCTTTCACTACTATTCCTCTCAAAATCACTGGACAGCAGAAGGTTTCCCACTTCATCAGGGCTCAGCCCAGAGAAATCAGGTTTAGCTCCTGAATTCTGATCCAGCTTACCCTGGCTCGTTTTGGGCCCACAGCAAAATCACTCCTGTCTGTCCTACATTTTCTCCTCAAAAAAGTATAAATATTTAGCGTTTGACAAAGGAAGAAGATGGAAATGCCATCCTAAAGGCATTGCACTTCTTTTTTTCAGGAAGCAGCCATTAATCCACAGAGTCACGTTAATCTACATGGCCTGGGTAATAATCTAGAAATAGCCCTGATGCTGATATCATATTATTAAATTTATGAATTAACTTACAGTTGAAAAAAGCTGGCTCTGAATCAAAACCCCTTGAACTATCCTATTTCAATTATTTACAAAACATTAAGAAAAGGAAGTTTCTAGCCATTGCCTTGTTCCTGCCAAAAGTTGCAATGTAAACTTTTTTGTGGGGAAAAATAATTAAAGTAAAAATTCCTGACCAGTTCTGCTCTGCATGGCATTTCACTGGCACTTACTCCAGATCTACAAGTTGGTCTACCCTTGAGAGCCGGGCTGTGGAATGCCTGCCCTCATCAGGGAGGGGATTTAAGAGGTTCCTGCTGTTCTCTGCCTCCAGCTACGCTACTGCTGCCTCTGCGGCACTGGCTCCATGTTTTGTGCAGTTTTGTTCTGAACCAGATCAGCCAAAGATAAAAAGAAAAGCCTCTGCTAAAATGTTTTTGTTTCTACTGGATCAGTTCCCTGATCCAGCCAAAATTTTACATTTTTCTAATGAGAAGAATGGGGAAAAAATTGCTGATGGAGATACTTGAAGCCTCCTGCACATCTGCCTGGTCGCTGGAGGAACCCTAAAGTGCAACTTCATTTTTAAAAGACATGATTTGGCCCAAAATCAAGCTGGTTTTGTCCCAGTGCCTTTGCCATCCCTCTTCAAACACCCACACATAGACTCACTTGTGAGCAGTGTCAGACTGTTCTTCACAGCATCACCCTCCCCAGGTTCAGCTGAATCTCTTTGTTGAGAGTGGCTCAACAAAGCCACCCTCAGGAGGAGTGCACGCAAGACCTGTTCTTCATCTGGAAATTCAAAAAGGAGAAATAAGGGCAGGTTCTTAAGCTGAATAGAAACTACTACGTAAGAATGAAGTGAAGAGAAAGACTTACAGGGCCCAGTGCTGTTGCCAACAGCAAGACCTGCAGAAATCTCCAGCTAACCCAAAAAAGTATTCAGTGAATGCAGCTGATGTTGAAGGTGAAGAAATCCTATCAAAAAGATGGGAAAATACAAAGTATTGAAAGGCTGCACAGCTTAATTAATAGTAACAAGGGGATAGTGTGTTAGAACAAAGCAGGGGAGATGTAGATGAAGTTTGTTGTGGTGGGTTTGTTGTTTGATTTAGGAGCACCTAGATGGAAAAAAAATATGATAAGAAACAGAAACATGGAATTATCAAGAACAGATCATGTTGTCATAATGTACTTTCCCACTTTGTAAAGAAATGGACATCATGGAAAGGGGGAAGTAGATGTGATGTATCTCAATTTTAGTAAGTTTTTTGACATTTTTCTTATGTTCTCATGCAGAAACTCAGCAGTCTGGTCTAAGTGAAACTGCTATGGGAATGATGCACAAATACTTGGAAAATGTAATTTAAAAGGTACCCAGAAAGCAGTTCCCAAGAATTTACTGACAAGCAGGAATAGCTGCACGCATGAAATTTCACAGAAATCCGTCCTGGATTTGGTACTGGCCTGTATATTCATGAATGACTTCAATGATGGAAGGCCAAACATGCTTGTGAAATTCACACATGACCACCATGCTGGCAGGTTTTTTGGGAGACCAGAGAAAAATTTAAAAGGATCTTGATAAATTTAAGAAATTATCTGAAAGCAATTAGGTGAAATTCAAGAAAGGCAAGTACAAAGTCCTAGACTCAGGATGGGAAAAATCTATCACACAAAGACAAAATAAATGCAGGAATGTGCCTTTCTGAAAATAAGGCAATTTTTGAAACAGAAAGGACTCAAAATTGCAGTCCAATTTTTGTGAATCTTGTGGGCAGTAAGTGTGTCAGGTAATAAATGGGCATCCCTATAAGATTTTAGCCTTAACTTTTCACCTGCTTAAGAGGTCACTGAAGTTCTCACTTTTCCTTTTCTTAAAAGATGTGGAAGTGGCAATAGGCTGGCTTTGTTCTCCCCTGATGCTGAGACTCTTCCTTACTGTGCTACTGCTATAAGCTAAGGGGTATTTGGAAACCCCAGGAGGAAAGAATGAAGAAATATATATGCCTTTTGTTTGCTTCATAAATACCAGTACCTCAGTATTGGGATCCTCTCTATTTTCCTGGCTGATAATATCCTGCCTGCATGGAGTTAAATCAAAGCAGGCTGTTAGTGAGAAGCTAGCAGGAAATGAAACAATGTAGGGCCATAAGTAAGTATAAATATATAAGATGCCATCATGGGGAACTCCAAGAGTCTCTGAGAAAGCAATGGGAATTGGTCCATGAGAAAATGACCCTTTCTATGGCTCTGAGTGTGCACAAGGTTTGTCACTGAAGGGAGATTTTGCTTCCTGATGGGAAGGCACGATGACTGCCACAAGAATTCTTTGTTGAACGCCAGCTTTGCAAAGGGTTATTCTGCACCCATTCCAACATGAAATCAAAAGGAGAGCAACAGGCCAGGAGGATGCTGGTGTAGAAGGCCATGGGGGCAGGGGCATCTGGAAAAAGCTCCTGCAGGACAGGCACTCTCCAGAGAGGGAAAGGGGCTGCATGTCCTCTGCCTGTGCAGCGAGGAGGCAGGACCTGCTGCTCTTGCTCACATTTGCTGCTCTGCAGCCCCATGCAGATGAAGAGATGAAGCTTCATTTTAGTGTTGCTAATGATCTCGACTCCCTCAGGCCTGTTTACAGTGGCAGCATTTTACACATCCTTACATAGAGCAAGGCAAACTCAGCTTTTAGAGAGACAGGAGGGTGGCATGGAAGGCTTTCTCAGCAGAGCAGGATGTGCTGCCTACACCTTCCTCTGCTCCCTGGGGAGTGGGTGTCCTCTGCCTCCCCCACTTTGCATGGTGGGGCTCTGCATCTGCCTTAGTTTAAAAAAAAAAACAAACAAACCAAACCAAACCAAACCAAAACATTCTAGTTGATGTTAAGGGACATAGGCATTTCAGAGACCTTGGGAGTTAAGTGGATGTAGGAGATAGTGTGTGTGTCCTACAGAAATCGGCTGAAGGCTATGCAGAAAGAGAGAAAAGCAGAGAAAAAGCAGTACTGGAAAAATTGAGCAAGTGACGAATGTTCTTTCTCTTAGTAAAGGAGTAAGCAACAAAAGAAAATAAATAAAAATTCACTGGTTTAACTCAGAGCCATCTCTTGCTGCCTTCAGTGTGCACACTTGTTCCTGGGCACTGCAGCCTTCAGAATCATGCAGTTTTAAAGATGTCTCTGCAGGCACACAGGCAAATTTTGAGGAGATTGGTGATTTTATACAGGAGGACACATGGTTTACCACTGTATTCTTTGCAACCTATAAAAAATTGATGACGATTCTGCAAACAACTTAAAGATTTCAATATTAATATGCCACTTAGAACCACTCAGCAATTAAGAATCACTCTTCCAAAGATGACAGTTGATTGAAATAAGAGCTTCCATCAAAACCCCAAAGAATCCCAGTATTAAATCCAACCATTCTGGAAAAAATGTCACACTTTTTCCTTGTCATTATGCTGTAATGACAAAATAGAGACATTATTTTACCTTATATTAATTTCTCTGGGTTGGATTACATTATTAGTCCCATAAAGGCTATCAAATTCCCACAGAGACAACCAGGTTCATGACAACATGACTGGCTGATATAAATAAATTGTGGCTCTGCAGTGAGAAGTGACAGTGTTAAACCAGTATTTTCTGTCTGAAGAGAGACACTATTTGCAGAGGAAACTCCTGTGCAGAGAAGTTTAAATCTAATTCAAGCACTTAAGATATTGTGGATGGGTGATTTTCACTCTGTGTGTATTTACCTTCTCTCCAGCCAAAAAACAGAGATCATTGCTGTCAGCTCTGAAGTATCAAAGTGTCTTTGGAGAGGGAAACATCACCTGGGGCTGTCAGACACCCATGGCCCTGCACACCAGAGTTGCAGATAATGGGGACACCTGCACCTCCCGTGGGTTTTCCTCACTGCCAGTGAACATTGCAGGGGGAGCTGAGGGTGTCAGGCAAAGACCACAAGGCTGCAGCAATGCTTGTAGCCTGGCAAAGAGACACTGAAATCATATAAAGGGAATACATTTTTATTGCAGATGTGGGCTGGACAGCACTGAAATGCAGACACGAACCTTTCTTCCTATAGAATCCTTTTCTATGTCCAGATTTTCACAATAAACTCAAATATATTGCTCCTCCTAGCTGCAAAACGTGAGAAATCCTAGGGTAGGAGTCAAGCACTATCAAATATTCAGGGATTTAGGTTTCCTAAATTTTCAGCTGAGATCAAGGCTGTATTTCAAGACCATGCTGTCTCTAGAGATGCAGGACTTTGGGCTGTGGTGCCTTTGCTTGCCAATTCTAAATAAAAGGGAAGGCTAAATCAATCTCTCATGTGCTGAGAATGTGTTCAGCAATCCACCTAGCATGGAAAGAGTTTGTGAAAAGGCTCAGTTCTACATTACTGTGCCATTTTTCTGATAGAAAATGTTGGCTTCCTATCAATTAGGCAGAGAGAGAAAAACGTCCTGAACTAGGACCTTAACTCTAGATTCTCCTCTTTCTCTTGAGGAGTAAGTAATTACAACAGCTTCAGCTTTTATTTATTCAGGTGTAAATCAGTTGCAGTGAGTAAAATTTTATGTAGGGAAAAATATCATGAGTGAAACCAAACAGATCAGATAGTCCTTTGGTCTCCCTGTGGAAAGGGTGAGGTCAGCACTTGCTTTAGCTCTAGCTCCATACCAACTGCAAAGCATTATTATTATTATTGCCATAATATCTTTTTTCCTCCTGCAAAATGCACCCAACATGTCAAGAAGCTGAATATGTCTAAATAATTTCCAATGTTCCTTCCTTGCTCTCCTGTCTCTGCTTCTCTGTCCCTCCCTGCCCTGCCCTGAGATGAGTTTTTGTCAAGTGTAAATGTTGAACTGTATGTGAAGCTGAGATTTGTGATTTTGAAGTATCTGCGTTTGCCTACAGGAAATCATTAGGCACCACTGGTCAGCTAAAGAGCCAGGGGAATGTTAGTATTTTTTGGTATACACCTTAAAAATCATAAAGTAACTAAGAGCCGTGAGACTGTGTAAATACCTACACTACACCAGTGAATGTTGCTGCTGAGATCCCTGCTCTCCTTTGCTCTGCTCACCCTTGGAGGTACTCAGTGCAACTTTCCACTCCACTGCATGGACAGTGGAGTGGACATGCATGGACAGGCATTCCATTCAGGATCCAGCTGTGCTGATGGAAAAGATGCTCATGGCAGCTGTCCTCATTCCTCACTCCCATGGTTTGCTCTTAGGGGTGCAGGTGGAAGTGTTTTTAGCCTAACCCCAGTATTAGCTCAGGCCAGCAATTTTAACAGGGTTTTACTTGCCTGCTTGGAGGGACAGGGATGCTTACACTCCTTTCCATTCTAACAAAGGGGAGGACAGCAATCACAGCTGCACCCAGAAAGGCAGGCTGCAACCTTGAATCTGAACAAGAGCACTGGCTTAAATGGAATCTATTTAACTGCCATAATTAAGCTGATGCATGCTCTGCACATGCAGAACAGATATGGTCTCACCTGGGCTTGTTACAGTTGCATTACATTGGATTTGAAGCACATGAGGAAAGAGATTGCACCTTCTTTTTACTGGCATCTTTGGACACTTCTGCAATACCAGCAACTGAGCCCAACATGAATGTTGTTTGTTGGCCTTGAAACTGGAAAGAGACATCAGTGGGATGGTTTTCACTGGGAAATTACATCATGTTAGAACATGTTGCTCAGGACTCCTGGTGGCTGCCACCACAGTGTATTTCCCATCATAAACAAGGCCTGTGAGACAACTGTTGGGAGGCCAAGCATCATTGGACCAGGCTGATCCTCCTGCCGTCCGAGCTCCTCGGGCAGTGGGTGACTCAGCTGCACACCACAGCTGGCACTGCAGCAGGGCATCATTCCAATGGCATGGTGCAGGCACGCTCTGCTTGCTGGCTGTAAGTGTCAACAAGCTTTTAATTTCTTTGTTTGTTTTGGGTTTGATTTTAAAAGCCTTCAGAGAACTAGATCATGTTTTTTTCTTAAGTCTCAAAACCAGCAAAATCTCCCCCCTTCTAAAAACTTCGCCTGTGAAACCTCTAGTAACTCCAAAGGTTTTGTCTGTGATTATTCTCCACTTGATAAATAAGAAGCATAAACTGTGGATAATAGTTTAGGTCTTGTAGGGCTACAATACTTGAACCATCCCCCGAGGAGCTTTCTCTACTTAATTTTAAATTACCTCCCTTTCAATTCTCTTGTGGTTGTGTATCGCACACAATTTTACTGAGAAGCAGCTCACAACAAACCACTTCAAAGACAATGCTACACTTGTAAAGGAAGGAATTTCTCTCTGACAGTTCAGCAGCATCAGCATGTGCTGGAGAATAAGCATGCATCACAAGACAGTGTGCTACACATGGGGAATCCTAAACAAAAAACTGCTTGTGATGGGACTGCATGCAGAGCTAACAGGATTCTGAAGTAGCTGCTTTCAGTGCCTTGGAGCACTGAATCAAACTGCTAACAACAAAGAGCAGTTACTCTTGATCTGCATGTGAAAATTATTATTAGGGGACAGAATTATCATTTTGTCATGTTTGTACAGGGTAGTTTTAGTCAGTGCTACCGGAATGCAAATTTTTAACAATAACAGACACCAAATGCCCTCTTCTTTCTTGAAAATATGGGCATAAGTGGAATCTGTATTCACAAGTTCAGACAACATAAAACTGAGCAACTGGCCCTAAACTAATTTGTTGCAAAACTTGACTCTTGCAACATGCTATTTAAAACCACCAACACAGGGAACACTTGCAAGCCATACCTGAGGCTGATGGGGTGACCTACAAAAGCTAAAATGCCTGGCATATTACGTTTTCCTTTGGCATTTTTCAAATTAAATATTTGTTTTTCTTTGCTTTTCTTCATTGTTTTTTTGTCTTTGCTGTGGGAAGACATCCTTTCCTGGACAATTTTTAAATGTTCATTTGGAAACCTGAGACTGAGTTCTAGGTTTAATTTTTAAAATAAACAAAAAAATAGCATTAAAAAAAAATCCACTTTACAGGCAGCTTTACCAGTGCTGTGACTGGTAAGGGTAAGATACTCCCATTCCATAGGACACCTAGGACAAAAGAGCTCGAGGGTATTTTAGAGCACTTGGACCCGCGTGTCTGTGCGGTGCTACAAACGCAGTGAGAGCCCAACCCAGCAGTGCAGCTGCTGCCCCGTCCCCATCCCCTGCTCTCTGTGCAGGCTGTGGCAGATATTGTCATGCAGCATCCCAGCTGAAAGACAGGGTATCCCACATCCCTTTTCCCTCTTGCCTCCACGGATATAAGTGTCTATTTGGACTGGGAAGGACTTGCGACACTGGCTTGGTGCCTGCCTGTCCACTGGGATTTCTTATCTCCCAAGCTAACCCTGCAAGGCTGTTAGCTAGCAATTAGAATTTTCTTCTTCTTCTTCTTTTTAGTAGTCTTTGTCTACACTTGGATTTTCAAAATTAGCAAACCAGGAGTTGTACAGGATAAATAAATGCTATCTCAGAAGTCAGGCTTAAGGGCATAATCCCTATTTTGCCATTTCTGTATCCCAGGACAGAGGGGGAAAAGGAGGATGTACACAACAAAAGATTCATCCTGAAGGATAACATAAAAATAGAAAAGACAAGGGGAGGAGACAAGTCTTTACAGAAATGGCAAACACATCTTGCACCTAATATAAAAAGTTAAGGAAAACCTCTTATACCCTTCAAACTCCAAAATACCATTTCTCACAGAGAATTAAAATCACCCTCTAGGAAAAAGGGAAAAAATAAAACCTCCTCAAAATGTCAAAGACCTAAATTCCCCCCAGCTTACAGTTTCTGTGTGGATTTGAGCTATTTATAAAGCCAATCTCCACGGTTCCTGTCATACATTTCTGTTACACATGTCCTGAGCTAGCAAACTAGTGGATGCAAACCTGATCAGTATAACCATGGCAATAAGTGAAGCTATCTGTGCACACTCCAAGCTATGCTTATTAAAATAACTGGAATTGCCTCATTTGATTTATAAAGAGATGAGTAGGTTTCTGCATGAAACTCTGCTAATAGTTGAAAAAGCCTGTTCTGCTGTGGACTGAAAATGGTCTCTCCCCACCCACACATGCATCTGGGATTTGATCACCAGCCTTTAGGAGAAACACACAAAACCTATTCCACTTAGCAGAGTATATTACAGAGCAAAAGAAAACCTTGCAGGCTCGAGATTTGGGTGGAATCCATTTATTCCACATGTGCAAAGACTGGATGAGGAATTGGAGGATCCGCAACAACCAAACTGAAACCTCTCCATATGTTACACACATAAGCCACTCTTGATTGGAATCCTGTAAATCTTTTCCTTATATAATATGTTTTCTTGTCTGGTGTAGCTTGATTTCAATTTATGGTGCTCTTTTTTTTCTTTCTCTCATGTTCAAAACTATCATAAACAGTCTGTAAACTCCGTATTGCAAATGGCTTAAATATTAAAAAAGGTATTTTCTAAAGAAAGATCAGTTCCTCGTGTCTAAGTTGAAAAAGGGACATTGTCACGCAGTGTGAGTTAAAAAAAAATAAATCTACTAGTCTTACAATTATTATGATATGGTAAAAATATATGAAATATAGGAAAGAATGTTCTTCAGGCTCTAAATAGGGAACCAAATTTCTGGCAAGAAAATAAATACTTACCCCAAAGAAAGTTAAAACTCATGAAGCATCCCTGATGGAGGTATTTTCTATATATATTATTTTTAGGAACTTGAATACATATTCCAACAAAACTGTCTATGTCTAAAACAAAAACCCCAAATCACAGGCAAAATATGTATTTTTTTCCACTAATGAAGTCAGCTTCCTCTTCAATGAAGTACTTAAAATTCATCATTTGCCTGAGGAAAATGTAATACCACCCCCAAGAGATAACCCTGCAAAATCCTGTTTACTTACACAGTGACAGTATTCCTCACCAAAGCAAACATCTGCACTTCTGCAGCAAATGCTTCAGGGATCTCTACTTGCTCTTTCAGGAAACATCTGTGTCAATACACCTCACTGAAGATGTTCTCTGCGAAAGAATTCTATCACCATGTTCTTGATTTATTATTATTTACTGTTGGGCTGTCCAAATAATCCCAAAATTTTATCCCTATCTCTGAAGATCTTTGCTTGCTTGAATGGCTTTGCAAGGATGAAAGCAGCATTTTCAAAACACTACAGCGAGTATTGTTGTAGTTATAGCAAAAAAAATGGGACTTTGATCTTTGGCATTTACAAAAGCTAGTTTATAATCAGAATATCTTATCTGTTCTTAGAAGGCAAAATGGTACATTTCTGAAAACAGAACTTCTAAGGACATAAACCTATTGAATCTTAATTTAAAACACAAAAGCAGAAAGAGATTTTGTCCTTTGTAATGTGAAGAAAGCTTGTTTCCAATTTCCCAAATATTTTAACAAGGAATATTGTGTATATACAAGCTTTGCGATATCAATTGAGTGGTTATTAAACATATTTGAGCTCTTCCCCTGCTCCCAGCACACTCACACACACAGAGACATATGTGATATTCATGTTAACAATTTATTTCTTGGAGGGAAGAAAGCAGTGTGTTCTCAGTCCAGTTATCCTGGAGGTTGCCTCAGGATATTTTAGTTTTTATGTTTAATATTGCAGGGATTTTATGGATTTACCAAAATACCATAATTTTTATTTTTAAATCACTATTTTTTTAAAGCAGATTCAATCCAGATCGGACCTTATCATACTCTGTTTCAGTTCACTGCCACCATATGTAAGTGTTGTCAAGGCTGTAATACATAAAGTATCTGGCTCCAGGGCTGGTTTCACTGTGGTTTTGGAATACAGATTTTATAATATGCAGTTTCCTTCCTCTGAAGTCAGTGGGCTATTCAGTGGAATAAGGTTTCTGAGGCACAGGTCAGATCTTCAAAGGCACACAGGCACCCAAATCCTGTTTAAGGATATTCCACTGATTTGAGACAAGGTGCCTGCCTTATTCCCTTCAAAAGAGGGGGGATTTCCTAAACCATAGATAGAGCCTGGTTAAAGAGGCACTCGGGCACTCCTTAGACAACCTCTTGACTACCTGTCCTCTACCCTTACTACCAGGCCACTAACATAAGACAGAGGCAGGACATGCCCTTCTTTTAAGATGCAATGGATTTCAACAGAACCACCTTCAGACTGATCCAGCTCATGCCATGGATGAGACTGAAAGACCTGATGGACTTTTTGCCCTCGGATTGCTTGAGTTTCAGTGATGTTACTGCATACACACGTGCAGTGAGCTCGCTGCACAGCTCATCTCCACACACGTGCCTCTGGTATGAACATCTGATGCTTCTGGAACACACCAGACTGGCTGAGCAGGAGCAGAACAGCTGAATAGCATGCAGGCAATGGCACTGATAGTGTCCAGAAGCACTGTGCTTTTTGTGTCTTTTCTATGAACGTGAAACTTCTGAAGTTGCCTCAAAGCATCAGATCTGCTGGTGGTGTGTGGTGACAACAGCACGTGCCTCCAGCAGAATTTATCTGCTGCAGCACAGTAGTCACGGCTGTGAAGTCTGGAGGGGTGCCAGTGCATTTGGAGCTATTGAACTGCACCTTCAACCAAAGCTGCTGTACACCCAGAAAGTCAGCCAAACATAGCAAAAGTTTTAAAACTAAATTAAAACTGCAAGAGAGAAAAAGAGGACATTGTGCTGGAAAACTCCAGATGTATGGCTTTTTGACTCACAGCTCCAGAGGAACATCATCTTGCTTTGTTGTCTCATGGTTCTGGCTATCTTATTCAGACTTGTGCTTTCTGATACTTTAACGTTGTGTGACTTCCTAGGAAGTATGTGGACAATGGCAGATTCAGGTCAAAACTTATCGTGGCAGAATAATAGTTTCAGCTCTGTCCATGTTCATTAAGAAAAACAGTTTTGAAGGGGCCTTGTTGCTATAGCTGTTTTTAAAAGGTGCATACGACTGGAGGAAGACAAAACTGTACAGTGCGTGTACAGAATTTAAATCGTGAAGCCATCAGGTGTGGATTAGCATGTTTGGTTGTATTACATGTTCTGCCATAAGACAGGTAATAAGAGGCAGGGAAGAAGCCTTGCTGTGGGTTTCCTTACTCTGAGAGCTGTGTCAGTGATCTTAGTAGGGGAAAATACAACCCTCAGATACATAGATTATAGTAGAAAACTTCATTTGATCAGGTATTAAACTGGGTTATCCAAAGGACAGCTTTGATCTTCTGCCATTTGCCAGAGGGGGAAAGGGTATGTAAGAGAATAAAAAAAATCACATCACAATTTTCCTGCTACTCATATTTTTTCCCTAAGTCATCACAAACCACTCTCTGTGCCTACCTCCTTGGTGAGTTCTCATGTTTGTTCACAGCCATAGCAGATAGTGCTGTGGTATTTTGAGGCTGGGGTGTATCTTCCATAACTACATATAGGAAAACCAGGACTCTGGATCCTCAGCAAGTTCCCCTCTCCCCCTTGTCATGGATTGGAGGAAGGTGCAGGTCTTTAGATCCATGCTAGGAAACCCCAGGAAGGTGGAGGCTGGAGACAGGGCCAATACAGGCTTCTCACAGACCTGTGGATGAGGAGAAAGGCTGAAGGGAAGGCAGATAGACATGCCCCAAGTATGGAAGAATTAAGCCCATATTTGAGTAGAACTTCACATCAATTTCTTCCAGCTAATCCCTGACATAATTTTTCCACCAGCAAAGCTGATCTGGACCATTATTTCCATGAGACAGGAGGCAGTTTTTTTACTGCTCTCTTCTCAGAGGTCTTAGACACTTGCTTTTAATCACATAGTGTATGCTGACATCTGGTGGCATTCAGCAACCAAATCTTCGTTAAACAAATATGTTTCAGTTTTAAGGAGTCGACATTCTTACTTTCTCTTAGTTGTGTGCAGAAAAGAATTCCTCACAGACCACTCAGACCACTTCAGACTGGGGATTAGTCTAACACACGTGTAGGGGACTGGCATGATCCTGGAACTCTTGTGAGACACATACCAGGGCACTGACCTCCTGGTAAGAGAGGGACCATCATCCAAGGGACCTGACTGTGTTCAAACGCAGTGGTTCCAGCACAAAATGGAGCAAATGGCATCTTATCATTCCCTCTTCTGAACACAGAGAATTAATGCAATAAAAAGGAGTGATGAAAAACTACTATGGGTTTTAGTGGGAACAGAGCCACTGTAAAATCTTAGGTAGTAACCCTTCTCCTGTAATTTATTTTATCTTTATTTAAAATTGGAGAAAAAGAAGCAAAACAGCATGTATGAATAGCCAGTGGGATGTATCAAAACCTTGTTTCATGGTAAGGAATAAGTAGCATGGAATCAGCTGTCATGGTTAAAAGATACCCATGATGTATCTGTTCCATTAAAATTTGGATTAAAATCATGTTTAGATTTCATTTCCTCCATTCCTTATCCTGCTTTTGATTAGTTTTAAGAGCAGTTGATGGTCTTGTGATTTGAAGATTTTGCATTTTAAATTTTGTGTACATGGTCTGGAATTTTATGTGAAATTGTGGGTTTGATCTTTGACCTCTGTTTACTACAGCCCTGATTTGCCACTAATTTGATAGCAAGCCATAAGGGCCTACTGTAAACAAGCCGCTCACTTTACATAGCTATGTTTGGCTCCTAAATGAAGAAGAATGCATGGAATATACTTTGGGTACTGTAGCCTCCTAAAGAAATAATAAAAACCACATCACTGCTTAGGTCTCCAGGTAACGTTTACATTTGGAGAAAATAAGTTGCATGCCTAATAGAGAGAGAAAATGTAGCTCTTATGCATATTGGGTTTGTTTGCTTAAAATTATTCTTTAAAGTATTTGAAAGCTCAGGCTCTCCCTTTTGAAGTCCCTGGGAACTTTGACATTGATTTTAAAAGGATCACAATTAAGCTTAGATTGGTAAGGCCTAAAAGGCAAAAAGGAAAATATCCAAAGTCTACAAATCTCTAACTGATCCACCATCCAGAAAGACAGGACAAAAGCCTCCTCCAAGGTCTGTGATGTATGTCTTGATGCCAGGGCTCCTGTTTTTAGTACATTTCTAGACTTCAAGATGGAAAGCAACTTCTAGGCAGGACTGTAATTGCTAGCATATGAAATAGTACATACTTGCACCATGGTCTTGTAAAGCTGCTGGGGGAAGGGAGATGAAAACTGCTTGTAAAAATCAAGACTATTGGTACACAGCTTCCACAGGTTGTTCTTTGCTATCCACTACACAGTATGCCCTGACTGCAACTCACCTAGGCAGATTCCCCAGCTCACAGGTTCAGCCTTGAGGTACAACCTTATACACAGCAACAGACCCAGTAAAAGTCTGCATGTAGACATTTAACTCAGAAACATGTCTGATCATCCTGCTCAAGCTTAGCACTTTTGGCACTGATCTGGCACTACCAGCCATGTCCTCTGAACAGCAGATAAAAGCAAGGTCTCCAACTCTGTCCTGTACCACCCAGCTGGGACCATCCATCCCAACACTGAACTTCCCATCACCTGGGCCCTACCTTCACAGTGGAACACCTAAGCACCCTCAAGGAAGGGCTGTTTTCCTATAAGGTAGAGAAGGAAACCATTACGTCTTTAATTTTCTGGTTTAAGAAGTCTTGGTGACTGACCCAGTAGCCAAGGATGTGGACTCTTCTCACTAAGAGTGTGGTTCATCCACAGTGGCACAGTGTAAGCTCAAAGAAGTGATGGGACATGGGAAAGCAAACATGTAAAGCTCATTTCCTCTTCAGACACCCAAGTTCACTGAGTATCCAAAATGAAGGGATCCTGGTGCCAGGTCAAGTTCTCTGTGGATCATTTCAGAAGGATAAAGCAACTAGAGGTAGGAAACTGCATAATGACTCTATTTCTGTAGTCCAAACATCATACAAACCAGAGTTCAGGGAGACACGTGGATCTGGCACGGTCCCAAATCATCTGAACCTGAGGCTGACAAAGCATCCTTGTGACCAAACAGAGGGACATTATCTATTGTTAACAGCAACCACTGCTTGGCCAAAGAATATCAGACAGGAATACAACATCCAAGTAAAGGAATCCATGCAATTAACACCCAAAATTGTCTGTAGCATTTCCATTGCTCAGAAGTAACCCAAGCTGTTAAGAACTAGATGGGAACCAACAGAGAATGTGGATGCAATTTCCCAGGCTGTGTAGCTCCTTCTCTTCTACCCAAAAATGACTTGCAATAGAATGAGAGGAGTCAAAGGCTGCCACTTTGCAGATTACTCAGTTGAACCAACCTGGAGATTTTCCAGCAAACCAACTCAAACAGGATCTACTCCATATTCACGGGGGGCTGCCTCCTGCTATGTGCTTCTCAAAGGGAGTGAAATGCTACTCACAGGGAGAAGTAGTGCTGTCTTGATACTGATGTGAGTCACCCACCACAGCCAGACACAAATCCGCACTTCTGCTGGCTTTGCTCAGGTGTAAAAACAGATCCAGCAATAGCAAGTCAGGTCACCTTTCTGCAGATACTTTTCCTGAGGTATTTTTTGAGCTATCCCAGTCTCCCCACAGTACAAGGACAACAACTGAAAATACACACAGTAGCACATGGTGCTTTCTGCACACATTCCCAGTGATTTGACTCTGACTGTGGTGCCAGATCCCTGCTGTGCTGTTTTGCTAATGTATAGTGGTGTCCACTGAAAACACCTTGTATTTCTGTTTTTGAAGTGGCTATAGTCTATTCTGCTGGCCCAGCTGGCAGAAGACAACCCTGATTTGAAGGACTGTCAAACAGAACTTGACTTTGAATAGAAACTTCTGCACAACTGTGCGCCATTGAAAACTGGAAGCAGTGTTCTCAGTTAAAATATCCTGCAGATCCCATCTTCTGGTTCCACTTTATGGGACATTTCTACAGGATATTTCAAGCATCAGTCCCAAGGACTTAATACGTTTATGCCAAACACTTCAGCATCACTTTCAACCTGAACAGAAATGCACAAGCATAGGACTTTTGCACATAGTTGTTTTTTCTAATGGAGGGTAGTAACTGAAAAGAAATAGTTTCTAAAATACTCTTTACTTTCTTAATAAGGCTGGCTTGCAATATAAAGAAAAGTTAAATTAATCTGAATAATTCTGGACAGTTATATATGCAAAACAATCAGAGATATATAAATAAAGGATGCCATAAGGGCCTCTGGAATGTATAGACAGAGTGGGCTTGTCTGGACTCTAGCGTGGAACAACGATCTGTCACTGCTATATCAACTTCAAAAGCAATTCAATAAGGGCTTCATATAGACAACATTACAGAAAACCTGTTCCAATAGCTTTCTTATGCAAGAGAAAACCACAGTCACATTTGTATTTTAGGCAGTGAACCAACAGGAATGAAGCAAAACAACAGCAACTGTCCTCAAGAGATATTTCGGGCTGCTCCTCTCCTCCCACTTCCCTTACACTCCTTTTCAATCTCCTACCAGTTTGTTCGGTTTTGGCAACAGAGAACCATACTGCAAAGGTCACTGGCAGGCTGGTGGGGACCACTGCAGCATTTGGCTCCCAAAGACAATTTTCCAAGCCTGGAGAAACACTGACCTCTTTGGTCCTCATTTTGAGCCGGGGCAAAGGTGACTGGGTGAAGAAGGGTGAGGAATGGGAGAACTTTCCTCAGCTCAGCAACCTTTGACAATCGTTGCTGCTTTTCCTCTTCGCCCCAAGATCTGCTATCCAACAAGTGAAAATTGAGGATGACAAATAAGAACATTAGCTTGGTGTTTCTGCTAAAATGATCCGCCTTGAAGTAGCTGATGTTGACACTTAAATTGTCAGCAGACTTCCAGTTTAGCGCAGGAGTTAGAAGAATGGGTCCATTCACACTTCCCTCTGAGCTTTTGTTTCAACTCTCTAGACGGGGCAAATATCATTGCAGCAGTTTGCGCTCCAGTTCCACTTTAAAGGCTTTTTTTGCAACCATAATCCGGATTGCCTCGACATTTTTTTCTTCAATATAAGCTTGAACTGCAGAGAATAATTACACAACACTGTAAAAATAGCCGGCAGCAATTTACATAGCCATGAAACATTGGAGCTGTTTTTTCCCAGTGTTCCTATGTATAATACGGCTGCACCTAATTCCAGCATTTACAGAGGACTCACTGGAGCTGTGATCACAGAAACCGGTATTGCAAGTTAGGCCACACACATGAACAAAACATTTATTGTTATAAGGCAAGGGTTTGTATTTTTGGGGTGTTATACCATCATCTAACTGAAGCACTACTTTGCCATTTCTGCCTTTTCTATATCACTTCCTGTCTGGATTCAAATAACATCCTTGTGGTTAAGACATTATTTAGTCAAGTCAGAGTGCTAATTTAACTTCAGTTTCTTTCCTGTAATTGTGTGTTCCTTCCATGTTTTGAACAAATTAATCATACTGAGGGGCTGTATTCTCATTTCTCTCTGCAGTCAGCTTTGCTGCATTTCTATCAGTGATCGTATCCCCTTGCCTGCTGGAAACCCAGTCCTCAGACTGATATCCTGCATCTGACTTGTTCTCCTCTTGATGCATACTGGTGATGGTAGGACCACCAGTCCCACTGGAACTAAGGAATCAATGGCAGTTCTTCTTAGGAGTAGGAGAAAACTGTTGTAGCAGGGGGGCAGAATTGCTTCCTGCTGACCCTTGCCTGCTACAGTTATTGTCATGACTTTGGACATCTCCAAGCCCAGCTAACCAATGGGGTGAACTAATATAAGTTAGTTCTTCCAAGATACAGTATGAGCTCTCTGAATTACATGCAGTTGTATTGTCCAGAGCCTGAAGGCGCAGTGTCTTCATATTCCTTTCTGTGCTTCTCTAGAACTTCTGTCTCCCATGTAATTCTGCCAAGCTCCTACCTTGCTAGTTCTACTCTCACTTTAATGAGCTTGTTTAGTTTTTGTTTTCCCCAGGATAACTTAAATGATAAAATCAAAAATAAGAGAATGAATGAATGAATAAAGCCACAGGCTGGGAAAAAAACCCACAACATTGTCTGAAATCTCTGCAAATAAACTATTCGGGAAATACTTACAAGAAAAGAACACAGGACAGAAGTAAGAATTTATGCAAGCAGCTATACGCCTTTGGGAACAACAACTTCTGAGTCTTGCAATCTAGCAGTGAGGAATTAATAATTGACCATTAGATTTAGGCACTGATTTGAAGGAGTTAAATTCCCAGGCTGCTTTTTCAGAGCAGGGTGGGGCATCAGGGAAGTCAGAGTGAGGAAAAAAAGCACCTGAATGCCCTGTGAAGCAGCAGCAAAACCTTTTGTCAAGCTCTGCTTCCTCTCCTATGCTACAACTAGTCCCCAGCTGAGGGTCTCCTGGTGCCCATCTGCAGTCGCAGCCTCAGCGATCGCAGCGTGGCACACCTGCGTGCAGTCACCCATGCGAGCAGCCTTTCCCAGACCAGGAACTGAGTGCCACGTCCAAGTCCTGGTCGCCTGTCCTCACAGCCACCCATCCCCACCGGTGTGACAGTGTATGGCATGGCTAGTGGCTGGGACCTGAGGGCAGGGACATGGGCATCATCCCAGTTTCGGAGCGGGTATCTTGGAATGCATCCTTTGGGGGACCTGGCACCGGGAGTGGGCCCCTCTCTGGCCCCTGGTACAGCTCACACAAGGTAAGTGCCCACCATGTAGCACCATGCTGGGGCCCAGGAACAAGTGGGCTTGGGGAGAGCGGGACAATAATTTCAGCCTCTCCCGGTGTCCTATGAAGAGCCACCTTGCAGCATTTGTGTGCTGCTGGTTCTGCTCCCTCTTCACCCTGCACCACCCTGGCTTCCCCCTCCAAGCAGTGCTTTCTGAGTAGGAACCAGGCAAAGAGCTGTGCTGTTCTGCACTAGAGCATCACTGGTTTTCGTCATCCGTGTTTCTCTTGCTGTCAGTGCTGACAATGCATTTAGGCAACTGCAAAAGGGAGACTGAAGCTGCCCCTGAAAACTAGCAAGTTGAAGCATCTGCTAACAATAAAAATGAATTGGAGATTGATTAAACCCTTTACCTTTTCCCCACTTTTTTCTTTACAAACTAGAAGGCGTGGGAGGATACTCAACATTCTTGATTTTCTGTGCATAAGAGGTAAACAACTTTTTTACCATGCAAAGTATTGGTATAAATTGTGCATAAAATGACTTGCAATTAGCTGCTCTCCTTCCTCTGCGAGCAGCCCAGTAGCAGGGATAGCTTGAGGAAGGACCCAAAAGCTTCCCCCTCTGGATTCTGTATTTGCTAGTGGGTGGATATCCATTGAGCAGGAGGCATTTTTCAGCCCCATGTTCTCAGAGAGAAGGAAAACTGTGAATTCCTGTGCTCAGATCCCTGGTGCAGGAGGACTCCTGGCTGATGGCTGGTGGCAGTGCTTCCTGAGACCAGAGCTGGGATCTCTTATTTGAAGACAAGAATGTGGAGCCAACAGTTTTACTGTGGGTTTGTGAGTTAGTGTCCCAAGACTGTGAGCCTGCAGAACTGCCAGAGGAAGGCAGCAACAGGGAACTCCCTTGGCATTCAGATACCCACCTGCATGTCAAGGTGAGGTTATTTGCTTGGAAAACCTCCCAGCCCTGCTCCTGTACTCCTTGAGATTGTTGGTTTTTAAGCATGGTAGTTTTCTGGGAAGACCTGAATAATTTTTTAGAGCTGCTTGGGTGTCTGTGCGCAAGACTGATTGTACTTTTATTTACTTGGGTTGTAGCTTTGGAGCAGGTGATGGGTAGCTGTGGGTCATGTGTTGATGTCAAGCTTAATTTTCCCAACAGCTACATTCTTCTGTGCACCCCCATTTTCACATTTTACACTTTTGGAAGCTTAAGAAACCATTTCCTCCTCCCATTCATGGCTGTCCTCACTGTGATTCAGTGGATCAGCCCAGTTTCAGGTCTTCACACAGGGGCTCTTTCCCTTCCCCTTTTCTTGAGGCTGTTTCATCCTCTTGGCTTGGTTTGAAGAGGAGCTCTTTGTTTTGTGCCCCTACAAGAGCCCATAACTACACCAGCTCTCACGTGCCTGGAAACATTCCAGGAAAGCTGAGGTGAGTTGCTTTTGTGGGAGTATTTTTTAGCCCCTTTAACCCCATGAACAATCAGGACATGAAAGAGTGAGATCCCCTTTTAAGAGCTCTTAGATACAAGGGGCTTGGCATGGCTGTCAGTTGCAGCTGCCTAGTGCCACATGGGAATCAGAGACATCCACACGGGATCAGAAAATCTGACACATTCATTAGGGAAATCCAGGGCACTAAAGTAACCCTTAACTGACGTCTGGAAACAGACAGCTCCCTGGAAAAAGTTAAAGTGCCTGTGTCCACGTGGCTATGTAGTATAATGCCTCTTTGTGCTGGCATTACATTTCTTTGTCTTTCCTTTTAATTGGGGTTATTCTCCTTCCCGGTCCCTGATCAGGCTAATTGGTGCTAACTGTTGGCATAAGGGTACAAGGGGGAACACGTGGTCATGGGGAGAAAAAGGTGGAGGTAGGATTTCTCCTCGGTTTCAGCATGGATATAACTTGGTTGATGCTGCTTGAGGAGCCACGTCTCTGAAATCAGCAACATAAAAGCCTGTGCTCCTACAGCCCACACTCTCCCTGTGTTATACTCTCCATTGTATGTTATGGGACATGGGCGTGTTTAATGGTGCAGTAAAAATCTGATGAAATATACACTTAGTTACCTGAAATATTTCCTGACAAACTAATATTATTGTAATATTTTTTGTGTCTGCTGAAGTAATGAATGTAAGAGGCCACAGCATGTGGACTTTGTCTGCTTAATAGAAAGTGTATGTAAATGCCTCAGTGTAGTACTTTAGTATTTCCCTCAGGACTACTCAAAGGTTTTTTTTATTTATTTCCAATATTGTTGTTTATGGACAAAAACAATTTGCAAGACTAATTGAGGTTATTATCTACAGTATTGATCTTGGTTTGACTTTGTATCAGAGAAGGAGAAAATAGTTGGGTGAGAATAGTAATTGAGAGTTTGGACGTAACAGATAATAATAAATAAAATGGTTTGGGTTGGAAGGGACTCTATAGGCCATCTATTTCCCAACCCCTTGCCATGGGCAGGAACAATTCCACTAGACCAGATTGCTCAGAGCCCCATAATACCTCTTCTGCAATGCAGCATTTCACATGGCTGTTGTGTGTAGACAGCATGTGTAGTTGTTCAAGTGCAGTCTATCAAGAGATAGAAATATATTTCACTTCTGCTTCTTTTTCCTCCTTTGCCTGGGTCTTAATAAACTTGGAGTTATTCTGGCTGCCCAGACAGTCACCTCGAAAGATTGTTTTGTTTTGTGGGTTGTAGTAATAAATCATTTCCGTTCTGTATTTAGAGGTTGAAAATGTTGACAGTTCCTTTAGATGGATTTGTGGCCTCTTGTCCCGTGACAATATATCACAGCCTGTCACAGACCATACATGCAGGTGCTGAGTGTGTGCTGCCAGGAAACCTGATCCTTTGTGTGGTCTCACCAGTGGGCGGTGAAGGCTGCTAGCAGGTGTGAGGAGAAACCCCACAGACTAAGCACATCCTTGTAGAGGTATTTCTACCCTGCTTTCTGTCTTATACATGAAATCTAGATTTTGTGTGAGGTGCCACAATTAAGGTTTTTAGCTCATACTGTTCAAGAAGAAAGTCTTCAGTGCCTCCACTCACCCCTCTTTACTAGTTTCTTCATGTCTAGTACCCCTGAGGCTCAGCAAGGTGAGAACATGATTTGGTGCTGTTTTCTTCCAGTGGCAGCACAGTCCCTGGTGGTACTTCTAATGCCATGGGAGCTGCTTCACCCGTGCTATGAGTGACCCAGTGCAGGAGGGCAAGGGGGGGCTGTCTCCATAGAGAGGGAGATTCTCTCTCCATTTGCGTTGGCTGAGGAAGCATCCCAGAAACAGTGAGGTTCTCTTTAGCTGGCACTGCCACCAGAGAAAAGTGTTGTCATGGCACATTCCTACAAACTTAACCAGAATTTTTAAACACTTAAGTAATGACATTTCAAACCATGGGTTTCAATTAGGAGAAGCTCTAGAGCAAGTCAAGGTAACCATGGGAAGTGTGGGTGGGAGTCAAAAGGGCATCATGGCCACAGCACACATGGGTTTCAATCAGGACATCTTTCCTCTGCAAGAAAGAGAAAGGCTATTAAAGGTGAAGGCAAACCCTCCTTGTTTATTTTCCACTTCAAGTGTTTTGTAGGGTTTTTTTAACCTATTTTCTCAGTCTGCGTAAGGAACCTCCTACTCCACTCTGCTCTGCGATGCACTGCAGATGTTAGCTGTTTCAGGTTAATCATTAAACCAGTCCCCAAGCATGGGGAAAGTAGAGACAAACCTGTCCTCATCCAGCTTTTTGCTGGTGTACTCATCTGTGAAGACTGTGGTGAAAAGTTTCTCCTGTTCAACACCACCCCCCAGTTCATTATTCTAAACCTATTCACTGAAAGCAAACAAGGGTATCAAAACACTGACTATTTCATGTTGTTGTCCTTTACCGGTTGGATTTCAGAGTTCATGCAGTTTCAATTTCCTTTATCTTATTGGGGAATGTGTATGGGAGAAAATGCATATTGTTTCTTACGTGTTAGGGAAATGTACATTATTTTCAGCCCTTATAAATCAAAATGTAGGAAGAGGACTTTGTTCAGACTTTCAAATACAACTTTTTTTGAATCTCTCATAGAGGAATTCAAAATTGAAAGCTTATAATGAAGGAAAGAATTACAGAATGCTTAAGGTTGGAGGGGACCACTGGAAGTCATCTAGTTCAACTTCCCTGCTCAAGCAGGGTCCCCTAGAGCACATCACTCCGGATTGTGTCCAGATGGCTTTTAATTATCTCCAGAGATGGTGACTCCACAAACTCTCTGGAGAGGTATTCCAGTGTTCTGTCACCCTCAGAGTAAAGAAGTTTTTCCTCATATTTAGATGGAATCTCCCGTGTTCCAGCTTCTGCTCATTGCAACACAAAGCATGAAAAAGCATTGCACGGTCTTCCAGTGTTTCTCTGCTGCTTTCCATGGTTAGTCCCCATTTAATTAGTTTCTGTTAGAAAAGAATTTGTGGCTTTGGGTCAAAAATGCAGGACTGTCAATTGGGCCAGCTTGCACCCAAGCTTTCAGGCTCTGCCAGAACTGCAGGTCTGATCTGCTGGGCATTATGTTCTGATCAGCTTTAGTGTGACCAAGAAGCTGACATGAGAAGGCAAAATAGAACACTTGTTAGAAAGGATCACCCATATCTTTTTTACAACCTCATGCATCCATTCTGCCTTGCTGAACATCAATTGTCCCTGCACATATCTAGTGTGAAATGAGCACACAGCTTATATAAACTACAGCCACCAGGTTAAAGAAAGATCAGCTGCTGCATGGTAACTTACTCATTACTAAGAAGTAAGGGATATAAGTGCAGGAGAGTGTTACCCCTTGCCTGTCCTCTTGCATGGTACTATAAGTTTGTCTGTATCATCACAGCTCTCAAATTCCTCAGGGAAATGTTGGGGTTTTTTGGTTGTTGGGGATTTTTTGTTTGGTTTGGTTGGTTGGTTGGTTTTGGTTTTTTACCATCAACCACTGCGAGCAGACTGGGAGTAAACCATGGAGCTGTTTAGACCTGTGAATATAGAGGAGGCTGGGCATGGGGCAGCAGGTCTGGAACAGGTGCCCAAGGAGGGAAAGTAGCCCAAAAACTGGAGGCAGTATACAGCTTTCTAAGCCAGCCTGAGGCATGATCTGCTTATCTGGTTTCCACCAGGCAATTCTCTGGGTCCCAGAATAGAATTTCCTAGTATATGCTGTTGGCAGGCTTCTACCACCCTGCTTGGGTTACTCCTACAAAGCCTGGAAGGCTGTGCAGTTTCTGGGGCAGTTTCCCTCCTAAGCCCAGCTAGTGCTGGGCAGCAGATAACAGCAGACCAACCCAGCTCCACATTTTGAGCTTGGGGCACACGGGCTCAAAGCAAATGCTGTTGATGTGAGTGCTCATACTCAGTCTCTTCTGAACACTCATCTCCTCAACATTGCTGGCAGACCCGCTTGCATGGGTGTTTCCTAGCCTGACAGACAACAGGAGCTGCTGAGGAAAGCCCCTTTATTTAGGCTGATGACTCACAGTTCATTTTGAAGCAGTCTTGGTGGCTTCTCCTGGACACCTCATCCAGGAATTGGAAACAAATGCTCTCGGAGGGTTGGGGCTGTGCTGAGCATCAGCTATAGCCTGCCTGAGTGTCTGTTCCCTGATTCTCACTGGGCTATTTCTCCCAAAGCTCAGATTGTTTTCAATGCTTCCCTTCCCAGCAGCTGCCATGCTAAAATGAGTTTTCATTTTTTTCTGAGGATGTTGAGGAACATGTGAATTTGATTTTTTTTCCTTTTTTTTTAATTGATAATTGAGGTGGCAAGGAGTCAAACAGAAGTTTTGTAATTATGCTAATCTGTTTTAAGAGGTTTGAGAATGTTAATTAGGAAATTTCTAGGCGATAAGGAACATTACAATTCTTGTAATTTGTCAGAAAATGGGGTGCAGAAGACAAATGCAAAGAAACTTGAGTCACTAGTTACACATATCCTACCTAGTACAGAATTTAGTTTTGCATTGGACAGCTTCAAAATGTTATTTTATGGAATGGTTGCGGGTGTAACAGAGGCTGTGTCTGATATCCAGCTTAGCCACTGACTAGAGGGCTTAAAATAAAGGTACTGCTCTACAGCACAGTGAGCCAGTGCAGCAGAATCAGATTTATTATGGAGACAGCAGGGCAGGGTGAGTTCTCCTCTTCCCTTAGTCAGCACTGAGTAGGAAAGACCAGACATGGGATGAATTTGAATCCCTATGCTGTTTGGGAGGTGTCTGGCTCAGTGTAGTGCTTTGCTCTTCCTGTCCTCAACTTCTAGAAGACTCTAAAAAAAATGGACTTTAAATTAAATTTGTTGAGGCCACTGTTGTGTTGATTTTGGTGTCTCACAGTCTTCTCTGTGAGCTGCAAGGTGAGGTAGGGTGAATGTCTGGCTGCTCATACGAACACCTGTCTGCTTCTAAGATTTTTTGAGGTTGTTGTGTGGATCTAGGACATCACTGTCACCCAAAGGAGTGGTCTTGCTCCCACCTTGAATTTGTACTTCTTCTGCTTCATTTGCCCTAGCACTCATTTGACTCCTTGATGAGGCAGGAAAATACTCAATTATGTAATTTTCAAAATAAAGATTGTTCTTCTTTTAAGGTCTCACCTGTAACACTGGCCCTGTATGATTTTTTTTTTCCAAAGACTTCAATGCTCTTTAAGTATGATCTTTTCTTCCTATGCTCTTGAAGTTTGCTTTGGGCATTGAAAAAAAAGAGATGTCTGAATCTTATCCTTGCTTGTCTCCAACAGTCCACTGGATCTGATTAACTCCTGTTTGAAGGAATCAAAAGAAACCAAATTACTCAAGTAGAAATTTGACCAAACTCAAAAAAACCCAAGGCTTTGGAAAGATGAGGAAAGAGCAGACTGTGTACTTCAGTCATAAGGGAGGTGAGGACTTTTGGCTAACTGGAGACTGCAATTATTTCATTTGGAGTTTTGGTGACATGTACAAACTGTTATGCTCGTGTTTACAGTGTCACCACAGATTGTCCCAGAAGAATGGCATTTGTTAATGTGAGCAGTTGGGAGATATGCTTTCCATTCTTTGACTAATATGAACTTTGAAACATATGGCCAGCAGCTTCAAAGGACAGCCAGTTGGTGTGTGAATCAACACCAGACTTGGAACCGGGCTCTTAAGAAATATAGCAGTGATATTTGCAGAGTGTGCTCAAAAGTAAATAGTCAATATCAAACTAAACAGATGTGTTCTGCTTAAATTGAGGTTATACCAGTACAACTTCATTCTTCTCGGTGATGTTCATGGTTGATTTATATCATCTGGGCTAGGGGCTTTGGCCTCATTTGCTGATATGAACTGTTTTGCCCTTAATGGAAAAAGGGAGATTATGGAATTATAATAAAAATCACAGAATCGTTGGAATTTAACTCTTGGATGAAGCATGCAGTAACTCTCTGGCTATATTCCCCTTCGTATGCTGCTGTGGTTCACAGAAACAACCCTGTAATGCAGAGGCCTATGGTGAATGCAAGGTCGGGGCCATGACGAGCACAAGGTTTGGAGAAAACCCCTCCACACCTGGAAGAAATGTCTCAGAGCAAAGCAAATACTGGCTCCTTTGACAGGGCTTCTTCATAGTGACTGATGTGAAATAGTAACATAGAAGTACGTATCTTTTTTGGACAATCTTATCTCTTGCTGACATTTAATTCCCTAGAACCATATCAGCTTCATGGGACCTAAAATCTCCACCAGAGTCCTAGCTAACATGTCTGAAGACTTAACTGTCATCTTGCTCAAAACAAAGTAATTTTGCCAGCTGATATGGACTGCACTTGAAGCCTTTTTCTTCAACAGCCAAGGATATCCTGATTCCTGTGAAAAACAACCAAAATATGGGGTTTGTGTACATAACAGACTTGTACACAGATATTTAACTCCCAGTTGAAACCTAGTTTAATTTTTTGGAGCTCCAGATAGTAGTAAATAGATCATGACTCCAATTACTTTGCTTTATAACTCTAACTCACTATTTTTTAATATTTCTCATCCATTCTTATGGGTTTTTTTCTGCTTTGGAATTTTCACAAGGTTCTTGTATTTATTGACTTCTAATTACATTATTATCTTTCTTTTGTTTCTCTCTCAGTGACAGTCCTTTGCTCCCTGCAATGACTAAAACACCATGAACATCATTCAGTGTCTGTGTTATCATGCAACAATGACTCGGTTGTCTTGTCAAGATGACCAAGATCAAAGCTTGTGTTGCAGAAGTTTCAGTCAAACAAACAGTATCAGCTTTCATCTGGTCAAGGCTCTAGCTCCATCTCTTGACTATTGTACTGGTTTTGGCCAGAGTTAATTTTCTTCATAGTAACTTGTATGGTGCTATGTTTTGGATATGTGATTAAAAAGGTACTGATAGCAATCAGGATGTTTTTGTTATTGCTGAACAGTGCCTGCACAGCATTGAGGTTTTTTTTGTTTCTCAAATGTCCCCAATGAGTAGGCTGGGGATGCACAAGAGGTTGGTAGGGGACACAGCAGGGATGGTTGACCCCAACTGACCAAAGTAATGTTCCATTCCATAAGGTGTCATGCTCAGCATATAAAGCAGGGGGAAGAAGGAAAAAGGGGAACATCTGGAGTGATGGCGTTGCTCTTCCTAGGTATCTGTTAACTGTGGTAGGGCCCTGCTTTCCTAGAAATGGCTGACCACTTGTATAGCAACGGGAAGCAGTGAATGAATTCCTGGTATTGTTTTGCATGCCCATGCAGCTTTTGCTTTATCTATCAAACTGGTCTATCTCAACCCATGAGGTTTTTTTGGATTTTACCCTTCCAGTGCTCTCCCCTATTTTGCTGGAGGAGTGGCTCCAGCTGTGTGGGGCAGACCTGCTGGCTGGAGTTAAACCACAACTATATATCAGAGACTGCCAGGACAAACTAAAGAGCATGGTTCGAAAAGCATGCATTTGAGAGATGATAGCATCCGACTGATTAAAAGGGTACTCAGTGCTCCTTCATGTTTTTAATTCCTGAAAAGGAATTTATCTCCATGGCCCCATTTCTGCAGTAATTGCTGTCAAGAAAAGCTTTATAACCATTGCATCCTATACTAAAACACCAGAATAAAAGACAGCAAGTTCTATATTGGAGAATCCACATAAGACACAGTTGCTGAAAAGTCAAGAATATTCCAAACTGGGGGGAAAAGCCTCACCACTTTGTTATCTCTTAAAGTACAACAGAGAATACAAAAAAGGTGTTAAAGGTACCTAGAAGGGATCATTCAGCTACACTGATCTTAGTTTTCTGTAGCAGAAGGCAACTATGAAGTAGATAGTTTGGATTCTTGTGAACTAGACACCTACTCTTCGTGTCAGCACTCGCCGTGAACTGCAAAATGCTAACTGATACTTTCTACCAGGTTACAGTTTGTAGTGAAAGGTCAAAATGCACAACTGTAATGTGTCACAGGGAGACAGCTGAGCAAACATGAGCCCACTGTCTATATCTAGGGCCCTTGCAAGAAACTTGCATATGAGACCATTTCTTTGAAGAGTTTGTTATTCCCAGATTTGCATCTTACAGTTTTGAACATAAGTATCTGCAAATTAGAAGCATTCAGTGTGTTTGTGTGTGTATGCACCCATCTACATATGCCTGAATATTTTAGGGAGTGTAAGACCTCTTGTTTTTAAATCATCGCTGATAATCTAGCAATTGTTTATATTTAACTGAATAATGCTGCTAACCAGAAGGCTCTGCCTTCTGGAGTCCAGTAATTTTTTTTGCATTAGGAACTATCTGTAAATGATTAACACTCTCTGTGGAAATGGAACTAGGAGAGCCAAGTGTATGAGATGCAGGGAGGAAAGCAAGGATCTATTGTAGAGTAACTCTCCTCTGCAGGAACAGCAGACTGGAACAACCCTTGGGCTGCCCATTCCCCTGACATAAAACCAAGTAATTCTTTTAACAGATGGATCAAACTTCATTCTAAATGCAGTCATGTCTTTTCTTTTTTCCCTTCCCTGTTGTAACTCCAGTTAGGAGAAGTTCTGAAATGCCACTGGCTTGGAAACATTGTCATTCCCAGCCTGTGTTTACCCCTGCCCGACATATATGACACCAGGGTTCAGCAACTGAGCATGATGCCTCAGGTTGCGATGTGCAGAAGTGTTTGCTATGCACTTCAAAGGAAGGGTTAGTTACAGCTAACAGGATTAAGTGAGTCAGGATGGGAGACAAGTCTGCCTTTGTTGGAAAGTGATGTTGGAGAGGTGCACGCTGGAAGAGGCATGTCATTCCACTCATGAGCTCCTTTCAGCCAGTAAAGGGAGATTTTTATATAAAAATTCTTTTGAGGATTTGGTAAATAATGCATTAAGCTGACTACATTTCTGTCAGGGTTTTGTGCTTCTGATTTAAATGCAATCAGAAATAGCGCATTTGTACTTCAGCAAGTCTTGTACTACAATAACAAGAGGGAGTGAGCTATCTATGCTTGGTTTGGAAGCACGTTTGTGTGTACATGCAGAGTGAGACATCTCTTCAACAGTACTCACTGTGCCTTGCCCTACCTGATGTAACACTTAACAGCACTATTTGCTTCGTTGTTCAGACAGCTCCCTTCTGAGCCTGCCTGTCTTTCTGAGCACAAGCAGAGCTCTCAGGACAGGAGCTGGTACACTCCAGCTTCCCCTAAACCTCGTGTCCCCTCCTTGGCTCTCAGTTTAGGGGTCCAGGGAGCGACATGAAGCAGCCTCTCAATGTGAGCCAGACTGTAACTTTAGGGGATTAATATAACTATGCTTTGAGCAGTCTGGGTTGAACCTTCTCTTGTACACGAGGAATTAGACAGGGTCAAACAAGAATATTTAGAAAGCCTGCTCCTGGGCAGCAGTAGGAGAGCATCCCTGAGCCAACTGGCCATTTTGTGGGAGAAGCTGGTCAAGAAGTGCTAGCTTGCCTCCTTGATTCTCCTGGGGGAACTGGAAAATGGCAAAAGTTTTTAACCCTATTCTTGCTTTTGCTGGTATGTAATTTCTGTAGTTGCCATGGAGATGGTATGTGAAGATACTTGGGAAAAATCTTTCCATTAAGATGTTATCAGCTATGATTGACATTTTTATACAGTCACTGGAAAGGTTTTTATTTGCATTCTAGAGACAGTATGTAAAAACATGAAAAGGTCTTTGATTATGCAGAAAAATATCCCAGGAACTAAAGTGCCCCAAAGTATTACAGACTATTCACAGGAACAGTGGAAAATTCATTCTACCCCTTCCCCATTCTCCCATTTATTTCTAATTTTGAGATTTCTTTCCTGAGAATAAGAAACTGAAATTTAGGACTTGAGAGGTTTGGTTTTAACTCTTCAAAAAGTAAAAAAACCACTACTCTCTTGCAACTACCTGAAAGTAGGTTGTAGTGAGGTGGATGATGGTCTCATCTCCTTAGTAACAAGCAATAAGACAAGAAGAAATTACCTCAAGTTGCGTCAGTGAAGGTTTACATAGTACATTAGGAAAAATTTCTTCATAGAAAAGGTTCTCAAGTGTTGGAATAATCTGCCCAGGAAAGAGGTTGAGTCACCTTCCCTCAAGGTGTTTAAAAGATGTGTAGATGTGGTGCTTGGGGACATGGTTTAGTGGTGGACTTGAGAGTGCTGGATTAATGGTTGGACTCAATGATCTTAGAGGACTTTTCCAACCTGAATGACTCTATGATTCTGTGCTTGTGTAGTGGGTGGATATGTTTGTATAAAACCTTAGTAAGCATATCAAAAGTTACTTTAGTTCCTGTATTTCACAATTCATATTCTTCAACTAAGTTTGTTATCCCCTATTGATGTTAATTGATGTAATCAGACTGATGAATATAAATAGGGTCTCGTGAAAATGATTAAAGCATGGAGATAAATAGAAGGGTCCCACTTCCGTGGTTGTTTTATCTCCTCAAGTTCTCACACCATTTCATAACTTATCAGGCTCTCATTCCAGCCTTTACAATTTGTTTCTTTTCTGGAAAAAAATTATATTTTAAATTTGTGAGGTAATGAAATGTAGAACCTAATAAAGGCAAGTATGCTGTAATGTTAATGGGATAGGAACTTTATCTACTATGGTCTGGAATCTAGCCTGACAACCTGTGTAAAACCTACAAACTGTCTTGTCTTTACTCAAATTTATCCTTAGTTACCAAGTCTTCTTTCTCTATTCTTAAAAAAGATGATGCCAAATATTTTAGTTCTCTCCTTCTTGTATATTGAACAACGTCCTTCTGTGTCACAATGAACAAATCAAAGGTATTTTCATTTCATGTTCCCACACTGGTAATTGCCCTTTTACTCTTATTTCATGTACTTCAGTACTTCATATGGACCTGAACCCATATATGAGTATATGAATTGCACTATGAAAAGCATCGAAACAAGGACCTTGTTTCTTTATACATCTGTAAAGCACTGAGTACAGCCAAAGCTCTGTGAATAATAATAGCTAAATGATAAGCCTCTCCCAGTTCCACATGGTAGCTCTTTGAAAAATATGTTTTTTGTTAAGGACTCTGAATTCCTGTTGCTTCAGAGTTAACTCATATTTGGAAGTTTGGAAGGCATTTCCCCTCCTCCTCCTTTTTTTTTTTTTTTTTCCTAATAAGATCCATTGAGATCTGACAAAATCCTAATTATTGGAAATGATGCGTAGCTTTTGAAATAGTATATGTCATTAAAGTCATTGGGAACACCTTTAGATCACAAATAAATGGAGAAACCAAGAAAAATAGGAGGAACAGTTTAACTAGCCTTGGTGAGTTAAACAACAGACATTTAAAGTGTTTGGGTTTTTTTCTGCTCATCAGTTCAATTTATAGGCATAGCAAATTTCCATGAATAATGGCATATACCTTTTAGTCAATGCAAATTAAGTTCATTTTCCCAAGTTTTCATTTCACAGACCTGGCAACTGCAGTTTAATGTGCTTTAGGAAAGCATACATGTAATATGGATGAACTGCATTCACTGTATAACTGAATCTCCAATGCAGATTTTGGTCTGCAAAGGATAAATTCATTAGAATTAGTGCCAAAGATACAGATTTCACCCTGGCTTTCATTTGCCATAACCCTCTTACTTTACTTTGACAATAAATAGTGACTTGGCATGTAAAATGTCATTTTAAAGCGCTGCCAGAATGGTGTGCAAAGGTGCTATAAAGGTAAATAAGCATCAGGCCCTGCCTGAGTGCTCGAAGCTGGCCCATACACAGCCAAGTGCCACTCTGCCACTCTCCTCTTTGGGACAGCAACATGCTGCCACTCTGCTGGCAAATGGATTTCTACTGGCCAGTTGTTAAACCTCCCTTCCCCATGCCTGGGCTTGTGCTAGAGCCTCATGCAGCTGAGATGTGAGAGTGCTGAGGGTGCCTTACTGGATTTGCCTTTTCTTGAACTCATTCCCCCCAGCAGCCCCTGTACAGGTCAATGTCACCACTGGCAAACCATGCATGGTCACCATTTTAAAACCCTTGCTGTGGCTTATGAATTCTGATCTGCCTTAAACGTTGTCAGATGACTTATAAGAACATAATGCTAATGGAGTATATTTTGGGAGGATTATTTCAGGCACTTAAATGTGGCAATGAGGGAGTGGGGGGCCAGAGGAAGGCATTCCTCAAGCCTGTTTTGCCACCAAGGAAAATGTTGGCAGATTCACAACCTCAGTCCATGGTCTGTATGCTCAGGGGTTATCTAGAAAGGACTGTAAAGTGGGCAGGTGACTTTCATGTCTTGTTCCAAAGCATATTAAGGTGAAGGAAATAAAATTTCTGTAATGTTTTTTACTTTCTGGAAAACTTAAGGGCAAGCTCTTTCTGTGACAAGCGTCACATGTTTGGAAGCACTGGAAAAATGTGTCAACAGTTTGAAACCTGGGGACTGACAAAGTGGCCTGTATACTCAGACAGATGTTTCAGTGATGAAGAAACTCGCCTTTTATGCCAACAGTTTTGAATATTTAAGGCTTTTTCCTGTAGAAGTCCTTAGCTGACTGAAATAGTACCATGGCTCTGAAGCTGTATCTGCAGCTGAATTCCCCAACTGAGGTTTGTCTCAAGACTTGTGTGGGAAGTTCTGCAGTGCTGCAGATGATATCACAACTGGATATCACAACTGGAAACTCAGAGAATATCATGTTTTTTACTTATAAAACTGGCTGTTTCACCAGTCCTTTAGCCTCTGAATGGGAGACACTGCACAAATAATGAAGCTGTTCACATGACAATATGGGAACAGAAGGGCTGTGGTGGCCTTCAGGGCAATATAGCAAACATTTTAGTTTGATACAGTGTTGCAGGTCATCTTTCATTCAAGGTATGGTTTTATTAGCCTGGGATATGCTATCCTGTTTTTCCTCTTCTCTTTGAGCAGTGCTGAATGTGATATCTCTTGTGCATTAGAAATTGCCTGCTGATTTAAGATTCGTACTGATTTGTGTTGTGATGTAATTTTCCCTTTTACTGCATTTCGTGTCCATGGTTTTCTTTAATATAGGCATGTCTGCATATGAACCTGCACAACACATCTTTGCCATGCTGTAGCTGCATGGTGTTACTGTACTTTCATCTTCTCTTCTTGACTGCATCCATGTGATATTTGACCTCCTCAGGGCATCACGCTCTGCTTTTAATCCTCAGTGGTCTGTCCAACCCTGGGTTTGGAAGTATGGTGCTATTGCCATACTAACCAGAGCTCATTAACATATGTCAGCCTGGAGCAGGCAGCACAGTATATATGCCAACAGCAAAGCTCAGGTGAAACATGTGCTCACTCTGATAAAGTGACCTTGGCCAAGAGGAAAGGTTTTGAGCCCAGATTGCCACTACGCATTTGCCTTGATAATACACATGCATTGTTTTAGCTTGTGTACAGACCAGAGGGTTGCTTAAGTGAGGCACAAGGGAGTGTCACAGGGTAATGATTGCAGGGCACTGGAAAACTTACTGCTGGAGACCCAGTCCATGCAGTGTGTAAAGCCATCAAAGGGGCATTTGATTCACAGCCTCTGGAGGCACGTACTCAGGTCATCATCAGTAGCCATACATGGATCTGATTTCACAGAGTTTTTTAGGTGACAGATGGAACACATAGCCCCATCCTCTGCTCACCAGATGCATGCAGATTTTACCTCCAGAATTGGATGGATACCCTCCTTAGGGCTGGCTCAAGATCAACTGTTTCCTTGCTGGGGTGCTGGCTGCCTCCTGAGACCTGTGCAGTGTTTGTGACCCCCAGCTGAAAACTGGGAGGAAGGAGCTGCAAGGGGTTATCCAGAGACACAGCCATAAGGACAGGATCAGCTGCTGGAGCAAAAAATGCTGCAGAGAGACTGAACTCTCTGCTGGGAGTAGTGGGGATGTATTACAATTACTGATGTGAAAGCAATAAAATGATGGGGTAAATGAGGTGGTAGTTTCTGTTTTCTATTCCCTGCTGTCTCCTTTTTCTTAAACACTTCATGACAAGGCTGACAAGGCCACTTCTCCACCTCCTCACAAGGGAACATGTTGTCATTTAAAAAGAACAAGTCTTTGGGAGCAAAAAACAATTTCAATTTAACTGCTGTTTTTTGAAGCTGCTGTGTGTACAGGATGAAGCAGTCAAACTTTGTGCAAGATCAATGCTCAGAATTTGATGCTACAGCATCAAGGCCAATGGAAGGAAAAACCATCCCCTCTGCTCCAGTGAGGCCCTGGGTGGTGTCCATGTGACAGGATTTCCCCTGTATGGAAGGAGGTTGCCTTGAGGCTGCTTGTGTCCCTGTAACAGTTTGTGCCTGATCTCAACAACGACGTCTGTGCTGATGTGTGCTGAGATGTCTCGTCACATTCTCCCCACTGGCTCCAGTGAGGTGTATTTCCAGAGCATGGAAAATGCACTGGCATGAGAGCTCCAGACAAGTTGCTGAAACGCCCTTTCTCCTACTGGGGTGGGAGGAGAGGATGGAAGATGGGACAGATCTCCAGTGGCCATGCACAAGAAGGTATAGGCTCAAGTCTTAAGTAGTGCTTCTCACTGAACGCTTCTTGTACACAGGCTGTGGCACTGGTGCTGTAATAGCAGAGGTGGCCTTCTTGCCTCCTGCATTCTCCTCTCTGTATCCCCTCGTACCCATCAATCACATCTTGGTGACACCTGGCAGTCAGCCAAGCATTTCAGCACTCACAGCAGTTCTTTTGTCTTCTCCTTCTGACTCTAAGCCACTACAGAAGCATATGGGCTGGAACCAGTTGGATTCTGCTGTATCTCTGAAACAAGAATATTATGATCAATTTGTAATAAGGCTATTGTTTTTTCACACTTTCGGGGTTGCCTTTTCTTAGTCTGGGATTTATCTAGCCAGAACAATAAACTCTCCTCCAACTGTTTGCTGGTTGCTCATTATAAATGCCGAGGGGCAAGAGGCTCTGTGGCTGGTAGGCACTGCCTGTTCACAGCTGCCCAGGGACCTTCTTGGATAAGAGTTACGAAAACTGAGGCTGCAGACATAGACTTGGATGCTGCTTTACAGCCTGCAAAGCAGGAGTTACGCTGGGTTATGTTACCACCACCTTGCTTATAAAAATTGATTGTATGTTTGTCTTCTCTACAAGATAATGGGGCTCCTCACAGCAATGTAACAGTGACCTTGAACAGGTCTTGAATACACTTATGATGACTTGAAGTGTTTTTTGAAAATGTTTGTTCAGCATTTTGAAAGTAGACCAGAAGCTCTGCCATGTACCTGTTATTAGGTCTTGCTGAAATGACATCTTTAAATGGCTGCTTTCCAAAATAACAAATCCTACTTGAATGCTTTGAATTTATCAGCTGCATAGAAAGTTTGAAAATCTTACTGAAAATACACAGTCTGATTAGGAAATTATTTAATGAAGTAACAAAATACATTGAAGAAATTATCAGGAGGCCTATGTATCTGACAGCCCTGTCAAATAGTGAGTATGTTAATATGTAAGATAATTGTGTTCCAATAGGAATGGTTTGATTGTTGATAATTTTCCTTCTGGATTATGTAAGAAAACAGGTCCTTTATTTTTAAAAAAAAAAAAAAAGAACACCTGTATGTAGTTTTCAACTGACTGCTGTCCAGTTCTTTCATGAGAATTAAGAAGCAAAACCACCTTTTGCCCTGAGATGCCCTTTCCATTCCCACTTGTTTACTACTTAGGCCCTAGTAAGATCACACAAGTATTTTTCATCAGTTTACGCAGAGCAGCATGAACTCAGTGACTGAAAAGTGAAATAATTTGATTCTGATTTGGTTACAATGTGCTATCAGAAAACCATTATATTGTTCTTCTTAAACTAATAATAATTTTTGCATGTCTCTGTTTTGTGATCTTGCAGACTCAGCTCTTGGGTGTTTTACTTGCTGCTGCTTCAAATTTCCTGATTAGTGTCTCTTTGAACATACAGGTATGAAATTGTTTCTATTTATTAGTTGTTTATATTTATCAAGTGACTTATGTTGCAGTTTGATTTTGATGAAGTTTAAGATATAAATTTTGTTGCATTTAATAAACATTCCCTCTCTTTAACTGTAATTTAACTGTAAACTCTAAAAGCCCTGCTGTAGTTGTTGGAGGCTGTTGGGAGCTCTCAACCTGTTTTGTGCTGTGATTCTCATACAAGAATGGAATAAAAATTCGTAACTAGTGCTCCTCCTTGTAATGTGCCATAAGGAAATATCAGCTGTGGCTTGTTTGTGGTCCCACTGAACCTGTCTCAGAGTGTCCATATCTAAAATTGAATTGGCCTTGAGGTGTTATGAGCTGCTTAATGAAAATATCAATGTAATTAAATGCATAAAGTCAGGTTTTTTGCAATATTGGGCCCCAAAGCAACTTTGACCACTTTAGTTTTCCTTCTGCAATTAGGATAGAAAAATCTGAGTAAATATCATTTAAATCATAAAAGCAATGGGAGGTCGTACCCTTACAACTGTTGTAAAGAGTAGGATGACATTTATAAAATCCTTTCTGTTTTAATAATTGGAACACATACTCAGTAAAAAGTTAAATAATTCATTAAAATCTGCATCTCGTAGACTTCATTGTATTTTTAGGTCTTCTAAAAGAAGTTCTTAAAGCACAGAAGACATTGTTATGTAAGTTGTCCAGGAAAAGTATTTTTTCTAGCTTGTATTTTAGTTATATGTGTCTCATATAAAGCTCCTTCTTGCATTTTCTGTTAAGGATGAAACAGAAAGCTGTGGAATACGAAATCTTCTATTCATAATAACCTAATTTATTAATGCTAGAGAGTTCTTCAAGGATTCCTTCCTATTTTAAGTATCTCTAGTGGAGAATCCCATAGAAAGAAACCTGTTTACCCAGAGGAGCCAGGCAGGTTGAGAGAACTGCCACCTCTCCCATATGACTTCCAACCTGCTGGTGTTGGCAGTGCTAGGACAGGCTCTAGGAAACCTCTGAAGCTGACATCTGGAGAGAGAAGGTTGTAAGGGAGTTGCTGAGCTCACCTTCCTGTGTTCATTGCACATCTTTTCAATTTCACTGGACCTTCAAGAGTTAATCCTACAAGAATCTGGTGAGAAAACAGCTCAGGATTCAGTTAAGAACTTGTCCTATTTGGTTTTCAGCAGAAACTTGCATTCTTGATTTGAATATTGTTTAATATTTGTTTCATTTGTATCTTTATTGGGCCTTTTTTGCCCTGTATTTATAAACATGGAACATGCAAAATCTTGGATGTTACTGTGGATAACATCCGGGTCTGTGGCTCAAGGTAGTTTGATTTCCTTGTGCCCCTTTTCTCCTTGGAGAACTAAACTTCTTCCTAGGATTTCGGCCCCTGAATATGTTCCACAGCACGAAGCTGCAATAATGTGCTGCATTCTCTCAACAAGAGGAATGACTAAGACTATGGAGTATCACAGACGTTACTGTTTGGCCTATACTCTGTAAAGTAGCCCACAAAGTAGAAAGGAAGTATGAGGAAAATTCTTTACAACTTCCCCAGGGCTCTGCAGGGACATTTCTAAAATCAGATATGAAGTAATAGGGAAAAAAAATTATTTGCCCACCATTTATACTGCAATAATTGTATCGTTTGATTTCCAACTTTTTTGACCCATGTGCAGAGGGGCTGGAGAGTAATTTGAGAAAGGAAATGATATTCTGCAGAACCAATGTGGTAAACATTGCATCATTCCCAATTATGACATCTCGATGGAGACTTCCTGGACTGTGTTACAGAAGATCAGTGTGATCAAACACAAATTATTATCGTGTTATATAAGGTTCTTTCTGTACAGCCAGGGAGAAAACAATTACAACCTGTGTCAATGATACCTTCTTCATATAACAGGAAGTGTTGATGGAGTATTACTTGAGTATATGTTATACCTGTTGTCACAGGAATAGCTGATTTTCCTTCAGAAAATAATGCTTTGCTGTGATCCTCTTCCAAGGTCAAACGGGAGATAGTAGCCAAATCCTAAATTCTATCTAATTAACTTAGAGTCCTCCCTACAGAAGATGTGATTAAGTGCTGTCTTTTTCATTTTGTAGTTATATTTCTGGCGAGGATGTTTCATGGGCAGGAACGCCATGTTGTCTGTTCCCCTTCTCCCAGTTTGTTGCCACAGTTCTAATTCTATCCCATCTCCTGCCTTGGAGTGTTTCCAGAATCAGAGCACAACTGCTGTGCGTTTGCTTTGAGACAGGAACAGATGTGTGCAGTGGTAGCTCAGAAGCACTAGCAAGTATTCACTTAGTATTTTTCAGGTTTATTCAGAGGCCTAATTTTTCAGCCATTTCCACCACGGCTCAGAAAACACCCATCTGAAGCAGCACTGAGTCAACACAAAGCTCTGCAACAACAATCTGAAAGCCATGCTTAAAAAGAAAACCTCAACGCACCCGGAATTTGAAGTTGACAGCCCCCTTAATTATTCCACTTTTTTCAGACATAAGAACACAATGGAAGTCTTTCTATTCATGCCTGTTCCTAATAATTAATTTTCTAGAAATGTGCTCATCTCCGACTGGCTTGCCAAACCAAGCTGAAGCCCTGCTACACGAGCAAGCTATGGTGGTGTGGGATTGCCCTCCTGGGCCTTGGAGAGGTGGGCAATTTCGTAGCCTATGGATTTGCCCCTGTTGTTATTGTCGCTCCACTGGGATGTGTATCTGTCATAGGTGAGATTTTTGCCATTTCTTGCTTGGGTACATGCTTTAATCAAACGCTTGCTTCTGCCTAGAGGAATAAAACCGCAGGAGCTGCAGCAGGAACACAAGAGGAAAATGTTAATGTTGTGGTTTGAAAAGAAATTATTCATATAATTACGCGAGCTGACAGTTTAACAAAAACTGTCTACTTAACTCAGAGTCTCTTCTAATATATTTCTTTTTCCATAGTTTTTTCTTTTGTGTCACTCTGTGCTCTGCTGGTTCCTGCCAGTTGGCCACCCAGTGTTGTAGCAGTGTCGCCAGCTCTGCAAGCCCCCAAAGAGGGGGGCTGGCATCCTGCTGAGTGCACAGAGCTGTGGTCTGATCCTGACTACCTACATGTTTTCTGTGTTACCGTCACACCGAGTGCTTTATGCTGCCTGTCCCTTGCCCATCACTGTGATTCATGTTAACATGGGCAAACTTGCTTGACTCTCTGCAGTGTGTGACAAAAAAGGTCTAGAAATTTCCTTAAATGTTTAAAATATTTATGGGCATTATTAAGCCAGTTCATTTGTTCCTTCTTGTGCAGATTAATTGGACTAGCAGAAGTGATGTGATATGATTTTACTCTTTCCTTCACTTGTTTTCTTTTGTAATTTAGGTATTGAGACAGGTGTGAGACATCTGTTTCTTTGATAAAGTAACATAGATTTTAAAATATGCTATCATCTCGTGCTAATGCAAAGCAGAGTGGACAGGGCGATATTGTACAGAGGCTGTGAAACAGGAATTCGGGGTGCAGCTGCATCCCTTAACCTGGTCGCTTCACATCCACAGCTGAAACATGCAGGGCTGAGGTCTCTCAAGAGTTCTGCATATGCTGCAGCTCATTTACTTGCTCTTGGCAAGTGATAACACTTCATGGTCTGTCTCTAGCTACCACTTTCATTCTTGGAATTGACATTGCAGTGAGTGATTCTGCATGGGAAGGTAGAAAAGATGAATTATCATCCCAATGGACTGCCTGGCTGTAGTGGAAGGAGGCAGCTAACCCTGTGTGGGTGCAATGTAGCAAAGAGATAGTGGGGGAAGGAATCTGCAGGCAATTTACTGTAACCTTTAATGTTAAACTATTGCAGAATTTCAGAGAGTGAGATAAAAAGCCATGTTAGTTCACCATGGTAGGAAAGATTTCTCGAAGAAAGGAATGCAATATTACTTGTGATGGAAATGTAAATTAATATGGCATATCCCAGTGTGCTTTTGGTGGCAGTAGTTGTATCTTTAACAACCATAAACATTTCCTTATAAAGAGATATTGACCAATCTAATTTGTTGCCCAAACTGAATAAAATGCAAATATAGAAAACTAGAAAGAAGAAGTGAGAAGCAGTGAGAAGGGGAAAAATCCCATTGGTTATTAAACTGCTACAAAAAAGAGATCACATTGAGGGTTGCTTTTTATCTGAGCATATCCCTTCTTTAATTTTGCAAAATGTGAAGAAATGTTACATCTGACGATTCCTCCATTCTCTATTCCCCTTCACTTATAAAAAATATCAAGCAATCATTTTCCTAACTGTTATGTTATATAAAAATTCTCATGCACATTTTTGGGGTTTTTTTAGCTGACCAAAATGCTTATCCTGGAAGACCCCAGAAAGCACTTTAGCCTCTCATATTCCATTCCCATATGTCAGCTGGCAGTATCCATTTCATAGGCCAAACAACAGAGATATCTGAAATTTTATTTAGTCTAGCAAACATTCCCTTAAGGAAGGAAAAATTAAAATTATGTAGACAGCCAATTACAAGGATAGCTTCCCTGTAACACTTCCTACTACAAGTTAATTTCATGTGTTCTGAAACTAAAGCCAAAGAGAAAATATCCTTTTAATTTTAGAAGAGTTCATCCTTTAGGCCTATGACAAACTGACCAACACACATGTGTGTTATCTGCTAACCACTGGGCAAAGAACAGTATAGGCAGCAGGTCTTCCAATTTAAAAGATGAAGAAATATTTCTCTCATTAAGTTGTGACCTCTTTTAAGTGGTGGAGGGTGGACTTTGCAGTCTGGCAGTTGTTTTGAGGTATTGTTAAATGTGTGTCTTTCATAAGTTAACTTTTTAAATGAAGAAATTAAGTGCTTGATAAAAAGCTCCAAATGTATTCCTTGAATCCTAAGTCCAACCTTCTGAGAAGCACTTTTTTCTCCACTTCGGTGTCAATATGACCCATGTGATAAGAGCTGACTCTCACTGGCACTGGGAATGCAGTAAATATGACATGCTGAGGAGAAATGTGCTTTGCAGTATGTCCAGTCATCTAGGGGATTCTCTGCAGATCTCCATCATTCTGGGTCTGCATGGAAAGTTTCCTTTGCTTGGAAACCAGCGGTTTGGAGGAGGATAAGGCCAACTGGAGTATCTGCCCAGAATGGATCTGAACTGTACCCATCGTATATCTCCAGACTTCTGAGAGGGGAAGCATCTTAAAATAGATGGAGCCAACAGCTATTATGCTCTACTACCACATTTAACTGCATCCAACTGAATTTTGCACTTAACCCGGTATCAATTAAATAGTGAAAAGTTTGTGCCTCATCCTATTGAGCTGAATGCTTCCAATGACTGGTTTTAAAAAGAATCCAGCACCACAGACCATGAATTGGCATGGTACCAATAGATTTTAATTTTTTTTTTCTTAGAATTAAGCTAAAAAGAAGACTATTTTTCTTCTTACACAGTGGAAGTATTTCTCTGTGTGGTTGCAATGATGCAAGCTCTACATCTGTTCAGGGTTTTAAATAGTTTGAGAAGACAGCAGTTGTTTTCTTCAAGAGGAGAAATTAGTAAATTTTAATTTAAGAGTGGAGGAGTAATACATGTTTGATGTGATCATTAAGAAACTTTCTATACTTAAAAAATAAAAATAATGTTTTACATGTAGCTTGGATAATTTTAGGCTGCAGTGGTTTTTTGTCATCTTGCTTTTGCCTGCAAAAATAGCTTGGATGTGGGGGGGTGGAAGTGGGAGAGGCCAGTGGCATTGGAGATCATTTCTTCTGCAGACTTCATAATTCTATAGAGAGTTTTTTTACACTGAACTCACTTAGAATGACATTTACTGAGATTCCTTTTCATTTTCATGTGCTCCTTGTATACAGCTATGGGACAAGAAATTGCTTTAGGCTTTGAAAATTGATAACACTGATGGTACTTTAGGAAGATTCTCAGATATTCTTGTAGAAGTGGATTTCTCCCACTCACTGTAATGTAACATTTTTGTGGCCCAAGAATTTGGAATTTTGAGGACTCTGTTGCTAATGATATCTGGGAAACATTCACCAAACTATTCATTAAAATACTTTCTTTGTACTCGTCTAGAAGATGCAACAAAGGACTTCAGAATTCTTCCTTCTCTCTACAGTGTGTATGTCCCATAATCCAGGCTCCAGAATGTGACTCATCTTAATGGTCTCTCTTGTAAGCAATTCCTTTGATATTTTCAATGCTTTTTTTTATCAGGATATTGGCATTAGGAGAAAAATGTTTCATGTTTTGTCCATCACCTTTCCAGTACTAATGTTTAATCATGTAAGAAATGTTACATATTCAGTGTGCAGTATAACTATCAAGAGGTTATGCATCAACTGACCCCATTCTGTAATATTTCTGTGTATTCAGTGCAGCATTAATATTCATCATATAAACTCAGAATAGGTTTTAGTAGTCCATTAGATGTGGTGAATTTGTTCCCAGGTGTCTTGGGCAGAGTTAGCTCTCTGTTTAACGCTGGCTATGCATACATGTATTCTCTGAGTTAATCCTTGCTCACATAGTTTTCATCCTCCTTGTACCTAGATCCTGTCACCTGTCCACCCCAAAACGACCCACAGTAGGTCAGTAGATTGGTTTTCTTCAAATTTTTGCCCTCCTCTTGATCAAGACAGTAATCTCAGATGTAGATAGGATAAGATGAAGGAGGTTTTACACCAGTGGTCTCAGGGCAGGTTGATTCTCAGGCATGAATAGTTTACATGCAGACTCCACTGTGGAGGTTTATCTGCCAGTGTCTGCAGAGTACACATGGACTTGACTGCCCTCATGCTTTGTGCATAGGCATTAGGGTCCATCTGTGGTTCTGTGGTCCTTCTGTCCCTCTCAGTAGACCTTTGTGTGGGAGAAAGAGATTTTAGCCTGATCCAAGGCTGTGAGGACAACTCCTTTCCCCAACCCAGCTCCTTTTCCTTCTGAAAGCTCCCTCGGGCTTTTTTTTTTTTTCCACTCTGTACTTAAGCTAAACCACATTCCTCTCTTGACCAGCTACCTTGTCTGGTTCAGCTTTTCTTCATGCCCCCGTCTTAGTGTACAGCCTCTACATCTCCTGTGGAAACACTGGTACTTGCCCAGGAAGACCTGCTCTTCATCCTGGTCATTTGAGCTACAGCAATCAGATCTACTGCCTGCCTCACCATCATTCCAGATCTTCCTGTCTGTGTGGCAGACTACCATAGCTTGAGTTTGGGGATGGATTGAAGCAACTCCAAATTTTTCGGTACTGGGATGGTCCTGAATCCCTTCAGCTTGAAAGGTCGACTAAGGGTCTGTCTGTATAAGGCATATTTTGAGGTCATATTTGAAATGTAACTGTCAGCAACTGCATCCTCATAACTTGAGCCCTGCTCAACAGATTCAGGGTAAAATCAACTGGGTGAATTCAAACTGCTTGATTGGATGGAAGCAGAACTTTAAGTGGCATAAAACAGAGTAGATGCTTGGTCTCGAAGTGAACTGTTGTTGTACAAACTGGGAGAGGTGCAATAGTCTTTGAATCATGGCTAGTATTCCTACTTTGGTATTTCATCCAGACCACCAGTGAAATGGGTACAAAAGTGTTGTGCTGAATGGGCTGGTTTAAATGCCTTTACAGGACTGAATCAGTTACACTTAACAAAATGAACATTTGAGGCAAATAATAAATTTAGTGCATTTCTGGTTTGGTGTTTTTTTAAACTATTGGAGAAAACAGAATTAGTACAGGCAGTCTATATATTTATGAGGAGAGCAGTAATCTTTTTTAAATAATGCCTAAAGCTCATCTAGAAATCAAAAAAAGGAAAAGGAGGGATATACTTATATTTGAAGTTATGAATGATTGTGAAAGGAATTAATTAGTGCAAGACTTGACAATAAAAAAAGAGGTAAAAAGATCATATTCATAAATAGCCTTAGTATCAGGAAAACAGCTTGGTAATGAAAGATATTTTTTTGTGTAAAATAGTTTTGGGTAGGAAAAATAAATTATGGACACTTTCTTTTGAGTTTTTTAAGGCTGGATTGGACAAAATACAAAGAAAATATACACTGCGAATCAGTATGCATTTTCTATCTTTAACTTGTCTTGTGTATTATCCTTTTCATAAAGAAACAAACAAGAAAAAATCCTAACTGCAGCTTTCATGTCTAGGAGGCAGAGGAGTTATTTTGTGAGCTGGATTCTCACCATTCATTGTCTGCTAGTGGCAGAACCCACACATCACACTGCTCTTTATTTCTATTTGTGCAGGAGAAAACCTACATATGGAGATAATTGTAAATGATCGCTCTCCTAAGAGAATGAGGAGCTGACTGAGCTATGTGTAGCACCATTATAGCCTTCCTTCAAGGCACTTAATTGCACATCATGAAGAAACTCAGTGTTTTATCATTTTTTCAATTTAAATTGAAATTCACATGCTGCAGTGAATATTTGTTCTTTCAATAATGTGAATATATAAGCATTCAATATACAGTTAATATATATTCATTCAATAAGGGATGTAAACCAGTCTGGTTTATGCTGAGGTATAAAAAGATGAAGTGGTTTCAACATAAAAATTAAGCTCCTGAACAAACTGGTTTTTCCCATTTCCCACTCAAAGTTTTTATTTATCATGATTTTGATGTAGCGTCAAGTCATATTTTCTGTTTGACCATTCAGAAAGGCTTTGTCATACAGATACAAGCATTCTATAGGACCTATTTACCTCTCAAATTATGGATGTTGCTATAAGCATACAATCAAGGCATGAAACAAACTCAATGATTGCATTAGGATGTGTTGGTTCTGTGATGTTTAATCCTTAACAGATCATCTCCCAGCTTTTCTGCCCTTCTCTTGATCTACCAAGCTACCAGTCTCAGTGCAAATGGGAGTTGGATTTGTGCCTACTTTTGAAAGTTTTACCTTAATAATTAGTTAAAAAGCTAAAAGTAGTTCTGATTCACCCAACAGTACACAAATCTTCTCAGATGACCGGGCTTGCAGTCTTTGCTTTGATGATTTAAAGGCTGACGATCCAGGCTCAGAATTGTTCATGTGTTGTATTCCCCAAAGCTGTGGTTCAAAACTAGCAAGGCTTCAGAACAATGATAAATTGCTTGTTTTTTGCTCTTTGATAGTTTTTTGTGTGCGTTTCTGTATTGTTGTATTCTGTTGCTGACCAATTAAGAAAAAACCAGCAGAGACTATTTCTCACTTTGACACAGATCTCAATCTCTGTCTATTGCTTTTTTTTAACAAAAAGAAAGCAAACAAAAAACCAGTTGCAAAGACATATTAATACTTTTCAGCACAGCAGTTGCCCAAGTTTCTCAGTCTGTTCACTCACAGAGTTGAACATAATGTTCAATAATTTATTTCCCACATCAGTATAATTGTGGAGGAGGAGGAGGAGGAGAAGGCAGACAGTTTCTGTGATAGAGGGAGAACAAGAGGACCTATGCTTGGGAAAGGGAAAATTGGGGCTGGGTGGTAGGAATTTAGAGCCATGCTGTGGTGATAGCGTGAAATAAAGGTGAAGGCAAAGTGGGCAAGGAGGAGAGGGTAGGGAGGCTGTGAGTGGGAACCCAAAGGAGTTAAGGAAAAGGAGCAGAGCAGCTGGGAGGGCTGTGCATTTCTCACTGGGCTCCTGGGATACACTTTGGTGTCTGCTATTTGTCTTGCCAGCCGGGGAAAGCTGCAAAGCCAGCAGAAGGGAAAACTAGCAAATACCAGGCTGCCTTCCTGGGGCTCACAGATTGCCTTCATATCCCTCCTCCTGGCCCACCTGCATCAAGACAATCATCTCTTGGTTTCTTTGCTTTAACCTGATCCATACCTACCTTGAAAATTGAAGAATGTGAAGGATTATCTGAAAGTCAAACTTGGGAGCTTAAACCCCAGAAAACTGACAGTAAAAGTAAAATTAAAATATCATGTTAGCCAGTGTGTTCTCTTGGCTGTGCTGCCATAACTGGCTTAAAATTCAGCCCTGGAGGTAACAGCCAGAGTTTGACAGGCTTCTGATCAGCTGTGTATGTCTTCTAAGCATCTCATCAGGTCTGTTTAACTGTTCTCTGCTTCCTCTCTTAGATGTTTGGTTTTGTTCTTCATTTGAATGCATATGGAGCATTGGCAGCTTATCCATAGGGACTGTTGTCTTTTCTGTTCAGAGTATCACCCAGATCTCATTCTCCTCACCTTGGTGTTTCACCTCCCCTCCTACTTCAGTTTTGTCTCTAATCCTGGATAGCCTAATATATATTCTTCGAACCTCTCCTATCTTTAGATTCCTCTACATATTACTCTACATCATAAAGAGCATTAATTATACATACATTCTGTTAAGTTCATGATCACTGGTGCATTACCAGCTATCTCTGGAGAAAGAGCTAGCTGCCTTTGAATGCATTATTAAAGCAGATGACAGGCTGAGTGACAAGTTTCATTATCTGGCTGCATTCCTGTACCTTCTTGTGCCCACTGCTAGCCTCAGTGGTCATGATCCTCCCAAGATGCCATTTGTTATCTCCAGAGTATTGAGCTCTGGAATTCTGGGCATAACTCATCTCACCACAAAGTGGAAGACAACAGTGAAATTGAACCCTAGATTGCATTTACTAGATTTCTGCTGAAAGCTGAGAGCCCAGACAATGGAGAACTCAAAAAAAAAAAAAAAAGTCACTGAGGTATCAGTTCTTTAAGCAACAGGTCTTTGCTGTGACAGTGACTGCCTAGGTGGGTGGGCTGAGGTGACATTTGGGAGAGCTATGAGAGCAGGGAGACAGAGCAGTAATTAATTCCTGCACTATCTTGGATGATGCTGCTTCTTTCTGCTTTTTGTCGTCTCTTTTTTTTTAAACCTAGGTAGCTCTGCTATTACCAGTGTTGCTTGGATACCACCAGTGTCTTCGCTCCAGCAAAGTTGTCACTGAAACGTTGAATAAAGAAAATGGTGTCAAGCACCTTACTTTCAGTGAGGCATTTTCAGTCGAATATTCTTTTATTGCACTTACTCATTTGCACAGACCTCCATCACTCTTGATGCAGTTTATGACTACTGCTATATCTGATTTTCTACTGACTGTATAACACAGATGTGATGCTGAATCCCAGTACTCTGTCTATGTCTTGGTATGTACCTCTCTAGATTTATCTAGAGTACATCTACTAGTTAACCACAAATTAAATTTTCTGTCAGAACAATAGAGGTAACGATGCAAAGATAGTTGCAAAAAGGTTGAACTGTTGTTTCAAGAATAAAACAATAATTTCATATTGTGGGCAGGAACAGAGCTTTTGTAACAGCATCCTATGACTTAGATTCAGTGTGTGCCCTCCTGGGCAATGATTTTCTTTGAGGTTTCTAAATGAATCTAACATTACCAGTGCACCTCTCCCAAAGGACTTTCCTCATCTCTTTTACATGGGAACTATCCAGCCTCTTTTGCTTCTTTTTAGAGGTGGATGCTCTAATGTTCTGTGTTGGAATACAGCCATCTTTCCCAAGTGGCCAACATTTTAAGTTCAGACTCCTTCCTTCTTCTCTAGCATGTGTCCACACTGGGTTGCTTACCAGAAATCCTGGTCCAACCACTGCTGCTGCTCACCAGCCCACTGATTCCCATCCTAAAGAGGCAGGACTAGGAGCTGGCAGAGGGCAGATGCAAGAGGTGAGCAAGGAAGACAGTTTTCCAGGAAACAGGACATACTTTCTAGGGCTCACTTTTTCTCCTTCCTCAGTGTAAGTCACTCTGGAAGACTATGGGCAGCACTCCCATCTAATACATATGTGGGGCTTTCTACCTGTTTGCAGAAATCATGACCATTCTTTTAGTTCACATTAAATGCTATGCTTTTGCAGTGGTTTTCTTCCTCTCAATTCTACTACTGTTACTTTACTTATAAGCCTCTAAAGAAGCAGAATTTTGATAGCTCTATGATGCAATTTGCCTTCAGCATGTCCATATAGTGAGCTGGTAGCAAAACAGGGTCTGGAACAGTATGGCTGATCAGTGCCCAGTTTTCCTGACATTTCCACATATGACTGAATCAGAGCAGTTTAAGCAGTGTCTTCTTGGGATATTTGAAGGGTATTGCATCTTTTCAACCACACAAGAGCCTGCTGGATATGTTTGAAATCTTACCAAAACTGAGCACTGGTTGTAGGAATGGACTCCTGGCTGTTTATATCATGGTATGGTGCAACAACAACAGTCAAGAGATATATTTAAACTTGGCCCAGGGCAGCTTTTTGCTCTAGCACTTGATGTTATAACACACATTTATATTTAAAAGGTCTTTATATTTCTATTCTAGGTAGTGCACTTATTTCTGTCTTTTTCCTAAAGAAGACCATGAGGACTGCTGATATATTGGGTAAGTAAGCGTTTGCTAATATGGACATGTGTGCTGCCATATGCTTAGCAAGCTGTAACTCTCACACAGCCCCCCACCTTCACACTCCCACTTTCCCAAGCAAGTGTTTCAAGGCAGATACTTTCAAAATTGGGAAGAAGTGATAAAAAGAGAGAGAATCTTCAATGCATGAGGAAAAGACTGCATTCCCAAATCCTCTGCTCTTACAACCATAACTCATTCCTTATGTGTCCTTACTGCTCAAATTCATTTTCATTTTCTATTTTTGCCTCTGAGGTTGTCTTTAGTATTATCTTTATGAGTACAACACAGTTTTAATAAAAACAGGGAAGCTATTGAATTACTCATTCAAAGATAAGATTTTTTTTTTCTTACTGCATCAACCTTGCACAAAAATTCAAGCTCAATTAAAAGTGATAACTTCCACTTAGGTATTAATTTCATCACTTCAAAGAACAAATAATCATGTTGTCAAGTGTTTTGTTGGGAAATGTGATCTTCACTGTAAAAAAGCTTGTCAACATTTTGTCTATGTCCAAGATTTTTTTGCATATCAAAACTGCCCACCTTGAACACAGAGACAAGCACATTTCAGGGTCTGGGCTTTACACCAAGCCATCTCAAGTGGGATGACACACCTGATGCAGGGCACCTGATATTCCTGTGCACTCCCAGCATCTAGGCCTGATTGTCCAATCTATGGTGAGGACAGCTGTTCTCATGAATGTTTTGGAGAGATCTGTTCAGTATCATTCCAGGCATACTGTATACTATTCATTTAGGTTTGGAATCCAAGTTTGCCAGCTCAGCTGCTACATTCAAAACCCCTTTTCCCTTCACTGATCATGTTTCCCTTATGGCCTTATGCACTGTGTGTTGCTTTAAGTGTTCAGCACTGATTTATTTTATTTCTTTGAGTTTGACTTTGCAGAAGGATTTAACAATGTCACTACATTCCATAGGAATGAGCTGTATGATGGGAAATATGGTGATAGTTTTGCAAGCACATAAATATAGAACAGTTCTGCTTTTCCAAAGGAACTGTGTGAGATAGCAGCGCCAGCAAAGCCCTCCGGATGTGCTTTGTTTTATATTCCTGAGCCTTGTACTCCACACCGATTTATAGGTTTGCCAAGAATTTTAAAGATTACTTGAAGAAAAATTGATTAGCTAATATCTTCCTTAATCCAATACAGTTTATGAGCTCAGGATCAGCTCACTTCTATCTTATACTTCAATGAACATCTGTGTTTGTCAGCTGGATGTCCACAAGGCAGAACTTCCAGATTTTTATTAAAAGCACAATAATGCAACTCCAACCTTGAAAAGGGGCCCTGGCAACCTAGTGGCTGAACAGTCTTTTGCAAATCATTCTTATATAAAACAGTTCATAGGCCTGCAAATACAACAGGGAGTGACCAAAATGTTGGCCTCATGACAGCTTCACATAAGCATTGTACTGGAACATATGTGCTGCATCTCATGCTTCCAGGGCAGGTTGATAGCTGGCCCAGATCTCTGTGGCCACACTGACTTTGGGAGAGTTATGTTTATTTACACTGGTTAATGATCTAGCTGACTGCACCAGTAAGCAACTTGTCCTTTCAGTTTAGGCTAAGTTTATGTGATGTGTTTTGTGCCTGTGAGAAATATAGGGGATTGATTCTCCTTTGTCATACACTTTGTTTTAGAATTGAGAATATTTGAAAATGCTTTATTGAGTTGGAACCCTAATTTACAAGGCTCTACTGACAGGTTTTTTTCACATTTCCAAAATTCTTTGAGTCTTTAATAAAAACTAGACTAGACAATACAAGGCAGTACAATTACCTAAGCACAGATCTGCTTAAACAGGCTTAAGTGTTCTGCTAGAAACTATTTCCAAATCAGCTGGATGTCAAGGATGTCTGTGATCACCAAATACTGTATTATCAAAATAACGTGTCCTTTTCTTTAAAGGAGGAACACTGACAGTAACAGGGACATACTTGTTGGTGACATTCGCTCCAAATGTACCTCAAGAGCTCACAGCAAGACAAATACAGAATTACTTAGTGAGCTGGCCTTTTTTGGTGTATTCAGTGAGTATCTGGTTCATACTACTCCCTAAATCAACAAAACTGGATTTATTGGGACTTTTGCAGCATTATGAATTAGTGGTAGAAAAACTGCTCCTGAAGATAAACTGTGCGATTTCATAGGAGACCAAGTCCCTGGGTCATTATTCTAGCCCCCTGCAGCACCAAAAGTCTTTCAAGGTACATGCCAGGAGAAAGTCATAGTTCTGCAGAATTAACAAGAATGGAAAGATTTTGGGGTTTGGGGATCCTGAGGGAAAACCTAAATATTGATACTGATACTTCCTATATATGTGTTCCTGCCACGTTGTATGCATGTACATCTAAGTTACCAGGCTTTTCTGGAATGTGATGGAATTGTGCTTTTAAAATGTAGGCTCTTGGTCCTGCTTTTTCCTTTCATATCACTTTTTATTCCCATGCTATTAAGCCTGACTGAAAGGAGTTTTATATGGAGTTGAGATGTAAAGGGGTGGCCTGCTTTAACCTGAGTTAGAACTCAAATACAAAAATACCATTTTGATTAAAGTATCTGTGTACAAACTTCAAATACCATACGTCTTCTTTTATGTATTTAATTAGCACCAGGAACAAAACCAGAGAGACTAGGAGGAATTTCTGTCTCTCTTTTCCTCTGGCAAGTTGAAAGTGTTTTCCTCCAGCTGAATGTAAAAGATGCAATATAGGAGCAGTTCAGAAGCAGTTGCTTTTTTCCCAGTAAAGTGACTCACTCGAATTAGATTCTTAGTGCCCAGGCTTTTCTCAGTAGGAAGCTCAGTTAGAAAGCCACTGAGCAGACAGTTTAAGGATCTGAGTCTTTTAGCCAACCTGCAGACTTGACATACATCTAAGTATCCATGAGACTACTGATTAAGCACAAATTACATGCTATTATTAAAAAAGCTGATCCTCTCTTTCAATTTGTTGTGCATTTTAAAAGATCCTGAAAGATCATGATACAGCTCAGTGGAAGAAATTAATATTTGTGCTGTATAAATCACAACGTGCACTTTCAATCAGGCAGCAGAGAGACCTTTGAAGGCAATGCCCAAGAGTTTTGGGGTATTTAGTAAGGGTGGCTTCAGCAGAGAGACCTTTGAAGGCAATGCCCAAGAGTTTTGGGGTATTTAGTAAGGGCGGCTTCAGCCTCCACTAAAGCTTCAGCAAGTCCACACAATCAGCAGAGCAAGAGGGCCTACATTAGGAGGGGATTCAGAACAAGGGATCTCAGTTCTCACTGGAGGTCCCTCTCTCTTTTCTACTCAATATTCTCCTCTACCATGCAGTTCCACCTCTAGATGATAAAGTAGACTGGCATTTTAGGCACTGATTTTAAATTGTTGATTCACCGATTTGTGTAGAAATGGTGGAGAGAGAAAACTCCCCAGTGATGCCAGAAATATCTGTGATATGCCATTCACTCTTCCTTGAAACAAACAGGTTGCTGGATAAGGGCTTTTCCCCATCTGAGGACTTTTTGACTTCTTTTCGGGAAAAGTTTGTAAGAACACAATTGAGTGCCTAGGAAGACTGTGCTGTATTCTTCTTAGGAGATGTTATGAGGAAGTGATAGGTAACCCCTGGACTTTCTTTCCTCTCTTCTTTCTTTTCCCTGCCTCAGCCAGCATATAATTCTACATGTACAGCATCAGTTGTAGGGAGGGATGAAGCAAGTACGCAGAAAATCTTGTTGACTCAACAATATATCAAGCTTTATTTGTTCCTTCTGCTCCCTGGATTCATCTGTGTTGAGCTTTCTCTGCCCAAAGAAAAGGGAGGGAGAAGTGAAAGGCTCCACAGGAGACTGAGACACCAGCTTGATTATCCTGGTATGCTGCTGGAAAATCAACCAAATCATGCTGTACACATTCCATTTGGGCAGGGAGCTAGCTATTCATAATTGTTTGTACAATGCCTAGCACAGGTTGGCTGTTGAGATATAAAAAAGTGCAGCAAAAGTTGCAGAGTTTCTAGAATAAATATATAGTGAGGAGACAGTACAGAAGTGCAATGCAGTCCAACAGTCTCTAAAAGTAGCCCCAAAGTGTGGTCTGCTGAGAAACACAAAGCCCCAATGGTACAAAATGTTCTCTGTGGGTGGTAAACCATCCCCACGTGGCACTCCACTGGCATATTCTGCAAAAATAGCCTCTAATTCTCTCAAGACAACTTTGAGTCACCTTTTGAGACTTTACAGTAGCAAGAATGACTATCCTAGCTTGTTTTTTATCTCTTTTACTTATGTGCACTTTGAGTCACTACAGAAAACATAAATTATAGAGGAAGGTCTTAGGTTTCCTTAAAAAGTATAGTAAGTACTGAATTGTTACTATTTAATCTCTGCAAAATCATGTTCAAAACATTTCTGCTTTTCTTTCAAAGTGTCTAGAAGACCCTCCTGGTTCATTGGTCATTACATTGCTGTATATGGCAGGAAAACACTTGAGGCAGACAGTGTGGTATTTTGTTCTGGTGCCTTTTGATAATGCTTAGAAACATGGACAACATCATGATTATAAAAATATGTTGTTGAGAAGTGGGCTTGAGGAGACTTTGCTAGAGCTTAGTTACAACAGCCAAGATGACTGTAAACAGGTCAAGTTCCTTCGATTAACAGAATATGTGAAGCTGATACAATCTACGCACTTCCCATTCCTGGACTTCATATTTAACACTACTACAGCTACAGCTATGAGAGCAAGCACTGTTTTGGGTAGTTCTCAGCAGCTGAGGCACCCCAGGAGGGCTCCTGCCTGTGTGAGGTCCTGTTAGGAGCCATGCACTCTGCTTTCAGTGTGACTTAATTGTCATGGATTCTCCCTTGTCTTGTGATTAAAGGTGACCTGTTTGTGGGTCACTGAGTGGCAGAGAACCATGGAAGAATAGTTTGGCTGCTGGACAGCACCAAGTGAGAATAATTGTTTGAATTTCATGCTTAGTATGTGAGGCTTAGCCGAGTAAACTTACATAGAGGCCCGCAAAGCAAACATCATTTTGTGTCCCTAGGTCTGGCCACAGGACTGCCAGCTCTGGCCCTGCACCACTGCTGCTCTTGGGGCATCCTCAGGGCGCAGGAGCAGCCACACACACACCTCTGTTAGCCCCTTTGAGAGCTGCCATCAGGGACTCGTCCTTTTGATCATTTTGCTTGGCTGTTTCCTTTCAGGAGGGAGTCTTCTTGGTGGGTTTGCTTGCTGTTAAACAAGCGGAGATTACAGTGGAGCTTCATGGTAGCCTTAGCAAGAGAAGAACTGATGACAGGGTGAGGACCAACAGAAGGCTGATGGACAGAGCCAGCTACGATGACCTGATTCTGTCCAGGCTTTTGCTGTTTGGCAATACCTGCCATTCAGGGGGTTGGAGTGAGGTGGAGGAGGGAATGGAATGCCAGAGCTATTGTGATGGAACAGTTTGAGCCAGTGACTGCCCCTTGGCTTGGTTTTGGATGGTTATTCTTATGTAGTTTGAAATCTAAGTGACAGGGCAGATGACGGTGCTTCTCCTGCTGGGATTGTCTCGAGGAAATAAAATGAATCAATTTAGGTGTAGCTCGCTGCATGCAGGAGGATTGTCTCATTGGGTTTCTGCACACTCTGTGGCAACCAGAACAAGGGTCTGGAAGGGTCTGCTGAAGTTTGCACTGGTGGGGGAAGCAGAAGTCAAAGTGCTGTGTCACATGGTGCCATGGCCCAGTCCCATAAACACACACCTTTCTATGTGCCAGTCCTGAAATTGTGTGCCATGGAAAAAATGCCTATGATGTCTCTGGAACTCCTTTCTTAGCCTGAATACCTTTCTGAGTGGGGAATATTTATTTAGCATATATTTCTGTTAGCAATTTTTCACTGCCAAAATAGCAACTGAAGCTATTCAGAGGCTGTTGTAGCTGCAACCTTATAATGTGATATTCTGCTCGGGCCCTAAGATGTGTTTGCCAGTGGCATGATGAGCAAGTCTGCTTGCCTTTACTTCTCCCTTCAAGTTCCATCAAAACCCTGACATAGTTTTCCACAGGGAGGCCAAGATGAACTCACCTGTCCGCAGATTTTAACATGTATTCTGCCTTGATTCCTGACTCAGATATACCCTGTGTTGCACTGTTGAATAAAGCTGAAGTGGCATTATAAAACATAAAATAGTGTGCTGGTGACACAATCAAGGAGATAGATGGGTTTCCCTGTGATTTGTTTGCAAATAAATAATGACAACCTAATTCAGTAATGATGACAATCTGATTTTCTGTCTTATTTTCCCCATCTGATTACTTTCCAACATGCACAAATGAACTTCTCTTTCTTCATGCTGTCTCTACAGCTACCAGGCTTCTGAGCACCTCTCAGTGCAGAGGTCCATCTGTTTTCATAGCTCTTCTGGGCTTCCCAGAAGCTTTATGGCTCTTGCACTTGCTGCTTTCTTTAGACATAGAGGGATATTTGGGCAACCCCTTTGGGTAGCAGGGAGAATACCCACACTTTTGAGACAGCACAAGGCAAGAGTTACTGAGGGAATCTGCAGAGACACATTAACAGCAAGTCAGTAAATTTAACTGTCTGTCATTTAGCTGTCACATGTTATTGAAGGAGCAAAACTGGACCATTCAAGGTGTAGGTAAAGCTGTTTCAGCAGCTGCAGATGTCCTGCAGTGGGGGTCTGTTTGTGTGTCACTGAGCTTTTCAAGGTAAGCTCCTGGCAGGTACCTGTGATTTGAGAATTACCATATGAAAAAAATGCTTTCCTCCTTATGATGTATGGCAGAAAATTTGAACAACATTCTGGGGAGAGTTTTTAGTAGGAAATTATTGAGAAGGGCAAAAAAGGTAGCAAAAATAAACTTGTGCATGGCAAAGAATGACAACATAGCTAAAAGTAGAGACTGTTTTTTATTTAGCTAAGTGCTTTACTCCATAGGAATTATAAACAGAGTTTCTGTAAGAATTACTAAAATAAATATGGGTACGTTTGCTGTCACATTAAAAAAGTCTTCTCAACTTTACCAGTGACAAAATATAGATAGAAGTGCAAACCGAAAAACTAAAGAAATAAGAAATGCTCAAAGTTTAACTTTTGCTATAATAGGAAAGATAAATGACAACAATTGTTTGATAGCTCAGTCATCTGGCAATAGAGTTATTTTTTAGCAGAAGGTGCTTTATAAAGCAATCCTCCTTTGACCAGTTAGAGTAGTGAAAATTGATGTGACATCTCAGACTTTGAATGAAGCATTTATTACATCGTTTCACAGCTCTAACTTTCTTCTTTTATTTTCAGATCTTAGAAATTATAATATTCTGCATTCTCCTCTATTTTTACAAAAGAAAGGCTGTGAAACACATCGTGGTTTTGTTAACGATGGTAGCACTACTGGGTAAGAATGGATTATCCACTTTAATGCTCCTGTCTGTTACTTGATAATTCCTTGTCACTCATTGTCTCAGCTAGTTTAGATTAGGGCCATTTCAAAGCAGTGTGCTGAAGGAGAAACATTTGAAACATTTGACATGAGTTTTACTGCGGTCCCTTTTTGAATAGAAATGCTGATTATGAAACATAGTTTCTATGCTTATTGCTGGGAGTATGTCTTTTCCCAGATACCCTGAAATTAATATTCTGTGTGGAATGGTATTCTGAAGCTTTTTTTAAAATAACACTTTAGGTTTAGTTCCTGGTAAAGTGGACTATTTGAAATTTTGTTGTGGAGAACAGGCTGTGAAAATCAGTTCTTTAAAACAGAGCCGCTTAAGACCTTGTAAGCACTCCATGAACAAATGCAGTGATATGCTCTGACTGTACAACAGTTTTTCTCTGAATTATCTATTTGCATATGCAACATTTAATATTTTATCACCATTCTAGAAGCGTAACAAGAACTCAGTGGGCCACTGATGTTTGTCTTCTGATTACTGTTGCCACAATCAATAGCCAGTGAAGCAGGGAGATCATTTTATCAGGTAGCTTTCCATAAAGTTAAACTTGAATCAGTTTTGGTATATGTCAGGGGGTTATCTCTGAAGCTGCACTGCTTCAGGGGTTATATTAAGAATTTTCATCATTTTGTGTAACAAATGCTCCTGTCCTTGTCTTGTCCTTTCTCCATGAAAACCTCACAGGACACCACAAGTCTTTGGTTGAAGTGAAAAGTGATTGAACTGTGCCATTGAAGTAAAAGGTTATTCTCTCACATAGTTCAGTGGGTGCATGTATCAGTCTGCAAAGACTCATAAAGCACATTTCTAATGGAGGTGATCATGAGGGTTTTCAAAAACAGAATTTCACTAATTTTCACAAATTTTGGATTTAACTGAACGAGAAAAACTGTCACAGATTTATTAACCACTTTCCTTCAGATCCCTGAGTGGTTTCTCAGCTGAAAAGCTCAAACTTTCGGAACAACTTTTTGGGACAGTCTTCCCATGTAGGTTTCCCAGTGCTAGGAACATTAGGATTTATAGCTCTGCAGAAGCACTGAAGGATTTCCAAGCTCCCTGTACAAGGCAGAGATGGAAGAGCCCCAAAAGTCTTAGGTCCAACTGTTTCACTGCTCTTGGTTTGGAGGAGGGAAGTGTGAGTCTAGGCGGACCCCAGCTCCTAGCACAGAGCCTAGGAGCTTTGGCAGAGCTCACCTGAGCTGCTCTGCACCTTCCAGCACTGCCATGAGGAGTGTGAAGCACTGTGCACTCCTAAGCACTCCTGCTGAAAGGATCCAGACTCTTTGTTACAGAGCTGGAAGCCTGAAGATCTCCAGATGGGCTCCTACAGCTCCCTGCCAGGTTCTGGGCTGCCCCAAGCAAGGTCAACACGTGGCTCCAGGAGACCTGGGTGGTTCATCTGTGTAGCCCTGCATGCTTACTTTGCTGTGGAGCCTGCCAGCCCTGATTGATGCTGCCAGTGTGAAAGGGACATGTGGAGCTGCTGAACAGCAGCGGGACTGCAGACCTGTGCCCTGGCAGGCACTAACTGCAGTTTGGTGGTCAGGATGAAATCAACAGCAAGTACAATTCAGCTGCTGGCTGCTGAGGTTTTGGTGAGCATATGCAGCTTGAGCAAAACTGTGTCATTATTTCTGCTCTATTAAAAAAGACATAAACAAACATATCCTGGTTTATGGGAACGTCTGAAATACAGACATTTCCCTTGAGGATAAAACCCAGAATTTCATCTGACTGGTTCCTGGAGCTGTCCTGGTGCCTGGCAGTCCCCACAAAGCTACACTTAGAGCCTTCTCCTTGTTCTCCAACCTTTCTGCTGAGCAAAGTGATGGAGCACCTGAGAAACTGCACAGTAACTTTGCTCTCAGCTGTCTGGCATGTGCACTACCCTTGGAAGGCACATCTACTCCAGAGGAGTAAATGAGGCTTGGGGTCCTGTTGGCAGCTCAGGCAAGGGGATTTCATCTTTTTCTGTTCAGATACATTCGTGGTGGAGTTTTCATACAGATGTAATGTAGAAAGGTATAATATAGAGGGTGGCCTTTATGTTACATTGGCTATCCGAGCTACTTTCATCATGAAGAAAATAAAATCTGCAAATGTTTTACTTAGTACAACTGCAAATTCATTTGGTGAGAATAATCTTACCTCATGTATATACTGAGAGTTATCATAAGTTTGAGGGGAAATATTTCAGATTAAAGTGTGATTTCAGAGTTTTCTGCCCTAACAGCTGGAAAGTGACATCATTTGTCACACTAACCTTGAGGGGAGGTCATTGTAACACAGAAAGCAAAACCATTTCATAGGTTTTGAAACATATTCCAGAGCTACTTTAATGAAAAAGATTGTTCCACTTTCCAAAGAAACTAAACTAACTAATAAAACAAACAAACAAACAAAAACCCCTGGTGGTTTCTTTTCTGTCTTATTAAAATTATAAGGCATGAAAACTGCCCTTTTATCAGTAAAAAACATTTCAGCAATCTTTACTCTTCGCTGGACAATTCAAACTACTAATTTTTACCTACAAGAGTTCTTTTAAAATGATAACTCCCCCATGTTAGAGTGCAAATCTAAAGTGTTTTGTGCGCTGCTTGGTGGGGCTTGACTATATTTTTGACCTTGTATCATACCATGTGCACCACTGCAGGCCAGCATTTGACCTCTGCTCGGTTTTACAGCTGTGTTTGTTAAACCACTTCACCTGTTTCCATTACAGAGAAAGAAGTGAAGTACTTGGTGGAAAGGTTGTTATGAAAACAGTGAATTTCATGGTGGTGAACAGGATCATCACAAGATGTATGAAACTCTTAAACTCTCCTTGAACTTTTGGACTTGCTATAAGAAAAATGCTTACAATCAAAACCACAGACCTGAATTCATTCTGCTTCCCCCACCTTTTCTCCCACCCCTTGGCCTGAACTTTTTGCACAGTGCAGGCCTCCTTGCCAATGTGAATGTTGCAGTTACAGGAGGATGAATCAGACCACTGAAATCCAACACTCCTCAGCTCTGCACCAGGGTGGAACTGGATCCCAGCTGGGGGATAGTGCTCCTGACAATTAATTACCTTTCTTCAAAGGTCATCTCTGCAGCCTGATTCTTCTTAAAATTTTTAGTGTCTTTTGAACTTGTTACATTTTATTTGCAGTAGTCACAGCCTACTCTGGGTAGCTTCAACAAACCAAGAGCACACTCCAAAAGGAAATCTAAAGTAACTCCCAGCTAAACTCTCAACTCCTTTTCTGAAATACCTGTCTTGTAAAACTTCTCTGAGCTGGTGACATGCATTAAAACCATTGCCTGCTGCCTGAGGTTTGTTTGTGGTGGTGCAATGATAGTGATTAAATGGATTGACAGCACACTACTGAAATACTCTGTTCTATGGGCTAAGTCCCATAAATGGTCATCAGAGCCTCGCCCCTGAAACAAAATGCAGACCCCTATGCTGGTTGTCTGCCCTTCACAAATAACCCCTGGTGAAAGTTAGGTGCTTTGGGATGAGATCCCAGAAGTGAGCTTTGGCCAGCTCCTGTCTCAGCAGAAAGGAGAAATCCTGAGGGTGAAGAGTTATTTTAGGCTGCCAGTGTCATATGCAGGCTGCTACTAGGAGGTGTCCTAACTGCTTTGAGCAGGTAACCAGACCTCTCAGACCCCTCCTGAATAATGCAACATGGGCTCCCAATTAGCAGCTGGAGCTAAAGCATGTCTGGAATTTGAGGGAGCTGTTGTACCATCTCCATCTGGTAGTCCAGTGTGCTACAAGAACTTAAAAGCAAAACATGAAGCACACACAGAGCTAAGGCCACACTGAGTTTAGACAGTAGCTTAGCAAGCATTTATAAAATCAAACACTTGGTTTTCAGTGCCCAGATCCTACCTCAGTCTTATTTTAGGTGATCAGACCTCTGGCTCTGACCTGGAACCCTCCTTGATGCTCTGAAGTTACTGCTGTGAATCCTGCCCTGCTAATGTATCTCTTTCCCTTTCAGCATCACTGACTGTCATTGCTGTAAAGGCTGTGTCCAGCATGATAACACTTTCTGTGAAGGGGAAAATGCAGTTGACATGTTCCGTTTTCTATATCATGGTTGTTTTATTGGCAAGTTCTTGTGCTTTCCAAGTCAAGTAAGTGACTTTCTACTTACCTCCTAACCTTCATACACATTTTATCTGTCAGTTTTATTTGGTACTGATAATGATTCCAGATACAAGTCACATTTTAAGGCAACAAATTCATGGCAGAGTCTTGACAGATGCATTTAATTGCCTCCAGCTGATTGTATGGTTTATTTAGGCTTTATTTCTTTGTTCATAACTGATTGTTATAGATGCTACCTCCTTTCCTTATCACCTTCTACAAGGTCTTCCCAAATTTACTTGTCTAGCTTTGGCACAAGTCTTAACTTACTAAATGAAATTTATGCTTATGTAATCTTTTGGGGGTTACTTTAAGAAATCTTTGTTGCTGAATAATCAAATAGCCATGGTTATGCTTTTTACACATCTCTTTTGCCCAGCTTCAGTAAGACTGAAGAAGAGAGTTTATCCCAACTTTCTTTCTCCCTGCCTCTGTTAAATCTGCATGTTGCACTTTGCTATCCTGTATGTCTGCGTAGTTCTAGGAAATAGTTAACTTTTAGTGTGCAGGGGACATCCAAGTTTTCCCTCCAGGCCTCTGGTCTGTTAAGTGATTGGTTTACGCTGCCTGTGCAGATTACTGGGGATGGCAGCATGGTAGAATATGTCATGCAGCTGAACAGAGATCCTGTTCTCTTCGTGCCTGTCCCTCTGCTTCAGGTGCTGATAGCATCATTCAGTAATCTCATCTAGTCTGCTCCGGTGTGAGCCTGAGTATTTACTTGCATGATTATTTTCCGGTTGAAGAGCCAACCCAGCTTTTTTATGGCAGAACATACCATTCCCATGTGGAATCAGAAAGTCCATGCATTATTATGCAGTGACTCTCCATGGCTGACTCAGGAACTCCCCTGTAACAGATTATAGAGTGATTTACGTCCAGCTTGTCTTCACTGGGAGAACAGCTCTGAGCATTTAAAATAGGAAATAAGAGCTTGGTAAATAGGAAGCTGCTAAATTAACCTCTCCATCTTGCCAATTTTTCTTTCTTTCTTTTGCTGGGGCAAAATTAAAACAGAAGTGAAGTGTGCCTATTTCATTCCCAGTGTCTTTTTCTTTCTTCTCTCTAGGGTGCATTTTCTAATGGGGACAGCACTGTCAGTCTAAAGTTTTCATTTTATTTGTTTCCTCTGTTGTTTTATTTGACTGTCATGTGTTAGCTCAGAACAGCCTGTGCTGGAACAATCTCCTGGATCCAGCTCTGTGCCTTGGTATCACTGTTTTAGTCCCTGTGACCAAGTTTGTTACAAATGGGAGAAAATAATGAGGTGTTTTCAATGACTTCAAAATCCTGACTATCCTGTGGATATGTAGGATTTCTTTATTTTTAAAGCACCATGGAGACTGTTCAACAGTTGCTAAAATAACCATGCAATTGCTTTAATGGCTAAAACAGATCCAAGCTTGGATTTTTTACTGTGCACATAGATTGTAGCAGTGAAACATTTAAGTATGGTTCTTTATATAGGTTTGAATATACTCTGCAGGTCCCTGATTTTTCCTTTTTTTTTTTTTTTGTCTGAAATACACCTTTCACATAACAGGTTATTTGCTGGTGCATCCACAAGTTCACACTCATGATTCATCACTGTGGGTAAATGTTGATTGCTGTGGTCTCTGTGCAAGTGGGTTAATGGCTTTGCCTTTTTCACCTGCTGATGCAGACTGTGCAGGCTACTCCATGGCCAGTGTCTTGGTGCTGCAGGTCCGTGTGCAGTGTATGCTCCTATGGTCCTGCACACTCTTGCTCATGATTCTGGTGAGGATTCCTGTTACCTTTCTGAAGAGCACAGCAGAGAGTTTCCAATCCAAGGAGCACAGGCTTGGAGTCATCTTCCTGGACTTTCCCAGCAGGACAGAATGTTTCTTGGGGTGTGATTGCATGGATAAACATACAAATAGGTGTTTCAGCCAAGCTGGACTGAGCAGTAGCAAAGTGGACTTCAGCAAAGTGGAACAGTTCCTACAAGAACTCACATGTTCGTGTCTGTGCTGTAAATATACCCTTACACAACCTGTTCAAATTAGAGCAACTTGTCCCTGGCTATTTGCAGGCAGCACTGCTTCCAAGAACTGATGCAGACCATAAGCAATAATACCCTAGCATTCCTCCCTTATCTGTGGTAGACAAAATTTTTCCAAAAAATGCTTCAAAAAAATATCCATTGACAGCCTATGGCCAGAAGAATCCACGCCAACCGTCTTGCTTTTGCCTGTTTGTTTGTACTCTGCAGCGTCAAAACCAGAAAGTAAATTCAACACATGCATGATTTTCAGGGCTATGTGTTATTATGGTAAGAAATGTTCACACTTACTGCTAAACTGACATAAAGTGGCTTAACCTGACTTAAAGTGCAAGGAATCTCCTGTAGGCATGAGGTGTAATAATGCTTGTCTTGTAGGTTCTTGAATCAAGCAATGCATCTGTATGAAACAACAGCAATTGTGCCCATTAATTTTGTGTTCTTCACCACCAGTGCCATCCTTTCAGGTTTGTTTCTGGCCTTCTCCCTCTACAGAATGTTTTTCTAAACCCAAGCCAGTCACGGTTTTTATCTGTTTTTATCAAGTTTTTCCTAAGTCACAGGTGTTTAAGTTCTGAAAAATAAATAAGTTCACAGCTTCTGAAGCAAAATAAATGGCAAGGATGTTGGAACTAGATTATCTTTTAGGTCCCTTCCATCCCAAACCTATTTTCTATGAAAAATAATCAAATTCTAGCTTTTCCAGAATAGATATGTGTGATTTACTTGTCTTGCTGGCTTACTAGGAGTACCTGCACTTATCCTAGCCTCATCCTGACATCGAGTAAATGCATTTACCATGTGCACAGCAGCTCCCCCATATATGAACTGGTAGAGTAATTTCAATGGCCTGGCAAACTACTCAAATGACAACCAGCTGTGCTTCATAGTAGTTAGCGTATATTCCATTTCAGAAGGTGGAATTCTGGGTTAAGTGAAGGAAATAAAATGACTCCAAAGACTTTTTAAGCATTTAACATTTTATTCTGGGTGAGAACTTTGAACTCAGCGTTGTTAAAGAGGGATTGCAAATCTTGGAAACAGTGTGCAGAGTCAGAACATGAGCAGGGAGGACAACTAAGATGCTGTATCAGCAATGAGCCAAAATGATCATGTTGTTAGAACATTTATGACTCATTTTAACACACACTGGGGGCTTTCCTGTCATTGCTGTGCAGAATTTCTCATGCAGAGCTGCCATTAATGAGAAGGGGAGTTAGCTTCACGCACAGATTGCCTCAGCACCTGTGTTAGAAGAGACCTACACTTTGTGACTGAGAGGAGACTTGTGCCAAAAAAGGGTTACATTCCTATGACCATATGGGGAGTTTGGCCTGCTGCCTTCTTAAGAGATCAAGTACCTATTCAGGAATGGCTTAATAGCTTTGAGACTGGATACACATGCATTTTCACCAGGTTAGTTAAACCAGTGTGTAGGGCTTAGAAGAACAACTTCTGCTGAATCTTGCTGGGATGCTCATAGAAGATATCTTGTCTCCTGGCTCCCCCATTCCCAGTGACAGCCTTTGAAGACACAGTCACACTTCAGCTGCACTGGTTCACACCCTGGCATTTCTAAGCAGAACTATGCTCATCAGTGGTTTAAAGCTAATATACTTGGCTGTTTATCGGGGCAGCTGAGATCCAGATACACATCTGGTTCTGTCACCTCCACTGCAGAGGTGCTAATTCCTGGAAGAGAGGTAACCAGAAAGAGCTAGTGATCCCTTCAGCCAGAAGGATTTGGCAAACTTGGCTGCTGGAGCTCTTAACTTGGTATAAACACCAGGGACACAGTTAGTTATTGAAAATCTTTTCCCAATTGGAGTTAAGATGTCCACATGGTCTATTGGAGTAGCTTAATGAAATCCATGAAGAACCTCTTAGCTATATTGGTGTGTCTCTGCTTGTGAATAAGACCTCGAGTTTGACCTGCATAAAAACTGTTGCTGACAATGCAAAAAATACATGCATCTGTGCAGTTACTAACCCAGCACGTGCTCCATCCTGACTGACTAAATCTTCACCAGTCCCATGCAGCATCTTGTGAAAGCCTAGATTATAGAATATAGGCACATAAAGTGAACACATCACAATGGGTATTAATACCTTATTTGGGATTTTTTTTGCTCCATTTAAGCATGACACTGTCCTGACCCTCCCAGCTGTAATTCATATCACTTGGAAGCCAGTCAAGATCTGCAATTCTTGTTTCTGTCACATTCCAGGGGTCATATTTTATCGGGAATTCCAAAGTGCAGCTTTACTGAGCGTGTTCATGTTTCTGTTCGGGTAAGTGTATCAGCCCAAAATCTTCACTAACATTTGTATTGAAACAGCATTGCCTTGTGAAATCCCTTCTTTTCTCAGTAAGAAGAAACTTGCCTTGTTATTAAAGTATTATGGAATAGCCATTATAGTAAGATAAAAAAATACTAAAGAAAAAGATTAATGTCCATGCTTTGGGACTTTGGAGCCTTGTTTTGAATCCAAATATGTAAAAATGTGAGACACTTAAGAACTACTAATCTCATGATGGAATGAAAAACCAGCAGCATGTGTTTCTCCAGCAGGAGGGAGAAATCACTGCTCTCCACCAAACACCAAGTTATAGGGAGTGCTGTTACAGCTGTGAGACATCTCTTCCCATGTTACCTTTCATTTGTGTGTCTGGTTGATCTTTGCTGTTGCTAGGCATGGGCAACTGTATGAGATGCTTGCCTATGAGGAAGTACTGTAGTAACTCTCCACCAAGAAAGACACGGTGTCCCTGCAGAAAAATTCAGAGCATGCTAAAGAAATTTTTGAGGAACGGCCTAGGTGAAAGGAGGAATTTCACAATTCCTCCTTGTGAAAGGAGGAATTTTCTGCTGGCTCTCAGCACCATAACAACTCTTGGGACAGGTGACAGCTACTTGATAATGGGTGTGAGGTGGTTAAAAGCATCTCACAGAACTGCTGGAGGTGTCCTGCCACAGTGCTGTCTAATAAATGGGGCTGATAGCTGCAGACATCTTCATCTTCTGCAGTTGGGCTGGAGTAGGTGCACACAACTCCTATCTTGTCTGACTGCTGGAGAGGAGACAAAAAAGGGAGATGAGCAACCATGTATTTGGCAGATAGAAATTAGGGGTTGTGTGTCCAACACATAGTGGATAAAAGATTTGTCCGACCATAGCAGTTTTTCATTGCTTCTGGCTTGCAACTTGCCCCTGAGACACACAGTCAAATGAGAAAAACAACAGAGATGTTGATTGCCTGCAGCTAGACTGGGTTGTTAATGAAATTGCACGTTAGAATGCTAGCTTGGATGCTCTGTGAAGATTTGCTCAGGCATTCAAATGTTGTGGTCTCACACTCACAGGCGTTTGATTAGGTATATATAGCTGAAAGTGTAATTTTGGCTGTGGAGCCTTTGGAACTGACAATAAAGCTTCAGGAGGCAAAAACTAGACTGAAAGAAAGCCCAAGATGAACTTATAGAGCTGCCAGGAAGAAGTGTTTCTTTATAAACTCAGCAACTTGGGTTTGGAAGTCCTTGAAAAGGAAACATGGAAAGAAATTCTCATCTCGGATGCAGTGAACTGTTTCTAATGATACTGTGCCACTGTTATTTTGCAGGTGTCTCCTGTCTTTCCTTGGTGTGTTTATAATTGCAAGAAATAAAAAAGAGGAGCATTTACAAATTCCTTTCATTGACTGTGGACATATTCCTGGTAAGTAGGGCTTTTTTTCTGTCTCTGTTTAAATGAGGTATCAGATAATGGGATGACCTATGAGAATTGAGTCACAAATGTGCTCTAGTCATATTTAATAAATATACTGTTCCCTTAATTTCTGTTCCTGTTCCCAGCAGATTTTTCAAAGAATTTTTTAGAGTTTTTTCAAGCTATTGTTACAACCAGTCAAATGAAAACAATGATTACTGGAGCAAGGAATGTTTAAATGATGGATTGGTGGGGGATTTGTTTTATTAAAATTCTTTACAGAGTTCTTGTTTTTCCCTTCTCTCACCACATTTCCTTAGGACACAAACTGACAGGCAAAATACAACCAGATTCTCACAGTTCATGCTATGGCACACTGAATAAGGAAGATGACTTGGTGAAAAGTCAAAGCTGACAGAAGAAAGCACCTTAAATGCCAATTAACAGGAGGAACACCACTGAGACAAGGAGCAGCAGCATCTTTTTGTCAAACATACTCAAGTATACATAGAACTCCTGTATGTTGATGAGTCATAGTATTATTTAATCCTAAGGAATTCATCACATGATTCTAACAAATGTGTTCTAAAGAAGCCTTAAGAAAAATTAAATAACCATAATAACCATTAATGAAACAGAATATTCTCCTAGTATCAATGCCTCTTGGGGATATTTTTACAGTCTTTATTGCCTTGAAATGCAAATAGGCAGAGAACAGGATTATAAAAACTCCCCTTTGAAGCCCCTCAGATGTGTGTAGTTGCTTAAAGACAAAGGTGGGAAACGAGAATTTTCATAAGTGGCTTCAAAGTATTCTGCTATATGTAAAATGCCTTTAAAATCTGTTCCTTCCTATTCAGGAGTCAAAACTGTGGGCCTATACACAGTAGACACAAAAAGATACACACAAAGAATTTTGTATTATTTGTAGAGGGACAATCCTGATTATCTCCTACCATCAGATTAATTCTCTTATCTTCCAAGGAAAGAAACACTTGTGTGAGTAGAGGGAAAAGAGTATTTGCCATAAATATAGGCACATTCACACATTTGAGACAGGTCTAGGGAACTATGCTTGACATTTTACATCCTTTGAGAAGAGTCCTGTGCACTGGGCTGGACTGGGCTGGGCTCTACGACCTGTTAGCATAGTCTGGCCTGAGTTTTAGCTTCTTTTTCAGCAAAAGAAGGTTTTAGTGAAGAAAGTGTGTAGCTCTTCAGAGGAAGTGGGGTGGCTAGGCTCCCCCTCTTGATGTATCTTGAAAAAATACTCCTAAAAAAGAAAAGTAGGGCAGCTTCTGGTTACCACTGGCAATCCTGCATAAGGAAAGGCTGTAAAAAACAGAATCACAAAGAGTCACAGTAGCTGTAAAATTTTTCCTTCATTAAATGGTAGTGTCTCCACACTGCTTTGAAGAGCCAGCAGGGATGGGAAAGAGGGCAATACAGGCTCTGTGTTCAGATTTGGGAAGTCTTGGGGTGCCTCAGTCCCAGCCTCTCAGCAAAAAAGCTGCTTCTGCTCATTCATCATGGGCCCACTTATCCCTGCCTGGCAGTGCTGATCCTTCTCAGCCAGCACAGAAACATCCTCTGCATAACAAATGAAAGTGCTCTTGAAAAGTGTTCATGTCTTGTTTTAGGTTTAAATTAATCTGCAGTAATGGATAAGGGCCACATATTGTATATTTTGTTCCACTGGGATAAGAAGAAATGAGGTCTCTCTTTTCTTTTTCCTCAAATAATTTTTTATGTAATGTTAAAATAGGTACAGGTGAAGATCCCTAAGACAGTTTCATTTCAAATGGTACAAAGCACACACAGAGCTGCAGTTTTTCCTGTGCAGCAATGTCCCAGGAACTCGGGTGTGTGGGGACTTGTGAAGCTGGTTTTCAAAACAGACCTTTCCCAGCTGACACAGGACAAGGCTCTGTGTCTGCACCTTACTTGTACCAGCTGCCTGGCTTGGCCTTTCTTTCCCCTCTTACAGCTTGAGCTGAAGTTTCTAAAGCTTAAAATAAAATAAATAAAAAAAAAGAACTCCACATTATTTTCACATGCTTTCTCCAGGGAGTAAGACATGCCTCTCTTTTTCTTTTGCAAGTCAAATTTAAGCTGCTTTCTGAGTCTCAAGGGAGAGTATGTGCTAAAGATGGAAATAAGAGGCCTACAGGTTTTCGCTCTGTGACCTGGGAAACAAATGTTTGAAAGGATTTGGTTAGGTTGGTTTTTTAAATGATTGGCCTTACGCATCTTTCCAAAATTTGTTTCCATGACTGACTTAGGAGGGATGGAGGAGGTAATAAAGGTTAGCAGGTATGGAATTTTCTCTTTTTTTTAAATCAAGAATTCAAACATAAAAATCTGTGGAAAAACTTATTATTTATTTTAGTGTATTTCTTCTTTAACAATGCTTTCATTTCTTCCTATGGGTTTATACAAAAATCATAAGGGTTAAAATATTTTCTTTAAACTCTAACATATTTGAAAGTAATTTATGGAGAAAAACACTGGTAGGAATTATGTGCAATTAAAAGTTGTGATTTGACATGATCTTTGAGACTTGAGTGCGTTCCAACTAATTAATGTACTACAAGATCAGAAAAACTCGGTGGTGAGAATTCATTACTGCTCTGCCAAGAAAGGGACATGACTTGTTTCAAGAATTAGTTTCTAATCAATGCTATTTTCAGCTTCTGCTTGCCATACTTAGGTTGCAAACACCACAGACAAATGCCTGCTAAAAGAAAAGCCTTTGCACTGGAATACAAAACCATCTCTGGAGCCCTTCTCTTTAATAATGAGTTATTTTCTTGCAGCGTTTTTCCTGACATCAAAAATATGAGCCAGATAAGCTGCAAAACTTGCACTTGCAGACTGAGTTTTCCTGTGGAAATCAAACCAGGGAAAGCTGTGGTGGGCAAGGCAGCATCTCATGTGGTCCCACAGGCTCCAGCCTGGGATTTTTGACAGAGCAGAACCAGGAGGACTCATTTAGTGCTTGTTCCACTGCTGGTCACGCTGCAGCAAGAGATGAAGTATTAACTGGCCATGGGCCTGGAAATGGGAACTCTGGAGTAGAGCGAGGCTGTTTAATTTTTGCTGTAAAGTTTCAGGATGCATTTACCAAATGGTTTCAGGTGGCAAAAAATAAATGATCTTTGGATTAGATTTGTCTGTCTCCCAAGGCAGGGGCCTTGTGTTCACCTGGCAGGCTGATTGCCTGCTCCTCACTACAGCCCAGCTTTTGGCAGCATCATGTTTTGCGTGTAAGGGCACTAGTCGTCACCTAAAAGCAAAGGAAAGAGGCTGGACATTATAAAGGCTTGAGTTTCTGTGCTTTGAAGTGTGTTTTCATGCACGTAGCAAGCTGCTTGAATGGTTCAGTGTTGCTGAAAGGCTCATCCTCTTCTTCCTGGCTGTGAGGTCCTGTGAGTCCCTGTGAGCCAGTTCAGCTCACCCACCCTGCAGAACCAATCTGCATCCTTCTCCTTGCTGGGATAGCTCTCTGAGCTGAGCCAACCTGGCTGACTGGAGAGTATGGTGGGAAGGATGTGAAAAGGAGGAGAGACAGTGAGACCTCTTTTCTTCAGGGGGAACTATTACATTATTTCTCTCCTTCTGAGGAGATTCTCTATACAGCAAAGCATTCTGCTACTACTGCATACTGTCTAGCTACCATAATTATTATTGGAGAGCTAAGCTGGAAGATTTACAAACCAAGGCCACTTCAGGAGCAAAAGACAAAGAAATGTTTAGGGTTCTTTATTCTCAGGAGTTCAAGAAATCCTGTGTTTGCAATGTTTCTGGGTTGTGGGATAGAATCAGGGACATCAGTGAATCAATAGTGATTCCATGGATTTTTGTATGTGGTTTTAGCTTGGCCTTTTTTTTTTTTTCCTACCGATTTGGGAGTGAAGGATGACTATTCTCTGCCTATGGAAGGAGAGAAGAAATATGATATTCCCTCGGCAGATATTTCAACCTTTTGAAGATGGGAGATGCATAGAGGCACCTTCCAAGCACCTGGCTGAAGTAACCATTGAGATACGACCTACAAGGAGTCAGCATTGGCAAATGCATCACTACATATTAAGCACTCATGACCATTTAGAAAGGATCCTGGTCCTCTTGCCATGTGATAAATCTGTTCAAAGCACATGTGGTTGATCTGACCCCTTAGGCTCCACATAAACATCTTTTTGATGCCTTGAGCATCATATCAATGCCTCTTTGGCATTGTCTTCCATGCAGAGCTCTTGCTGGGTCCTCCCTTTAGGGAAATCAGACTGTGTGCTGGGATTACTCTGATAAGAAGATACAATACTGCCAGGATATTCCCATGACCTGGGAAGTGTTTATAGAGTCCTGCCCTACAAAGAAGCTCCATTGCTTTTACTTTCTGATTCCCAGCAGGGTAAGCAAGGACAGCTTTGAATATCCACAGAAGCAGCACTATTAGCACCTCAGGAAGTTCCAGGCCTGAATAAAGAGTTAGGTGGCTGCTGAGTAGGTTTCTTATTTAATCTAAATCCCAGTATTGCAGTTAGGCCTTTAAAGCTTGTCCAGGCCTTTCAAAGTGAATTTCACAGTACAAATCTGCAGCAGCATTTTGTTTGCTAATGGATTCAGGCGTCGGTGCCGGGGCAATTTGTGTCAGTTCAGTTCACAAGGTAACAATGAGGGGGAAGGTGTTTGCCAGCAGACTCAGAAATTTATGATGGTGGCAGAAGAGTTTTGCATTAATGCAGAGGGGTCCACACTACAGTGGTCTCTTGGACTCCTTATTGACAGTGTCAATAAAGAATTTATTGACAGTTTTTAAAGTAGAGCTACTGTAAAGGAATGATTGAACAGGTGGTTCTAACCCTGCCTGCTTTACATGCATGTATCACTGTAGTCCATGGCACTAATACTTCAAACATGAAAAGTGGCCTGTGGCCATTGATGAAGGAGCCAGTTTTTGTACTTTGCTAAAACACATTGGGAAAAATAGAAATGATTGATTCAAGCCTCCAGCACAAACATGCACTTGCCAGCTCTCCAGTTGGAGATTTCCACTCTTGGAATAGGCATTGCCTTGCCTAGATGAAATCTTTGGAGTCTGCTGCCCAGTCTTTTGCCAGAATCATTAAACTGGTTGAAATAACAGCACTGTCATTTGTCTTCCATTTGATAGCTTGTGGGCATAAATCCAAAGCAGCATGAACACAAGATCAGGAGTTTTCTCTCCATTAAAAAAAAAAATAAAAAAAAAAAATTACAAGTTTTTCTTGCATTTCAATAGCATGTGTACCAGGCCCAGAGCTTTATGCTGTCTAACACTCTCCAGTGCCCTCAGCCAAGAGTAAGTGAGAAAGCCTGCACAGCACAGAGCCTGCCAATTAGGCAGTTCTTACCTGTCACTGAAGGTCACTGCTGGTAACACATTGTACAGCAATATAATACAACACCACACTACTTGAGCTTCTATTCAGTTTTCCCAGAACTGCTGTTCTGTGTTTTACATGGGAAAAGAGCTGAGGAATATGATTTACTTTTACTAAGCATCATAGTTACCCATGTATTTATTTTTTCCAGACAATATTTAACTTCCTAACCCTGACAATACTGACTAGATTCTGGGTGCATGGATGTGCTGCAGGGTTTGATTCAACAGTGTGAATAACAGAGGTTGCTGATATAAGAAGGCAGCTTTATGTCTTCTGGCCTGGCCTCTTTTACAGTTCAAGTCAGGCAACCTCCTCCGAGCACTTCTGTGTGAACCCCTTGGCCCATCTATGGAAGAAGGCAACCCATGCTCTCCTACTAGTCAAAATAGAGGAACCACCAATACCATTAGTAATTTTTACTACCAATGAGTCATTGTTTGCTCTTGAACTCTGCCTTATGTCTATTTTAACGTGTTTGGATTTAGCTTGCACTCTTTGTCTTTTGCCAGTGATATCAAACACTCAGTCAGTCCCTCTAGTAAAATACAGTATGATGACTTGGACTTTTCACTAAGCCAAAGAGAAGGACCTTTTAAGTCTCTCACCATCAGATCTTTCTGTCCGCCCTCAAATCGTCTTTTGTGGTTGTTTTCTGATTTCTCTTCATTTTTCATTGTCTGCATTTGGCCAAACACAAAGTAAAAATAAGATCCTAGTGGTACTGAAGAAGTAGCACAGAACTGGACCAGACCCAGCGCACCATGATGGAGTGCTTGGCTCCCCCTCTTCCCACAGCTGCAGCCCTGCCACCTCTCCCGGGAGGTGCCTACGCTTTGTTTTGACACTGTAATTTAACATCAGCTGTTTTGCACACTCAGAGATGCAGCAGCAGCAATTATTTTCAGTGATTTGATGTCTGATTCATTGCTGAGTTCAGTGGTGGTCCAAAAAGTGGGTACCCCTGCTCAGAGGTCCCCAGGAGGTTGAAAACCCTCTGGCCCAGGGTGTGACACAGACGTGGTGGCACCTGGCAGCTGTAGTAAGCAACACCACCGAGCTGCTCTTTCTTCAGCACCTGAGAGATTTGAGAGTTCAGCTCAGATTTGGGAGGAGGGTGACTAATTCAGTGACTGTTCAAGGTGTGGTAAGTAAATAGGCCCTGTGAGAGGTGCCTGGATGTGGGGAGACCCTGCCAAGGTTCGATGGTTCTCTTCTCAAGGATGGTGATGGTGCACCAAAGAGAAAAGATGCTGATATTGGCCATATATGACAGAAAGGCTTCTGCTCCCTCTGACCCTCACTGCTCACAGCCTCACAGTGAGCACGTGTTCTGAAAGCAGCAGCTTGAACATCTCCCCTCCAAGAGGACACAAGCACCTGCCAATGCTGAACAGGACATCCAAACACCAAAGACTGCGTGTCAGTGCTGGCCTCATTGGATCATTCAGGTGACCAGCCATTTGCTCGGGCAGTGGATGTCCCCACCCTGAAGTGCCCAAGGCTCCCCACAAGGTCCTGCTCCCAGGTGGACCCTGTATTTCTGGTCCTGCTTCTCTCTGCATAAGGGGTGAGTGTCCCCTAGCCCTTTTGTGGATATTGAATTTGAAACTCATTTGAGCTGAAGGGAATGTTGTCATGCTTTTACAGCCCAGGGTTCCCTGTTACACCACGGAGCAGGCACAGCTATTTTGCCAGTAGCCTTCCTTGCACACTGAATAGTTTGTATCTAGTGCTCTGAGGTGTTTGGGGTGGTTTTTCTGGGTAATTTCAAGTGAGCAGATGCCTAATGTCACCTCAATTAGCCTGAGATAATTTGTGGTGGAGTTTTTCACTTGAAAAAAAAAAAAAAAGGCTGCTTTTAATACTGAAATCTTTGCAAATAAAAGGCCCTGTCGGAGGACTTTGAATGTGATTACAGTGACTCACATTTTTAATGGCTTTTTTTTTTATCTCAAAAATGGCTTTTTTCCAAATAAAATCCTACAAGGCCTCATATAACAAACAAGGGTTACTGCTCTTTTCCACACATAACATGAAAAATATCCTTGAGCGAAGCAAACTGCAGCCCATCTGCTGTAGCTTGGCCGGCGTGCAGCACAGCTCCCTGACCATTACGTGTGGCTCTTGGTAAAGCAAACCACCTGCTTCCTGCACGAGGTCCCGCCTCGAGCCTCCCCAGTGCTTCTCTGAGGAGGAAACTCATCCAAACTGCTGATGGGGGATGACAACCTTGGCATTCCCTTTTGCTGCATTTGTTCTTATGCCATTTGTTGTTCACTCAAGTGCTCCATGGACTTTCGTCTTCTTTTCCATCCAGAGTAGAAAAAGGCAGGCTGTGCCAAAGATAAATAGACTCTTACCTTCCTGTCTATTGCGCTCCCTGAATCTCCAGCTGCAAACAGCAAAGTCTTCATTTGGGAATCCAAAAGGGCACCCTTGAAAGAGAAGGGAAAGTTGAGAAGTCTTGGGGCAATTTTGTCCAAGGAGTGATCTGAATGTCAGCCCCCTCCTCCCTGATTCAGGATCTAATGCTGCAAATTCTTAACTGAGCTGAGCTTTCATGTATCCCACTTGTGTCAAACAAGTACTTCACATGGATTCCACAAGCATCCTGGACATGTACTTCCAAGACACATTTCCTAAACACTTACAGCACAGGCAAACTGTAATTTTGCAAAGACTGTGCTGCGTAAAACATGGCATTTCCCCCAGCTGACCTAACTGAGGTCAGGGTACACACTGCTCTGAGTACCTCTTAGTGGTCAAGACATTAATGTGAAGTTTAAAAGTACAAGTTGAAATCCTTTCCCAGTCTGAACTGAAAACCATTAGCTGTGTCTTCAGGCACTGGAAGAACTGGGCTATTGGAGAAAGAGGACTTCTGCTCAGTCATGACCCTGTTGCTGCAGTTCAGAGGGTGCTGTGGTGGCATTTCATATGGCTGTCAGGACAAGATGCTTCTTTCCTCCTACATTAAAAAAGTTATATCCAGCGCTGTTTTGCTAAGAAACGAACAGTTTTCACTACCTTCTTCTCTGAAGTTAAGCAGCATTATTAAATTCTCTGACTGTAAACAACCATCAGAAACACTCTGAAGTAAATTCCCACTTGGTAGAAATTTGGCAGAGTTGTATGATCATCTCAAAACGGGATCTTACAGCAGAGAATGAAGCCTTCTTGAAATAGGGTTATTTGGAGAAAAAAGTGTTTGTGGGTAGGTGCAGTTAGCTGTGTACTTATATGGCAGAGATTAATATCTCACTTAATACCAGCCCCATCATGTGTTTGCTACCATGCAACATGCTGTGCCACTCAGTGCTCACAGTGCACCTTTTTATTACTTCCTTTTTAGAAATGTAGTTGTGCAACATGCACTAAATACCATTAAAACCGGTGAAAAAATAGTTATTTACTATGCATAAATAAGTTTTCTAATGCAAAATAATATCACACCTTTACACATGTAATTAGCCATTGGCCAAAACAAAATCGTAGCTTAAAAATGTGTCATGTTTGTCTGATCAAAACTCAAGCTTATGTTAATTTGTTTGGTTATGCTAAATGGCAGCTTTAAATACACATTCAGCTGGGACTGCACGAAACAGGGTAAAATGTGCAAGATGCACTTCAGTAAAGCTCTGGTTAAGTTTGTTTCAACATCAGCCTACAAGAATAGAGTGCTAAAATTATAGGAACAGTCCTAACTCTGTTTCAACAAATGCTGGTGCTCATAAACTGAAGAAGCCACAGCAGATAACAATCCCTGTGCTTTCCATCAGCTGTTTAATGACTAGCAAGTAAACTGCCAGGGTGAGCTGGAGGCTTACTAGGAGGCATTCAGACTCTTGCCTTGAGCCTGCACTTACAACAGACTGTGTCCCAGCACAGGTAAGAGACAGGAATCCTGAATTCCTGGGTGCTTATGTGTAGGGCAATGTTTTGTTTCCTTTTTCCAAAGAATCAAAATCAGGAGAAGCAGGTGTAGCTCTGAAACCTAGCTCTCTCCTTTCTGGAGCAACCACTCCTGTTGACTCTTTCTCTCCCATTCCCTCGATTTGCCTTTCACAACAGGACTTGGGGGTATTTCTGTGTTCTCTGTGACAGCACCAGAGCTGTCAGCAGTCAGGACACCAGGTTTACTCCTCTGCACACATTTTATGTTTCTCATATTCTGCTTCGAGTCTCATCCTGAATCCTTTTGGGTCAGCTCCACATACAGCATTTTTGAGTGCTCAGCAGCATCTGGGTAAGGCCCATGGGTGTGTGTGCAGTACAAATAATTCACTTAGATAAAAGGCAGCTGTAGAAGGCCAGAAGATAAGTGTATGGCTCAACATTCTGATAGCCAGATAGCTGTGGGGCCAGCCAAGGACTGTTGGTAATAACCATGCCTGTGAGAAAGCACAGGTTGTGGCTGGAAAAAGGGGCCATATGGAGGTAGGGCAGCACTTTTCTGGGACAAACATCCTTGTTCTGGCTCCTGGAAATAAGCACAACACAGTACAGCATGAGCACAGCAATGAGGTCAAGAAGCAGGCACTGACTGCTAACCAAAGGTTGACCCAGTAGAAGGGGATCAAGACCACCCAAGATTCCCAAAGTACTTTGACTCATTTCCAGTACTACCATGTACTGTGCATGGTAGCTAATTTGCATAAAAAGTTATAAATTTAGCTCCGGGGCAATTTCTTTTCCATCACAGGCATCTATGAATCTTCCCCTTAAGGTGGGACACCACAGCAGCATAAACACAAGAATAAATAAGCTTACATGTGCCATAAAAATGTATCTGGAGTTACAAAGAGTTCAGCAAACTCTGGTAGAAGTAAGCAATGGAACAAGCTTCCAAAGAGCTTTACAGTAGAAAGAGCAGGAGCAGGAAATCTAGCTACCTTTAGGATAGGGCTTGCAAAACATATGATGTGTTTGTCTGGAACACTGCAGGAGCCCCTGATGTGGAGGTCACTCCCTGTCCCACACTCCACAAGCTGATTTAGCTGTCAGACTCAGTCTTGGCTTCCTGCAGCAATAAAGCTGCAATGTGAACTTCTCTCTATAGCAGAAAGCACCTTCCTCTGTATAGAGGAGCTGTGAGGAAGGGAAAAGACTTGCATTTGAATGGAGGCTGTGCAGGAGCTGAGATATTCCAGGAGAGATATTTACACTGGAAAGGCCAACCTGGCCTACTCCGACAGTAAGTGCTTCAGCAACATCTGTGGTGGTGTCCACTAGACAAAAGGAGTGCAATAAAATCATATTAACCTGCTGGTTTTATTATTAACACTTTATGCTTCATTCATGAGTACTGAGCACTTGGGGGAAGATGGAAGTCTGACGCAGCAATCTATTATTGACTCTAAAGAGTACAATGCACAAGGCACATATTTTGTGTCTTCCCAAATAAATGAAATAATGAGCACTCTTCTCCAAAGCAGTGTTTCTTTATGCTCCTTAATCCAAAGTTCCACGAACTTTTTCAAGGATTAAGCTGCAGACTACTTGGGCAGTCTTCATGCAGCAGTCTTCATGAGAAACCAACTGAAAATTATGCTGCCCTTTGAAAACTGTGTGAGGGTTTGGGCAGTTTTTGGATGGGGAAGATAGTGGGGAGAGTTGCTTTGTTTTAGAATGATCTCAGAAACCATTCTCTGAAGTCGTGCAGACAAGGAGTAGTCCCCTGAGCACAGGTTGGGGACTACTCTCCCACGGACACTGTAACATCTGAGAGCAGAACTGCATTGTTCCCTAAAGCTGCCAAGTTTGTTGAGGATGGCTTGGAGACCAGGGGGAGGCGGTTAGACCTCCCCACTGTTTTTCACAGCTTTAACTTAAAGAAGAATAGAAGCACTCTAATTGTCACAGCAAAGGAAATGTTTAAACCCAATGCAAATGTAACCCATGCTGTTCTGCTGCAAGTATGTGTGGAAAGTCAGAGATGGAAAATCTGGATATTCCCATGAAGTAGAATATAAAATCAGAGTTGATACATTCAACACCTTGTACTTTCTGACTGATGTCCGTGACTATCAAAACACACAAGAACTGAGAAGGGGTATAGATTTAGAAGAAAGTTGTATCAGCAGTCACAAATCTAACAGCATCCACAGTAAATGTGTGGATCCCTGAAAAGATCCAGGTTTCCAATAAGTTTCTTTAACTTTCTCAATTGAGTAGTAACCTTGTCAGAGTCTGGAAATATTTTCTCAGTGCATAAGAAGTGTCTCAGAAATGAGATATAAAAGGATAGTCTGACTAAAAGCAGAACTCCCTCCTCCATTGAATTTCCTTTCAAACTCTAATAAAATGTAAATATTGAAGTCTCCTCTACTTATAATGGTCTTGATTATCTGTTCTTTTTGAAAAGCACTTAAGAAAGATATCCCTTTTCCCTAACTGTAGGAAAGCAATAAAATTACAGTCATCTGAAAAATACTGGCATTAGCTCTGAAAAAGGAAAATGAGGAATTATGTCAAAGGAAAAACAATTTTTTGTTACAATCTAAGATATTTAAATGTGTAGCCTATTTATTATGAATGTCAAAATTTCCAAAGGTAACCTTCATTAAGTCTCTTAAAAAATCAACATCCCTGTGGTTCAGAGTCTGCAGAGCAAAAGCAATTATAAAAGCAGAAGGCTGCTCTTTTCTCTCCCCATTGCTTTCTTTCTTTAAACAAGAGTACATGCACATGTGTTTGTGTCTGTGTGGGCATAAAACAACATAAATCTAGCAAAGAGCAGGACTTGCTTCTCTCTGCATTTATCATGCATTGCTGACTCAAAAATATATAGTTCTGAAAAATGAAGAAGTCTTACTTTTTCCATATCTTCCCCCTACAGGAAGAACTTTCTTTTTCCTGCCTAAATCATCACTTAAAACCTTTTAAGATTAAAACATGACTAAACCTAAACCTTTTCATTTGAACAAGATTTTCCAGCAGGTTTGGGTGGTCAACTGTGATCATTTGGCTTCTATGAAGTTATTTACAAAGGAAAAGAAACGGTTGTTATAAGTGATTTCAGTTTCTTTCAAAGATTACTTTCTTGATAATGTTATACAATAAACCCCGAAAAGCTGGTTTATAGGCCAGCTCCACAAAACAAACAGTGAACAAATTGGCCTGGGCAAGGAAAGCTTTCCTAAGATAATTAAAACAACTTGTGCCGGCACTGTGAGAAAGAAGACAGCTTTCAAAATGTTTATCTTCAAACTAAAATACAAGTCCCAAGCCTGAGTTTGAAAAGCAATTGAAAAATCATTGGCCCTGGCAAGGGGCTGATGTGCAGTGGGAGGTAGGTGGGCAGGCTGAGAGCACCAAGCAGGTGGGACTGGGGCCAGTGGGTCAGCTGGGATGATCCTGGGAGGAGGTGGGCAGGGACCTCCTTCCTTTGGCACATTCCCCTGGTCTCAGAGGCTCATCCTCTGCCAGCTATTTCACAGTCCCTCCTCACATGAGGCTTCCTATTAACCCCCCACAGCACCTTTAGCTTCTCAGTTTGTTTCTCCCTTTTTGTTTCTTCATCCTTTAGCACTCATGGATGATTGTGCTGCACAGCTCCTCTGCCTCTCCTGCATCTTATGTGGACCCCCACCACTGTTGGTATATCTGAAATACTCCTATTTTTTTGCCAACATATGCTTCTCTTGTTGCTTCTCCTCCTGTTGGCTTCACCTAAGTTATTTAGGCAATGATTTATATGAAAATCCAGTGTGAGAATAGAGGCTGACATAGCGAAAAGGCTTTGGTTGTAACCTCACATTCAGTCCTCAAGCTTAAGAAACTGCTGCCTCCTGGTTCCAGATTTCCTGGTGCTGCAGCTGCCGTCAACTCAGTGGTTTTGTTTAATCTGGAACATTTCCTTCGCAAGAAGAAAGCAAAGTTCAGCCATTACTGCATGAGTGGGAAGTAAAGAAATAAAACCCTCTCCTCACTGAAAAATTATACTCAGACCTTTTCCCTGCCTTCCCCCACTGTCCAAGCAGGACTTTAAGCAGAGGGCAGTATCAGGTGATGATTACTTGCCATGGAAGTATGTTCATGGGGTGCAATGCAAGGCCAGATCCTGGAGGAAATTTTTTATGTTGATTGGATAGCTACAAGGATTTGGAAATCACCTAAGGAGCAAGGGAGGTAGGTGTTACTGTCTCAGTCACTCATTTAACCTGCACCTGGTGTATCCTGGTGCGTTTCTGTGCAGCAAATCACCACATACAGGACTGCCATGTCCAGAAATAAAACCTGAGGAAGCCAAGGGCCTGGAGAGAAGGACAAACCTCATGCTCGGGGGAGCTCTTGCAATCACGAAAATGTGCAGTAGTGGTCTCTCCTATAAGCCTCAGCCTGGCACATTTGACTCTCTGTTCGTTGCACATGAGAGCTTCACCAAAGCCTGTGGGCTGCATTCTGCTCACTGTGTAAGTTCTTCTGCCTGTGTCACCTGCAGAGGCAGTTGGGCTATAAAAAATGCAGTGTGTTCTGAAAATGCAAACAAGTTGGACATCTGACTAGAGAACATGGTCACAGTGGACGTGGTTTTGAAGATCCCTTTTTCTGAGAACTAGGGAATAATAGAGCCCAATAAACAACATAAGGGTACAGTAAATACTGGCCACCTCTTCAGAGCACCTCTTCTTCTCTTACTTTCTTTTGGCTAAGAGTGACATCTCTACCTAGTAGATACCTCATTGCATTTTATGCTACTAAACGGAATTATTGTGACAGGAGAATGGCATAGAGGCACAGAAGCCAGAACCTCTTTAGGGCCTCTGAGACATCACATCAGCTGTATCAGGAACAGCACATAGCATCCAAGGGGAAAAGACTAAAACATCGTACTTGTGAAAAACATTGTCAAGAAAAAGCTTCAGACCCAGTGGGAAGAGTCTCTGAGGCTGAGAACCATGTGTTAGATATCCTCCAACACTGCAGGACTACCAGACTTATAAAGACTTGCAACATCAGACAACACCAGTGTCTCTGTCCACAATCAGGTGGTGCTATAGCAGAGTGTAGGGCATCTATATCCAGTAACTGATGTGTGATGGTCTCCTTACCAAGAGCCAAGGCTTGCAGAAACAAATTCTTCTAGGATGGATGCAGCATTGACTCATTGAAACACAAAATGGCAGGAGGATGTTCCACCAAATTGTAAGGCTAAACACAAGGGCAGTGTCTCCATGGTTGTTGCTGCTGACAAGCTAATACTCCATTTAAACCAGATTTAAACCCCGAACACACTGGACACACGAGTAACCTGGACACTTGTGAAGTTAAGAGGCTACCTTGTTTATTGCATAGTTAACAGCTAAGGCTCAGGCAGAGTTGTTGTAGCTGTAGCTGCTCTGCAGTCCTTCCTTGCAGGCAGAGCAAATCACAAATATAAAGTATGTTAGAGGTCTGGAGCAATATGGGAAAGAGCCAAAATGGATGGTGGCAAATAGTGGGGAAAAGGTCATGAGAAAAAAAATGAGGGAAGTAAATTGCATTAGCAGAAAAACAGGGCATGACCCTACCATTTGGCAAAGTTACAGAAATGTTAACCTTTGGAAATGCTATTAGTTCATTGCTGTTGGAAAGTTGGCCAGAAAGGCAACACTCAGGACTGACTCAGTTCTAGGGTTTCTGCTGTGCTAAGCACAGTAACACATGAACACACCTCCCTCCCCTCTCGGAGGCACGCTCGGAAGGAACAGCCACTAAATTGTGTGTTATTCCCAATATTTTGCTACCCTAGGCAACCAACCATCAACTCCAGTCGGCATGACACAGCCTGCAAGAACTAGATAGTCTAGAATCAATTTGCTACTCCAGTTGAGTTTGATTTTATGATCTTAACACTTGTCATTTTGGGAAGGAACAAAACATTCACTGTTCCCAGGGTATGTAATGCTACTGGGAAGCCATAAATTTTAATTTAGTGCTTTATTTCCCTTGTGAAGAGATGTTGTTCATATGTGCTGTCACAGTTGGGGGTTCCTCTTTTTTTTCTTGTCCCTTCATTAAGCTGGAACGCACTCAGAAACACGACAGCTTTTGTTTCCATCAGTGATGGATGTTATAGTGAGAGTTTTGGTCTGGTTTCCTTGGACCAGGAACTGTTTCGCATGAAATGTTCTGTTGGATGAGCTGGCACTCCTGGCTCCCTGTCCAAGCTCTGCCAATCACTATTTTTTTCCTTTCAGCATTCGGCTTGAATTTGAAGTGGTAGGATATAGAGATTGATAGTTTTATTCTTTAGAGGAAAGGAATCAATTCAGAGTGCATGCTGGTGCCCAAAAGAGGCTTAGGGAAGAGAAATGCTCTTGCAGTTTATTCAAGTGTACTTCAGGGCTTGAAAGTGAAAATGGAAAACTTGTAAAAATATTTGTATTTTCTATTTTAATTAATATTTTAATTGGAAAACCCATAGAGAGTTTCCTATATATATTGTTTCATATTTGGGTAAAAAATACCCAGATGTCTCAAAGCTCAGAAAAATAGCTGCTTTTCTCTCCTTCCCCTTGGTTTTTTCCACTTGAAAAAATTTTATCATGGCAAAAAATGAAGGTATGAACAGAAGGCCCAGTTAATAGAAGGTTGCCTACTGCAGTCTGTGAAACATGGCAGGCATTACACTAAAGGAAAGAAATTTTAATAATACAATCAAAGTTCAAAGGAGAATCTTTTAAGAGTTTTCTACAATTTTATGCTATGATATAGAAGGATGTCCTGTCTGTGAGGCCAGAAACCCTACTCAGCTCCTGTTTGAGAAGGAGACTCAAACTTCAGTCAGGAGATTGGCTGAACCTTTTAGTATTTTTCAATACTCAGTAGTCTTAGCATTTTGAGGTCTGAAAAGGAGGAAACAGATATTGCAACTTGTATGTTTTTCTCCAAGCCAGGTCCCCACAGAGTCATTTATGTCCTTGAAAATATGCAAATTAATTTTACAAATGGATCTGGATAAGAATCAATTTTTAATGGTCATCAATTTCATGACCTTGCAGATAGAAGAGGTGACCTCTCTTACTGCTCAATAGACTTTGAAATCCAGCTGACATGTGGAGTTCACTGTTTTCAATGATGAAAGGGAAGTTAGTACTTTTGGTGGGATTTCTGTTCCCATCCCTGAAGACCACATGAAACCTGGCTACTGTCCTGGGACTTGTAGCTCAATTTATTGTCTTTATAGTCCCTGGAGTTAACCTAATAGCCTGGGATCTTGACTGTAGAAAACATTTGGAGAAAAATTAATTTATGTTGTATTTCCTGCATATTTTTGATAGCTGCTTGGCCAGACTAACAGCATCCCTCCTTGTACTGTGGGACAGTAATCTTTCAGCTTTTGATGGCCTTTTACAGAAGGAAATCTGGATTAAAAAAGGCAGACTTTCAAAATGAAGGCCAAGATTTACACAGAATAGGATCAAGGTGGCATTTAAAACACATACAGGATAGATGTAGCCTTTCCCTCTCCTATGGCCTTTACTGCACTTCTACAGGAAAGTTGTCAAAAAATAAACTGTTCCACACCAAATGGGGAGGATACTGAGTATGAATTGTGGGGGGAGCCAGGTGTTCCAATCCACTTAGACGTGGGGAGGCAAAGTTTGCCTTGATCCACAGATGTGGAATTAGGTTCTAATATACTTGAAAGTGAGATTAGGGCCAAATGAGGCCAGATGTTGCATTCCAAAATGATAATTCAACTTTATTTTCTAAAACAAAAAGAGAGGAGGGAAAGAAGGAAAAGCCAAGAGAAATCACTAGAAGGACAAAGAACAGGTTACCATCACCATGGGCTCAGTGCTGGCTTGTAGATTCAGTCCTCCCCCGTGGGGGAGATCTCTGTCTGGCTCCAATCTTTTCTCTTCTGTCTTCTACCCCCGATCTCTCAGTTTCCTGCTCTCACCCCTGCTATCTTCTCTGGTCTTCTCTTGGGACCTCTCCTCTTGTGATCTCTCTCTGGAAGGTGTTGGGCACTTACATGCCCTTGTAGCAAGGACAGGTCTCACAAGAAGTTAAATTTCAAAAGAAACATGCTTACCACATAGGCTCTGGATGGCCATTGGCTGGTCCATAGGTATCCAAGCAAAATTCACCTGAAACACCTAATTTGGGAGGGTGTGGTTAGCTGAAGCCCTTACCATGTACTAATTTTTTGGTTAAAGAGACTATTTTTCAATTAAAGCAACTTGCCTTTTACACTTTTTCAATTAAATCTCTTTGCTTCATGTCTGAGGCAATGGTGAAGCATGTATTTTTTTACCTGTTCTTCACACCGGGTTGGATGGGACTTTGAGGAATCCGGTCTAGTGGAAGATGTACTTGTCCATGGAAGAAGGGCTGGAACTAGATGATCTTTAAGGTCCTTTCCGACTCAAATCATTTTATGTTTATATGATCTTAAAGCTGTGTCAAGCCTCTTTTGCTCCTCAGGCAATCAAAGAAGATTCTTTGCTCCAAGGGAAGCAGAGATTTAAATGTATGCTCACTAGGAAGCCTCTTACCCTGTGTGTCACATTTGCCCATGTGCAAACACTTACAAACACTAGCTTTCCACCAGTGTAGAGTACAACAACAAAAAAAAAAAAAGGAGGCTGATTGCATATGATGTGAGAAACAAGCCTTCAGGGAGGGAATTGCTATTTTGTGATATTTCTGTGTTTGGTGGATAATCCAGAAAGGAGTAAAACTAGTCTTCTGCATGTCTACTAACCTAAAAAAGGAAGTTTTTTTACCAAAGGACTCCAGATCTTCACCACTAGCACAGGAAGGACTGGCTTCCACAGCTTTTGACAGAGAGTGCTGTCACATTGCTCCAGGAACAAGTTCTACTGAAGTTGTTTTCTCAGGCTGCATTGCCTGTCCCAGCTGGCTGCTGCTGGACATGCAGAACACGCTGGGAACCTCCTCTGCCTCCGCATCAGGTTTGGGGGAAACTTCAGAGGCCTCAGAAATCTGTAGGTTTGGGTTGCCATTTTAGAAGTTGTGCCATTGTGTGCTCCCTATAGGCATAAAAGTAAGTTCTTAAAGACACTAACAGAAACAACACCTAATTTAAAAAAAATAATAATTTAATGAATACAAATAATGCCTCAAAATACAGTAGCTTAGTGAAAGTCTTGAAAAGACTAATGGAAACTACAATTCATTCTCTTTTAAGACTTTCCTTGGACTACTATGCACTAATGTTTATTTTCATCTGCTTCTCCTTGAAAAAACCAAAAACAACTGGTTACAGTTCTCGGCCAATTTCGTACATTTTTGTGCCTTCATTTGGAACCCACTTCATATATCTGCCAACTAATTTAAAAGAATTATTGCATTGCAAAAATATTCAGAAAACCTGGATGCAATTGATTCCTGTAAGACATTTTGTTCTACAGGAAAATAAATTATCTATTGTTAACCCTTTAATCCCTGCTGGTCTGCATGACAACTACTTCCACATGCATCTTAAAAAAAAAATTAAAAATCACTGCATTAAGCAGCTGTCCATCTGAAAAGTGTATTTTTTAACTGGAGATTTACAATTTGTTATTCTGTGCACGTACTCTGGATTTTTTTGAATGCTAAGGAGCAGTAACAGCCTTTGATGTGATTCCTCTTTCTCACCCAGCTCAACTCATTCTAAGCAACTGGCTTTGCCTGTAGGTGAAGCTACCTTGGACAACACCTGGTACAACCTGGGTAAGATTCTTCTGAAGTACATGTGTGGTATTTATAAATAATTACAATTGTAGACACACAGGATTCCTCACTAGAGCCACAGTTAAAACAACTGGGGTGTCTCAAATGGGAAGAAGGAGCAGGGCTTATTCCTGAGGTGGCATTTAAACTCATTTCTGAGTGATAAAGCTCTAAATAACTCAGGTTTTGCCAGTCCAAGTTTGCTTTCATGATGTGTGAGTTAGCCCTGATGGGCACAGGGATTTCTGGATGCTTGACTTCTCCCATCCATCACAACCATTTTATTCTTTTAAAAAAAAACCAAAACATATTTTGGGCTAAGAAACAGGATGCTGAGAGAACTGAGCTGAAACAGCTTTCTCATCCTGGCTATTTATTTGATCTTGAAATTAAATGAAATATTGAATTGCACCATCTTTTCTAGAAATTACAGCAAATCCTCACATATTTGGACCAAGAAATTTGAGTCGCTCTCTTCCTTCAGACTGCTTTTTCATTTTCTGCTTTACTCTTGCTGTGTCCTGGATGTCTTTTTGATTCTATTTCTTAAGAACTGGGCTTAGCCTGTGCAAGGCTGTCAGAATAGCAGCATTGCTGTAAGCCCATGATGAAAAGATAGCTAAAATGTGTCAAGCAAGCTGATGCTGGTAGATGTTACACACATCTTGGAGTGTCAAAAAAAAAAAATTAAACAAAAAATCATTTTGTGCAGGCATTTTTCCTACTATAGAAGAAACTGTATTTCTTTAAGAAGAGACCTAATGCAATAAATGAAAGCTGTGTTTTGTCTTTTGTCACTCCACCTACTTTGCAAACTACCTCGAACTCATTATTTTGTCCAGCATCAAGCTGGCTCTGACTTTTAAAGCTGCCACAAAACGTTTTCAGCCTATATCCTCTGTCCTTTCTGAGTTCTCATTATTCAGTACAAGTTTACTTGCTCTTGCAGGGATTTGATGAGATCAGTGTTCACAAAGAACTCTAGTACAGCTGAGTTGAATTTGCAAGAGCAAAAAAAATACAAACCTGTGGGTGCTGTTTACATTGCTGACCTCTGGGAAGAGCATTTAGAAGCATGGGATTTTGGATGGGGGTTTTCTGAATGTTATGTTCTTGGAAAATATAGCAATGCTATTGCTTTTCTGCTTTTCTCAGTCTTAGCACTTCAGAAACCTGCCTTTGGTAGTTTACTCCCGCGAGCTCTGTTCCTACCACCTACCTCACATGGACACGTGAATGGATGAGGTTTGACATATCTGGCTCTTCCAGATTTAGAGCACTGAAAGAAAACTGTCATGCTGCATTAGACAACTCTTTGGCTGCATATGCCATGATCCCCCAAGGCTTCTACCTCCATTGAGTCTGTCACCCTGTCAATTATTTTCCCAGATTTGTTTCAACAGCCCCAACTGCCTTTCTGCCAGGTAACTTCTTCCATTACTTATAGGCTGCTAAACAGAGTGCCTGAATATCTTTAACAAACACACAATCTGGACTCAGTCACACCTCACCTCGTCCCACAGAATAATCACCCCCCTCCTCTGCAACCTCATTTTCTGGGTTTGCAGTGGTAAAGAATGCATATCTTGCAGACCCCCAGCTTGGTAGGTCCATCAGTCACTGTGCTGTTAACATAGCAGGCAAGTACCATCTAAGTCATGCTTCAGACCAGGAAAAGACCCTTCACCAGGTGAGTCAAATGCAGCATCTGTACAGCTGCTCTGAGGGAGCCATAGAAGGAGCTACAGGAGCAGTGCGTTACCATTGAAGCTCTTCACAGTGCTACAGAGAATGTCAGAATTACCTTCTGTGCTTCATTTTAGCTTCCAAATGCTCTTGCCAAGCACGGAATGAGAGCTAAGGATTTGTGCTGGCATCCATTTTGAGAAAGTTATCTGGAGGACAGCATGGGAGCCAGAGAGCTTGTGAGAGCTGCTTTCACTCACAAGAGCTTCCTAGGTTCCCAAAAAAGCTCATGTATCACAGCCCACAGGAGCTGATCCAGATGCTCTGGGGTAGTTAACCAATGTGTAGCAACTGCAGTAAGAGCAGATGTGTGCTGTAAACTACACCTGATTCAACATGATGAGCACAGACATACTGTACAGCTGATGCACAGATAACACAGGTTTAATTATCCACAATTTGATTACCCGGTGTTGACATGGTTTTTATGACTAAGTTACCCTTGAGACGCTTAGAATCTGGAAATTGCAACCACAGATAAAAATTTCCTTGCAGCTACATAAAGTCACAGTACTTTTCTGACAAATTTTGGCTGGGAGTTTTGAGCATTTTTAACTTATCGGGTTTGCAGTGCATTTTACAAGGAGTGAAGTCTTAGGGCATAAATCATTGACTTAAAGAAAAACAACTGTGTAACAATATTACAAGATATACAGAACAGGATGCGCTTGGATTCCAGTTTCTGTTCATTGGCTCACCAGAGACAAGGATCATAAATCAAAAATAAAGAATGGAAATCAAAGAAAAGTAACAGGAAGTGTCAAAATGAAAACCTGGCAGAAATTACCAATAGGAGGAAAAGAAAAAAGACTCCAGATGTTTTTTCAAAAAAATAAAAACCTGGGAAAGATTCAGTGAACAAAAGATCTACAGGCAGAAAAGAAAAGAAAACATGATAGCTTGGGTGGGGGGCTTCTCCTCTTTCTTTCTCACATACAAGCTGGGTCTAAAGAGGCAAGAAAATATGTATCTACTAACATTATGAGAGGCAACGAGGAAAAAACCCATATAAACATCACCTCCCCTCCTTTCTTCCCATGAAGCACAGCTTTGGAAACTGTGATCCTAGAAATATTTCAGTTGAGCTTACGATTCAAAAGGGTCATTAAATCCAGGATTATTACCACGAGAGAACTTGATCAGAGCAGCCAGGCTGTAATGTTTAAGGGGCTCCTTATTCACACATACCTACAGGCTGCAGCACTCACAGGGCAGGAGCGTGTGAATCCCAGCCCTGACAGCACCAAGCTTTTTCCTCTGGGGCCATCTGCTGGCTTTCCTGCAGATGCTTCTCAGGACCTTTCTGGGATGATGATTGCTTTATCAGGTGCATCAAAGGTCAGCAGTGCTGGAGCCATTCGGCATGATTTCTCACGGAGCTGTGGTCCAAGCTGTGCTGGAGGCTGCATCCTTCTGTCCCATGTGGCCCCCTAACTCCCACTGGTGGAGAACATTCTACAATCCATCTTCTGAAGACTTAAATAAAAAATAAAAAAAACAAAACCAGCCCCACTTCCAATGCTTCTCTTGCGATCAGAGATGTTCTCCCCCCTTGCCTACGTGTGTGCTATATTTAATCAAAAAATGGTCCTAAATTTTAATAATTTGGGGGGTAAGGCACACTAAATCCTGCCTCCAACAGCTCCAGCCAACATTAATCTATTCGCCTAAGACTTTCAAACAAAAGTGTGAGAGAGGGAATTATTTGCAGACTGATACTTAGAAAGACAAACTCATTACTGATCCATGTTTAATTTCTCTAAGAATCAAGCTTAGTAAATAGAGTCCTGACTCAAGAATAGATTCAATTTTTATTTGCACATGATAATTTCAGGGTAATTTTATCAACTAGCATATATTTATATCATGCTGTTACTAAACTACAGTGCATTACTGTAAATTCCTTTTCAAGTTCCTTAAGTCAAGGATGGCTAGACACTTTAGGCTATTATTAAAAAAACCCAACAAAACACCAAAACCAAACAACCTACCCACTCTGCCCCAGTCAAATCCAACACCTTTCTCCCTTCATCCCCAGCGCACTTTACAAATTTTATGACTGAACATTCATGAACCGTATTGTAACATAAAGAAACCTTCAATCCTAGCACATTCCATACAAAAATAATCTCATGTTTTAGGGAACAAAAATATCCCCTATTATTAACAGAAAATGTATGCTGACCCAGCACCAGCAATTTGCATCTGAAAGGCTTATTACCCTTCAGACTAGAAAGACAGACTGATATGCTTTCCAATTTAAAAGCTCCAGTTACTGTAATTCAAAATTATATAGCTGGGCTATATTTTATTTGCATTTCATTTAAGTATTCAGCTTTCTGTGCTGTTTCTCTGCTTAGCTCCTTTGCACTGCAGTCACATGTACTCAGATATAAGGAATCAAGAAAGTCACTTGCTATATATACTGTATCAGATTGCATGCAGTTACACGTGAAAGTGCACTGAAAAGTTACAGTTCATCTGACCAAAGATTTCTAAAGTGAAAATGATGGTTTTCTGTATATTGTTATAGCATCCACTGCTTTGAGAAAAATGAAGAATATGCTTTTTTAAAGATACAGAAGATTATGATAATGATCTGTTTGAAATCCTTTGCAGTGCAGACATCAAAAGTAATACTAGGTCTGTTTATGCATTAGTTATTTTCTTGAATAATACTACAAAGCCTTTTACTCATTTCATAATCTTAGAGATGTTTGGGCTCAGAATAACCTCAAATTCGAGACAAATTAGAAAGGCCACAGAGTATAAAACAGACATTCTTTGGTATTTTTGGCATTCTACTGCATTGCAATGATACTTAAACTTCAATATTAAGTCTTGCAAATCTGTACTGTAAAGATGCTGGAGTCCTTAGCAAAACAAGCCCTTTTTTATCTGCTGGCTGGTTGTATAACATATAAATTAACCCTGTCAAGCTAACGAAACCCAGAGCTTCTCCACACCCTGCAGCCAGTGAAAAATCCCCTCGAGTGACATATCCCAAGACAGTCCTGGAGCAGTGGGAAGTAACATCTGGGAGAGCATCTGACCAAAGACCAAGAATGAGGTCATCAGGGTCCTCAGTTGTTTCTTTATCTGGAATGCTTGGAGGATCACCTTCTGGAGCCTTCATGCTATGCTTTTTCTTCTTCTTCTCCTCTTTTTGTTTCTGTACCTTGTCCTTGAATATGTCACGATGTTTGGGTTCTTGAGGACCACAGAAGAGCTTGTCTTTGCTCAGATGCAGCAAGTCATCTTCTGTGGGGATGCAGATCATGGCATGTAATTCAGGGTTCCCCTTTCTCAAGAGTGACAAGTTGACCCAGACCAGAGCCCTTGGGTAGCTCATCAGGATTGGCAAAAAAACATCTTCAGTCATTTCCTTCTGCCCCAGTCGAGCAATAAGGCGGAGTCGTCGATCTTTCCCAGCAGTGGGATAGCACCAGGCTGATAACTGCATTAGTAGTTTCTCACTCCTATTAAAAATTTTCCAAAATAAACATCACGGATAGTTATTAACAAGAAGTAGAACAGAAATCCAGCAGCCCACATATTTGCAAGAGAAAGATTAAAAAAAAGCCCTGGGGTTTTCATATCAGTCTTAGCACAAAAAGAATATGGGTGAATGGAATTCATGTGTCATCTTCAGAAGGAAGGTGTCATCACTTGTTAAAACCCCCCAAAACTTGTTACACCACAAATACTCTAAAATCTTCAGTGACACTAATGCATTCCAGAACTTCGGATGCTTTCTTCCCCAGTAACTGCACAAAAATGAAAAACCTGCATTCAGGCACTTTCCAAACACTGTTGCTGCCCTCATGTGTTGCATGGGAATGCAGGGGTTTCTCTATTTTCTTTAGAGTGCAAAAACCACCTGCGATGATGTATTAGAGAAGAGAATGCAAGATGATTTTCACAGCAACAGTTTTAAAATCAAAAACATGAGTCGCTAAAAGCTCCATCCACCTGGAAGCAGTCAGAATACGCCAACTCTAAGAACAAAGTAAACTCCAGAGTGTTAAATTTAAGATAATTTCAGGAATTTACTTCCTCTAGTCACCAAGTTCACTGCGGAAAAACAGAAGGACTTCTACTCAACAGTAAATTCTGATCTACGCAAAACTATTTAACCTCACTGTATTTGGATCAAATAATTCCCTCATCTTAATAACCAAGGCTGTGCTCTTCCTTTCCTGAAGTCAGCAATTCCCAATAAAAATATGTGTGTATCATTTTTACATACCTTAGAACAATAAAGTCACTTGTCTTAGTTTTATCTTTTTCACCAAAGTCTTGGGTATTTGTAACATCCTCTGTCTTTAGGGCACCTTCAGAACTTGTTATTTCCATGGTCTCCTCTACCTCAGTAGTCTCAGGGGAAGCTTCTCCGGCCACTTCTGCTTTGAGGTCACAAAAACTATGCCCTTCAGTTGTGTAGCACTCAGGGTGTAGGGAAGGATGTACAAAACCTTCTGAAGCTTTCATTCTTCCTTCCCAGTTCTTTGTCAGCTGCCCCCAAGGACAGATGAAAGGAGACAGAGTGCCCAGCTTGACATAATTTGCCCTTTTTGCAGGTGGACGTCTAAATGATAAATCAAGTAAATAGGTAAGAATATTTGTTTTCTGGGCCCTTATTCGGTACTTAGCACTTCAAAAAGCTGTCTATTTTTTCCTGCTAGTCTAATAATGTTTTCTGTTTTCAAAATCAAGTATTTAGAGCAAAAAGTTACCTGTGCATTTGTGCATTCCCTTTGTAATCTCACTGAGCAAGAATTTTAAAGTTACAATCTAGACAACACTGCTGCATTTTTGACAACCATATCCTTTCAGTGACCCTGGAAATGTCTATGTGATGTGACTGACACCACAAAACTTCAACTTTTCTCTCCTAGCTGGAAGGGGAACCAACACCAGTTGGTGCAGAGGACACTTCCAGCTACTCCATATTCATGGTTAAGAGTTCTGTGTTTGTTGCAGTGAAAATGAAGGAAAACGTCAGAATGCCTTATATTTTAAAAGTAGACACTGAGATGTAGCTCTTAATTCATTCTTAACTTATTCTTTAACACTCAGCACATACTTTGGTATTCTGCATTTGCATTCTCTTACCTCCTCCCTCATTTGCTGCTTAGGGAACTTGAAATAGCTTTGTTTATTTTATGGTTTTGCAGCCTTGTTAGAGCCCTATAACTGAACATGTCTCTGGGAACAGAAGGTTTTAATTGATATGCCCTGTTTAGCAGAGTTAAATATATCTAGGATTCTTTTCTTTTTTATAATGCAAGCTATAAAATATTAGTGAAAGATCTCAATATTAAGTCCAAGTTTAAATGAACATGACAGATAATTAAGGGAATATTTTAAGGATTCATTTTTGTCATTCTTGCAATCAATTTTTAAGTTAATATTACCGTTTGAATTTTTCAAGAAGACTGGTTTCCAGTTCTTTGGCAAACTGCATTCCTGCCTGGCAGTCTGGGAAATCATTTGGAGTGTGAGGTGTTCTTTGATATTCAGAATGCTTTAATGCTTCTTGCAAGCCACCAACTCGTACACCTCGATATATCTGTTATAAAAAGCAAACATCCAAAAAGCAATGTTTGTACTGATTCTGGGTTCCTAACTGAAACAGAACATTAATGTTCCAGAAGACACTGCCTTAGAAAACTGAAAGTCTAACACTTTAGCTTTCAAGAAATAAATGCAAGTATGGTTTCTACAGTTCTACATGCTCATTTCAGCAAAAACGTTAGTCATGCTCTTTAATTCTGAAAAACTATCAACAAAACTGAAGAGAATTTCACAAGTTCTGATCTTGTATGTTGCCAAGAATGTTGTATTACTTTGACTGTCACTGCCCAATCTATTTTAACCATACAACAAGTACCACTGCAATTAATGTCTCTGCATTATACAAAAGCATAAATTTAACTGCAGAAAGATATGAAAACTGCCACCTAAACATTCACAGCAGGATGCTTCAAAGAGCATCAGAAGAGTATTCAAGCTCAACTCAACCTTTGTGTTTCAAGGTTTTTCCAAAATCAGAGGCAACCAGCTTGTTGACAGAGGTGGAGATAGCCAAGCTGAAAATAGATTAGCAGCACGCACCAAATGATTTCTCTTTAGAGCCATATGTCTGCAGAAACACAAAGCCAGAGAGCTACAGCTTCAGCTTTCTCTCCTGACTCCCCACTGATTTGCTGCCTTTAGACTACCATGTGGGCATAGGTATACCCAACAGAAGATATGGAAAGCTATTGTTTAAGGTTTCAAGACCAAGCTTCAGTCATCATCAACCAGTTCATATGCCCTCTTTTAAATGGGTATTTTGATCCTGTAATTGTGGATTGGTAATACAATGCTCTGAAATCGATTAATTTAAACTAAATTATATAAATTGTCACTTTTACTTCCAATTTGGCATCAAAGTCACTTACAAAAGGAATCCAGAAAGCCATGCCCCAGCCCTTTGGGAGATAGATATCCCAGCCACTCCCCCATCCTGGTCGATCTTCTCCAGCCATTTTCCCTGGCTGCTGCACCAACAGTATGGGAATCTTAGACTCACAAGGACCCAAATCAAGGTGGGATCCAGGTACCAGTAACTGAGATCTCAAATGGTTTAAATCCTGAGAAGGAATAGACATTTCCCATAAGTTAGTAACCATTCTTCTTCCCACTTCCAGATACCTTTCCAAGATACACAGAGAAACTGAGCCTACAGCTAGGAAAAATATACTAGTAATACATTAAATATTTGAACAGAATTTCATCAAGATACAAAAAAATATTTTAAAAAATAGCATTAAGCACCCTTTTTCCCCCCCTCTTCTTATTTCCCTAGTCCTTGATGGAGTGCAGGTACCGAAAAATTCAGGGGAAAAAAACCCCCGTACAACACAGATGAAGCAGGAAAAACACATTTTGCAACTTCATATTATAGATTTGTGCATATGACTAGACTGAACAGGTGTTTTCAGACAGTTTGTCAATACATGGAACAAATCTGAACTACGTCCAAGGAGATGGGAAGAACATTTGGTCACAAAACACTTTCACATAAAGCATGCTGGCACCAAGGCTTCGTCAATCACCAGTTGTTATATTCCATTGTACAACATTAAGAATGCATTTAAAAAAAAAAAAACCATCAGACTCTGTTTTATAAGGTAAACATTAAATTTCATGATAGCATCTACAAAGACTGTGCTGATAACTGTCATGTCCTAGTGTAATATTTTCTAAGTACTCTGCTTTTTTTACACTATCTCAGCCACTTTGAAAGAGCACAAAACTAATTTTCATAAATAGAATATTTATAAAGATGTTTCTGCCATACAAGTGTTTACTCTTTCTGATTACAACTCTTCTGAAAATTTATCACCTCTTGTGACTAAACCACCACATAAAGTGTACCACATGCACTTTACGGGCTGCTCCTTCATTGTCAATGACAACGCCAAGATAGATTTCAAATCTGCCACAGCAAATTTAAAGTTCTCTACAAATCACACGTTACTGCCCACAATGCCCACAGCATAGTGTGCTGCAGTTCAGAACCAGAGGATTTATTTCCTTCCAATTTCCACAGTCCTTTTGTCAGGAGAATCATCCTGGCTACAAGTGAAATGCCGGAACCTCTCTGCCTCTCTTCCCTCTTATCTGCTGCACATGAGTCAACGTGATGTTAAAAAATCCAATTCCAAACCCTTCTGATGAATAAACCTACAACTATTTAGTCCGGTAGACAATCCAATAAATCCTTCTTATAACTGAATCATGAACAACGGTTGCGCAAGAACATTATGCAAAGGCTAGAACAAACCACTTCAGGTCAGCAATTGGGTATTAGGACATTAGAAAACTACTCCTCAACCTTAGATTTATACAAGTTTCAAGAGTCTCTTTTCTATGGACTCTACAGACCATTAGCCATTTTCTCTGTGGCAATTCACCTACTTAGTTACCTGCTCTGAGATTTTATTTTCAGTGACGTTCTTACAGATGTTCTGGTCCCAGATAAAGCTGTGAGCACAGTCTACAGGTACGCCCTTCAGGTACAGCTGCCTAACTTTATCATTATCTAGAAAAGAAGAGAGCTTTTAAACAAAATTCAAGCACTTTTTGTCGTTTAAATATCAAATTTCCAAAACCACTATCATAAATACAATGAACAGAGAGCCAAGGAAAGACTATTAAAAGCTTAATAAGCATCACTGCTTCTGCAGTATGTTACTATCACACGTTTTTCCAAATAACAAACATGAAACAAGCTGTTAGTGTTAGAAGCACTAATCTGGCATTTTCTCACCAGCATTTCTTATTACAAATGACATCACCTTTGGCAATCTAAATGAAATCTTTACATGTCAACTTTAATGTTATGGGATTTGACCTTTCAGGCAGAGTATGAAGCTCAACAGGTTTGGTGAAAATCAGAAAGGGCAACATTACAAAGCCTGAAATAAGGCTGTCTAAGTAAGAGAAGCAAGAATTACCTTTAAGAAATGTACATAGATGAAATATTTGCATGCAACTACTTATCTAGCACTAGCTTCCCACTCTGGGTCTTTTGAGACTTTGCACACTGAGGAAGAGACTATTCTTGCTTATGTCTGCACAAATCAACACTTGTGTACATTACTGAAGACAAATAACACTTCCAGCTTTAAAATTGATTGTTGAAGTATTAAATAATTTATCTCTTCGCCAGTTTTGCAATCTAAGCAAAGCAAAGAAAATGTATACCTACCTTGATGATCTGTGGATTAAAAGGCTTCAGTGTACAGTATGTAATGCACGCTGATCCATATTTTAAGTAAAACAATTCTTATCAATAAATAATACCATGAACCTATTAATAATTCCTTGATTTAAACTTAAGAGGGACTGCTCCTCATTTTGTCATCTACAAGGTCTTACATAGGACTCAAAGGAACATAAGTAATTTTAAAAAGCAAAACAAACCCTGACGTATTAAGTCTTTTAAGAAAGGTTCTGCTAATTTGTCCAGGTAATGATGACAAAGACTTGAAGCACAGAAGATACAGACTATTCAGTGGTAGTAACAATACAATAGGTACTGCCAAACATAAATGCAATAACTATTTATTTAAAATCCATACCCTTTAAGATGTCCCCATTGCTAAAAGCTGTAAAATCTTTAGCAAGAAATATTAACCACGGTAACACTTGTGACAGTTTCATGGTGTTATTAAATTGTTATGCATTCTTGGTAATGAGTTAGATTTATGTGAGAATAAATGCTAGAGAAATTATTAGATTAGGGTGGCATTCCTTCAAATTAAGAACAATTCAACTGAAAAGGAAATCCTTGCCAATTAAGCCAGAAGAATACCTTCTCAAACCAAAAATTAAGGACAGGAACTTGAGCAGGTATCTGAGAGAGCTCAACGCTCCTAGAGGCAAAACCCACTTTGTCTGGAGATACAGCAAATATCAGTGTCTCAAAGGAAGGAGAAAAGACAGCAACAAAACTGTGTGTGGTGGTGGTGGAGAATTCCTTCCTGACTCTTACAGATGACCAAGGGGAAGAGCATGTACTTACAAGCAAACATAAGGTAAAGAAAAAACCTTTTCCATCTTCTGTACAGAAAGCATTTGTGAATGGCAGAATCTCTTTATGTTAAATTATTTAAACATGTTCTAGCTCTTTAACTGTAAATTATTTACTGTAACTTGCTCTCCTTTTTTTTAACATTTCATTTTATTGCCACAGTCCAGGCAGTCTATCCTTTTCATATGCTCGTAGTCCTTTACAATTCCTATAATGGCATGAGTATTTTTTCCCACTATAGAAAGCCCTTTTAAGTCAGTTTCTTTCCATCACCACCCCCCATCCAATATCCTCCTTAGTAGCCTAAAATACTGTTCTCTACCTTGGTACGTTCTTTCTCTTTGATCCCCACTGACCTTGGAGAATCTACTCTTTCTTCTAAGCATATTGTAATTAAAATCATAATCCCCAATCCTCACACCAATTCTTATTTCTTACCTCTCTCCCGTTTTCTTCAGTCTACATTTTAAGATTGCTGGGGAAATAACCCTACTGATGAGTAAGTTGCTGATGATAGTGAAAGATGTCAGGGCTAGTATAGGAAATAGGAAGTCGTATTACTAAGCACAGAAAGCTCTGTGACAAGCTACTATTCCTATCTTTAGGAATTTGTTGCTTTTGATGAAATTCTTGCTGGGTATTTCACTGATCTGATTCCAAATGTGGCCCAAACCTGGGTCCTGGGGAAGAGCAAAACACTGGAAGCAGTACACTGTGTTGCATTTCTCCACTCTGCCAGTTCCTTGCCGCTTGTGGATTACAAACTTCTTCAGTTAGAGGTGACTCTTTTGCACTTAGTGGCCTTCAATAGGTTCTCCTTCAGATATTTAACTTGCCAGGCAACCAAGAAGACTTATAGGAAAAAAGAATAAATCAAAGTGATGGACTTGGAAGTGGTGGGCTAATGGTTGGACTCGATCTTAGATGTCTTTTCCAACCTAAATGATTCTATGACTCTAACTGGTGTATAAAGGCAGTGAAATATGCAACAAGACCCCATGCTCCAAGGAGATTACAAACTAGCCTGAATTTCAGAAGTTCTTGTAATGGGTCCTGAAACAGTGAATTGTGCCAAGAAGCATAATGATTGCATAGAGAAGAGATTAGACATAAAATGGATTCTGTACAGTAACTGATTATGTCTAGGCTTCCTTTCATTAATACATATGAAATTTCACTTTTTCTTTCAAAAACAGCGAGAACCATATGCACTTGAATGCTTTCTCCTGATTAGAAAATTATCTAAGTATCTGAGTTTAACATTTAAACATTGATTAATTTTCTAGAAGTATTTTAAAATAATGTATGTTCTCTGCTTTTAACTACTTCAGCAAGGAGGCCCATCAAGGCAGAAATAAATCACAGGTATTAACTGACACAAAGTCAACTACAAAATTAGGTTAGGAACAGTCTTTGGAGAGTAACAATAGCCTCTCTTTCCAACTAATATGGAGGGAAGCAGGAGAGAGGCAGTTAGACCCCAGTCCTTAGATGTGAACTACCATGCCATAGGATTCCCCCACTGCATGTGTAATAGGTATGTAAAGACTATAACTGATTCTGTAACTAATCCCACACAGCATTAGGAAGTCACTTAGGTGAGAAATCTAGAAAACAGCAGCCACTTTTCCTGCTGAACCTTCAGTGCCTCCAATTCTCTCCCTAACTACAAGAATGTAAGAGGGCTGTCGTCTCCTTTTCTACTCCCTAATCATGATGTCCTTTTGATTTTCTACTGCATGACAGTTTTATTGTCTGTCTTCTTTCATTCTTCTGCCTACTCAACTTTTTTTAGTCGTGTGTAACACTAAGTCATTTAGCAGAACCTAAACGGGAAGGTAGTAGGCAGTTTACCTTCCCCTGCTAGCTGAACCTTCTCCCTCTCCTGAATAAAAGTCAGAGAGGACAGAGGCAGTTTTAATTTCATGGTGGAAAAAAGAATACTCAGAAAGAAACCAGAAAGCAGTACCAGGTTTTCTGAGTACTTGTGGTTTGGCAGATTTTTTGCAAGTGAAGGATAACCCCAGGTAGAAAAATCTTGAAGACAGACATTTCTAGTCAGCCACAGGAAAAAACACATAGGTCCTCTTGACTTCCTATTTTACGTCATTACCTCGTTACCATGGCCATCCTTCCTGAGGGAAAACCAGATCTGGTAGTGGGAGAGAAACTACTATTAGACATTTCCAATACCTAGATGCCTTCTCTTGATCTTGCCTCCTTGAACACATCTTCAGACACGGCAGGTAGAATGAAGGGACCCAAGTTACTTTTTGCAGTTGCTAACTCCCCTATCAGCTCAAACCAGTACCTGTAAACAAGTGCTACACAGCTCACCTTACTTCTCAGCAGAAAGGAACCAAAGTAGAGGTCATGTATGCTGCAGCATTTCCAACAGGAACACTAATGATGAGAAAGTTAGCTGAGCAGAACTAATTAACAGAAAGGCCATTCTAGATAGAGAGTGTAGAAAATGAAAATAACCGTTTTGCAAAGAGCTAAAAGACAGTAACTGAAGTAGGTGTTCAGGCTGATTTAAGTGAAAGGGAGGACTAGATTATTCTAGTGTCTTGCACTAGACACATCACCAAGGAAACTAAGTATTTTTAAGTCTCTAGAATTTTCAACTTATCCTATGTGCTACTGCTTGCTAGCTGGCTAGTATGTTTCTCATATTAGGCAACCTATGCCCTGTCAGCCTAACTGGGAATGCCTACACAGAACTTAATATACTCTTGCACATTTTTCAAGAACATTCACATCCAGCTTGTGCACTGAAATGTTGTATAAGTCAGCACTGAAATGAAAATTTCAGAAGTCAAGCTTGCATCTTTCACTTTTTAGCATAGCCAGCATCCTGGCCACCTGAAATATTAATCCTGCAGTGGAAGTATCTTTTTCCCAATGGAATTGGAACTTTCATCATTGTAGGACTATAAACCAGAAATAGTAGATATCTTCTTGGAGAGATAAACAGCATCAGGAAGACTAAACACCAAACAAAAACTTACTAAGCAGCTTTTAGCACCTGGTTGGCCTTGCCAGGATTCGAACCTGGATCATCTGTATGGTCAGACAGAGGCTTCCACTGAGCACAAGACCAGCTTTGGTGCATGTCCCTCCCTCACAACTGCTGTTCTAAAACCTATGCAACTTTTAAGCTGTTTCTGTTCTGCCAGGGGCTGTGGAAAGGGGAAGGAAACATTCTGAAATCAAAAGCTAGAGGAAAATAACAAGAGACAATCCATAGAAGATGACAGTAAATGAAAACGAAAGTGTAGAGAGAAATTGAATCTCATGCCTTTGTCAGTTTCACAAGAAGCTAACATAAGCAAGACATTTTACCTCGGTATTTTTCAAAGTCTGGCATGGCTTTTGTCTTCTTTTTTGGCAAATTGACTCGAGGATCTCCAACAGTGAGGCCAAGTATTGTACCTGGTGGCATTTCTGACGGTGAACTCATCCCTTTGAAAACATACAGAGGAACAATGCCATGAAACCACCAATTAATTTGTGATCTTTTTCTGCACTAGTACTTTGTGCATTTTTGCCTGCAGGGATGTGACATCACTGTAAGCCAGCAAAGCAATCCAGAGTACTCTACTTAATGCTTTGAAAACTCACCAATGCTTGTTAAATGTCCAAGACCGAGAAAGTCAACAACAGCAATGCAAGACTTGGTTTGCAATTAATTTTATGCTTAGCATAGAAGTGAGGACATGCTCACAGACTCACTTCATCCTTTGCATTTGGCACATATCAAAGAACCAATAACGTTTATTTTATCCATGTCTTTCAGAAAAAGGAAAACTTTAAATATTTTGTAGAAGTTTTACCTCATCTCTGCTTAACTGCCTCACAATTAATAGATAGCTTGAGTATAGTGTAAGATCTATCAAAGCCAGTTCCTTACCTGCTTCAGTGCTAGAAAATGAGATGCTACCTTTGTGATACTTTACAATTCAGCCAAATATATAACTGTTAATTAGAAACAAACATTCGTAAAGCAAGGTATAATACTTTTACTTTGGGTAGAAGACTACCATTTTATCTGGGGAGGTATTGTACAACTTATTGTCTTAATTTGGAGTGTATGGGGAGAGAGAGTGAGAGCATACATCAGACTGTATATCCCAACAGCAATCTCAAATCTAAGTTTAAGAAGATAATAAATAAGATTCAGTTTATCTATTAAGAGTTTGGACTACACAGAGGATTTAAATTCCCTTAAAAAAAATCTCAATGTAACATTTCTCAATTCTTTGCCATGCCATGGCAATTATCTAAGCACATTCTCAAAAGCATCACTCTCTTTATCATGCAAAAAATAAGCATGTCCACACTGAAGTCAATTAACATGCCAGTTTTGACCGCTAGATTTTAAGAATTTCCCCTTCCTCCCATAGCACCCATATGCCCAAATACCTTCTAATAGCTCAAAGATAGCACTTTGACACTGATGAAGAGATACTTTTTCAGAGTCCTTGCAGCTTTCTACCCACCAGTTATTCAGTTCTGTCTCTGAATCTGCCATCTCCTGGAAAACAACACATCTAATTAAACTCAAATGGGTATTTATCTTTTTCTATCAGTATGAATTCGCTCTCAGTTTGCCTTAACCACTATAGGCACTTTCTTCCTCTTCAAAATAATTTTTTCCTGATGCAGTGTAGTCCTATAATTTACAGTTATCCCTAATAAGCTGTTCAATTTAGCCTGTGTTCAAAAAATAAACAAAGCAACCCACAATACTTCCTAATTCTGTCATCATTTCTTACAGAAAGCCAGAGATTTCATGGCCCCATCATGTTTGCTGCAAGAGACAAAAAACACCCCATTAAAACCACAGTGATATCATGTGCCAAGAGGTGGACAAAACCCCTAAATCCTGGAGGAACTGCATATTTGATTGAAAATACAAAAGTTTCCTATACCTTACATGTCTTGCCCTTTAGTTCTAGGTGCTCTAACTCATTGCTTGAGAAACACGACCTAGGGTTTGTCAAAGAAAGCATAAATTACTGTGGACCTCTCAGCAGAATACACCACTATAGCAGAAACTATGCAGCCTGCTCAACAGCACCATTGTTGTTAGTTTCTTCCTATCCCCACCTAAAATTCAAATAGGAGCTCTTCCTGAAATAAGCTTTGGTCAAGAGGAATACACAGGTTAGCCTTTATAACATGTAAGGCTAGATAATTTGTGGTTCTTTCCAGCAAAAACAAGCTTGCACATTCTAAGAAAATCACCAAAATTACACTAATATCCAAACTGCCAACTTCCTTACTGTTTGGACAGAAGCAGCTTTCAGGGTCTCTGTAAGGACGGAGTGTGATAAAGGGCCAATCAGTCGATATTTGAGAATCTCCATGCTTTTGTCACTGGAACAGAAGAATTTCAGATGAATGTACAATTCTTTTCCCCCCAGTATACTGTTAAGCCAGAATTCAGCTATGTTACATGGTTATGGGCCTCAGTTTCTGACTCTACTAGGAACAAACCTGATTGTAATGCCAGTAGTCTGTGAAATCCAAGAGTAGGACTTGAATGGATCTCTAGTGCCATCACCAATTATTTTTTTCACTGGCACAGCTTTTTCTCCTTCTTTATCATCTTTCTTTCTCTTCTTGCCAGGGCTCATAACAACCTCCATTTGTTTTTCTTCTTGAATTGATGTTGTTACAGGTTCCATAATACAGATTTCTTCAGTCTCTGAACACTGAAAAATTGCTTTTAACTCCTTCAGGATGTCCTTAAGAAAAATAAAGTTTGGATTAGGATGATATATGGTGCACTGCAAAGCTTAAGTACACTTTAAAAAATTACACAGTATTATTTCATTTTCCTATTTGGATTTAAAGAAATAAACTTAATCCTGCTGAAGTTAAGGGTTTACCAACAAAAGCTGACAATAATATTGAATGTTACTAAGAATTTTTTCTCACACAAATTAACATAAGAAAAATTGCTCACACACAACATTTTACTTTTTTTTTTTAAAGCTAAGTATAAAATTATAATTACCTGTGATGATACCAATCTTAGCCTACTGGGGGTGTCAATGGAAAAGACAAGAATCACAAACATCATACTGCACATGTATCCTGAAGTGAGTGACACTACAAAACATTTAACATGCTCAAACACTAAACACCTCAGCGGCATCCACCTTCTGTACCAGTTTTATAAAAACAAAGTGCAGAACATGAATATTGTTACATTGGAAACAGTTTTCCAACTTTTAATTCCTAAAACCATCTGTTATATCCAGCTCTTCCATACTTTTCAGATGACATCTTCAGCACTAATATTGCACTATGCATAAATACATAAATAAGAGTTCAATTATATAGAAAAAATACCTGCTTGAGAGCTGGATGCACCCATATCCACAACTGTCTGTGTTCAGATCCATCCCTGGGTTTCCAAATAAATGTAACAGGACCAAGCATATCCTCAGGATAGCGATCTGCTCGGTAAAGGTTCAGGGAACCCTCGAATCTTCCAGACAGACAACAAGCCTCTTGAAATGTTAATCCTAAAAAAGAAGATCCTTACTGAGAAACAGAAAAATCTTCTGTTTAATAAACAAAATAAAATTGAAACTCAGTCTGGTTGCTGGGTTGCTAATGTTGTACCATAATTAGTTTATTAATAAGCAACTTAATAAGAAAATAAGAATGTCTAGTCCTACTGTGACATATTTTAATTATGTTTTCCCCCAAAAATCACAACTCAGTATCAACTCTGTTACTGAGACTAGTACATTATTATAAAAGGAAAATGATGGGTCATCCTTCAGTCTATTCAGAACCTTTCTTTCAAACTACATAAATTTTACCTGTGTCAATGCTACATATTCGAGCAAGTTCCTTCAGAAGCTCATTCTCTTTACCAGTCAATTCCAGGCAACAATAATATGATAAGTCCTGAAACAACAGGAAAGTGGTAAAGTGAGAATAACTCTTGAAACTGAACCTGGTAAGAAAAGACCAGACAGGACATCACAATTTACACTGAAGTAGAAATTTTTGATTCTCTAAAATTTGTCAAAGAGAAATGACAAATAGCTTTTCTTTTTTAACTTAAAGTTGTTAGCTATAGGAGAGCTGTCAGGTATTTCTCATTTGAGGGCCAACCTGCCTCTCCAACCAACAGATCAAAAAGGACGTGGAACAAAGTGTCTCTCTTCAATAGCATCCTGCTCGGGAAGATGATACAGGGTTTCACTTAATCTCTTAGCTGTTGAGAAGACTGAAAATGTGGTATTTCAGTCATAGTTACCATAAGAGTCTTTTAAAGGTTCATCTTATTCTCTTTGACACTCACCACCCCTAATTATGATTATAAAATCTTTCATTTCATACTTAGCAGTTTTGTTAACAGCTGACACAACAGTAGTTCAACGAGCCAGAAGTATTCATTATAACTGAACTGATGATTGCTTCACGACCTTGGCAAAATAACAAAGAAAACAGATGTAAACATGGTACCTGAAGAAGGCAGTGTTTTGTCATGGCTCGGTAACAAGCCCTGTAGCACTTCTCCGTAGGGCTGTTTCCTAAGCAGTATCCCCATTTCTTTACCATATGAAATCTCTTTGCATGCCAAATATGTGTTTCCAGCCAAATACTCTTTCTTTGCCTGCGATTAAACTCTGCTACCAAATTTATGTGGCGCCTTCTAGCTTTGCGGCATTTAGTCTTTGACTGTTCTTTTTTCTGATGTACAGCTTTCTCTGCCTGTATTTTAAAAGAGAGGATATTGAGGTAAATCTCAAGAACAAAGTTCTGCAAAGAAAAAGGCTGAAATATAATGATACAAGAAGCACTAACATTAAGTTCTACTTTATTCTCATGTTGGATAATTCTTGAGGGTAACTAACACTTTGAAACTTTCAACACAAGCCACACCCACAGAAGTGTGTCAAGGTTTGACTGAAAACCATATATAAAACAAAATCCCCACACATTCAGAAACTTAACAGTGAACACTGAGATTTGCTACTTCCTGTGTGAAGTTTTGTCCACACATCAGTATATTCAGATGAACAAGTCCATGTGACATTAAAAACACCTAGAGATTTGAACTCATACAGAAGCAGTACGGACTCTCAGACTGCCAGGTAGGACCCTGAGGGTTCAACAATACATAGAAGCAGGCAAGAGAGAACTGTGGTGGTATGTGGATTTTTGATAACCTAACCCAGTCAAGGTCTGAATTATTATAGGTGAATGCATGGCTGGTGAGATAACAACCCATAAAATCAAAAGAGAACTGAAAAAAAAAAAAAAGAAAAATATCTTCCCATCAAACTCATCATTCCACCAAAGAGGTGGCAATACAAGCCACTGGATCAGTGGTAGATGACTGGTTCAGAAAAGCAATTAGGAAAAAAAATGGATGGGGTACTGTAGGTGAAAAATACACATTTTTAGACTTTTTGAAGAGATAAGAGATGGTCTGGGAAAATGTTTAGATGAAAACTGTCATGATAAAGGATCTAAAACAAATGAAAAAAATGCAGCAGAACTGAAACAGCTAACTTTGAAGATGCAGGCTGCAAACACTGAAAAATAATAGACAGAACCTCTACAAAAGCAAATTGAGATATGACAAGCTGCAGGAAAGCATGAAACAAAAGAACCTGTGCAAACACACGAACTACACCAAAAGACCTGAAGGCAGAAAACACAGCAGAAGAAATAAAGCTGCACCAGGGCCAATTAAATAACCTCAAAAAACCAACAGTCATATATGGAGTAGAAATAAGGATGGAAGAGTGTGAGCATGTATAGAGATGTTAGGCTATCATATGAAATGAGTTAAAAAAGCATGATACAAAAGAACATAAACACTAAAGAAAGCTACATTCAAAAAGGATAGTACACACAACTAACTATGCAAAACAGCCCACACCTTCTTCCTTCAGTTCTTGGAGAACAGGCCAAACTGCATCTTTTGCCATGACTGACAAAGCAAAAAAAATGCTAATGAAGACAGTAAAATAAGAGACGGGTTATGAAGAGCCAATAAAACACACCCTAAGAAACATGTAGTTGGTGTGTGGCAGGGACATACTGAAAGCAATTTTTGAACCATGAACAATTATCTTCAGGAACTCAGGGTGAAGGAGGTAAGATCTCAAAGAACTTAAGAAAGACAATGCAAAGAAAAGAAACATAATAAATACATTTAGCAATCAACCGTAATACATAGAAAATTTACTAAGCAAACTCATTTGATCACTTCAAGAAATCTCTAGAGATGAGAAAGTGATCAATGCCAAACATCAGAAAGATCATTTCCCAATAAAATTTTGCTGAACTAATTTTTTAATTTTTCTTTTACACACATAGGAAGACCACAGTGGTAAGGAGCAAGTAACCCCATAGGCACATTCTGACTGCAAGCTGAAATACTGCCACAAAATGAGTTTCATGAGCTACCAGAAACAGTCAATAAGTAAGTCTTAAGCTGCATACAGTCTGCCAGTAATCCCAGTGTACCTCCCATTTGAGCTATAACAAGTGAACCATTGTGTCAATGTGCTGGCTTGAGCCACCATGGGACACACCTTAAGGCTGTGGTGGTGCAAAGCAGACAGGTCTTACTGAAGACTCCTAGACCACCTGAGACCAACGCACTACCTGAACAGGGTCCTGCAGAGGACCCTTTTATCACTACACTAATAACTTTTCAAGATGTCAAGCAACTGCAAAGCAAACTGGTTAGTGAGATATACTTGAGCTACCACCTAGAACTGAGGTGCTCCTGCATTTTGTATCCAAATGTCAGTCAAAGTTTAGGGTACTCAGGGAAGCTTTGCAGGAATGTACATCTGAACACTGTGCATTAGCTATGCCCACTGTATCAAATACTGTAAAATGCACTTATACCTCTTTCCTGGCCATCTCTTGGAGCCGCCTGGGTAGGCGTTTAATATTGTGACTCATTGCTCGCCTTCGCATATGCCTAGGTAGGGTCTGGAAAACTAGAGAGTTTGAAGACTTCTGTGAAACTGCTTTCAACATGGCATTGATCTCAGCAGCACGAGCTTGAGCAAAGGTAGACACTGGAATGAAAAGAACTGCATCAGAGCATGACAAATGGCAAAAACCGAAGAGGAGCATAGTGTACACAAATTATGGAATTACTCCTAGCACATCAGTTTGATACCTTCTTGAACATAAAAGTACTGTACACAATTACTGAAGAAATTTCAATTCTTTAGTTATCTTGAAGCTTACAGATATGGTCAAGCAAATATTTATACATGAATGAATCTGAAAGCTGTGCTATAACCAACAAGTCCTATTTACATTGAAGAGTTCTTTGTCAAACTAGAATAGCAGTCTTTTCAGATGGTATTCAGAGAGGTTAAAAGGAAGCAGTAATCATATTACATATTGTTTTTAAATTATCAAATTAAAATCCAGAGCTTGGTCCTTTTTTATGTTTAAGGAGGTATATCTACTAGCAGAGCACTGCCACATTTTGCAAAGCTAATCTGCTCTTCTAAATAAATGTTCTGTCTAACGAAAAGCTGTCTATAACTTACATCATAGGTAAAATCAGTTTCACTGGCTATATTAAAAGTAGATGACTGTTGAGACTCATTTTGCTGGCAAACAGAAACCAAAATGCATATCCCTCACTACAAGCAGGTGCAACTTTTCAACTCAGAAGTCTGAAAGGACCCATTGAACAACAGCTGGTCATTCATTCCAGTTCACAACTACTTCTGTGTTTTGGAGAAAATCAGGAAAAAACAGAAGAACATAGTATCAGTTCTAATTTTTGCTGTTGCACGGAACAGACAGCAAACTTAATCATCAGCAAATTGCCTTGGACATATAAATTACGAACTTTTCATATATACAAACCTGTTATGTATTTTGGCATTTCCTCAGAAACACTCTGGCGTCCTCCTTGCCATCCTCCTCGTCCCCTGCCTCTCTCTCCTCTGTTTTGCCCTTTTGAAAAATATTGGTCTTTCCTGTAAGAAGGCCCAGAGGACTGATTCGAAAATTTCTGTTGTTGATGCTGCTGCTCAGAACGAACATCTGGAAGGTTTAGAGATGAAGAGAGGTTAGAGAAATGCAAAAAGCAGTCTGAGTAACTGATAACTCTACAGTCTTTCCCCATAAAACTGCATTGCAGATTCCTCCTATTAGATTTACTACGTGTAACTAAAAAACCCATCAGAAATCAGATGAATTAATTTCTTTCTTACAGGAATAAATAAGACTTTTACACTGTCCTGCAGCATGCCTGCAGTAGATTAAGTAACTTTTGCACATTCTGAAAATGGTGTCCAATCCAGACTTTGCCTACGAAAGCCTGACTGAAATTGGTCCATGCAACATCAGTAATGATTTTTATTATTGTCTAGTCAGGGATTTAGTTCCAAACCAGCAGTTATTTTTTCCTTTGGCCCCCTCCCTTAATTTTTTTTCCTTTTAAGCAAATGTATTCTTGTCTGGCACTATGTATCAAGAATGCCTAGCAGTACTTAAAGTTTAAGAGGGCCTTGAAGTCCATATTCAATCTCTAGCGTATATTCAGACTAACTAACATTATAGATTAGTTTACTTTATACTCAGTTAAGTTTTGGTTAGGATTTCTAGTACAACTTGAGATATGTTTTTCTGGCAGTTCAGGCTGGACAACCTAGCTAAAAAGGGCTCAGACAGACATTCCCACCATCCCACCCACTGCATCAAGACAAGTGCTGGAGCAACATGGGGCTATACAGTTCAGCAAGCTTCTCTAGTGAAAAGCAGCTTGTGTGTCCAGAGAAATTGGGTGAAAGATTAAAAAAATAAGTTTTCAGGTTGATCAGCGTCTTAAACAAGCCTGTCCCTTTGTCCCAAGAATGCTACTATTGGCATGAAGAATAGCCAGGAGCAGACTCACCTCCAGCATCAATTCATGTGAACTAAAAATGGCAAAGAACCTCCTTTTTCCATTTCAAATAAGCAAGAAGTTTTACATTTAGCAGCAATTCTGTTGCAGCCTGCTGCAACCAGACACACAGAACTGCAGTAATACAGCTGCAAAAGTAATTTGATGTGGAAACAGAAATTGGCTTTCATGTGGAACAACTCCTTGACCTGGGTTTTCCACATGGCTGAGAGCAGCACTGTCTAAGCACTGAGGTGAAGGTGAGAAGGAAACAGATCAGAAAGAGGGATGGAAGCTGCCTCAGTCAGCAGATGTCTGTAGGCCTACAGCCCCAAATTAACACGTATCACAAACACACCCTCTCAATTGAGGAACTAAAAATCTTAATCAGAAGATGGAAGAGTGTTTCAAAAACAGTAACTGACTTAATACTTAAATAAAATTTAAATTATTTCAGTTACTATGGAGATCCATAGCTTTATAACTTTTATTTGGAATTTTTCTTTCCTGCGTCTAAAAAATAGCCCTGTAAAACGGAGATACTACCACTACAGAAGGTTACATGGATGAAAACCCACGCTATTTAACAGAACAGAAAAGCATAATCACATAAATTTAGAAGTTCCCTGATGCGAATAAAGTAAGAAAAATGTGTTTAATCTGGTGGTACTCCCATGATGATATTCCAAAATCTTCAGACATGGCTGAGCATAATTTGCTATGTCATTCTGTCTGCTTAGGAGCTCTTGTCACCTAAATACACAGTGACACTGAAGTATTTTTTGTTCAACCACAAAGATGCAATTTGTCAACTTTTGAAGGTGTTACAGTAACAAACCCTTTTGCGTGCAGGCTTTATTGTTAACAAAATATCTAAATGGCAGGGTGTGGAGTGGAAACTGAGGTCCGATTGAAGCATAGAGGACGCTGCTCAAACCACACAGACGAAAAAGCATGTGGCATACAAGCTTACAGAATCCTTCAGTCTTCAGCTGCAAAGGTTACCTGTGTACAAAATGCGCTAGCAATACTGCTATTTTAGGGGCACGCCCTGCTGCCTCCTGCCCATACGCTTCCATAGGTACAGGAGCCACAAGCCCCATGAGGAAAACTGGCTGGGCATGCTTATCTGAGGGAAAACCAGTGCATTTATCCCAGCGCCATAAAGCTAAACCAGCCCCCTCCTGCAGCTCTGAGATCTGACAGAAAAAGAAGGGGGGCTGCGGGATGGGGTATAACATCCAAATTCATTTCAAGACTAGGAACTGCAGGGATTTGTTGTGTAACTGAATGGATGACACAGAGAAGCGCATTTTCCCAGAATCACAGTATCGTTAGCATTGGAAGGGAACTCTGGAGAACACCTAGACCAACCTCCCCTCGTCAAGGCAGGATCACCTAGAGCAGGATACACAGAAAGGCGCCCAGGTGGGTTTGGGAGGACCCCGGAGACGGAGACTACACGATTCTCCCACATTAACGATTTATGGCAGGCCTTAAGGGAGTCTAGGAAGCGCTGGGTGGCACACCGGGGGCTGAGGGGACGGGCACACACCGGGGGCTGAGGGGGACCCTGAGGGGACGCGCACACCCCGGGGGCTGAGGGGGCCCCGGAGGGGACGGGAACACACTGGGGGCTGAGGGGGGCCACGCTGCGGGCCGTACCTGGGGGCGGGCAGGCTCTGCTCCCGCCGCCGGCGAAGGGCCCCGGCTCTGCCGAAAGCGTGACGCTGGCCGGCTGGTTCCTCATCTTCTTGGCCCGCTTCTTCTCCCGCGCCCCAGACATCTCCGGCGGGGGTGCCGAGGCTGTCCGCAGCAGGGCTGTGCGCGGCGGGGGCCGTAAGAGAGCGGTGCGGCCTCAGGCACGGCCACCTCGGGCTCCGCGGCCCGCCCGGCGCTCACTCGCGGCGCGGCCTCCACCGGCACACGCGGCCACGCCGCGCCCCCGCACGGCGCATGCGCGCCCCGCCCCGCGCAGCCCCGGGGAACTACATTTCCCAGAAACCCCTGCGGGGGGGGGGGGGTGGGAGGGCCAGCCGGACTCTGAGGGGAGGGGCGGAGCCCGACCCTGACAGCAGCAGCAGCAGCAGCAGCACCAGCAGCAGCAGCACCAGCAGCTATGGCCTCGCTCGTGAAGAAAATAATCAGCACTACTAAGGCCCCCGCGCTCGGTCCCTACAGGTAATGCCGTACCTGAGAAGGACCTGGGAGTCCTGGTGGGTGACGAGCTGACCACGAGCCGTCCGCGCAGTCAGGAGGGCCCGTGGTGTCCTGGGGTGCGTGGGGAGGAGCGTGGCCAGCAGGCTGAGGGGGCTGATCCTGCCCCCCACCCTGGTGAGGCCGCCTCTGGAGTGCTGGGTCCGGTGCTGGGTTCCTCAGGATAAGGCAAGGAGTGCTGGAGAGGGTCCAGTGAAGGGCCACAGGGATGATGAGGGGGCTGAGGCATCTCTCTTGTGAGGAGAGACTGCGGGAGCTGGACCTGTTTAGTTTGGAGAAGAGAAGACTGAGAGGGAATCTCATCAGGACATACAAGCATTTCAAAGGCAGGTGCCAAGAGGATGGTGCCAGACTTTTCGGTGGTGCCCAGCGATAGGACGGGGAGCAATGGCCATAAACTAAAACACAAGAAGTTTCACTTCGACATGAGAAAGATCTTCTTCACGTTGAGGGTGGCAGAGCACTGGAACAGGCTGCCCGGGGAGGTCATGGAGTCTCCCACTCTGGACACATTCAAAACCCACCTGGATGTGTTCCTGTGTGTCCTGCTCTGGGTGATCCTGCCGTGGCATGGGGTTGGACCGGATGACTTCCAGAGATCCCTTCCAAGCCTAACTACTCTGTGATTCTGTGAGAGAGAGGTCTCTCTGGAGAAGCAGGAGCAGGTTTTGCTGGTGGGGTTTCGGCAGGTCCGAGCGGGGTCTGTCAGGCAGCCCTGGGCTGAGGTGAGGGCAGGAACACCGAGCAGGGGCTGGTCCCCTCCCTGCTAACCCCCAGGGGCACCTGTAGTCCTGCAGCACGAGTGGGGCCACAGTGCCACCAAAGCAGGTGTCCCCTAGTTGTTTTTAAATGTCCCTCCAAAAGTCAGTCTGGAAAAATTATTCTGAAATTAGTGGCAAGAAGTGAAGGGAGAAAAAAACACAAGAGGAAGAATGATTTCAGGAAAAAGTGCTTGCCTAGAGACAAGCATGTTGTACAGGGAAGTTACAGAGAGTGCTGACTATGAAGACAACAGAGAGTGAAGGCTGAGCCCGAGCCAGGGTGAGCTTGGGCAGATGGAGAGTTCCAAGCCTGGGAATTACAAATCTTTTCTTACTTTGAATATTGAGAAATGCTTTTCAGTCTGAAAACTAACTGCTGTAAAAATATATGATGCTGCTCAACGTTTTCACAACAAGTATGTTGTTGCAGCAGGTCTGCATGCAATTAAAAAAAGAAAAGAGAAAGGCTTCTCTTTACTATTTGAATTTAAAAAAAAATGTTCAATCAGTATAGTAGACTCTTATAGCTAAGGTACTGAGGGATTTTTACCAGGGCATTTTCTAAGAATTTTTAATTCTGCATTCAGGCTTTGTGTTCCAAATAGCACCTTAGTGCCTTCCAGGTGCATTTTTGTCTCTATTACTTTGTGTTCTGAGCTTTTTGAGCTTCAAACTGTGTGTCCCTTCCAGGCATTATAGAGACCAAAAAACACAAAGTATAGAAGCCGAGAGACATGACATGAAGGTTAACTTCTGTAAACAATAAACTGTTGTTGGATTGCAGCCAGGGGCCTGGGGTCACCTGGGATTAGGAGAAAGTCTAAGACATGGGAAGGCACCAATTCTTTGTCAGCATACACACACACACACCATTGAGGCAGCCTTCAACATAGCTCTCCACATGTGGATTAACAGCAGTTCAACATTTTGTGCTTATTGGTAGTTCTTGATGAAATACTGCTTATTATGCTGCCTGTTAATTGTATGACCGGTCTAAGATCAATAAGTTTATCACTAACTTAGTTTATCAGATTTCAGTAAACTTGTCAAAGTCCAGTGAGCACAAGTTGCACAAGAAATAACTGCCACATCTCTGCTGTGAATTTTGAGCATGGTCACGCAGGAATGTGAGCTTAATATGTAATGAAGAATTGGGATGTGCAGGATGCATTCCTGGTTCTGCTACAGCCCTTCAGTGTGCTTTTTGATGACCTATTTTTACTGTATTTTTCTATTTCCTTTACTGCATCCATTTTCCAGTACCTTGAGGTGGGCAGGCAGGCAGGCAGGCAGACAGACAGACAGACAGATAGATAGATAGATAGATAGATAGATAGATGGATGAAGACACTTATCTGTGTATTTGTGTATCTATATGTCACTATTGTTGTACATATGTCTCATTAATGTTATTAATCATGTAAAAGACACTGCAAAGATACCATTCTTATGTTAATCCACAATAATTTGTGTAAAGTAGATCTGTTTAACTTTGAAGTTCTTGTCTTGAAACACCATCTCTCTGATGGACAATGTTCTTCCAAGGTCATTGTGTCTGTCCAGTTATGCATTTAGGTACACTGAAACCTGAATGACTTTAGACACACACTCTGCTGATTGAGATTAATGAGTACCTATGATTGACCCTAGTTACAGGGTAGACCTGCAGTAGAGAGTGCTTGGGGTTTGTGTGCTTGAAGTTTCTCTGAGCTTCACTCATGCTTTAGACTGCAGTAGAACTGTACACCTTGGCTGGTAAATTGTTACTAGTCTCAGTGAATGGAGGATTCCATCAGTAACCATAGCAAGAGAAGTAAATTGAGGAGCAGAGAAGGGCACCAAATAAGGCTGTTGCAGATGCTGATCTGGCAGTGGTATCAGAAAGCTTCAGCTTGTTTTCTCGCTAGTTATTTGTGATTTAGGACTGTCCAAAGACCTCTCTTGTCATGTCATTTGTTTTATAATAAGCAGTACCTTTTATAATAAGCAGCTCGTACTGGTTCTCTGTGCTTCAAACAGAACAGAAGTTTGTGCTCTGAGGGCCTGTGCCACAAACAAAGCAGGACATGGTAGGAAAGAAAATTAAAGAAGCATGTGTTTACATGCACGTATTTTCTATCAACAAGACTGTGTCAGCTAGAAAACGACTTTACTAGTTTCTCATTGTTAAATGATGTAGTTTTGTGATTTACTCTAGTTTTGTTAGTTGATGATAGGAAAAACAATTGCCATGTAAGGTATTTTACCATATCCCATAAGTTACTATTTTCTCCCCTTGTGAAATTACAGGAGAATATAGGACAGGAATAAAAGAAAAGACAGGAATGATGACCCTGTTTGAACTGCCTAACACTAATCATTTTACTGAGTCCCTAAATCAGGTTGGTCCCTTGTGAGGTGAATGGATTGAGACAATCCAACTGAGTCAATCTCAATTGAGAGAAGTGATGTAATAAAGATGTTCTCCGAAAGTGTCTCTTTTTCCATTGACATTAAAGGGGAGCTAACCTCCTAATTCAGATACTCCAGGGACATGCCCGACTCTGGTTTGTTTAGCTTGAGAGACTTGTTGAATGGTCAAAACAATGCATTTTCTTGTGGAATGGGAAGAGATAAGAAAAACAGTGTTGACACACCACAAACACATTCAAAAAAAATCTTTATTTCCTTTCCAAAACATTTTTAATTACTGGCTGAAGAGAATTAAATTATGTCTCTTGCATAATGTTTGCTAGGTAGTTTAAAGCTTTGTTTTAATCTTTTAATCTCTTTGTGGTAACTGGAGACATTAATAATTGCCAATTATGCTTCAGCAAAAACACACCTGACATTTATATAAAAATGTTTTGGCAAATAGCTTGAGTTCTGCATTCTTCTGAATTAACCCAGCCAACAAATCACTGAGGTCATTTGGTGAGAGGAAAGTGATCATTCTGGGGATGGAGTGATGGATGTTTTGCTGACTGGCCAAATTCATTACTCTGGAGGAATACTGCCAGAGAACTACTGTGCAGGGTGTCACCTCACAGCTACAACTTGTTATCATGGTGCCTGTTTAAGAGGAAAAGTATTAAGTTTTCTAAGCAGCTCTCTTGATTTTTCTTTCTTTTTTTACCCCTTCATTCCCTTCATTGTTCTGCAGCTGATTTGTAGATAAAAGTTACTGTCTGCTTCTCAAACTAGGATGGAATATTTATCTGGGCAAGTGCAAAAAATAAACATTTATTTGCTCTGCCTTGCTTCTGTGCTATCTGTAGTGTGGAGTCTATAGGTCAGTTTAGTGTTGTGTTGCTGCATTCATACTTTGAGCCCTTGCAAGAAATGGCATGTATTTCCTCAAAAACAGATCTATGCACTTCCATAGATAGTCTAATCTTAGCTCTTCCAAAAACTTACATCAAATTGAGTGTATGACTGTGTGTGCATAACCTCAGTCCTCTTTCTGAGATATTATAAACTACTGTAGAAAATTTGGAATGTGATTTCAGATATTTAAATGTTTTCATGAAGAAATAGTAAACCTAAAATGTGACTTCTGTTTTCAGCCAAGCTGTGCTGGTGGACCGGACAATGTACATTGCAGGACAGATAGGCTTAGAACCTTCCACCGGGCAGCTTGTCTCTGGAGGGGCAAAGGAGGAAGCTAAGCAGGTAAGAAGTCCTCTAGCAATGAACTTGGGTTTGGCATGTGTTTAGTTAAATGTGGACTTGTGAGAAATTGAGGAGACAAGAAAGCACATTTCACATCCTTCAGATGAGGGAAGGGCAAGAAAGTTATTCCATCTTTTTTCTACTTAACAGTGGAGGTCACGGGAGGAATCTCAGTTTCATAAAGGAAAGTAAGAGAGAATCAGTGTTTGTGACAAAGGTTCACACCCCAGTAAAAACCCTGGCTTGAGATGGGGAAAGATTTATTTCCCCAGAAGCAAAGAGGTGGGGTGAGGTAACAGGATGAAATGGAGCTGCATCATGCATTTGCATGTATTGAATGGGCAGTTTAATATTTATGGGTTTTTTAGAAGCTCCCTTTTATTGATTTTTATTTTGATCAGTTTTTACAGTTGAGGTTTTGCTGGGTTAACTTTCAGTATAACATGGATGCAGCCAAAAGTCGTATTTACATACTTACATAAATACAATCCAGCTGATAGTTACAAGATTTTTGTTTTATTTTTCATTAGGCTCTAAAAAACATGGGAGAAATCCTGAAAGCTGGAGGCTGTGACTATGGCAATGGTAAGTGGTGCTGTGATGGTGGCAAACAAGTGGTTGTTTTTATCTGAAATAAAATACAAAAAAATCAAGTGACCTTTAAAAAAAAAAAGCTGTTTGCTAAACATTCAATTGTTATCAATAGCTGGAAGAAACAAAATAAATTGTGAGTTTGGGTTAAAAAATAAAAGAAGTAAATCTACATGCAAGTCTTCGCAATGAGTATCAATGAAACACTACTTTTCATCAAAAGTCTCTGCCAGTGGTACTAATATTTTAACTCCAGCTGGGAAAGCTTAGGTATAGACACAGCTGACTACAGGCATTTTAAGCATCTTAGGCTTTGCTCCAGGTAAAAGCAGGTTTGTATCTATGATGTTAATATTCTAGACACTCAGTACTTTTGGGGGGGAGGATTCTAATAGTGGATTAATGCTGGCTTAGACAGTCATGGGCAAATGTTCCAGGATAGTCTATATTTTCAGGTGTTTTTATGGACTTCTTTGGCAAGAGGTATTATATATGACATAAGTTATTGCCAACAGTTGGTTTACAATAGCTTTTTTAATTGACTTGCTGCTCAGTTCTCTGCCTTTTGGAAGAATTTGGCTTTTTCAGAGCTGGTCAAGAATGTCTCAACCCTTTAAAGTTTTATTACATACTAGGTGCTAAGATTTTTTAGGTGGTTCTCTAGGTTTTAGCTCCAGTGGTCAATATGTGTTTGCAAAACTTTTCAAAATGTTTAGAATACTCGACAAATTTATGAAATAAAAGCAAGAAATGCACTAAAGTTTTTCAACTTTTGTGTACAAGTCAGAGGTCTAAAATAACTGCAGTTATATAATTTCTAGTTGTGAAGACTACAGTTTTGATGGCAGATATGAAGGACTACAATGATATTAATGAAGTTTATAAACAATGTAAGTAGATATTTTGTTTCTGTTTTACCAGTATGGCTTGTGTATCAAGTTATATTCATGGTATTCAAAGTCTCAGACTCAGATGATGTGGTTCCACATTGGTTTAAATTCCAGTATAAATTAAAAAAAAAAAATCATTTGCAAGCATCAGAGGAAGCATAGCCTAATTTCTTGTAGATTTCTACAATCCCACTAATTTACTGTCATGCAAACATTAATTCCTGCTATTCCTCCGAGTTGATCTTCCATGACTCTTTATCTTGATAGATACCCCCTTGTCCCTAATATAATTCTGCTGTAGAAAACCTTCAAATGCCTAATTTCAGATTTTGTATCTCCATTTTTTTAAAGTCTGTTTATATCTTTGAACAATTTGTGAGTTATTGTTATGAGACAGGGATCATTTTTTGTACAAAGATGAGCCATGCTGCTCCAATTGAGGGAAAAAAGGACAATGCTTTGTTAACAAAACTGAATGTAGACCTAAGTAGAGCCATATTGTGCAAAAGAACTGGAGAGAATATGTACATAAGCTCCTTATGTTCCTTTGGTTTTAATTAGATAGGAACAGCTGATCTTGAAAGAAGTCTTTTATTGATGAGCAATCAACATAGTCTTCTGCATGTCAGAATGGGATGGTGTGTGTGTTTAAGGAGGGTAAAAACAAACCAGCTGGATGCTTAGTTACATGTTGCCTCCTACATGTAGTTGAAGAAAGCAGTTGTTGCTGTTCTTTGGTTGTGAGTAATTAATCTCAGTGCAGGATGCTGAAATTACCATTATCAATAGCTTTGTTATAAGTCTCACTATAAAACTTACATTTGATTATGCAAATTCCTTGGAGGTGTTCAAAGTCAGGTTGGATGGGCCTTTGAGAAACCTGATCTAGTGAAAGATGTTCTTGACCATGACAGGGGGATGGATTGCACTGCGTGATCTGTAAAGGTTTCTTCCAACCCTAACCTGAACTATTCTATGATTCTATAAATCTTTACCAGTAATCTTCCCCCTGCCTCACCCTGTTCTTATACCTGTGAGTGCCAGGTCTAAGCTGGCATAGAGGAATAGGTCAAGGGCCTATTTCTATTCTGTCTTCCTTCGAGGTGAATAAGGTTGGACTCCTGTTGACTTCACATAAATCTGGGGTCTTTGCTCATGACTCTTTTGGCAGGGGCCTGTTTCTCTTGCTCTTTCTATGAAAGAGCCATCTCCCACTCCTTAGTGTTTACAATTGTATGATCACCATTCTGATTTAATCTTTCACTTTGAGCCAAGGTGGTGTTAAAGCAGTGTCATCAGATTGCAAATATCACTAGATCACAATTGCAACTGGTTTCTCGGTGATGAATGGTGGCTTGCTGAGGTGCAAGAGTAGTCAGTGACCAAAACAAACCAAGGGGGAAATGATAGCTGGCACAGAAGACTATTTATCTTGTAGGCTTGAACTGTTCAAATTGACTACATTTTATACAGATCACTTTGAACTGTGTTTTATCAAGCAAAGTTCAGTGATTGGTGGATGTTTCTGTTTAAATTACAGTTTTCAAGGCAAACTTCCCAGCCAGAGCAGCCTACCAAGTTGCTGCTTTGCCCAAGGTAAGTATCACTTTTCTACCTACAAAAAACCCCAGAATTTTCTGAAATACCTTACGTCTGAAGCATTCTGACAGCTTTTCTTATTCTGAGATAGCTTCAATTGCAATTATTTTAATGAGGACTGCTAATTAGTTTTTTTCTGAGTATGCCAGATCTTATTCCCACACTTTATCAGAGATCTGGATATGAGATATACATTTCTTTTTGGTGGAAGATGGCTAAAATGCTAGAAATAAGGGGTCATGATAATTGAGTAAGCATAAAGTGACTTTTCAATACTACTAAACATGGCTAAATCAGTAATACAACTGTCAGAAATATAATCTCTCAAATGTCACTCTGTTCTTACAGGGTTGTGTTGTACATCCAATTGCTTCACAAAACAGATATATTGAATTCCTAATGTGTTTCTTTATTGTTCTGTCTCAGGGTGCCCGAGTTGAGATTGAAGCTATTGCTATTCAGGGACCACTTCAAGATGCTTCAGCCTGACTATAAACAGAGACTGGATATCCTACAACGGCAGTTTTAGGTTTTATTAATACTTCTCCCTTACATCCAATTCCTACAGTTGACTAACAGCAGTTACATACAGTTGAAATTAGTAAATTTACTGAGTAAAGGTGCTTTCGTATGGGTTGGTGCCTTGGACTCTCTAAAATATGAACTTATAGTGAGTTCTCTGCTGGCAGACCCTGAAACCTGTGGGAGTCCTGCTAAAATCAGCTGAGCTTGATTGCAGGACAGGGCCCACCCTTTGTGATGGTGGCTGGGTATTCAGGTATTAAGGTATATGTTTGGGTAAACGTATGACAGTTCTACTATGGGTGATCTGGACATAGAAAACTATAATGATTTGTAAGTAACAAGTTTAAAGAAGAAAAATTACACAAATGAGAAAACAGAACACTTGAATTGTTTAGCATAAATCTTCACTTTTGGGGAATTTTACTCAGTTTCTGAACTACCTTAACCTCTTTCTTTGTGTAATGAATTACTGTGGGACTCACCTTTTTCCATATGTAAGCAATTGTTTAAGAATGTTAATATTAATTTCAGAAAGAGGAAAATCGTGTTTTTCTGAAGTGCTAACTTTATAAATCATCTGTAAATTAATATCTACCTGTAACTATTTTCATAATCTTTTTCATAGCAATTCAACTTTGACTATATTTTGATTTAAAAAAAAACAAGCAAAAATCAACAAAAAAAGTGTTTAATGAGAATAAAATATAATTACAACTGCAAAAATGTGCTTGTCTATTCTGCAAACAAACTTCTTTTCCTGATTGTGCTTTGATACTCCATTACCAAAAAAGTCTCCATCTTGCATATTCAGTAAGAGGTAATTTGAACCAGAAGAAAAGGCTTATTATCTCTCTCCTCATAGCTAAGGATGAAATTCGCCAAGACAGGAAGCTTTTAGCTAATGTGGTATTACGGTTCTTGTTATTTTTTTTCTCTGCCATTAAGGTCAGAAGCATGAGTTTGATGGGGTGATGAAGCCATACTGAGAAGTCCAATTGGTGCAGGTAGTAAGTCCATCCCTCCTGACCTTCTAACCAAATAGAAATGGATATCTTGTTTTTAAGTATCTGTTTGAAAGTCAACAGCCTTGTGGCAGAGTGATTCCCTCTCTTCACTACAGCCATATGGATGAACACAGTTTATGTGGGGGGAATTGAGCAGAAATCCTTTCCTGTTACAGTCTTGAGTCCACCTCAACATCTTTGTTTTGCTCTCCTCTGTGAAGATGGCCATCAGATTGCATGCAGATGCTACTGTCACTGTGTCTTCACTGCCTTTGTGTAGCAAGTAAGAATAGCTATATCTACAGCAGCTTGGAGAATGTACTGTTTCAGTGGTGGAGACATGTACCTGCTTTATCCAATGTACAGCAAGAGGGAATCCCTTAGGCTGCTCCTTCCAGAGGCAGCTGTTCATATGCCAGAGTGCCGTGACTGTATTTGAAGCTACTTCTAGTCCCATCTTGTGTGATCCCCCTCACTTAATATTGGTAAGCCACAAAAGCAGTAATATGGTGAGGAGAAGGCATAATGCTGGTTTGTCATAGGTCAAGTCACAATACTGTGCATTCAGCTCTGCAACAGTGTAAACCCAAACTTCATCTCTCCTGTGTGTGTGTTTCTGTTTGTAAAGTCTACTGATGCTCCTCTTGCATACTCGTACTGGGCTAATGATTTTCATATGGTCACCATGCCAGAAGAATCCGATCTGGCAGTGCCACATTGTTGTCAATCTTTCCATGGCACAGGCAGACCTTGCCTTGTCTGAAAATCCCCCTGCACACAATACCATCTTCCGTCCTTGGATAAACTATAAGTGCCCCACCTGTGGTTTCTTATCTTCCTGCTCACTGGCTGAGCTTTCCAGATCTTGTTACTTCAGTTGCACTATTGCAGTAAGAATATTTGATATTTTTCATGCTTTCCTGGTATCACTTTAGCATACAACAGAAGGGCCATTGGAAAGTTGTGAGAACGGTCAGCCCTATTTACCCCTACTGGGTGTGATGTGAAGCAGCCATTTCTGCTTTTCACTGAGCTTATAAATTGTATCTTTACAGAAAAAAAGATTCATAATGAGTATGTCATAGCAAGTATATACAGATGATTTTTTCTTAGAGTATTATCTTGCTTTCCCTTGACAAAATGAGAGATACTTATTTTTATTAGAAGGAAAATAATGCTTTCAGTATTTCAAATAGTGAACTTCCAAACAACCTTTGAAAAATACCTGACTTTTCTGCAAATATGCTACTTACACATAAACTATTAGTTTTGGCTTCTGCTCTTGTTCTTTCTCCTTGGCTACACTATTAATGTCTTTTATGCATTACGGCTCTGACTCAATAAGCAATCTCCCCTAAGAAAAAAATGGTCAGACTTGTTAGGAAGGAGTTAGTACTAATATGGATACGACTTTCTAGGAAACAGAGCAGATATTGCTTCACCGTGTCAATTAATAATACTTAAGAATTATATAATTGAATGAAATTACATTTGAACTCCATTTAAATGGAGTTTAATTCCTAATTTGGGGTTACAGCAGTTAACAGTTTTGTTCAAACACAATTACTTTGTTGGAATTTATTTCACTTATTTGTTGTAGTTCAAGTTCACCATAAATCGGCCGATTTCAATAGTCTTGAACATCAGCTAAGTTCAGCCTTGTATAATCGCTGTGGTTGTCCCTTACCTCTCACGTTATTCCCCACTGCCTTACCTGTGCCGTGCTGCCTCTTTGTCAACCTCGAACCCAACACTAGGTGGCAGTTTCGGTATTTTTTTGGCGTGTTGACCTGTGCATTGGCCGATGGAAATCCTTTATGGAGCTCCTTTGGGAGACTTCAGGGGTAGGAGGAGTGTGAATTCACCATTGCTTTTCACAGGAAGGGACAGTTTGAGACTGAAAGGTAACTGAAAGACCTGGAAGAAAATCCATTCTGGATGCAGCAAGCGACAGAACACATTGCTTCCATTAAAAAATGTTTTTATCAGTAAGTAGGTGCCATTCTCCAAAAGGTCAGGGGCCAAAATTCACTTTTAGCTTTATGATTCTTCAGGTGGATACCTGTTGGAGGTTTTAGACTACATATTTAGACCAGGGCCTTTTGTTGAATGGCTCTGATCTAAATGCATATTTTTCTGGTACAGGAAGTCTAGAATAACTGAAAAACCCTCTCTTATTTACAGCTATAACACAGTTCTCAACATAAACAATCAGCCTTCCACAGAGGTATTTAACACATTTATTTTTTAAAGCAGACTTATTTGATTCTATTCTTTAAAACAAAAAGGCTAAGCCCTGTGATTCTCTAATATGAAAAGCAAATATAGTGGCTATCTTTTAGGTCTTAGTGTACAAACTACTTAGTACATGGAGATTTAATAAAACTTGTTTTAAGTAGAGGCAAGTTAAATAGCTTTTTTTTTGTTTGCTAGAGTGAGGCACTAGCATGCAAAAATACAAAGTTGCACTTCAGCTCTGGCACGGTAATTTCACCATTTAAAATTTGTTTCCATCACATGTAACTAAAGAACCACAACAAAACACACCCTCTCGTTCTATGAAAGTAAAGAAATACTGAAACGTGCATGTTCTACAAGGTGTTTCTTTTAGTAGGACTTTTTCTTATTATGTTCTCTATAAATTAAACCATTCAAAAAATAAATTTCAGTACCAAGTTTTAACTTTGTTCTCTTAAGCACTTAACCTGCCCTAATCTTCTGCTGCAAGCACTTGGCCTTGCTGCAGTGTGTACCTGAAAGCAGTTCCTTATTGAGTGAAAGATCCAACCCCAGCCAGTCAGATGGCCAAGTACCACAAATGCATATGAAGAGAGCTAAAGACAGGTTGTTAATCACCATCAATACTAACAGCTGTAAAGTTATCTTCTAGGATTTATAGGACTAAAACATACTGCTCAGTTAAAAATGCCTTCTTCTCCCTGTTTTTGCAGAAGTCATCACATATATTCTACTATCTCTCAATAAATTTATGTTTAAAAATGGGGAGTGAGCAGCAGAAGTCACTGGATCACTGCATCCTTTATCTTCTATTTTCTGGAAAACTAACCTCTGCATTTAGTTACAGCTTTGCAAATGGGCACTTTGATCTCCCAGACCTCTGTGTGCTATACATTTCAGCAGCTTCATACACTGGTAGTCCAGGCACTCAGAGAAAATGCCTGCATATAATCATTTTAAAAAAAAATTACACTATTCTTTATCTTATATAAGGCTGATTGAAGGTATCAAATGTTTGAAGTTAGTTATCTGAACCTGGAAAAAAAAAACCTAATTGAAAACTGAATGGTTATACTGCTGTTGGAAAATTATCCCGCTATGTACAAAAGGCACTCTGTGGCAAAGAGGTGGAAGTCCAGGTATTTCAAACACTTGAAGTCTTGGCAGCTTGACTTCAAAAATACATATGTTGTATAAAACCTTTTCTGATGCCTCTTATTCAGGTTTCTGTAGCTTGTGCCTCAATCCATAAAAGCTTTTCTATCTTTCCAACCCAATAAAATTTTAAAATGTTCATGTGGACAGAAGAGGAGGCCCAAGAAGAGGACGTTCATAAGAGACATAACTTCTATTCCTTGTTATTAGCTGTCTCTGAAACACATGGAAAAATTAATTTAGCAATTAATTGAAGGCACAACTTGATATTCACTAAATCTTACAGAAATTCAAAGTTCCCTAGAAGCATCACAGGATGAAGAGGACATCTGCTCTTCTCCCAGATCTATAAGAATGTTCTGTGCGGACTGGAAAGACCACAGGCAGCCTTTGGCTCTGCTTCCTCCTCCACCATCCTGTTCTACACAGCCTTCCTCTCACAGATATTAATGTCACCTCTGTTATGTTGCAGCACTGGTGCTCTTTCCCACTCTGCTGCCTTTTCTCTTAACAACTCTTGATACCACTAGATCCTTTCAGTCATATTTGACATAGAGACAGGCATCTCTCAGTCATTAAATCTTAAATAAGGACAAGAGACAAAGGGCATAAACTAAAGTACAGGGCATTCTATTTAAATGTAAGAAATAGATTGCCCACAGTTTGTGGAGTCTCCATCCTTGGGGATTCAAAACCAAACAGGCCAACCTGTTTCAGCTGACCCTGCTTTGAGCAGGACTAGACAAGCTTCAGAGGCACCTTTTTACCTCAACCACTCTGTGATAAAGGATGGTTGAGGAACCAGGCCCTGTACCTGGCCCCTGAAACTATCCATGCTAGCCATCAGCAGGTGAGAAGCTCTGAGACTCACTGGCTTCTTTCATAGCTAAAAAAAGGTGTCCAAGGGGATGACTGGCTGAAATCATAGTGTCAGACCACCCCAGGTTGAAGTAATTCTTTCCCACCCAGAAGACCCTGCAAGGATAGGTTGGGAACATGAGGACATGGGACTTCCTCATAGTGAACAGAGGTGTTCCACAAGGGTGCGTAGGGAACAGGGGGGAGGAGGGAAATTTGCATGGGAATGAGGGTGACCACTGAGAGACATCCAGCTGCAGTGACTGTGACAAAGTTAATCTGCATGAAGACTGCTAATACAGCATGAAAAATAACCAACTACCTTTAATGGTCTTAAATTCAATACACTTAGCATGTCACTAAGCATTCCCTTTTTTAGAGATGGATCTCAGCTATGTCTAGAGCAGTATTTTTTTTGTACTAGGATCAGCTCATATCCTCTTAGTTGTACCCTCTTGGAGATAAGGCTCAATGTTTTTGATGTCTCTCAAAGTAAGAATTTTTTTGTTCCCTTGAGCCATCTGTTTCCCTGCCCAGAATCTTGTTTTAGTTCTTCAATATCCTTTCAAGATGGAAGAATTGCTCTCTTACACAACAGCATCCCAAGCTTAATTGGTCACTATTCCATTCTTAGCATTGTTTGCTCTTCTTGCCCACAGCTGTTCTCTGAGCTGTCTGCTGTCAGTGCACTCGTATCATCTGAAATGCATTACAGACACAGAAGCAGGGCTGCTCTTTCTGCTTCCTTACAAAACTGTTGGGGAGAACAGTGTGAAAGCAGGCAAATGCAGAATGTATTGCAATAAAGCTGTAATCATCACATGATGAAATTTCTAGATTCTGGAAGTGTTCAAGGCCAGGTAGGATGGGGCCCTGAGCAACCTGATCTAATGGGGGGCACCCCTGCCCATGGCAATTGGGTTGGAACTAGTTGATCTTTAAATTTCCTTCCAATCCAAGCCTTTCTAGCATTCTCTTAATCTACAGGAGCAGAAAGCTGTTCTTTGAGGTTTCCCAGAATCAACTGCTTTGCTGAACTCAGCATGGACAGATAATTCTTTGCAAAAGCATATGGGCAAGACATTAAAAACAAGTTGATTGAATAAACTTGTTCTAACTTCATAGGCAAAGCTATATGGCATAAATTTAAAAATTCTGCAAAATCACAGCTGTCAGTGGCCAACAACTGCTTGTCCTCACAGGCTAGCTAAAAAAGTAGCAGTATAAAGGGGAGCAACTGTCAAACATGAAAATTAGAGGGAAGTGAGTATTTTTTTTTATCACTGTTTATCTAATTTTACTTGAGTAATCATAAGGTCATAAAGGCACTTATACCTTGACCATCACACTACTGGTCTTTGTGGCTGCAGTGCTTGTGCTGAAAAACATTTTTGTTAGTCCTGTAGCACAAGTGGAACATTCTGGCTTGCTGCTGGGAGCTCAAAGCTGACATATGCTAACATATATTGGCATATACTAGCATTGGGAAGGAGCCAAAGACTTCTCATCCCAGGTTCAAGAGGTTCATTTGAAAACCATGAAAGTCACTGGTGTAAGGTGTCTACCACCCTTTCTGCTAGAGCTGTCCTCTTCTGAATTACAGAAATACTCACTATCACAGAGAGATTTTGAGCATGGTTACATATGCCAGTGGTTAGGAGGGAGGGGAGAGGGAAGGATGGTTTCAGTCATGCAGTAACATTCGGTGGGGGAAGGGAGGAGGTGTCTGTGTTGCCTACTCACCCTTTTCCCCATACCAGAAATATCACAGGATTGTCTGTGGTGGTGGAATGAACAGCCCTAAAAGTATTAAAAAAAATGTGGATATGGAACTTAAGGACATGGTTTAAAGGTGGAGCTGGCAGTGCTGGGTTAACAGTTGGATTCAATGATCCTAGAAGTCTTTTCCAACTTAAATAATTCTATGATTCCAATTCTGTCTTCTGGGGCATGTGAACACCTTTTGGGATGGACTCAAGTGTGGGATTCTTAGTGAATGTGAAGGAAGAAGAAAAAATAATTTTTGCAGATGACTGAGATGACAGAATTGTGACCATAATACCAAAGTCTGTCAGAGGGATAAGCCCGTCCCATCAAATTTTTCTCTTCACTGATGTGAGAATTTTTCAAAGGTACTTTATTTGGCCCCCATGTGACAGCATTTGCTGTGCAATGTGCTTTCACTGCAGCACCACACTGCTGATTCCAGCCAATATGGAGAATGAGGGGATCTAAAATGACTGGCATAGAATGGAAATCACAAAGCAGTTTTAAGGCTCAGCTTACAAAAAGAAGCCTGCAAATAATAATGAGCAGAGTCATGATTTGAACACAGGTTTTTATTTTTCAAGACTGCATGTTACAGTCTGGCATTCTCTTCAAAGAGGGTTAATTTATCTCTGGGAAGGCTAATGTATTATATAAAGACAACCCATGTAAAAAGCATGACTTCCAATTGATTGCTTCCAAAAATGTCTCTCAATGTAAACAAAGGTATTTATGATGCTCTCTTGTGTTAAAATGCAGAAAGCAGCTGCATGATGGTAGGGAAATGACAAGAAGTGCACATTAAGGACTGCAGTCTTTTCTGTCTCCTAAACAATAACCCATATGGTCCTTCCCTCCTCTGTCAACATACCTATCTCTGTCGTTGCTGCACTAGCCACAGCTTCTCCTGTTTCTTCTTTTGTTTCAGGCCCTCCACTTACTGTCTCACTGAGCAGCTCAGTTTCCACCTGTTCTCCCGTCTCACCTGGGAATGGTAACCATGGAGATCAAATTAGCACCCACCGAGAAAAGCACCAAGTGCCCCAGCTCCCTTCTGTAAACCTAGTTTTGCTTTGTCAACTCTTCAACACCCCTTACCAAGGTACTCCCTGAATGAATCCATAGGGGACAAACAGGATGACCCCAATCACTTTTCATCATCCAGTTACATGCATGCCTCATGGCCATGAAGTTCTCCTTATGCTGCCACAAAATCCCCTCGATGCTATATCAAAAAGACATCATGAATGCTATTTCTGTTCACAGTATTTTTCCTCGATTTTATTTTATATATGTGAACTTTTATTTGCAACTGGAACAAAATAGAAATAGAAAACACAGCAACATGCCAGACTGGCTGAAACTGTGCTTTTCCCTGGGAAGCCGCTGCATAGTTCATTTTCTCACACACCTACGGAAGCATAAAGGAAAGCAAAACAAATGCTAAGCATACTAGGCACTTTAGCATAAAAAATATAAAGACCCTTTTTCATCATATGCCTCATGGAAAGAGAATGCACAGAAGTTAAGATATTACTTCTAGCTTGGAAGTAATAGCAGAGAAACTTTCTCCCAAAAGCCTTGTTCACTCACCCTGCACACATCGTTTGGTGCTCAGAGCCCCACAGCTCATCATGAGCCAGTCAACTGTAAACAGGTTTCCACAGACATGAAGTGGCAAGGCAACATTCAGGCATGCTGCTCTGCCTCCAGCACTCTGCCCTGAGGCTTAGAAATGGTGCATAATGAGTTTGCAGCCGGACAAGACTCTGTGTTTAACAGGTGAGTATCCTGTCATTTACTGCTTACATAAAACGAGGCTTTATGCCATAGGATAGATGGCCATTTTATGTAGGGGAAACTTCAAAATTCTTTTGTGAAGAGACACAGGAGAGGACAAAGCAAGCCAACCACTCTGCTCAGCTACTGGGATGCAAAGAATGAGATCTATATAGCCAGTTCAGACATGCAGAGCAAAGCCACAGGATTAGTGGAAGTATATGTAACTGGCTCTGGACTTCACACAGACCAGTCCATCTCCTGCATCTTGCACTTCTTCAGGGCAAATGTGGAGTAAGGAAGGATGCTGGTACCATGTTTCCCTGCAGATAAATATTCCTCTTGTGCTTGGTCTGCTTATTCCCTGAAGAAAAGCTTCCCCACAATGTATCTGATTCCTTACTGAGCTACTTTGTACAATTCAGGAGAAATTAAAGTCTGTCTGTGAAATGTTCACCTTTTACATGTGCAGTCCATGTCCTAGGGGCACTAACCCAAAGATAAGCATAGCCTGCAACTTCCAGGAACAAGCACACCTCTCACTAAAGGTCCCATTCAGTGCACGTGGAATATCTGCCATCTCAGACACCACTGCCTCCTCATGCAGCCTTTCTCCACAGCTAGTCATCTCCAAACGTTTTGAGAAAGCCCAGCCTGATGTTCCTCTGCTACTACTTCTACTTTGCATGTCTAGTAGCAAAGGTTCTAGGACAGACTGGATATGCCAGGGGCACAAAAAGATACACTTTTTCTTCTACATCCAGGCATGCACCCTCCAACTTTATGTGCCATGGGATAATTGCTTTTTAATTAATACATGTAACTAAGTAATAGAGCCTTTGGGCTCTGCAAATGTTAAGGAACGTGTCTGAGCTATGCAGAGACACAATGTTTTAAATGAGGGGTATGGTGGTGCTTTTTACTTGCTAAGAAGAAAAAGGACATGAAATGAAGTAGCAGAGATAATAACTGGAAATGCTGATTAAATTTATTACAACTGGGACTTGTAAATCTGAGGCTTCCCCAGCCACATTCTTCTATACCCCACCGAGCACAGACTCCTGGGACCAAATTCTGACTCCAGCAGCTCTTGCGAGGCTCTTAATAAAGTCAAAGGGACCCACACAGAAGTCCCTGGAGGCAAAATTTGGTCTCCTGAATTTATGGAAGCACAAACATTACCCTCAATAAGGTGGTCCTCTTCAGTAATATGCATTTTATCGACGACTTCCAATACGGAGCTGTCACTGCCCTCTACCAGTCCACTGTCCTCTGCTGGCCCTGGTGATGGTACCCCAGCATCTTCTCCTGGTGCTGCAGGTGAAGGCTCATTGCTCTCCTCTTGCCACACAGATGGCAGATCAGAGCTCTCCTCTGCTCCTGCAGGCAGGGGCTCGGTGCCCTCCGGCTCTTCCCTTTTACTGACTGAATCGCTCTTCTCCTCAATGTCCAGAATTGTGGCTCCAGCCTCCTCTTCTGGCAAATGTTCGCTTGGGTTTGTCTCCTCAGAGGCAAGGCTCACATGCTCTGCTGGGTCCAACTGTGTTTGGTCAGCTACAGTTTCATGGTCATCTGCAGTTGGGGTGTTTGTACCTGATGATGCTTTTAGTTACAGCAGGGCAAAGAAAGAAAAGAGGAGAATTGGTGAGTGGGCACATAAGCTTGATGAAAACTAAACCCACAGTAAACCACACAAGCACTGCCTGTCAAAAAGCTCCCTCCTGGCTACAGCCTCTCACAGATCTTCTACACATATCAACAAATACTCAGCAGAGGATGGTGCTGCTCTTACATTAAAAAGAAAGTTTTCATTTGAAGTGTATCATATATTTTTATATGAAGAGAGCTGACCTGTTTACAGGTCAATGTCCTATTACACTTTGTGTTATCAATCTGAAGTGTTCAGGTGGTTTGCTGGTGACAGAACACTGTGCAAGGGAGCACCGTATCCTGCCCCACAGGATCAATGTGCCAAGTGTGAGGGTGCTGCTGGTCTGGGCTGCACATGGGAAAATATTGGTGGTACTTCCAGGCAGGCTCAAAGAAAAACTAAGAACACTTTCATCCCAGATGATGAGCAGTGCCCACTTCTTAAAACAAAAACCAATTTGTCTGTCTTTCTCAATAGCAAACTACCATTCATAGTATCCTTTATCCAATAAAAAATTCAACAACAGGAAGGCTAAACAAATTAAAACTTCCACTTCTTTCATCTTTTGTCAACATATTGGCTAGTAAAGCAATGGGTTTTGGAAGAAAAAAATTATGAATAAAGATCTGACAAAATTACTCTGACAGGTATTTAAGTATGAAAGTTGACGACTCAAAATGAGCTATACCTACCTATCAGACTGATTTAATAATGTTCTGATTAAATTCAATTTGACAAGAGCTTGTACTTAACCTTTTGCAAAGGAATGTCAGGATGAAAACCATGGTAATTCATGTATGAAATCTGTTTATATAATAATTATGCAACTGGAAAAATGTTATTTTCTGAGAAAGTTATGATGGCATTGTCAAAGCCATAAGCAGAACCATATGACACTATTCATAGCTAAACCTATCTATGTGTGTTCATACAGACATAGATGAATAGGAAAAAAATGCTCTTAAAACAGCTGTTTGGCTACTGCTGCTCTCAAAGTAACTTCACAGTTCTTTTGAGCCATTCAAGCAAAACACCTCTCCAGCAAGTGTCACCTAGTCATCATCTGCCTATAGACACAGGGAAGGACAGCTAGGTTGGAAGAAGTGCAAGAACTGGGAATCGGGACTGTCAAGACAGACAGAAAATAACTGACTACAACACAGATAAAAGCTCGTTTGTTGCAAGGAACTGTAAACCCATCCAAGTTCCAACGAAGCCCTCCAGATCCACAGAGATACGGCTATTTACAATGCCACTCAAACACCAGGAGGAAAGCTCAGCTGCATGTGTTGGACCACAGACCCCACCAAGGGCAACACCCTGCCTCTGACAGCAGCCGAGGGGCAGGGAAGGGGCAGATGGCCCCAGCCCATGGGGCTGGGTTTCAATCCATGGCCATTCCTCTGTTAACCTGCCCAAGCCCCTTTTCAATCCATTTACTCTCAGCCTCCACCATGACCAGTGGCAATGAGGGCTGCAGCCCACTCACACCCCGCTATAAAACACATTCTGGCTGCTTTAAGCCTGCTGCTAGTCATTTCAAGTGACAGTTCTTGTGTTACAAGAAACAGCAAATATATTTCCACTGATTACCATTTCCTAACACAAAGCTCAAGGTTAAACAGATACTCAATTGGAATAACAGCAAGTAAATCTTAAGCTACTCTAAGCAGTGACTGAAAAAAAGCAATGTATGCTCAGAGACCAGAGACTTGATCTTCTCACATTTTTGTTTTTCATCTTTTTAGACATTTCTAAATATTCACCTTGCTTAGTGCCAGGAGCATTTAAAACCTCTGGACAGAAATAAATGAGCCATGAGAAATAGCATGTCATACAGAGTTTTCAGTTGGTGTTAGCAGTAAAAGAAACAATTCAGATCTATTATTACTAGGAATCTCCTGCAGCTTCTATAAATATCAGCCTTGTAACTTCCAACTAGCCCTTTCTTCATCAAGATGTTTTATATAAATTTGATTTATGAAATACTGCCACACAACATGAGATCTGTGCTGTTGAAAACACTGGCAGCATTCCTCTGCTCTCATCTGAAATGCAAAGAATTCCCTAATATGGAAAAAATAAATCCTCCCAGTAATCTGTTCAATACCTTTAAACCCAGGAAGAATGAACATCATGTGGCAATCAACATTCCTAGGATTCCTTCTAGTTTTGTTTTATTTTAAAAATTAAATTTTTTGCTTTCCCTGCTGTAGAAAATTTCAGCTGGAAAAACAATGAAAAACACACTGAATTGAAGTGAGCCGTGGCTACAGTATTTTCCCCTTTGCCTTCTTTCTTTCCTTTTGGGAAAACCTCAGATTTTTGTGAGTTACAGATCAATGGAAGGAAATTAAATACATTTCCCCATATTAACAAATTTAGAGAAGTTGGTGTTTTTTTTTTCCCCAAATTATCCTTTCTTATTAAACTAAATTTGAAAATTATTAACATATCTGGCTGGTATACCCTAATTAATGGGCATCATTCAGCTGTAATTACAAACTGCACTTCATGCTTACCATGACACTAACTTATGTATTTATTACACTTCATAACCTATCCTGATATGAACAGACTTCTAGACAGCATTCTTAAAATGCCCAGAATAAATTACTTCAGTTATTTCCCTGAACCCTTCAGTGTTCCTGTGCAGGTATCTTTCAGTGGAGGATGGAAAGGCAGAAAAACTGGTACACTGACCAGGTGAACAAGAAAGCCAGCACAATATAAAGAGATTTCTGCTGGTTCTTTCAGTGAGGCTCCTCAGTTTGCAGATGTATGCTGGCTCTGTAGTGGCACAGACAACACTCACCTCGTACAACCTGCTATCCTCTCTGCAGTCACAAGCCACAGCACTGCCAGACAACACATAGAAAATAAACCCATATAGACAACATGGATGCTGCAGCCAGAATAAGAGCAACAGATGATACTTACAACTCGAGAATATAGGAAAGCGATGTAGCAAAATAAAACACAAACATTTATGTATGTGTCTTCGGAATGTATATATCTTGAGAGGCAAATATCTGTAATTGCAGCATTCAGGTTTGTGTGAAAGTGTTTCCAAACTTCGCTTGGAGCAAAGAGCTAAATGACATGAATATAGAAACAAACTTCTATTTTATTTCCACTGAATAGCAAGGATATTTTTATGCAACATCCTACACATACACCTTGCACACGAAATTAGTCTGCTGTGACTTGAGACAATCACAGCCACAGGAGAGCTGCCGGTGCTGTGTCTGGGTGGATTTTGTGTAAAACCGGGAAGGATAGTGGGATCAGGTATTGCTAGTTCACTATTCCTTCAAAGGCTGGGGGGAAAGGTACTGGATTGACAAGGTACTACACAAAAGGGTCAACAGCACGACCTGTCTGGAAATTAAAAACCGAACAAACAAACAAAAGCAGGCGGAGAGGAGCGGAAGGGGACTTAGGCATTAATTCACAAGAAACAGCAGTTTCGACGCCACCGCTCACGGGGCGCAGCTCCATCCACAAGCGCGGGCAGAATTAAAAGCCGGGCGAAGCCCGACGGGCTCCTCCTGCCCCCGCGGGGATTCCGCGGCGCCTGCCCCGCCACGGGACGGGACGGGACGGGACCACCCGGCGGGCCACCGGCGCCTGAGAGCAGCGCGACCCTCCCCACAGCGAGCTCCGCGGGCCGCCCCC
>JAWWEE010000074.1:129067598-129124490 GCA_035221455.1 Xenops minutus | reverse complement strand
ACTTCAGCAAAAGCCTCTACAATTATTTCTATTAACCCTTTCAGTGTTAGTTCCCTATTGATATCTTATATCAGTTCCATCTCAGCGTTAGTTCTATATTAATATCTTATATCAGTTATTGATTCCTTAAATCAATGGTACAAAAAACAGCAAGAGGAAGAGGAACAGGAAAAGAAAGACAGAGAAAGGAGTTTTCTTTTCAGCTGCCAAAGAAAAGAAAAGTTTGAAGTATACTTCAAAATTGAATTAATTATGCTTTGTAAAGGGATGGAAATTATTTTGTTTCAGTAAGAAAAATTGAACTATAAAGATGAATCAATATGCAATATTTTATAATATTATTTATATACATATATAGTCGATGTGCTTAATCTAGAAATTATTTCCAGAGAACTTTATCATTAGAGATGCACCAATGTCTGAGTTTCACCTGGGGTATTTAAGCTTCACTTAAGTTTGGTCACATTTTTTTCAACATATCTTTATCTCAGTGTATGGAGCTTAGCTATTAATCTAGGTGCTTAAACTGCTCTGTCAAACCCTAAGCTTGTTACCCAGAAAAAATGGTTGGGATGATGGTTTGCATTTTGAGCAAAGGCTTCCTGCCACTGACAAATTCCTGTTGGAAATAGTTTGGTAAGGTGTGTGATCATATACCAGAAAAAAGGTTAGCATGGAGGTAGCCATACCAGTAGAAATACATAACAGTATATTGCATGTTTTGCCTTGGGTTTTTAGTTTGTTGTTACATATCCTACACTGGCAAAGACATCAGACTTGCTAAAGCCAGCAAGCACAACACTCTCCCATGCTTGTGCTAATCCATGAGAGTCTAGAAAAGCTTTCCTGCTTTGCAAGAAAATGTATAAGCCAGGGTGCCTTTCTGGTGCGGTGCGTCTTCAGAGCACAAAGGCAAGCCAGCAACAGGACAGACTTGCTGTCCTGTGGGTGGATCCCTGGACCTCCTCTTAGAGATGTCATAGGGAGCCCTCAAAATTCACACTGTGAAAACCCACACTGCTCACCCCTGAGATTGCCAGCTGAGCTGGTGCCCTCTGCTCCTCCCTGTGCCAGCCTGGGGTGCTTGTTCTAGGCCAGACAGCACTGTGGGATAGACCACAACTGCCCTTGGCCTGAAAATGGGAACCTGATGTCATAGCCAGCCTGTGGGTGCTCGGTGAGAGTTTTCAAGCTGGTGGTTTCCAGAGTGCACCCGGGCAGGAGGAGGTTTCCCTGCACCATGACTCCAGCACAGCCAAGGACTGAGCTGCACAGCTGGTGGGAGAGCAGAGCCATTGCCCTGGCAAACCCAGGAGCAGTGCTGAGTGCTGAACTCGCTAATGCAGGTGCCTCGGGCCCAGCACTGTTCCCAAGCTTAGTGGCTTGCTTCATGCTTGAAACCTGTGTGTCTGTATGGCACGGAGCTGTATCCCATGGAATAGGCTGTATCCCACGGGACAGGCTGTATCCCATGGGACAGGCTGTATCTCATGGGACGGGCTGTATCCCACAGGATGGGCTGTATCCCATGGGACCAGCTGTATTCCATGGAAAGGGCTGTATCCCATGGGACAGGCTATATCCCATGGGACAGGCTATATCCCATGGGATGGGCTGTATCGCTGTATCCCATGGGATGGGCTGTATCCCACGGGATGGGCTGTATCCCATGGGACAGACTGTATCCCATGGGATAGGCTGTTCCTTGCTGCAGCACGGGGGGCAGGCAGGGCTGCCAGCCCTGGCAGAAGGCAGACAGTGCTGCTCTAGGCAGGCATTGTGCTCAGCACTGAGGCAGGGGCGGACCACCCTGTGTATCCCCTGTGCCACTGCCTTGCAATGCCTGAGAGATTTATGTTCTCCGTCACATAATTTTCCATATCGGCTCTGTGTCAGCAGTGAAGAGTTCCCAAACAGACTGTCTGCTCTGTCATCCTGAGACCACACCTGGAGTACTGCATCCAGCTCTGGGATTCCCAGCATGGGAATGACATTGACATGCTGGAGCAGGTCCAGAGGAGGCCACCAAGATGATTATAGAGGGATGGAGCACCTCTCCTGTGAGCAAAGAGAGAACTGTGATTGTTCAGCCTGATGAAGAGAAAGTCACACCAGCAGCAGACATGCTGTCCTGTGGGTGGATCCCTGGGCCTCCTCTTGGAGATGTCACAGGGAACCCTCAAAATTCACACTGCGAAAACCTGGGAAAATGCTTAGGCATGACCTAATCGTGGCCTTCCAGTACCTGAAGGGGGCCCTCAAGAGAGATGGAGGGACTTTTTAGAAGAGCAGGGCAAGAGTGAACGGCATCAAACCGAAAGAGGGTAGGTTGATTAAATATAAGGAAGAAGTTCTTTACTGTGAGGGTGGTGAGACACTTGCACAGACTGCCCAAAGCAGCTGTGGACGCCTCATCCCTCTAAGTGCTCAAGGCCAGGCTGGGTGGAGCCCGGAGCAACCCGGTCTAGAAGGAAGTGTCCCTGCCCATGGCATGGGGATTGGAACTATGTGATCTCTAATGCCCCTTCCAACCCAGGCCATCTATGATTCCGTGATTCTATGACGCAAAGCTCCGTACCCGCCACCCTCCCGCGGCGGGCGCTCACAGCCCTCTGTGGGACCTGCCGGGGGCGGGGGGGAAGGGGCGCGAGTCGGGACTGCGCATGCGCGCATCAGCACCCCGCCCCTTCGACAGACCACGCCCCCGTTAACAGGCCCCGCCCCCAAAGACAGCCCCCGCCCCACATGCAGTCTCGTGTATAGGCCACGCCCTCACAGGGCACGCCCACACAAAAGCCCCGCCCCCACTCCCGCCGTGTCCCCGCGCATTGGCGGCCGGAGCGCGGGGCTGGGATCTCTCGCTGTTCTCGCGAGACCTGTCTCGCGCGTGTCGCGGTGCGCGCCGGGAGGCGGCCCTTTCTCCGTCGGCGCGGCCATCTTGTCGGTGCGTGTGCGGGGAGCGCGGCCGGGCGGGGGGCGCTGCCGGGGGCTGACCGCTCCGCTCCATCCCTCTCTTCCAGGTACCGCCCGACCCCGCGCCAGGCAGCACCATGGTGGCCGCGAAGAAGACGGTGAGTGGCAGCGAGGCCGCGCCGGGCGCACGTGGCTGTAGCGGCGGCCCGGCGGGGCTGTGCGGACCCCGGTGTGGTCCGGGTTGGGGCCTGGGGGTGCTGGAGGTTCCCTCAGAGCTTGGGCCGTACCTCTCTGACTCGGGCCGCGCCCGGGCGGTGCCCCCGGCGGCTCACGGGGCCCTGGAGCTGGCGGGGGAAGGGGGAGCAGCTGCCCAGCCCTAGTGCGGCTGGAGATCAGCTTTCGCATTTCCTGCCGTGTTCTGGCCTCTTACAGCGGCTCTAACAAGTCTGGGTTTCTTGTTAAAAGGTGGCCGTGTTCGCCTTTGCAAGTGCGCTTCCTTACCTGTCGGAGTGTCACCTCGGGGGGTGACGGGATTACTTGTTTCTGCTGCCCACTATCACGCTGCCCTAGGCAGAGGCAGACTCCAAACATGGCTTACGTTTGCAAGGCATAAGTCGTATTGGAGTTGAGAAGCTGAGCTTGATAAGGCCTGTCAGGTACACAGAAATGTCACTGATTTGTGTAGATGGCAGCAGAAGCACTTTGAAATGTATTTTCTTATTGTAAGATACGTAGGTAAGAGCTTTCTGAAGTTGAGAAAACACAGTAACCACTGTATCAATAAGCCTTCTTACACTCATATTGTTGACTGGCCTTTCCTATTCCATATTTCACATTATAAAGAAATTAGAAAAAACTGCTTGTATTTGAAATGTCTTAATTTTCTTATGTTCTCCTTAAAAAGTAAAGTAACACACAGTAACGCTTTTCTACATCTTCTTCAGAAAAAGTCCCTGGAGTCCATAAACTCCAGGCTTCAGCTGGTTATGAAAAGTGGCAAATATGTGCTTGGATACAAACAAACTCTGAAAATGATCCGGCAGGGCAAAGCCAAGTTGGTCATCCTCGCCAACAACTGTCCTGCTTTGAGGTAAGCAAATGTTTGGGAAAACATTTTCTCTGATACAGGTTCTTTGTACAAATGCAGCACGTGCTTCATGCTAACTGCTGCAGTGACTTAATGCAGAGGGCTTCACTGGCTTGGTCTAGAGTGATGTGAAGTAAAAATGATGGGTGGGTTGGTGTGTAATGATTCCAGGTGTGGATGTGTTGAAATGCATCCCAGGGTGGTTTTTTTATGTTTCTGTTTCAGAGTTCATATAGAGAAATTACAGGAATCTTTTCACACTATGATGGGATTCACTAAGAGCGTATTGAGTCTGAATTCCTGTGCTTTTTCAAAGTAGTGTGTTGAAAAATAATTTTACATCTAGGAAAACCAATAATTGATTTAAAATACTTGAAGCACACAAAATCTGCTGTACAAGTTAGTTATAAATTAGGGTTCCTGGCCAGTGAATTTGCTTTTTTGAGCATGAAATATTTACTAACTTCTGTAATTTTCCTTGTTGAATATCTGGGCCCTTTTTATTGTTAAGGGAACTTGACAGACACAAGAAAATGCAAATGTAGAAACCAGAAATTGGATGCTTGAGAAATGGCAGAACTGTTCCAGTAGGCAGCAATCTCCAGTGTTAATGAAGATCCCAGAAGTGCTTGGAAAACAGTATTGACAGCTAGAGTCTGATAGAAGTCAAAATAGAGGGGAATATAGGTGGCCTTTTAAACAAAAATACACAGTTCCTTTCTCAGGTAGCAGCAGCTGTATCTCTCTTCAGCATCTGGCCACTGTGTATCAGGATTAGTTGTTTATGCACTTCGGCACAGCTCCTACAGCCTTTGAAAAGTCTGCAAGTCCTAAAACCTTTATTTACTGTGTAGAAATGAGCATGTGTAGGAGCAGCCTGAGGATTTTGTTGTTACATGCCTTCAGTATACATCTGGGTAAGGGTTCCTGAGCCACAACACAGGGCTGATTGTTTCTGGCAAGGAACAGCTGTGTTTCTCTGGGTGGAAGGGAAAACTGTAAGGTTTAAGTGTGATGTGAGTGAAAGCTGCTCTCTCTGTATTGCAGTCAGTCAGAATTTTTGCCAGTACTGTAACATCCCGTTTTTGGATTTCAGAAAATCAGAGATTGAGTATTATGCTATGCTTGCCAAGACTGGCGTCCATCATTACAGTGGGAACAACATTGAATTGGGCACAGCATGTGGAAAATACTACAGGGTGTGCACACTGGCCATCATCGACCCAGGTAATTCCTTCCTACAGGGGAGTAACCAAATGAACATGTATCCATGGTTCCTCCTTTCTCCTGTGAGGAGCAGCACTGAGCAAGTAGAGCGAGGGGGTGATGACACACTTCACTGCATTTTTCTGTCAGGTTTAACTCTTAATCTCCTCTGACCAAGATGCTGTTCTTTTGCAAGTCCTGGGTTCTTAGAACCCGGAAGGACTGCTACTTCTGTTTGCACATAGCTCCTTTTACTGCTGAACCCTATGAGCATTTTGCCCATCTGTAGGGTTTCAGTGCCTGGGAAGCAACTTTTCTGAACCCATTAGCTCACATGAGCTTGTGCAACCTTCTGTTAACATCAGCCCTGTTTGACTGTTCTCAATCAAAGTCAAAGGATTGTGACTTGTCCTGCTTCCCGAAATGATATATACAAGAATAACCTGTATGCAGATGGATGCTAATTAAGGATTGAAAATTATAGTAAACACTTTATTTTACAAGTCTGTGTGTATTTCTATGGTTTGGTGGCACTCTTATTCCCACAAAGTTGCTCAAGTTCATTATATAGACTGCTAATTAGGTGATTTCTCAGCCTCTTTCCAGAATGTTCTTTCTTGTTCTGTTTGTTGATCAGACTACATACACGTGGGTTTAATGATTTCTGTAATAACTTTCACCAAATGTTCCCCGAGTGACATTGGTTTGAATTTGCTGTTAATTCAGAAAACTTTATTTAGCTTGCTTGTATAAAGAGTAGCTGTGAACTTAATTTTCAAAATGTCACTTTTGGGTGGGGTGGGAGCTGCAAGTAAATCCTGCTGCTGTGTAACAAACCTAATGCGAATATTCTCGCTGTCCTGATATTGCTGTGATCAGGGGAGGCTAGACATTCGCTATAGTAAAACTATGCATTGTGTCCTCCAGGACTAGACTGTTGCTCTAGTACTGGCTCTGTAAATGCTAGTGACAGGTACATAATTACTGGACTAATACTGTATTTAGATTAGAAAAAAACTTACTGGTACTTTTTTATCAAATCCATCAAAATTACTTGTTTTTTCCTAAACACTATTGCTTTTAAGTTTTTTTCTTTTATAGAATCGCCACGGTGTTTTTATGGGTGGGGTTTTTTCTTACTTTTTTGCCTTATTTCTGAAAACACCCTTCTGTGGATCCTCTTGTGACAATATATTTTTATTTTACAGGTGACTCTGACATCATTAGAAGCATGCCAGAACAAACCAGTGAGAAGTAAATGCTGTAAAGGTGTTATTTCTACAATAAAACTGGTTACGGATATCTTTTAAGAAAAATTTTTATTATACCTTTGTTGGTTTTAGGGAACAAACTCTATAAATGACTATTCATTACCACTGCTGTGTTTCCTGTTCTGTTAGAAGTAAGCTTAACAGGACAAAGCTTGCCTGTTTGTTTCTGTAGAAGGTTTGGATCTTGAGAGGTAAGTGGAGGAAGCCTTGGATCATGGCAAATAGGGGGCCAACTCCCAAATGGCTAGGGCTTCCTTAGTGTTTGGGTTTGGAATGCTAATGCAAAAACAAGACATAACATGAGGGACAGTACCAAATTTGAGATATTGGTGGTGGATCCTAAAGGATTTACTTACACTGGAATCATTCACGCTGTTTTTACCAATCACAAATGCATTATTCCCTTTGTCTATTCCTTCCAAGAGTGTGTATCTGTCAAAAGGCAAACAGGATAGCTGCTAGATGTGTAACATGCTCGCAGTAACACACCAGTTAATTTCGCAAAGCTGATTTTAAATTAGTATCCTTTATTTTAGTTTTTCAAAGATGTTAGAGACAGATGCGTTGGTGTTGTCAAGTCACCATTGCTGAGAACATCAGTATCTCTTGTGCTTGTTTAGTGCAGGACCACGACTGCAGGATATTCTTTATTACTAGGGATTGTTGAGGTGTCAGTGCTTTGCTGACAAGTGATAAAAGAAACACCTCATGAAAATCAGTATGTACCTGCAACCTTTCAGAACTCCAGAATTTGCAGAATTCCAAAGTATGGCAAAGCACAAGGTACCTACCTTTCAAAGTTTGCTGTTACGTATCCATGCACACTCATTAGCTTATCTGAGATCACTTGCAACTATTTCTGTTATAAAATGGATGAAGTTGTCTCTTTCTGTTTGGAGATACTAAAGAGGCCAGTGTGTGTCAAAGCTACAGAGGAAGTGCTGGTGTCTACCTATTAAACCACAGATTTGGATAAGTTGCAGCAAAGGGGATCGAGTGAAACTTTGAGGCACTTCAGTTGGCCAGAATGGCTGGAAGCATTTTGCTGTCTTTGTGTTTCAGTGTTTGACAAACAGGTGTGCAGCCAGCTGTATTGCCCAAAGAATGTTTTCATAATTAAAATAACTATTTGCATTTAGGAAAGTTAGAGAATCTGAATACTGACCAAGGGACAGCAGGGAGAAGTTGGATAGTCTGGACATAAGAGCAAAAATAGTGGAAACTACAGATTGTAATGCTCTGATAATCCAGCAGACTTCTCACTTTGTGCATTTACTTTCATCACAGTTTAAACACAAAGGTGTAAATTTGTATTTTTTTATTTCTAACTGATTCTGTAGTTATTCTTGAAGAATCCAAGTCACTCCTAATGGCTGTGAAATGCCATCCCACTTGTTCTGTTTTTATCTCTGTGTATATACATAGAACTATATCCACACAGAGTTGGTGCTTAAAATACTAGGAGAGTGGAGAAGGGAAATACAGAAAAGCAAGCCATAAATTCATACCCTAAAAGTACTTCAAAACATGGAGGTTTCACTTCAAAAAATAACAGCATTTTATTATTTTGCATAGCTTAGTTCAGTTGTTTAGCTCTGCTTAATTGGAATTTTTGCTAGTTACTAAATTGTGTATATAAAATTTCACTTCTCATCTGCAGTCAGTGTAAGGCAGAACACATGGCATATAGATGCAGGGATCCAAAATACTCTTCAACTTCAGACAAAAGGATTAGTAATTTTACTTCGAACAGGTTTAAGAAAATAGCTCTGACAAGTTTGTATGTATAAATATACAGTGCAGCATACACTTTCAATTCTCATCAGTATTTTAGCCTGTTTTCCAAGTCTTCCATTCTCTTCGTCATTTCTTCCAGTACATAAATGTTAAGGAAAGAGAGGTACTGATGGGATTCATTAATACAAAAAAAGTAATCTGCTTGATAGTTGCAGTCCATAAACTTTCTCTTGTTTCTCCTCTTTGACTTCCAGTGGTTCTAATACAATACTCCCCTGTATTTTCTCATTCTGATTTGATCAGCTGAGTTGAGAAAGCAGTGTGAAGCCACATTCATTAGCAGGCATACCTTGACATGAAGTTAAGACCAGAGCTTAGTCAGGAGGCTGGTAGTTCTGAAAATTCCCTATTTTAAAGGGAAGGTAAATATTTATCCTATTTAATGCTGTTAAAAATGTTTCACTTAACTGCATGAAAGTAAGGGTAGGTTATGAAACTGGAGCTCTGAGCCTGCGGTAAGAATGTCTGCTGCTGATCTGTTCCTGTCCCCTGGTCATGTTAGCACTGGGTAGTGTTTACAAAGCCAGTGGTTTCCAGACAGATGTGAAGTAGCACATAAGCAGCCCTGTGGGATCCAGGGCTGGCTCCACTTAAAGTAAGAAGCTTTAGCAATGCAGAGCAGTGTACAGCATCATCTTCCTGATGAGCACTTCAGCTGGCAGGAATGCTGTGTCTGCTGCAGGAGGAGGTTGGATCAGTCCTGTTGACCTGAGCATCTCTCTGAGTGCCATGGTAAGGCTGCAGCCAGGGGAAGCTGAGGAGACTCAGCATCAAGAGGGAACTGAAGGCACTGAGGCCTACCTCAAAAGGATGAAGTTGCTGCACCCCATTCTTTGCATGCTCATCTAGTGTCTTGATTTCAACATTTAAGGTCTTAAGGCAAAAGGGAGAACTAGATATACAAATTGGAATCTTTGGTAAGTGGCTATTAGGAATTGGTATGGATAGATAGCTTTTTAGATGACTTTGGCTTCTGAATTTGGCCAGAACATCCATGTACTCTGTCCCTTCCTTCCCCCCTTGGCAGCAGGAGAATGTGTCCTCTTGCTAGTGAAGAGCAATAGTGGGTGTCCGGCTGCTACTGTGGGCACTAGCCTTCCTGAACATAGTCTGGTAATTCCTTGGCTGTCTTGTCTTGCAGAAAAGATTACTCTGTGCATACTGGTATCATGTGAGCTGCTTTCTCTGCAACATCCATGCTTCTCAAGTGTTCACAGAAACAAAGTTCAAGCAGTTGAAACTGCATTCAACTACTGATAGAAAAAGTTAAACATATTTGGATACAGATCAAGAGTTTGGACTGATCCCTCTAAATTCGTATTCTGTAACTGGAGCTACTTTTGTAGCCAGTTTTTCCTCTCCCACCCCTCAGATCTCTGGATGAGGACTGGCCAGCACACTTCTACAGTTACCAAGAACTAGTCTATCACCCCATATCTGAACTGCTCTTGAGATAATGCAGAGAAGCGAGGCTTGTAATAGGAAACTGGATGGTTCATATTCTGTTCAAGGCAGTGGTTGCACAGTGCTCTGAGGAAGTGCTTAACACTGTTCCTATCAAAATCCATGTCTCTGGCTCAGTGTCAACAGCTTTTCCATTACCTTGAGTCCTTGGAATAAACCCCACAGGGCTGCCTGTTCAAATTTTAAAGCAAAAAACCACGTGTTGCTAAAATTTGTGTTCTTTGCTTCTGAGTAAGCTCAGAGTTCCTTGTCACCCAGCTGTAGGAGATGACAGCAAAGAAGCTGAGGCTTCTGAAGGGGCAAGGAGTAGTCTCCTTTCTTGTCAGCATCTGGGCTGGAACTCTGAATATCTAAATAACACTCTTAAGGATGTGGGAAATGACTTAGAAATTTTTCTCCAGTTATTTGGAGAAGTCCCTTCAGAGAAGAGCACTTGAAATGAGCATTTGAAGCACCTAGCAATAACCTTGTACAATGGCTTTCTCCTCTTTTATGAAATAATTCTACTTTGCACGGAATAATTCAACTGAGATCAGAACATGATTCCCTAAAGTGGATTCACTTGGGAAGGTAAGAGTGAAGCTGTCTGATGCAGGTACATAAAATGGCTGGAGATAAGGTCTGAACTGGTAGGCAGTGTTTTGCATCAGGTTAACAGAGCCCTCTCTGGTCCTGCCTGCTGTCATAGCCACTGAGGTCTCTGTTAGCCTCACTCTGGACACTGTTCACAGGTTCCTCAGTCTGAATCTGTTCTTGTCTAGGAAGCACAGTTATGAGCTGTTGGTATCACTGTGCTCTTCTGTGCAGAAAACTAAGTGCTTACTGATCTTGCACACAGTTACAGAACTTAAATAGAAGATGTGATGTCTTCTTACTATTTATTTGATGAGACAGAAGCAGCTTTCACGAAGAAAGCAGGAACTTGCAGCATAAATAGTGCATAAATACTGTATGATTTGCTGTATTGCCAATTTGCTGCTCTTGTCTCCTGAGATATGGTGGATGTTAGCGCAGCAGCCTTTACACTTAAAGTTTCCTTGAAAAAACAGACTAAGGTGGGGAGGGAAGGGGCAGAAGCTACTGATCTGCACTTTGGTTATTTTTATCTGTATTTCTTTTGATGCAAAATTAATCAAACCTCAGTTCTCTGAATTCCTCTTCACCTGGAGTATAGTTTTAAATGACTCACTGCATCTGGTGCCTAACCAAGCAGTTCAGAAGGGAAACATCTCCTGTGGCTAGTAAATGCTATTTCAATACCACCTGAAGAAGTAACCCAAAGCAAATAATGTTAGTCTTGAATTTAACTAGTTGTTTCTTTGCTGTCCCTGAAGGTGTTTACTGTTAGGGGTTGTGAAAACTTAAGATCTGTACTAATATTTTGGTCCCTTCTATGAAGGAGAGACAGATTACAGGTCTTTAAGGTCTTGCTTCTTGGCAATTATCATGTAGTTTAGATTTTCATTACAGTAAATTGATTTGAGCTATGAAGGCAGTTTAGATTTGATGTGCTAAAATTGTAGTTTCTTTTAACTTGCCCTTCCTGTCTTAAATGTAAGAATTACTCTGAAAGGATATATCGCTCCGTGAGTTTTCTTACTTCATTGGTTGCATAATTCTGGAATGTCACAAGGCTTTCACATTTGCACTGCTCGTTATCTTTTAAAGCTTTTGCTGAAAAACAGAAACCATTAAGAAAAGGCTAAATGCTGAATAAATCAACTGGGATGAGGCAGGAAAGGACAAGGCCTTAAAAATTCAGAGAAAGTTCCGTACAGCTTTATGTTCTCAAAACAGGTCAACATCGAAAGGAATGCTGGAGGCAGATTTTGTAAATAATGGAAAACAGTAAACAACATGTAGGCCTGTATAGTGAGAGTGGTCTGGGTTATTCTAAGCAAAGGTAATCTGATTACCTGTTGTTGAGTGAGAGTGACTGTCTTCAAAAAGATACTTGTGATGTATTGCAAGATGTGGACAGTCAATGACATCTGTGATGGCTATTGTGGTTGATTCAGGTCCTGCAGGAAAGCCCCAAAAGTCTAAAAATCAAACCCACTTAATTATACAGTATTTTGTTTTCTACTCACATGCACTGAGTTCTCCTTAACTAGTGAGTAATCTCACTGATTGCAGTGAGGATCATTCATGGAGAGGACTAGGGGCACAAAGATGTGAAGGAACCGAGCTGTTAGGCTGTATTTGCTCTATACATGATTGCAGAACTGAAAGGCAGTTATGAAGGTCTCTGTGAGAAACAGAAGTGATTGAAAGCTGAACATGCTTGAAGTGTCAAGTACAGTGTTGAAATACAAGTTTCCCCATGAAGTAATTTGTTTGGGTAGTGTAAGAAGCATGCAGCCATGCTTTAGTTACAGTGAATCTCAAATTTTTGCACTGCAGAAAGGAGGGTGGCTTGGAGGAGAGGGATGCAGGGGAATGGGATGAACCTCACAATCTCAGGTGAATTGTGAGGGTTCTCTACAGAAGGCAGCATAGAGGCAACTTAGCAAGGACACTGAGTTAAAACAGCCAACCTGAAGGCTGTGGACCAGTCTTATGAAGCCTCCCAGACGATGGATCCTGCTGGTGAGGTGACTCTCTCAAGGCTGGTAGATAGAATTGCCAAAGGAAATGGTATCACAAAAGGAGCAATAAAAATGTTCACATTCCTTAGAAAGGGAGATATTTGTTACCAGTAACTTGGTGTTTGTCTCTCATTACACATGGAGAATGCCTCATACCTGTGCAGTTTAGAAGAGGTCCAGTGTTGATGGAAACTCCAGGACTTGCCCTTCAACTCAGACTATTAGAGGAACTCTTCCAAATTCAGAAGTGCTTTATGAATAGATTAATAGCAGTGAAGCAATCTGAAATGACAGCAATCTATTTTGTGTCCTTTAGTGAAAATTCTTGCATGTTTCATTATTGTCCATCTGTCCTTTGAGGTGAGCTGAATAAGAATAAAAACTGCTTGGAGAAAGAAGAACTGATCAGGGAGTTGGGAGTGTTTAGGTAAGAAGGGTGAGTAAGGTCTATTTGATGCACTGCAGTTAGTAAAAATACACGTTTCCAATTAATGAAGAACAGCCTTTAAAACGTAAAGATTTATTTCAGACTCTGCACACTCATCTTTTTAGTCAAAAGGTATTGGGAGAGAAATGGAAACCTCCTGTCCGTATGTATAACCACATCAGCCGTCCTGTGCACTGCCCCTTTCTTGCCGCGAGAGGGAAGTGTGGAGGCAGATTTGGTTCCTTAAGAACGGGTTCTTTTTTAGAAAATAAACAATTCATCTTGAACTGACTTTGGAGCCCTTAATGGCCCAGATGAGCTAAAGAACATGAATTGACTTTATCGACTATAGCAGAGGAATGGATGGAGCATCTGGAACCCAGAGCTCCTGAACTGAAAGTGATTGTGTGAGGGTAAAAGGTGTCAGTGCAGACTCCTGCTATGCCATGAAGATGCAGTAGGGAGATGGAAGATGCATCTGGGCCACACAGGATTGCCATAGCTATTGGGATCCCTGCTGATTTAGTCTGTTTTGATAGATGCACAATAATATATATACATCTGTGTTAAGTTGCACTGGGAAGGAAATGAGACCACCCCTCTTGGGTAGGGGCTGGAATGACTGAGCATGGGGATCAGGGAATGAATGGAGATGAATGGTTGAATAAGAGGACCAGAAATTAGTGGGAAGAACTACAATATTTATATATCTCAAAAACTCTGCATGGGAACCAGCTGCTCAAAGGAAGAGATTTTGAAGAAGAGTTCAGGGCAGAGAGGTGTGGGATGAAACAAACTGGGTGAGGACTCTAGCAGAAGAATGATCAACTGGGAACAAGAATGATGAAGTTTCCAGTGTAGGAGGGAAGGAACAGCTAAGATGAACCTTCAGTGTTTGACACTGGGTAATGACATGCTCCTCAAGAGCTGCAGGATAATGAGGGGGTTGTTTAGGAAGGACAGAGGAACCGATCTGAAACGTTTGAGCTTTGGACACTGGGCTTTGGACACAAAATTAGGGACAGAAAAAAAGGCAGATACAGTGGTAGAGGTGTGGCAGAAGTTCTTCAGTTTGGAATGAGAATTGGGCATTCCAGAAATTCCTCTTCAGGCTTCAGAAACTGGTTGGGGCTCCGAGATTTCTGATCTCCTTGCCTCTGTAAAGTTGAATAAACAGACAGGCAGTGACAGAGGCTGCTCACCCTGAATCCCTTAGTGAAGTTAGTGCAATGAACAAAATTGTTGGGGAACAATTGAAGTTGGGGAGGGGAGTTTGTTTTTAGTGTTCTGTTTTGTAACAAAACACAAGTAATTTAAGAGAAGCCTTCAAGAAAGTGTCAGCAAAATCTGTGTCTGAATACTTGCTGCACTGATAACGATCTGCAATGTAGACAGAGAACAGAATGTTAACCAGCAGGCTGCTGAGTACTGTCATCTGATCAGGGCTGGGGTCTGGTGACAAAAATAGTATATGACCATATAATTAAAGGCTCTCATAATGCACATGCTCAGAAAGGGATGAAACCACAATCATGTTGAGTATGTATTATGTATGACATTGCTGTAGCCTCGTTAGTGCATCCAGTCAGATGAGAAATTAACATTAACCAAGGCAATGAAAGGGAACCTTCCGACTGAATTCCTCTTAATAAGAAGCAAGAGAAGAAAAAACCCCTTTTTTTTTTTTTTGCCTTTGCTACTAGTCATCAAGAATAATTAATAGTAATCAGCAGCTATTCTACAAGGCAGATGCTTTCTTGCAGAATAAAAGGAAAAAGCCTTACCCCCAAGAAAATATTTGGAGGGCTTCTGATTTAGTTGGAAACACGCAGAGCATCCCCAGCTGGGAATGGGAATGAGAGGCTTTTTGTCAGTGGAGTCCATCAGGTTCACAGGATCTCCCACTGTCCTCACAGGCTGGAGCCTCCGAAGTCCTCATCTAAGGACCAAGGCTGGAGCAAAAATAAAGTAATTTCTGTTTCAAAGGAGGGGGAAAATGAGGCTGTAAAAAACAGAAGGGGGGGGAAAAAAGAACTGTCAGCTTGTTTAACAGACTTGGAGGCAGAATTTCTGGTGGAATGAGTTGATGAGCAATAGGTTGTCTTGGAGTGTCCAGAAAAATAAGGCTGGGTCAGTTCCTCAGCTGACAGGTGTGAGGCATTCATTGCCTGTTGGTGAGAGAGGAGGAGGAGGACAGAAGCTAAGGCAGTTTCTAGAGGTGTAGACTAGAAACTGCCACAAAGGGGCAGGATTTACTTATTTTTTCATATGGTAAGTAATATAGTAAAAAAAATAAATCGTGCTTGCTAACCACTGCTGTAGATACCTGAAGGGTGCATTTCCATCACTGAGCTCTGGGGCTTGTTAATGAATGAGAATTATTATACTGAAGTTTGCTAATGAGTGAGAATTATTATACTGGTTGTCAGATAGTTTTGGTTTTGGCATCTCCGCAAGCTTTTAAGATGACATGCTGTCATCAGCAGATTATCTGCCTAATAGGAAGGTTAAATGAACAGACTGGATTTCATGTTGCAGTATTTAGTATTTGAGAAAGATGGAACTGAGACTTCTTAGGACTGAAAGATGGAGAGTGTACAAGCTAGGAAACATCCTCAAATTCTTTTTTACAGAGTCTTCCTTGACATTTGTATGAGGAAGAAATGTGATCTAGCCAATTTTACACAGTAATGTTAAAGAAAAAAAAAGGCAAAACCTGTTTGCATTCAATTCCAAAAAACCCAACCAAATAAAACCTAGTAAAATTAGGTCTTCTTGCACAATTCTAGTCCTATGATTAGTATTATTCCTAGTGTTTCAGGTACCAGTTTGTACAAATAATAAATGCTGAGTCCTGGGAATGTGTGAGTGGGAGAGATATGTTGTCCTCTGGCTGAACAGCTTTCATCCCAGCTCACGTTCACCTTCCCCGTGCAAAGCTTCAGCTGGGAATGTTTACACAGAGGCTGTATGTGCCCGAGTGAAGAAGGGTGCTTTCTAAAACAAACCTTCCACATTTATGGAGCAAAACTTGGAACTTAAAAACAACTGAAATCCACTCTTTGTAGCTGTGCATGTATGTTCAATGAATTATTTTTAGTCTTCTATAAAAAGGCACAGCAGCTCTTGATTTATTTTTCTGTGGTTTAGGTTACTGCTACTGGTCTTAAGAATATTTTGTTAATTCTCAGTAAGGTATTACAAATCCCTGATTATTTTCCTACATTCCTAGCAAAGTAGGTCATACTTCTTTGGTGGGGTGGGATTCATTGCATGGCTGACTTAACTGTAGAAATAGAAAAAAGAAGGAGCAATTGATTCTTCTGGGCATAGAAGTGTACATTTTATGCAACCTTTATGAAAATAAAGGAAGTATCATTTCCATATACCTTTACCCAGTGATAGAGTAACGATATATATTCCTCACATACTAAGGGGCAGAAAATCTAAAAAGCAAAACACCTGTAAGCATTCACTCCTCTTCTGTCTCAAGGAAAGTAGAATTTTGTTACCTTCACAGATTTGGGCTCTTAGCTCTTCACTTATGTCCTCCAAAGCTGTGAAATCTTCAGCATAGAAGAGATGTTTATATGATGGCTCAGAAGCAATTTCCAGGAGCTCTTCCTCAATTGCTTTTCCTATTCCAATTGCATAGATGATTATACCTGGATTCAAAAGAAATTGCACATAACTATTACTTCAGTTGTTCTCATTCTAAACACTTGTTCCTCCACGAAAGGAAGATATGAAACAAAGGAAGAGCACAAGAAACGTATATGCTGTATAGCTTCAAAATCAGTGTTGAAGAGACTTAATATGCTTTAGTTACTGGGAGATTTGTAGAAATTCCCTGGTTTGCTGTAATTTGACATACAGCTTTTAAGTTAAAGAGAGGACAGTTGCCTGGCCACCACTGATAATAAATGGCTAGAAACAGCTCCTGTAAAACATTCAAGAGAGGCACACAATTCAGCCTCACAATTGCACTGCAGGTCCCTAGTTTGTGTGTCTGTGTGTGTAGGGTACGTCCAATAAAGCTACTTACTGGGTTGAAGGGAAGACCCATTCCATACTAGCAAATGGGACAGAATCCTGAAAGATGGCAGTAATTTTTCAGAAAAATACTAAAGTGTTTCATTGAGACTAGATTCTTGCACTCTAGGGGACATAAGCAGGCTGGGAGGCCTACTTGGGAGGGTAAGAAAGGGAAGACAAATGATTTGTGGGGCTAGGAAAGAGCAAGCCTTACAACAGGGATGCTCAGGACAACTATTTCCCAAGCAGAGGTGTTAGGGAGAAAGTACATGAGGATTTGTAGTTTTCTTAACTCTGAAAGCACAGAAGGAGGAAGTGGTTCAGAGCCCTCTCACCAGACAGATTTCAAAGAAGCAATGAGAAGCTGCTCCAATTTAATGAATGTATCAGTCATGCTGACGTTTGTTGCTTTTTAAGGACTTGGAGATATCAGTGATAAAGTATTCAAGGTCAGTTTCATATTCAGCATTACTACATTGGCTACGCTGCAATTACTCAGGGGATAGGTTTGGCTTGTAGCATTACAGTATCAGTGTAGGCAGTCCAGAACTGAGATTCCATTCAGCAAGTAAAGAAGGTTGACTTGTACTTTGCTTCTTCTGTAAATCTTCCACGTAGTTTGACACATCTCACCAGTTAGCCTGTTAAACATTGGGGGTTTAAAACAGTATTTAAAACCCCATATTGTTTATAGTTCATTGTAATGGCACCCTAGTTAGCACATATTTTTCTCATATCCTTGGGCACTTTTCCCTTTTGTCCTTGCAGAGAGGTACCAGTTCTGACCAATGCTATACTATTCGTATCAAATTCTGCTTGCTATATCAAGTCAATAAAACAAGAACAGAAAAACAGATGTGCAGAATCTTCTAAAGTCTGTCCATTTTCTCTGTGTTGTGGGTCATCAGCCACGGTTGTTAAAGCAGTTTCTCATAAAATAAAAAGTTTTGCAAAAAAAAAGGGATGGTTTATTTTCTTGAAAGGTTTTGGAAGTTTTCAGTTGACTCCACTGAACAGATTAAAAGTTTCTGATTTGTGGTACAGGTGTCCTAGAGGGCGAATTTCTGCCCAGACATTAGAAATTAAAAATCACTGGTTTTCAGTCACATTTCAGCGTATCACCTGATAAGGCACATAGAAACAGAAAGACAGACAACATTACAGCTACATCCTTTTGAAAAGAGGACCCATCTTTCTTCCAGAGCACCATCAGTACTACAGAATTGGTTCAAAATAATAGAATATATTCTGTAAAGAAAATGATAACATAGCAAATTACTACCATAGTATTTCTCAAGAGGATAGATTTCAGTATTTTGAAGAGACAGCTTGGGTTGGGGCTTTTTTATTGTTTTCTTAGAATTTTTGATGAAGTTCCCAGATCTCTGCATCAAATGTGCACCCTCAGTGGGTATGTTCAGGGCACTGCATGGCATGCCAGGTGGGTAGTACCACTACCTGGGTATGGCACAGAACACCAATGGTGAGACCTCATTAGGGGTCCCTGTCCGGGGATGAGACACGTGCCTGGCAGCAAAAGCTCTTGTGAACACCAAAGATCTGATGTGCTGCTACACTGGTCACTGTCCTAGCCAGACTCCTACGGCAAATGCTCTCTTGGTTAGCACATACTGTAGCACATCCAAACAATTACTACATCTTATTTCTAACAATATTTGTCTTTTAGAACTAAACATCAAAAACTTCTCCACTTACCATTTTGCTTTGCTCTAGTAGCCCACTCGGAGACTTCATCTTGGGCTCGTCCATCCGTAAACACAATGGAGATTCGAGGGACATTTGCTGAAAAGGGTCTCGCTCCTTCTGCTTCTGTGAAGCTTCTCTCAACCATTTGCTTCAGCGCCAGTCCTGTCATGGAACCTCGCCCCATGTACTTCATTTGTGATACAGCTTTCTTCATGTCTTTGGCTGAGCTGAACTGCCTTAATGTAAACTCTGTGCGAACCTCTGTGGAATACTGAAGCAAACCAACTCGAGCAGCTTTGGGTGAAATCTCAAGTGTATCCAAGATTCCTGAGACAAACTCTTTTACAATTTCAAAATTATCCTCTCCAAGACTTTTTGATCCATCAATCACAAACATCAGGTCAATTGGGCCTTCAGTGCATCCTGTGAAATGAGCAGCAGAGTGTTCAGACCATGAAAAAGCTTCACAAAGCTGGGAAAGGGATCTAGATACCCACAGACTGCAAAATTCAGAGATCATCTAAAGTACCCTGCTCCTGGTGTGTCCAATTTTGTCAGTATGTCTGAAGATGTTGTGTATAGTTTATATCAAAAGCTAAGAGTGTGCCTGTGACTGAGAGTTTAACAAAAATATAATCAGAGTGCATAATTACTGAGACATACTGCTTTGCAGAACACTACAATTCTTCAAAATACAGCAACAATCAGAAAACTTTAAAAATGCTCATTAAGGGGAGAGAACTGAAGAACACAGCTAGCATATAGAAACAGTTGCCACAATTTTCTTCCAGGGATAAGCCAGTGTGCATTTGTGTAGATGAGCAGCACTGAGATACATGTAAGAGAATTACTGAAGCTGCTTTTGTACTGCAGAAGTTGAAAAATAGTTAAAAAACTATAGGTGAGAGAATCAGAATTGGTTAGATAAGGGTTGTTTCGCTTGTAACTCTAATAATCTTGTAATTAGAAGGCTTATGTATTGCTGCAATGAAACTTTTCCATTTACCTATTAAAGCTGGGAGTTTGTCAGAAGACAGACAAGTTTGGAGTTCTGGTACGTTTTGGCAAGTGCACATGCAAAAATCAAAGGAGTTTGTAGGCACTGTGCATCCACGATGAGGTTAGGGAATTCAGGGACTGGAGAATGTCTTCAAAACTGCAGACTGCTTCTGCCAAGTGGTTTTGGTTTTTTTATTTTGGAAAGCAATTATGTTCAGCAGGCATAGACTAGTGTGCTTTGTGCAAGGACTAGCTGCAGAGATGCTTAGCTCTTATTTGGTCAATGAAGCTTCCAGGGAGAGTTTGCCGTCCTAAGGAATGTAAGATTTGCTTCTTGGTCTGGATCAAATAAACTCTGACCTCCACTCATCTCTGATCTTTGTACAGGAAGAATGTTGTAAGCACTATACATAAGAGAATTGTGCAGCAGAAATGACTCTGACTGCCGAAATAACTGGAGATGTCTGTTATCAAGTCAATGAAGAAATAAGGAATTTTCAGTTTTAAAACTTGGACTTTTCTTCCTGGAAAATATCTGTTTTAAAACTGCCCAGGAATTAATTTCTGCAGTCATCTAAGAAAAAGATGCCTCACACGTACTAAGGTGATGCAAATACAATGAATAAGAACATCAGAACCACCTCAATATCTTTGTGTAAGTCAAGATAGGGCAGCAGTTCATGGTGCATGGTTTTAGTTAGGATTGAGAACAGCCAAAACAGGTTACCAGTCTTTGGGTAATCACAGTCTCCTCAACTAAGGTATCCATTTTAGCAGAATAAATGTTTTACTGAGCTCCAGTGAAAGAATTTCTCCTCTGAGTATTAAGAGATGATGAGATAAATGCATATCACATTGGAACACAAGCAACAGAATTAATGGCATTTTAAAATGTAGTATATAAAGATAAAAGAAACACAGTATATGAATCTGATTACAAAGTGCACATTCCTTGATAATAAGATTCCAGTTTGGCTTTTTTCCTGATGTTTTGAAAGAATTATTATTGTACTTGATGCTATACCAAAACAACTGTTCCAATTTAATAGTTTTTTGCTTACCAGAGCATCAAGTTAATTGTTTGAGACATTTTCCACTACACACATATGTCTTGGGCTTTCAAATATTATATTATGTTTGACGTGAGAAGCTGTGGCAATGTTCAAGGCTGGGCTGGATGGGGCTTGGAGAAACCTGGTCTAGTGGAAGGTGTCCCTGCCCATGGCAGAAGTGTTGGAACTACATGATCTTTAAGGTTCCTTCCAATTCAGGCCATTCTGTGATTCTCTGACTGTTTTGAAGTGAGGTCAGTTAGTTTTAGAAATCAAAGGCACAAATGTTTTCTAAATAAAATGTACTTACTTCTGCATGTTTTCTGATCCTCTTTTAGTACATATCCCTCCTGGCATTTGCAGATGTATGAATCATCATTATTAACACAAATATGCTCACAACTATGGTCAACTGATTTGCAGACATCTTTATCTAGGAAAAATTGAAATATTTATCTGTATTCTATTTAGCATACTTATAAATTCAGAGACTGTAAACATAATATTTGAACAACATATGACAAAGGAGTATAACATCTTTGTTCATTAAAGTAGCAATGCCAGAGTGTGTGAAGGACAAAATGAGTTACTTACCTTGACATGTTTTCCCATCTTGTCGCAGGACAAAACCCTCATGGCACTGACAGCTGTATGAATTGTTATTATTTATGCACACATGTTCACAGCCATGGTCAATGGATTTACACAGGTCTTTATCTGAGAATTGTTAAGAGAATTTCCTTATTAGATCACTTTTCAAAAGCAAAACTGTCATGAACAAGCTTTGAGTGAAATTAAGTCTTTTATTTCTTTTATGACTAAAAACCAGATTCTCCGTAAGCGTTTCAGCTACTCACTCCTGCATGTTTTTCTATCTCGCCTCAATACAAATCCCTTGTGACACTGACACATGTATGAATTGTCAGTTGGAACACAGACATGTTCACAACCGTGGCTGACTGTTTTGCAGACATTTATAGCTTGGAATAATGAAAATTGTATTTAGCACAGTTAGCTAAGTAAGTAACTTTCACAAAATATAAAATTATGGCAATAATTTTCCATGAAGGAGCTCACTTCCATGAAGTTGATTCTATATTAGACACAAATAACACACTACTTTTGCATAGGGTGTTTCATTAACAGATCAGGAAGTACAAAACACAGATTAAATAACTTACTCCTGCAGGTTTTTCCATCTTCCCTCAGTATGAATTCTTCATGACACTTGCAGACATAGGAATCATTAGTATTAACACAGATTTGTTCACAGCCGTGGTCAATCGAGTTGCAAGCATCTTTATCTGAGAAGGATGGATAGTGTTTGTGAGGTGAGGCTCATTAGGGAGAGATGGTGTCTTTTTTAACCAGTCCAAATAGTTGGTAATCACTAGCATACACATGGGCAAACACTCACCGCCCCAGCATTTGAAAGCCTCAAATAAAAAAAATACTTTTATAGCTCAGGCTACTCACATCTACATGTCTTTCCATCTTCCTTCAGTATGAATGTTCCATGACACTGGCAGATGTAGGAATCGTCAGTATTCACACAAATTTGTTCACAGCCATGGTCAACCGAGTTGCAAACATCCCTGCCTGCAAACAGGAGAGTTGGGAGCCAGCATACATCAGCAGAGGCCTTGATTATATGTGTAATTCATCAAATTAAGTTCTCATGATACTTACTTCTGCAGGTTTTCCCATCATCTCTCAGTAGGAACCCGTCATGGCATTTGCAGATATACGAATTACCAGTATTAACACAATCGTGTTCACATCCATGGTTGACTGATTTGCAAAGATCTTTATCTGAAAACAGATGACAGCTTTTGCTGGTTAATGCATTTCTACCCAAGCATGAGCTGCAGATAGAAAGTATGCTGATAAGTATCAGACTACTTACTTTTGCAAGTTTTTCCATCTTCTCTTAGCAGGAATCCCTCCCGACACTTACAAACAAATGAATCACCAGCATTAACACACGCATGTTCACAGCCATGGTTGACTGATTTGCAAACATCCTTGCCTGGGAATAGTTAGATAATATTTAATGTGGTTTGCTAGTTAAACCTTTTTTTGTAAATACAAATACTGTGGGGGTAATCCCATGAGCAAAGAAAGGTGGAAGGAATCCTGCAAAACTGAAAGCAAATCTCTGGCTAGTTAAATGACGGACAGCTTAGCTTACCTCGAGCATGAGTTCTTTACCATCTAAGCAGAAAGAACTGCATGGTTCGGATGGCCTACATCTGACAGGAAATTATTTTAGGATTAATCTGACTAGATTAAGGAGGAGGAGGACTTTACATTAGGAGCGAAAGGAGGGACTAATCTAGCACAGTAACTTAGCACAAATTCATACTGGTAAAAAGAAAATTAAGGAAAACACCACAGGAAATGATTTAACAATAATTCTTTAACATCCTTTCATCAGTGCCAAGAGTCTGAAAACAAAAAAAAACAAATAGGAATTAGTTATTTGAGATGATAAATAAAATCTAACTGGTATTGCTGAGAATTGATGGGAGGGCTTGTGGACTTGTATGACTGCAATGTTAAACCAGTGGGTTAAAGCCTCTTCAAGAAGGGTAGATAGGAAAAAAGTACAGAAGAAAGTGGAGCCATCTCTTAGTATTCCCTGTTTCTTTTTCACTGTGACACAGAAGAAAATACTCTCAGTTTCTAGTGGAGAACTACTTTTACACAAAAAGTGCAACAATGCTGACAGCCAAGTTCAAACTGACTCTTCAGTTTTAATATGTAGAGAAGAAAACCTTGTATTTTTACAAGAATTTCAATCCAAGCCAAATTTCCTGGAGGTCTCACGCTGCCAAAACAAAAATTCCAAAAACTACTACATAAGACAATCTTCTAACTCAACATGAATTACATTTAAGACATGGAAATCTAAACTAGATCCCATCACAGGGGATAAAAAAGAAATTGTAATGTAAGTAAAAATTAGCATCTGCTTATACACAGCTGTGTGCAAATTAGACATGTTTGTTGTTTATAAACAGAAACAAAAACAAACCAGCAGCAGATACCGCTATTACTTCAAAAGGATTAATTTTAAACAGCCGAAAGCAAATACAAGGCAGACTACTTTGGGATGTGAGGGGTTGGGGAGGTGTGGGGGAAAATAATAATAATGGTCAATGCACTGTTTTGCTAGACACTCCCCAAAAATGTAGTCTGACAATCTAAAAAGAATGGCAGAATACTTAAAAAATTTAGAAATTGAAGTCAAATACAGGTATAAGATTTGAATTGCGACTGAAAGAAAGAAAGAACATACACTGTATTTACTCAATGTGAAAATATTAGGAATTTGAAAACACCAAAATAATAAGGACAAGGAATTGCATGGCCAAGCAAATAAAGGGTAGCATGAGTAAGTTATTTAAATAATATTAGGAACAAAAAGCATTCTAACAAGGTATTGTTAATACACAGAAATGGTAGAATTGCCAATAAATGCAGAAACGTTAAAAATGTTAGTGTGTTCAGACCTGAACTTATGCAATAGACTACTGAGGATATTGTTGGAGGGAAGAGTTTCATCTGAGAATTAGGTCACACAGCACATAGTATAGACACACACATTTTTGAAGCAGTAACTCCAGATAATTTGCAGTAAAGAGGTCTAAAAGAGCTGTCTGAAGGACACCTTGGATGCACACTGAAAAAATGCTGTTCCAGTGTTTAAAAGGGTAAGTAGTTCATTTTAAGGCTGTCAGTTTGACATTAATTTGCATTACAGTAATGGAGCTTGATTCAGAGTAAAATCAAAGAAAGAGAATTAATATCAATCAACTTGGTGTATGGAAAAACAGATCTTGAAAAACTAAATAAACGTGTTTCTTAATTGATGATGAGGCTGTTTCATAAAGCTCATGCTCTTCATACAATGGAGCATTCAGAAAGGCAGCAGTTTTGGTATTTATTTTGATTAAGGAAACAGAATACAGAATGAACATTATATGGACTAACACTGGCTAGAAAGGTCTTCAAAATCAATGGTAATTGAGGGAGCATCAAGTGGCTTTCTTTCTAAGAATATTCCCTGCTCCACTACTACTCAATATTTTTATGAACAGCCCAGAAGAAATTCAAAAATAATCAGGTTACTACAATTTTGAGAGAATGGCAAATAAAAAAAGAGCAGCTGCTGATATAAGGAGACATGAATCTTTTAGGAATCTGGATAACAGAAAATCGTGTGTATTTTAAAATAGCCAGAACTAAGCTTATACATTTAGAAACAAAGAATGGAGGTTTTATTTAGAGGATGTGGGACACCTGTATAACTGAGAACCTTAAAACATCTTATGATCATGGCAGATAACTAACTGAACATAAGTGCTCGCAGAATATTTTGTTCAGAGACTAACACTATCTTTTGTCATTAAAAAAAAAGATAGATAAAAAAGATAGGTAGGTGGGATATTGTTCCTCTGCCCTGGACCCTGCTATGTGTCCTCTTAGAAGATTTTGATAAACAGCAGGGGTTTTAGGGGAGCAAGAAGAGAGGTATAAAAAGATTAGAAAACATATAAAAAGCATGAAGGAGTTTCATTTGCTTATTGTTTACAAAAGAACAGTGTAAGAGGTTAAGATAAGGCATGGGTTAAGTCATGATCTGTGTGAATATACAGAGAACAACACCATGGCAACTAAAATTTCAACTCACTAAAGTAAAATGCAGCAACATCCTATGCTCAAGATTAAAACTCAACATACTTAAACTGGAAACAAAGTTCACATTTTTAAAACTACATTCAAACCTTGAAATTGGCTGATTTTCTGAAATATATATTTAGTTCTAACAAAACTTAGTTCCCAGAAGTCTTATGAACTATAGAGAAAACTACTCCATTCTGGCCACTATTAACCAATGAATGATGCTGTAATAAAAGGAAAATGAAATTTCTTCTTTTATTCATAAACCACTTACTTCGGCATGTTTTCCCATCTTGCCTCAGTACAAATCCATCATGGCACTGGCAAATGTATGAGTCGTCATTGTTAATACAAAGATGTTCACAGCCATGACTGACTGATTTGCAGATGTCCTTATCTAGGGATAATTTAGATTTTATTTATTATAGTTTGATAAAATAACATTTCAAAAACTTTAAAAACTAACAGTAATAATGTCCTAGTAAATTAAGAATTTATTCTCCTCTTTGTCAGGCAAAATGTCCTATAAGAAGAGCTGCCCCTAAATAATATGTTTCTTCAGTAGACCTCTGAATATAAAAAATATTGTAACATAAAATAACTTACTTTTACATGTTTTTTTATCGTCCCTCAATACAAAACCCTCATAGCATTGGCAAATGTATGAACTGTTGGTATTCACACAAATATGCTCACAACCATGGTCAAGAGAATTGCAAACATCTTTATCTGTTAAAAAAATAAGGTTGCCATATTTAAAACATGTCTACAAATGCACAGATTATAAAGGAAATCTTCTATCAAAGACAAGGGTACTTACTTCTACATGTTCTTCCATCTTCCCTCAGTGCAAATCCCTCATAACACTGGCATGTGTATGACTCATCAGCATTAACACAAACATGTTCACAGCCATGGTGAATGGAACTGCAAATGTCTTTATCTGAGAAGAGTTGATGATAATTGGTTAAAGCACATTCACAGCAAATGTATCATGCAGGAAGAATCACAGAATCATAGAGTCAACTGGGTTGGAAGAGATCTCCGAGATCAAGCCCAACCCTTGATCCAACACCACTGTGATTACTAGATCATGGCATTAAGTGTATGGCACTAAAATGGAACAGCTTTTAATAGGTCTACTGATATCACTGGAATAAACCAGCAAAAACTGAGGTAGCAAACACTTTTAACTCTTGATACCTGAAAAATTTTGAGTATTTTCTGTTTCCAGTCTATCTATAGACTGTATCCAGTCTATCTATTTTCAGCTATTAAAATAAACTGGTTTTGTCCACAGATTCTCTTGCAAGCTTCTGGCAGGTGTAACAATACCACTATTGTAACAGTAAATGCTTTCTGTGTTTGTTTGAACCCTTCTACAGATCTACATGCTGTAGATAAAAGTCTATGAGTAATTGTCAGAATACTTACTTCTGCATGTTTTCCCATCTTCTCTCAGCAGAAAACCCTCACGACACTTGCAAACATACGAGTCATCTTCATTAACACAAATGTGCTCACAGCCATGGCTGACGGAGTTGCAGATGTCCCGTCCTAGGAATGATTGATATAAATGTAGGTGTTGAATAAAAACATGTTAAAGAAACGTAGATATCAAAAGTAAGTTTTGGGGTTTTGTTTTCCAGTAGGAAGTGAAAAGCCCCTTTCTTTCCTTGCCTGATGCACATGCAAAAATGTTCAATAGATACCCATCACTCACTTCTGCACGTCTTGCCATCTTCTCTCAACACAAATCCCTCACGACATTTGCAGATGTAGGAATTGTCAGCATTAACACAAATATGCTCACAGCCATGGTTGACTGATTTGCAGACATTTTTACCTGGAAATAATTTAATGTATAAAAAATTTTGTTTGTTAAGGGCAAGATGTTCAAAGTCTTACAGTTCCCAGCTACTGAATGTCCTTTCTAGTAGTACACTGAACTCAATCCTGCAAATAATTTATAGCACCTTTTGTCTTTTTTTGCTGTAACAAAAAATACATATTTGTCCTGCTAATTTTACAACCTTACTATTAAGGAAAAGTGCATTGTTCCAGTTCTAGAGTTTGCAAAATTTTACACATCCCTAGTCTGCAAATTAGTGACACATACCAATTTCCAAAGGAATGTAAATCCCATATCCACATTGCAAGCAAACTTTCTGGTGAGAAACAGATTTTTCTATCACCGTCTTTTTATCTTCAGCAATGAACCTGCTCAAACCTGAAACAGTTATCCTTTGTTTTCTTTCTGCTTAAGTTTGGAAGGTGTTTGTCTTTTTTTTACTATAAATTAGGATAATAAAAATTTTGTGTATATAGTATTTAAGGGTAGCAAGAAAGACGAATTATATGATCCTGCTATTTATTGTCCTGCTATTGTTAGCTATAATTGGGCAAGCAGATGTTCAAAATTTAAATACAATTAGTATCTCAAAAATAAAAAAAACCACAACTGTTAAATAACATTAGAGAAAATAATATCTTGCTTTCACTTTCCTTCCCACACCCTTTATTCTTCTGTAAGGACTTAGAATAGAATAGACTGTGTGAGTTGGAAGGAACATACAATGAACATCTAGTCCAACTGCCTGACCAATTCAGGGCTGATCAAAAGTTAAAGTATGTTATTAAGGGCATTGTTCAAATGCCTCTTACACACTGACAGGCTTCCACCTCTTTAGGAAGACTCTTCCAGTGCCTGATCACCCACTCAGTAAAGAAACGTGCCCTAATGTCCAGTCTAATGCCCCTCTGTCCTGTGTTCCATCACTGAATATGTGGGAGAAGAGCTCAGCATCTCTTTCTCCATTTCCCCTCCTCATTAAGCCATGAAGAGCAGCCAGGTTGCCCCTCAGCCTCTTCTTTTCTAAACTAGACCAGCTCAGTCCTCCACTGCTCCGAGCTGGACATTCCTTCCAGCCTTTTCTCCAGCCTTGTTTCCCTCCTCTGAATGCCTTCAAGGACCTTCACACCCTTGTTTAACTGTGGGACCCAGAACAGCACACAGTGCTCCAGGTGAGGCTGCACCAACGCTGAGCACAGCGGGACAGTCACCTCTGTTGACCCGCTGGTGATGCTGAGTTTGGTGCACCCCAGGAAGGGGTTTGCCCTCTGGGCTGCCCGGGCACACTGCTGACTCCTACTGAGCCTGCTGCCCATCAGCACCTCCAGATTCCTTCCTGCAGGGCTTCTCTCCAGCTGCTCCTCTCCCAGTTTATACCTGTGCCAAGTGTTACTCCATCCCAGGTGCAGAATCCAGAATTTTCACTTAACTTTCATCCCACTAATCATTGCACAATGTTCCTACCTATCTAGATCCTCCTGGACTTCTGTGTGGACAGAACATTTGGCCTGCTTTTAGTATGTCCACACTTTTTGAGACTGGCAGAATTTGTCTCTGCATGGAATCATAAGTAGGGTGATGCTGTGAAACACTAGCTAAGAAAAAGGAGCTTTTTATTTGTCATGGTAATATCTGGATGCCTTTAATTTTTTTTTTTCTGTAAATGTTTTTTAACAGCAGATATCGATGGGATCTGTGGATATTATTGGGATTACAGTTACAAAATACTTAATGCCTGTGTGATTTTCAGAAGCTTATCCATGATTCTTCTTTGATTGCTTAGTGACTATAGCTATAAAAGTTGAGAAAAATTTGCTTTTCTCTTGATATGTGCCACTTATCATAAATATGTAATGTAGTCAAGTATGTAATGCAATTGTGGTATCTCTTTTGCAATCATTCTTATCCCATGCTGGACAAAATGAACTTTCCATTAATAATGTTGCAAGCTTCATGTGTGTAAGACTTTAGAAATATGATATACTTTTTGCCTTCATTTTAGAAGAAAATTACAGTTGTTTGGATAGTTTTGGATCCACAACTGTCCAATTGCAGGGCTACTTTTTTAAATGGGACAGACATTTAAGATGTGATTCAGGTGCCTAAACTATGTCTTCAGCACCACTTTAGATGCCTTAGCATATCCATGATATTGACATACTGCTGGCAAACATGACACCAAAGGAGAAAATAAGACCTCTTGAAACCCCTGAACATTTAAAAATTACATTGGACTGCAACTTTTAGGCAATCAAACCTACCTTAAAGATTTCTTCTGTGTGTGCAATACTAGATTCTGAGTTGCTGAATAATAACTTACGTTTACATGTTTTCCCATCGTTACGGAGCCTGTATCCTTCAAAACACTGACAAGAATAAGATCTGTCACCATTTACACACAAATGTTCACAGCCATGATCACTCAGAGCACAATAGTCAACTCCTGTAGGAGCAATTGAAAATATTAAAAAATTTAACCAATAATGAATCAATTATTTTTTATCTCTAGTATTTACATTCCATATAAGCAAGTAAATATAAATACATTGAACTGCTTAAACAAAATTCAGTTTCTCATCTGACAATATACATAGATTCAATAATGGCAGCAAACAGAAAACCTCTCAGATGTCAGTGCAATTTGGCTTGGACTATTCAAACTTTTGCAAAGAATTGCAAACGACAAGTACTGTCAAATATGGTCCGCTGTACATCTCTGATTTCCCCAGTGTTTCTTCTCTGTAACATAAAGATATGGGACTCCTGGGACCTTGCAGGGAGCACTTTATACTGTCTATTGGTTACACACACTCATTTTTTTTCTAATTAGTTGTCAGAGTATAGATTTGTTTACCATTCAAGTGTTCCCACAGCTCTCTTAAGATACTAGTGCCAGTGTATATGACACTAGAATGTCTCAGATGTTTTCCCACTAGGAGTAGTATATGTTAAATGCTAATCCTTTCCATTCAACTAATCATTTAGGAAACTGCAAAGTGCCAAAACTCCCTTCATGATATTTTAAAAATGTTCACAATGTTTCATCAACTCATCTAGAGATCAGGAACAGGACAAATCTCTTTCCTAAATATATATGAGGCAAGAGCTATGCTGGCAAAAAGAGGAGCTATTCAAAATGGCTCAGTTTCAATGCACAGGAGAGATTCCAGAAGCCATAGCACCATTCTCATAGAATCACAGAATATCCTGAGTAGCCAGGGACCCACTAGGACCATCAAAGTCCAACTCCTGGCCCCGTACAGGACAGTCCCAAAACTCACACCATGTGCCTGAGAACATTGTCCAAATCCTTCTCAAACTCTGCTGCTGCTATAGATCTCCAAGAATAACCTGGAGGAAAACAACTCAGGAAGGAAAAATCATCTCTTTTTACTATAAAGGAAAAGGGATTTTCCATTGGCAAGTTGATAAAACTTGGTAGTTCCTCTGTTTCTAAATTTTCAGTTGTTCTATAGATAAATGTCTAAATAAATTGTTTCTAGTAGACCCTATGGTTGTTACAAGTATGCTCTGTACAAGTACTGTCTGCCCCTTTCTGGAGAGCTGCAGAGGCAGACAGAAGCCAAGTCTGGCAAGGTGTTGGATGGGGTTAAAAGGGTTAGTATGGAGGCAAAGACAAGGTTAAATACAAACTGCCTTTGCCAATTTGGGTCACTTCTCTCTAGATCATTTTTGTGACCAAGGACTTGCAGTTTGACTTCTCTTGTAACTATATTATCTGAGTGCAAGAAAAAGGGCAAACTCTGGAGCTGCTCCAACACTCAACAAGCTTGAAAAATAATGTACCTCCAAAATCCGTGGGAAAAGGGACCAAAATACGCTCATCAGAGAGGTCCAAAAAAAGTCAACAGGCAAAATGCATTCACATTCCCCTATTCCTGTCCCTTTCTATACATTTTTTTTCCAGTAAGGAGGCAATTCAACTATTTGTGAAATTGCAATAATTCTCATCATTCATTAGATTTATTAAGGGTGCAGAGCCTTCAGGACAACTTTTGTTCACTTATTAGGGGTTCTCATGAAAAATGTAAAGCTGTGTGGGACTCTCAGCTCTCCTCCTGCCGCAGGTAAGGTGATGCAGTGTGCCTGGGGGACATCACTGTCCAGAGGACCTGTCAGGACACTTGCCAAAAACTTCTCCTCAGCACCTGGGGATGAACAGGCCTTGTAAAACTTTCCTGAATATATGAGGACTAACAGTTATCTTGACAACTGTTCTTTCCTAAATAATTTTCCTGTTTCTGCTTTCAAATAATTGTTAAAGCATTTCTGAAATGCAGACTATAAGAATAAATTGAAAGTGTGTCCTCTTCCCTGTATGAAAGCAGAAACTTTTCCCAGGTGAGCTGAGATAAAGGAGGTTCTCACAAGACTTACGTGTGCAGGTTTTTAGGTCCTCATTGATGACAAATCCTTCAGAGCACTGACAGACATAGGAGTCACCAGTATTTAGGCACAGTTGCTCACAGCCATGATTGTTTTCAGCACAGTGGTCCACCCCTATTGATTTGTGTTAATGATTGAAGAAATCACATTGGCATCTTAGATACATAAACTACAACACTGTAGTTAATACACGATGCCTTTACAAAGCAAGGAGAAGATTAGTACAGCTTTTTACTTATGCAAGTATCCCCACCTACTTGAGTAACTTCAGCTAATTAACAACATTTGAGTGAAATTAATACAACCCCACTTGGCAGGTAGCAGATTTGGTGAAGTGTGGATCTCCCTTGCCAAAAATCACAATGTGATTGAACTAACACAAAGTGGAGTAAAGAGAGAACCCTGAAGCCCAGTCTGGTCTTACTCACAAAGTCATGCTTTCTTTCTTTAAAAAAGCAAGGCTCTCTCTTTTGCTCACCGTAAAATTTTCTCAGCAAGTATGAATATTAATAACTTTGGAAACAGAAGTTATGGTTTTCAGATTATTTCATAAATATTAAATTCTTTTCTCAACAGGAAGAGAAATCACTGATTTAAAACTTTGACCTGCCAACAGGTTCAAGCAGTGGGGCACAGATACAATTATGAGTGTGAGAGTATCTTAACATGTTCCATTTCTTTGATTTTCCTGTTCCTATTCCAAGTAAGATAAAATGGAATATTTCTTGTATGCAACTGGTTGTATGAAAGATGAAAAGTGGGGGAAGGGAGAGAGTGTGAACTGGGTTTAAAAAATATATTGTCTCATAGAGTGGACAGCAAAGCAGCAGGGTGAGATACGTGCACTTGCAGATGTACTATATGATTTGCTGACTCTGTGAGTATAGAAAAAGGAGAGTTTAGGAAAAAAACTTTGAACTTCCCCATAATATTTTACTACGAGTTTGTAAATGGCTATTTTTAGTTATATAGGCCCAAACCACTTTATCTTAACTTGATCAAAAGTAGTGAAGTTTCCTCAGACACAAACACAGTCTGACATGTCTCCATTTGGAAATCATTTACAGATGTGAACAGGCATGTCTAGCAATTTGTTTACACAAAAAAAATCTGTACTTAATGTAAAATCACTTAATTCTAAATAGTTCTGTTTATTGGTTTGTTTAACTAAGCAACGAGTTTGCAGTGATCGGTCCAGATTTACCATCATACACAGAAAGACAACGTAGGCTTGAACAGATGAAGCTGAAGTGTAAGTTTTTACTAGCTATAGCAAGTTCCAGCTGGAACATTCTCCTTTTTCCAAGAGTTCACATCATCATGAAGATGCTTGTGTAACTTTTCAGAGTACGTAAAAGAAGTGGGAAAAAAAAGAAAATACCCATATTGTCTGTGAAAAATTGCATCTGTTTGGCACCATCTTTTACAATACAAACACCTACAACTAACCTGAATTCTTAACATTTAAATACCTTGGGTTCTCATGCAGAATCTTGTAACACACTCTTTCAAAGAGTTCAGTAATCACAAATAATTACTGATAATTGCTAGGCTTACTAAAACCCATTATAACTGTAAATTTGGTCATCATGTGTGCTTTATTACATGCGTAAAGAGGAAGGGACTAGGGAAGGCTCACTGATTTTAAAAACAAGAAATGTCTTGGAATATACTAATTTTTAGATATTCAACTTGGAAATAGTCTAAAACTGTAATTGTTAAAAAGTTCTGGGATCTTGCAACACATCCAAGTTACCTTAAATATGCTTTTATCACAGTTTATTTAGAAATAATTATTCCCTGTCCTACCAACTTTTTTAAAATTTCAGTGACTGAGTATTCCTTTGGAAAAGTATTTCATAAGTACATCAGAGGAAAACGCTGCTGATATTTTAGATGATATGCAAAATGGTTCTCTGCAATAAGACTATCTTCTAAAAACTGGGTGATGTCAAGTGGGCAATGCTGATGGGTTTTTCTGGGGCAACACTGATCCTTCCTTTAGGAACATTCTTATTACAAGAGGACATTTTGTTGAACAGATCATTGAAAGTGAAAATATATAGAAGAGAGAGGTCTCTGCACATGTCCACTTGTCAGCATACAGCAGTATCAGGTGTGCTTCAGTTTACACAGCCCATAGCAATGATACAGATGTTCAACAGCAAAGCTCTGCCTTTGTGTGAGACACATTGGCTGAACACATTTTCCCAGTTCTTTGGTTTGGAGAAAATGATGCTTTAGTTCTCTACTGGATCAAGGATCTTACTATAGCATTACTTCACCAGGCCTGGCTCGTGGTGGACTTTACAGTCACATAGGTTTGCATGACTCAGAAGTATCTCAAAAGGGACCCAGAAGTACTTTGTCATTCTGTTCACACCTTGCCCTTGCAGTAAACTAGTTACTGCAGTTCATGAGACACACTCTTTGCTGCACGTATTGCCATGGTGTTGCTGGGTGTATCTAGGATGACATGACACAAATGACCCTTTCATGTTAACACATTCATGTTCACAGCCATCATGCTGATCTAAAGCACAGAAGTTTATTTCTGTGAAGAGAAAAACAGTGAAGAATTGAAGCCAGCCATAAGCGTTTCTGAAGTGAAACAGCTTAGAAAAGCTTATTTTTTCTTAAACAACACTGGATTCTATGCTTTGAATGCCTACGAAAGCTGAAAGTGAGCTGAGGATCTGAGAGCAGATTGTAAATACTTGGCTATATAAGGCTTCACTTTGACTCCCCCAGATCTCCTCCTGTAGTCATCAGAAGTCACACATCATGGTGAAGGAGGAATGGCTGCTGCTATTCACCACTGATTTATGAAGAGGGCATATGAGCCCTGTTATAACACGATTTGGAATAGGAGCTTAATCCTGGAAGCATCGCTAGATTTAGAACCAAATCCAAAGCCCCCTAAGGAAAAATACCCCAAATGGGAATTGCAATTTGCCTTTAATTTGCAATTACATCCTTGGCAGTAAATATTCTACACAATGCTGTTCTTTTTCTCACCATGGCCATGCAATCCATAAAAACCCCAATGTATTAAAACACCATATAAATAATAAAAAATAGAGTAGCATGGATTGCTGTAAAAACAGCAGAGAAAAATGCTTCATGAGAATCCATCTTTAAGACTGAAAGAAAATACAGTTTCAAATCCAGATACATTTTATGAGTGTCTAGAAATATAGTTAGATTGCTCCAAGCAATTCATAAAATACCAGCAGTACAATTTCCCCCCCAACAGCTGAGTCACCAGATCAGGCTATTTCATTTTGCTGAATATATTTTCCCTGAACTTTAATACATTACATTACAAATTTGCTGTGATTCCAGGCTCTCACTCAAGAACAAGTAACACTAAAGTCTTTTTAAAGTAAGTAGTATGTGTGTTTGGTTTAGAACCCTGACATTGCTCAGGCTGTTTTTACAATTCTTTTAGGAAACCGTGGGGTTTTGAGTGTAACTAAGTTGATTTTGATAGCTGTGTTACTTATTCAATATGTTCCCAAGATAATGAACTACATCTGTCCTTGGCAAAACCAACTGGGCAAATCAAGGTGATTTTTTTTTTTTTAATTTAAAAGCTGTTTGTATTACTATAAGCCAAGGTCAGAAAGTTTCAACTAAGTAATGAACTTATTTTTTGAAGTCACTTTGTCTCCTATATTAATCCTCAGGTTTCCATAAAACTCTTCAGAAAATGTCTAATATACAAAGCAGTCTACTAAACAACAAAATGTATATTTTCCCAGCATGATTGTCTCAGCTACAATTCAAGTTTACAAAGAAACATTTGTTTCAACCTTAATTACAGAGAAAACTTCCATCCTTTCATAAGGGAAACAATTCACAGCAGGTTTAAGAAATAAAAACAGATAAACTTTATTATGTCCAAAGGATTACTCACTTTTGCATGTTTTCTTATCTGGATTAAGTCTAAACCCATCTTGGCATTGACAAAAATAGGAATCATCTGTATTAACACATTCCTGTTCACAACCATGGTCCTCAAGAGCACAATAGTCTGGTCCTAAATGGAAAAAAATTGTGTCAGTGAGGAATATAAGAAATAAACTAGATAAATAAAATTAGAAATAAACCAGGTAAAAATTAGTTACTTTGCTTTGTTTTCCTTGGCCCTTTTTTTCCCTAAGCACCATACTGACTTATCATATTTCTTCAAACAATGAAAATAAAGTTTCTCTTTTCTAAATATGTGCTATACTGAGGTACACCTGACATATACTTCAAAGAATTATTCAAGAACACAAGTATTTCATGTAGTAGAGAAGTTAGAATCTTAAATATTTCTTAACATTTTGCAGCTAAACCTTATACATTGCCTCATCAAAACTGCCTCTTTATTTCACTCATAGCAAGTTAGATATGACCTGTGATAAGCACACAAACAGGACATCAAAGCAGGACAACCAGGCCACCAGAAGCATTGATGTTTTTGATGGCTCTGAGTCTTTGCTTCATAATTCTTCCATTTGAAATGCATACGGAAGAGAAGACAAAAAGTCTAGAAACAGTTACCACTTGTGTATAAGGTACCTTAAAAAGGAAAGCATTTGTGCACTGAGCAATAAGGTATTTGCCACATAAAATAGTGTTTATCGCTATTGATGAAGTTAAAAAACCTGACATTCACTTAGATGCAGTGTCTACCCATCATTTATATCAGTGGAGTTAATTAATTTAGACTAGTGAAAAATGGTTTTAACCCCTCAGCACTGCTAAAAATAGATAAATAAGTCACAAGTTAAGTAAATTGCACTTTAAAAAACATCCAGGCACTTTTGAACACTTAATTACCCAACCTGAAAACTGAGGGGTTTTCATTATTCCCAGAAGTTAATTAGTTATTATTCCTGGTGGTAATTGGCTTTCTAAGGTAGGGACTTATTCTTTCCTTGTATTTGTGGGAGGTTAATGCAAGTGAGTATTTATATACAATGAAAATCCTTAGTAATAATAAACAACTCATATTTTTAGGACAAACAAAGTAGAATATGACTTTCCAAGAAAATTTGGGAGGACTATTTTATAATTTATGAACACTACTTCACATATTAATAGAACATTTCCTTTAGCAAAGCTTTTTACAACAGCATATGCACATACACATATAAATAATGCAGATATCTCTTTACTAAAAAAAAAATTAGAAAATATAGTTTGTTCAATAGTACACCAAAGGGACAGAAACCACAAACCCATGTGTGTGTGCCAGAGGAATATAGGTGTATGCCTTCTGGACCTACTCAGTGCTGTGACCCATTAACCTGCTCAAATCCTTGCTCACTCAAGTGTGCAGGACAGACTTTTCCTGGATAATTGATTCTGCAGATGACCACAAGAGTTGAAAAGTATACATTATTATCTTTTTTGGAACCTTGAGACTACCATGTTGGGAACACCAAAAACACACTTCACAGGGCTTCATTAACACAACCCAGATTAAGGATGGTAACAGAAAGCCTCTACCAGCTACAAACCATGTGAACCCACCCAGAACTCAAACAGGGACCTTCCCTGACAAGCAATAGTTGAGGCTCAGCAAAAGCTGCCATGTGTCCTCCTGAGGAGAGCAGTAAGAGTGGCAAAAGTTCCCTTTACAGCTGCTAGCTCGAGTGACCTCCACCTGCCTCACTGACAAACCAAATTTGCTGCTCTCTTCCAGCCACAGAGCACCCTGCTGTTGTCAGCAGGGTTGCCTTCATGAGCCTTGTTCCTTTTGTTTTACTCTGAGAAGCTTAGAATAATTCCAAGAGAAAACATTTGTCAGATATGCATGACCACACTCCAAACATTTACATTTCCAAGCTTTTCTTTGCAGCCATGAGCATTAAGGCTTACTTTCTATTTTTGAAAGGAAAGCCAGGATTCTGAGACAATCACGAGATCTCAGGAGCCAGTGCCCCAGGCCCAGGCCTGCTTGCAGATGCAGAGAACTGGTCTGGCATGGATGTAAGTCTTGGCTAGTTGGCCATCATCCCTGAGATTCTGTACATAAGCCAAACACGTAGAAATTTATGTTAAAAGTTTTAAAGTCATAAACATTTTAAATCCAGTGATCTGTAGTTTGTTTCTTTGTGTTGTTTGTGCTGACTTAAAGGCAGCATGATTCATAACACATGGATCTAGGGGACACTTCTGCTCTGAAGAGCTCTCATGCTGTCTTGACTTTTGCAGCCTGAAGAACTACACAGTTCTTTCATTCATGCTTTAGTTTATTAGCAAGGCTCAGAAGATAAAAAGTATATGGAAAGTGGCTTGTAAGTTTTATTTATGCTTAGACTCAGGACATGCATCTTGAAAGAGAATAATTTGATACAGTGAGTAAGACACTGTGCAGGCAACTTGGGAGGATTATACACAGACTTGGTGACAACTCCCTAACATGAATTCTTGAGTGATGGTGTTCTTCTTGACTTTGGTCCTTTGACCATGAGATGACAGAGTTCACAATCCAGAAGGCTGGGAGGTGAAGCAGCAAAATTCTGACTCCGTATTTTACAAGCTCAGATTTCAGCTTATTCAGGCAATTGCTCGGAAGAGTCCCCTGGGAGGGATCCAAGAAGAGAAAGGGTAACCAGAAGAGCTAGATTTTTAAAGAAAACTTGTTTAGATCTCAGGAATAAATCATCCCATTGTACTGGAAAGTCTACTTAGAAGAGCAAAAGCTTCTCAGTGAACTCAAACATAAAGAAAGAAAATAGTAGAGGGAGAAAGAAGGACCCAGAAAAACAGAGGAATATAAAAGCATTTGTTAGGTATTTTGGGACAAAAAACCAAAGTTCTGCTGAACTGTTTATTACTGAAGTACACTAAAGGAAGTAAGAAAGGAGTCTACAAATACACTGGTAGCAAAAAGGAAGTAATAGAAAATACTGGTCTTTTGACTGTGGGAACAACCTATTGATGAACAATACAGAAACAGCTGAAAAAAATAATGCTCTTTTTATTTCCTGGTTCTCACAGACAAAGTCTCTTCCCAGGTTTCCACATGTACCAGTATAGTTTGAGAAGGAGAGGGGTTAGACACATTGGTAAGAGACCATTTAGAGAAACTGGATATCTACAGATTCATGGGCTGATTGGTATCCATCTCTGGGTGCAGAAAGAGCTGTGATGTGACACCACTGTCTTTCATATATCAAAATTCACAGGGACCAAGAGAGGCCCCTGATAACTGAAAAATGCGAATGTTGTGCTTATCTTTTAAAAAAGGCAAGAAGAAAGACTCAGAACTGTAGACCAATCTGCATTATTTTGGTCCCAGGATCATGAGGGACATCCTCTCAGAATCCACTTCCAAATATATAAAGGACAAGAAGATTACTGGAAATAATCAACATGGATTGACTAAGAGTAAATCATCCCTGGACGATCTGTTCACCTTCAATGATGTAATGACTGCACCTGTGAATCAGGGAATATCAGTGGATGTAATATACCTTAGCACTAGTAAAGCTCTCACTGCTGCCACCTATAGCATTCTTGTTTGGAAGCTGAGGAGGTATAGGCTGAAAGAAAGAACTATTAGGTGGAGTCTAAATTTACCAAGCTACCAGCCTCAAGAGATAGTGGTCAATGGCTTCATGTCTGGCTGGTTGCTGATAATGGCCAGAGTACCACAGGGGTCAGTACTGGGGGCCACATTGCTAAACATCTTCATCAGTGACAGAGATGATGACACAAAGCACACCCTCAGCTAACCTCTGAGTGTCACAGGTTGGAGACAGTGATCCAGGGAAACCCAACAGCAAAACATAATACAGAGGAGCCTTATAAACTTGATGAGTAGACCAGCAGATGTTGTATGAAGTTCAGCAAGAAGAGTTGCAAAGTTCTGCAGCTGGGTTGGACAGACCCCAGAGTGTGTACAGACTAAGAAGTGACCTGCTGTCCAGGAGCAGCGTGGGCCAGCTGTTCCCGAGGGAAGGAGAGCCCTGAGGGGCCAAGGGTGATAATCTAGCCAGGCAGGGTAGGGACCTTGCTAGACAGGCACTGCCCTGCAGAACCCAAGCAGGGTAAGCAGCGCAGGCCTGGAAATGGCACCAGGTTTAACAAGAAGTCCAGACCATCAGAATAGTATATGCAACTGAGACAGGTCTGAGGTCAAGCCAGGATGTCAGCATGCATGTCAGGATGAGGTGAGGCCAACTCCTGGTGAGGGCAGACAGGATCTGACACAGCCCAGTGATCACTGGGCAAGTCCACAGTGTCAGGGTAAGGCCACGGTCAAGCTGAGAAGTCAGTCTGAAGGTCAGATTCTGGACCAACAAGGGCTATTGCCAGGCCCAGCTGGAGACAAAGGCTGACACAGTTTGTCCAGTGCTGGAATAATCCCTTCCCTTCTACCCCAGTTAAAAGGATTAAGATGAAGAGGGTTCAACAGAGACCCAGAGCTGTGACACAGTGCACTTTATTTGTGTGGAGAGCTTGAGGAATATGGTCTTACTAGCTGTGGTGAAAAAGATGGGATCTAACTGCGGCCTGCAATTATTTCTTGTAGGTCATTAGAACAGTGATGCAGCTAAACCCTTCTCGTTAGTGCCAGATGACGTGACAAGGAACAATGGTCACCATCTGTGGCTTGGGTGATTCATGATGGTAATGAGGAAAATGTCAGTTGCCCTGTGCTGACCCTAATTTGGTGATTTTTGAGCTTGTCAGCCTGGTATTAATCAAATTTGATAACCAACTAACAGTCAAAGCCAGGAAGTTACAATAACCTGGTGGAAACATGGAAACTTGGTAGAAGATATCCAGGTTGCCAGAGCTTTGTCACATTATCAAAGAATTTACTCTGGGGAAAAATCCACCTAAAAATAGACTGCAATGTTTCCTCTGATTGTGGAATTACTCATAATTTTAGCTCATCTTACAAACCAAATTGATTATAAATTGTCTTGTACAGACTTATTTGTTTACCCAGCTAGGGAGATGATATTCTAACTGAAAAATCAGAATAATCAAAGCACAATGCAAGACAAAGCTTTGGCCTTTTACTATCAAAAAGAAGTCTGGTTTCATATTAAAAGCTTCCTATTCATAGGAGGGACCCCTACCTTTAGTCCCTTCCCTCAAAAGGCAAACCATCCCCCAAAACAACATGCACTGCTTTCAAGACCTTTGGTTTTCAGGGCACTCCAACATTTTCTGTACCTGATGCATTACTCAGTGTTCCCAGGACCAGTGGGAGTATTACTCTTGACAACTGGAAGAGAGAAGTACAAACTGTTCATAATTGAACCTTATCACAACTTACTTCTGCAAGTTCTTTTGTCTGGATTTAAAATGAACCCTGGGTGGCATCTACAGTAATAGGAGTCCTCAGTGTTAACACATTCATGTTGGCAGCCTTGGTTATCCAAAGCACAGTAGTCTACAACTGAAAAAGAACAAGACCAATATATACAATTAGAAAAACGAAATCAGAGCTATTATGCATAGATATTATGGTACTAATTACACTCAGTAACTATTAAAAAAAAAAAAAAAGGAAAAGCTGACATAATTGACATAATTTCTGTCCTGAAAAGTCATTTTGCAAAAAAGTAGCACACTTTCAACACCAGTTGGGAAATCATATTTGATATGAGTCCTGGATCATTTCTCAACTTTGAACATTTATCAACTCTCAGATTGTCAGGAATCTTCTCAAAATGTTTTCCCAGATCTGGAAAACATGTCTCAGTCAGTAACTCTGTCCAGATGTTCACACTGTAGGCCAGGGCATAGAAAAGTTTGTCTGGTTTAGTTCTGTCTTCTATCTCTCAAGGCCCAGTCCCAGAATTGCTCTGCTTTAGTTTAGTTCCCCCCAAGCTGCATTATTTCTCAAGAGCTCTTTCTGTAGCCTGAGTGTACAGGAGAACCTTGGCAATGTCTTCTGCATGGAGGACTGTCACAATACATTCATTCCCTCTAATGTGCTCCAGATTCATTCTGTACAAAGCAGCTGCAACTACAAAGCCCAAGACCTTCAGGCTGATACTCACTACTGGCATTTTGCTTATGTAACACCTTTTGTAAGAAAAAAATGAAATGTCATAGGCAGTTCCTTCTTTCATAAGTCTGGTAATTTATTAAACAAATCCATATTCACAAGCTAGATTGCCAAAGAGTAATAATGTAAATGCTCCAGAATTTACTCCGTTAAGCCCATTCAAAACTGCTGAAGAAGTTGAAGGATTTTTTTTTTTTTAATTTCTTTGCAAGTTAGGCTGTATCTTCACAACAAAAGACTTAGAAGAAATTAAAAGTAAGTCACAAAGATGGTGCTCTGTCCCCAAAGAACTGCCAGGCCTACATTAGGAAAGTATACCTGGTTCTTTCTGCAGAAGACAGTAATATGCTCAGCTTTATACAGACATTTACCAAGACAACTTCCTCTTTGCCAAGTGAGTAATTTTTTTCACTACTTTATACTGCTGAGCCTTACAAATTTCTTTAAGAGACAGTAATTTGTTTTAATGAAATCAGTTCTTTCTTCAATTGCCCTGCATTTTTAAATCATGCACACTCAGGTGTGCTATAATATTTAGTCAAAGTCATCTAGTCAGGAATGCAAATAATCCATCTAGTTACTTTGAAAGAGTTTTTTTTAACCCTTCAGAATATTTGTGTTGAATCAAGTCAAATTAAACTAGTTACTATGTGACATCATTTCCTGGCATGCACCTTCCTGTTTCCAGACTGAAGAGATTAATATAAAAAACTATTTACTGAATACATATTTCAAGGATATAATGTGTCATACAATTAGTCAGCTTTCCTCTTAAATTAATTTTTAATTTAAATTAATTAAAAATTAATTTAAATCACATGTACATTTTGAAGTGTTTTAAAAGACACATTAAGGAATAGGTAAGTCAAAGAATACACACTTTTCTTCTATTTAGCATCATACTGGGGAACAGCCCCTATGGATTACTCTGCAAAGTCACTTGCTCCTCTGCATTTAAACCTTAATAAAATTAATTTCTGATACAATACCTGCAATTGTCTGACTATTGATTATAAAGCTGAGATTAGAATATCCACTTGGAAGGTACATAGGTACATACAATGACCATCTAGTCCAACTGTCTGAGCAGTTCACGGGTCACCAGAAATTGAAGTGTATTGCTAACGGCTTTGTCTAAATGCCTCTTACACACTGATGAGCTTGGGAAATCCACCTCCTTTAGAAAGCCTATTTGACCACTCATGCTTCCTAATTTCCAGTCTAAACCTCCCCTGGCGCAGCTTTGAACCATTCCCATATGTCTTATCCCTGGATACCAGAGAAAAGACCTCAGTACAGACCTCCCTCTCCATGACCCCTCCTCTTAAGCTGTAGAGAGAGATGAGGTTGTCCCTCAGGCTCTTCTCCAAACTGGACAAACTCAGAGTCCTCATGTGCTCCTCACAGGACATTCCTTCCAGCACTTTCACCAGTTTTGTTGTTTTAGAGACAACTAAACAGGTCTTAGAATGCTTTTTTAATAGCATCTGAGCAATTATGACCCCGAGCACTTTCAGAAGACAGTCTCTGGAAGAAAGAACTGTGCCTTCTTGTGGCTATGCAGTTGCTAAAGTACTTTGAATAGAAAGGGAAAAAAAAATAACTGATTTTTCAGGCTTGCTTCTTAGCATTTATAGCCTTCTGGGGACCTCTTACAGAATTAGGTCTGTTGGCCTATACGAACAATGAGCATATTAATTTAAATAATGTCTTTCTCCTAATACAGTTAAGAAGTAAGAACATTCTCTTGATAGTTGTTTTTGGAGATAAGTATTATTAACTTTTTTCTCAATTATTTTTGTACTCAAATTGCACTAATTACAGGCAGGATGGGCCTTGCAGACTGGCACTAGTAATGGACCTACAAAATCATTTTTAGCTTCATGTTTCATTTTGTTGGTACTTGTTTAGAAGTGAAACTTGTCAACAGCATTCCAGTCACCAAGGAAATTTTCCACAGAGTTGAATTTTCTTGAAAAGACTGAGAAAAATTATAAATTTCTCTTTCTAATGTTGAAGTACTGTAACCCTCTAGTTGGTATACAGAAAATATACACAGTTTGTATAAGAGCAAAACACAATAATATTTTCCTAATTTGTAGAAGTTTCATTATTTTCTTATTTCTATACCAAGTCATGAGATATACATTAGAATGTGAACACTTAGAGATCTCAGTGTTTTTACTGTTATCTCATGCTCATTTGAATATGCTTCTTATTTGAATAAGAAGTTTTTCTAAATTATGAACTGGTGTCCTTTCTGGTGAGCAAAACTATTAATTCAGAGGTGATCTCCCCATGTTAATTCAGCCCTGGTTTTCTTGCTTAGAATTGGTTAGTAAGTGATGAGAGCCATCTTCTACTTCCAGTTACTAGTTCTGCTCTCTGGGTGCTTCCACTGTCCTCTCTGAACTCTGGACAGCATGGCTTACCTTTCTCTTGTATAGTTGTTTTACTCCTCTGATGTGTATATAGATTACTCAGGCTTAAGGAGAAGAGTAGAAGAAAAGTGTAGGAAGAAAAGATGACAGAGTAAGTAAAGGCATAAGGAGGATGAAAAAGAACAAGGGGGAAAAGTAGAACAGACACATGGAAGACTCATAAGAACCTAAAAAGCAGCCAAAAAAATCTATCAGTGCCAGGACACTGCCGAGAGGTGCCAGCAGCCCAACCACTGCCAGGTAAAGAGGACCGAAGCCCAACAGCTGCAGCAAGACAGAGACAGTCTAGCACCAGTGCCAGGAAAGAGAAGCAGGATGTCCAGTAACACCAAGAAGGTGGGGAGACTGAGTGTCCAGCAGCACGACGGAGAAAGAATGGCTCATAACCATCAAACTTCAAGTGACAGGACTTCGTTCATGTGAAAAGGTGTCATAAAAGGCAAAGTGATAGAGCTTTGCCAGCCATATTTATGGTTGAGCAGTTTCAAGTATTGTTAAGTCTACAAATTTGTTCATAAACTGTGTGTTGCAAATGCTCAGAATGGTTGGCTGTTCAGTGGTCACACTGTGAGTTCTGGCTGTGAGATTTTATTTAATTGTTGCTATTCAGGTAACTGGCTGACATGTCAATAAACCAATTAGTATCGCCTTTGATCATTAATTGAGCCCATCAGAAAGAGCTTAATAAACATGCCTGTGAAATGAGTTTTCTGCACTTTCTCATTTGCTTTAGCTGGAGTTAAAACTTTTTAAGTCTTAGATATCTTAGATATCTTTGACTCTTTGAGAGAACTACAATATGTATTTCCTACTGAAATTCTTTCTTCGTTCTCTGAATGAGGAGAGAGTAACAGTAATGAAGTCACTGCCTTTTGCAAAATTGTTTTTGTACTCAGTGGTCTCTAGTATACTGTACATCAAGATCTTTCTTCTGATCCTGCTTATTTGATAATTGATCCTGCATCAAAAGGAAGGGTTAAACAGCTTAAGAGTAAGGAAAACTGAGAGTTATCACTACCAATTCAGTGCTGCACATAGTCTTTTTTATAAGATTTTCCAGGAAGGGTGATTATTTATTGGTTATCACGTCTGCAGAAGCTGTACATTCTTAGGAGTAGCATATTCATCAAAAATCTCAAATTGTTCAAACCTGAAAAATCAAATTCTGGAGGCTGATAGCCAATAGGATTTGCAGACAAATTACCATCAAACCCACAAATTACCCAGACAAATTTCTACTGTTTAGGAAATGCAGAGAAGCTAAATTCTGAATGGGTCAAACATAATTAATATACATGGAACCATTCTCATGTATCAGTAAGAAATGAAAAAGTTAAATGACCAAAGATGCAAATGCAAAAGAATATTGAAAAACAGAAGTGTTACTAAGGCACTTTAAAATCACAATTAATACCACTAAATATTGCAGTCATATTAGTAGCAAAAATTCCTGGTTTTTTGCTAAAGTAGGTACAAAGGAGTAGAAATCAAGTAGAGAATAAAAACAGTTATAAAATGCAGTATAATGAATTCATGCATGAACTGCATTTTGAAAAAAATTGTAAAGAGAATATTAAATCTTTAAATGTTACCAACAGAGCTTATCACTGTATCAGTTAATGCCAAAAAGAGTTAGTAAAGAGGTGGAAAAAAGAGTCAAATATATATCACCCCTCCAAACTCCACTCTCCATATTTTGCAGGTAAGTTATGATCAGGCAAAAAGACAAAGGCCAGTGCAAGAAATTTAATAAATGACATAGAAATATTTTGAAGCTTTTCGTAACAAAACCAGAGTTTTTATTTGTATCAGAGGATAATATCAGATTTGACATACAAAGACTTTCTCCAGAATGACGCTTTGGTAGCTATGTTTCCTGTAAGAATATCTTGGACTGTTAAGGACACTTCAACTTAATAGAGAAAAAATAGTAACAACAGCTGATGACACTAAGCATGAATATTTTGGATTAGAATATATGGTAGGAAAAAATTGGGGATGAAACAATTTACCAACAAAAGTTACAGATTTTCTGTCTCAGGATATAGTCAAATAAGTAGCAGAGAAGTATATCCTTTACCCTAACACAGGTAAAGGTCATGGGGATCAGCTAAGTTATTGGATGAACTTCAGAGGAATGTTAAATATAGAAATTTGGGCCAGAACATCTAACTTGCCTAAATAACCATTATTATCTGCATTTTCAAAACAATTTGGCTTCAAAAAGCAGGCTGTTGTAAATGGTATGTTAATGCCCAAATTATGCTGGGGGCAAATCATGTTGAGAACTTTAAACATTCCTATTGTGAAACTCTGAAGCTACAAGCAAAGAAAACATTTCTGAAGAGTAAGCACAGAGTGAGTGTTCTTCAAAACTGCATGTTATTCTAGGTCTAAAAAACCTCAAAACCTCATTTATGTGTCCTATGTGAAGCTACGTGCAGAAAGTTCCATATCCTGTCACTTATTTTGCATCTCAAAACAGGGTTATCCTACAAGGCAAAAACTGTGTGAAGGCAATAAAAGACAGATATATTATGTTAGAGTTGTTTTAAAACTACAAGAAAGAAAGTCTTGGACAAAAGTATTGTGGTGACCTGTGGCAGATTTGAGGCCAAGGATTCACTGGGATTCATCTCCATGGGATTTCAATGTGTTTGAAATTAAGCATGCATTTAAGTGCTTCTCTGAAGAGAATGCTTAACAAATAATGCAATTTTTCATCAAGGTCTCACTAGGGGTTTTTTTATGGTGGATGCCAGAAGACAGTCTTTTTTCTCAGGATGTAGCATGGGATGAAAAGTTTACAAGAAGGTGAATAGGTTAGTGAAAAAGATTATACTCCAAGTATTTACTGTGTATAAACAGGGAAGAAGAACAAGATACTTACACGGTAAAAGAGAGGGAAGTACATGTTGTGATAAAAAATTATTGTACTGCATTTCTACACTCTTTCTTTACAGCTGAAATTCTTAGAGCTGAATTTAATCTTTATTGTTCATAGCAAAAATTAAAGACAAATAATGAATGGGTTCTTAAGGGGGCTAAATTTTCCTTAAGGACATCTTCCCAACAATGGTTTGAAATCTCTCCTCATGACCATAAAATCAACTGGAAAAAAAAAATCAAGAAATTGTCCACTTTCAGGTTTTTCCACAAATAACTTCCATCTGAACAGGAGCTACTGAGTTTGTCCGGTTTTGTTTTTAATGGCCACATATATCATGCCAATACATTGCTGACCACCTATGTGGATCTCAAATAAAACTTCTTGTGAGTTGTTTCAAAATAGCAATGTTACTTTCTGTGTGAAATTGGTTGGAACAATTTTTCCAAGACACCATTTATTATCAATAAAGGCCTACAAACATGCCAGTTATTTGTTCTTCCTCATCTACCACTCATAAAAGAGAAGAGAACTTCCCATCATTGTCTATGGCTAAACTGGATACTCATTTACATTGAATGCCCCTTGGTTTGTGTCAAGAGATAAATGTGAATTGCAGAACTCATACTCACCAACACAGTTCTTTCCATTTACATGAAGCTCATACCCTTCATAACACTGACAGACGTAGGACCCAGGTGTGTTCACACAAATCTGCTCACAGGCATGTTTCTCCACAGCACAAAGGTCCTGAGCTACAAAACATAATTGCACGAATATGAAATTCTTTGGCCTGCTACTATGCACAGGCAGACCACAGATCAAAAACAAATTTCAGGAAGCTACAGAGAGAAAGAGTTTTAGAGAGGAGCTCATTTTAACACAGATCGTTTTGATGTTCTGTCAAACAGTGAAAGCCAGCAGGATCAGTCACTCCAAAGCTGAGGAACTCATTCCTCCAGCCAAAGGGCCAGTGATGCCTAGTACAGTTGTTTGATGCATGTTTTTCTGAAAAGTTTGAAGGGTATTCCTCAGAAGGCTTTCTGAAGAAAAAAAACATTGTCTTTATTTGGGGGGAGGGGGGGTTGTTGATTGGTTTTTTCTTTTTTTTTTCTTTTCTTTTTTCTTTCCATAACCAGATAAATGATGATGAAGTTGGAGAGGGACAGAAAGGAAAACACAATACCAAAAGACTTGAGGATATTTCATTTCTGAGTTTTGGAATTTTTCTGTTTTGTGTGAAATACCATAGCAAGCTACCCCTCCCAAGCAAAAGATCTCATAAAAGAATTACAATGACAAATGAGGTCAGTTCAGCACCTAGCCAAATGAAGCACACTGGGCTTTCTTTTCAACAGACTAACGCTTTATGAGAACCTCAAGTTTCCCCAGCAAAAGCTCTGGAAAGCAACGCACTTTGTGTTGCTCAAAGACAGCTCAACACATAATGGTCATTTACAGCTACAAAAAAGGCTTTTGGAATATGTTTGAGGAAACTAGCCAAGCAAAAACGATTTTTTTTTTATAGCTGTCTGCTTCATATCAAGCAGCATGATGAGAAGCATAAACAGTCATTTAACTCTTTTGTTCCAGTATAAACACCCACTAATAGATAACTTTCCAGCTTGTTTCAGCTACATTTCCTCTTTTGTATTATTTTGTGTATTAATGTAAGATTTGAGCATCTCTAGAGAAGAATGAAAGAGATTAGTTAAACAAACAAATGCAATGTAATGAATAAAGAACACTCATTATCTGACACAACCACTTGTCTTTAGAAAAGTTAGACCACAGTATGTGAAAGAAGCATCCTTTGCATGGATGTAAAACCATCATAATGAAACAAATGCAAGAATATTTCAAGTTAAACAAATGAAATAACTATTTTCTTGCCAGTTTTGTTCTGCAAGATAGCTGGGTTGCCTTTTCACCCTGCTCTCCCATGTGGAAAGCAACAAATCACAAGTATGGCAGATTTTCTTCTTTTAATGCAAGGAAATATTTTTTTCTAGAAATAATGTTATAATGAAATGTATCAAGGAATAAAATTATCATCTATGCAAAACAGAAATGCCCCATTTTCCAGCCTGAAGCAAAGTTGTCATTGCTGATTGAAGCCATTTGGGTAAAGGTTTTTAACAACTGAATCACTTCAGTGATTGTACTGTGGTGTACTCTCACAATATTAAAAGAAAAGGGAACAGAAGAATGAAAACAAAGTCTAACTTTAGGTACAGAAAATGAAAAGAGAGTGTATATATCGTTCATCTTTTCTGCGCTGTTTAATTTAGAAAGTGTTAAAATGTATATAAGCGAATTGTTTGTTTAAAAGCTGCCAAACACATCCAAACCTTAGATAAATACATCTGGTTTATGTTCATTATGTATTGCACTTAACATAAACATGCTGAAGATTTATTCTGCTTGGAGGTCAGGTGAGGAACACGTCTCTGTGAACTTGTGGGCAATTAACAGCCAGTGAAGGTAACTAAAATACTCACAGACTGTGGGGTTTTCTATTACCATGGTTCCCACTACCTCCAAAACTAAGCTGTCCCGTTTGTCTACGCTTGGCTCCCTACCCTCATGAATTCTGTTACATCTCTGTAGTGGTTTTAGACATAAAGGTCTGACCTTCTCTAGACTGCTCCTGTATCATCTCCCCCCTTCACCGATGACTAGCACCATCCCAGCACACTGAGGGCCAGTTTGATGACTCTTGATGTTAGATTTCCACTGCTAATTGCTCAAATTAGTTTATAGTTTGGTGATGGGGAAAAAAAAGTCCTTCAGAAGTAGGCTACAAACACACTGAATGACTCATTTCCCTTCCACATGTATCAAACTCCAGTCTGGTATCTGCTGATTGATGATAAAAGCAAGCACACAGTCAAGGAAATCATGTGTGATAGAAAGTAATATGTCATAGCTAAAAAAAATTATAAAACAGTGCAGCAAAGGGCCTCAAAAATGGTAGAGAGGGAACATATTGAGGGCTACTGTAGGTGGGTCACCAGCAGGAAAATTAAATACAATCCCAAAAGTCTTGGAAATTAATCAGTAATTTGAAGCAAAAGCTGAACTACTGGCTGACAAAAATTATGGAAACATAACACAGTAAAAAAGAAGAAGAGACAATAAAAAAGAATTTTTCATACTTGTAATTACATTTTTTTAATTGACTTTCAAAAGAAAAGTTCAATTGTCCAAACTGATGTTAAGGGTGGGGATAGGGACAATGTGTGAGAGTTAAAAAAGAAGAGAAATTTGAATTTCAAATAAATTTAAGAAAATTGAAAGAAAAAAATCCTTTAAAAATATTTTAAGAAATTTAATAGCATGTAGAAGGTTTAAAAGAAAGGTTTAAAGGATACAAAAGTTTTAAATGAGAAGCATTTAAAGGGACACAGGGAAGAGAAGAGGTCAGGGAATACTGTTGAAATGTGATTACATAGTTGGAGCCATCATTTGTAATGATGCTTTCATCATCTGACCACCTTCTTTCTGAAGAGTTAAAGCAAATATGCAGAAGCAGAGAAAATTTGCTCTACAAAAAATTGTTCTGGTCACTATTCTTGTCTTGGTTGAGTTGCTAAACCCAATAATTAGGAAATAATCCAGATTGGCCTTTTTTTTTTTTTTTGCATCTTGTTGAGAAAAGAAAACCACAGATGAAGTGTTAAATGTGTTCCATTTAACACAAAACATTGCTTCGTAATTCGCAGGCACGCATATGACAAATGTCTACATTTGGTGAAGGATGCTGTTAAAAGGAAGAAAAACCAGAGATTTTCAGAACTCGACAGCTCAAAAGTGGTTTCCTGCCATAGCCCAAAGGGTCTGAATGTGTTTCCATGCAGGAGTGAGAATGCCCTGATCAGTCCAGTGCTGTCATTCTTTTGATCCCATTCCCATTTACTGAGGCTCTCCCTGAAACCATGTGCCCCACTGCACATGTAGGGATTGTAATCCCCAAGCTGCAGATCACTTCAGAAACTGATGTACCCTCAGTGTGTCACTGGTCTCTACTATTTGATAAAAAATAAAACACTAAGCAAGAGAGAATAAGAATCTACTAATCACAAACTACCTGATTATTTTATGGCACTCTCCTGAGATACAGAACATCAAACACAAGGAAAGGATTTGAACCTGCATCACCTTAGTTCTAAATTCTCAACTGTGAGCAGCACATCCTATGCTCTCACAATGACTGTCTCCTACAGCTTCTCAAGAAGACATTGTCCAAAATTTTTCTTCTGGCTAAAATCAGTTTGGCAGATTTCATTTGGATCCATGCAATGTTGTGGGAAAAGAAACTGAATTTTTACAAGTACATTTTCCACAAGTAATTAAAAATAGTTTTACATCGTTTCTTTAAAATAATGGTGGATGCAGAAATAAATTTGGTATGTCCCCCTAATGTAGTTTGCTTTTAATTACTAGGAAGCAAGTTAAAATGGACTAAAAAAATACTGATTACAAAGATGACAATTAAAGTGAAATAAAGTTTGTTATACAGCAAATCACTGAAATTTCAAAAAGGTTTATAAGAACTTCACTTACACAAAGAAAGAAAAAAATTACACTCCACCTTTCTGGAGTCTTTCTGATGATTACAATTAATTATATATTGACCTCAGTTCTTTATGAGCCCAATAGAAAGTGTATGTGATGTTAAGCACTTTTTGGGAGCATGACAGAGAAAAATTAATTAAGATAACATACTGCTGCAAGTCTTCTGGTCAGCATTCAGAATGTATCCTTGTTTACATCTGCACAGGTAAGAGCCAGGGGTGTTTATGCAGAAGTGATCACAGTGATGCTCAACTATACTGCACATATGAGGCACTGAAAGAAAAAAGGTAAAACGTTATTAACTGCTGGCCTTAATTCCTCATGGTCACAAAAAAAAAAAAAAATGGTGTAGAAGATTTTACTGAAGTAATTTAGAAATTTCAAATTAAGCGTTGCTAGTAAAGCCAAAAACAGAAGCTTAAGAAAATAAAAATACACAAGAGAGTATGTGAAAACATTAATTATTTGGTGGTCCCAAGAAGACAATGAAACAAACCTACCATATTCAAATTTAGAAAATAAGTAGAACTTAAGTATAAACTGTTTTAGAGGATATTCAATTTCTTGAATGAAGAAAATCATTACCCAGCACAATACTAAAGAAGAATTACAAAAAAACAACTTAATGAAGAGAATATTTTCCTTGCTTAGTTATTACTGTTGAGGAACATGCAAGTAATATATGATGACACTGGGGACATGCATCTCCAAGATTTATTAAGCAGGAGCTGAGCTGAGCTACACTCCAGATTGTAAATCTTCCTGAGCCTATTTTTAATCTGTATTTTATGTCTCTAATATCAAGTAGTAAAAGGCAACAAATTGAGACAGTAAAAAAGAAAAAGAATGGTAGGCCCATTTTGTCAAGTTCACTGTTGAACTATTTTTGTCCGTATCAGTATCTGAGAATAAGGAAATCTCCTTCATGTTTTCTTTCCACTGGAGCATTGCTTGTATGTCATTACTATAATAACTCATTTTGCTCAACGGCAATCTGGGATCAATGTGCTCCTTAATGTGCTAGGTTGACAAAGCTCAAAATGTATGTAATAGGTATTAGCTGTAATCTTCTAGAAGCCACAACAGAAGCCTGCTAAATAACATGTGGTATGTGTGGTACTTGCAGAAAAAAAACACATGTGGTTTTAAGAGATATATTATGTATCTTTTCCTTGGAATGGTTACAAGAATTAGGCATTTATTACTAATACACAAACCACCACAATTCTCAAATCTCTTAATCAGCTACTTGGATCTCATAAATTTCTGCCATAATAGAACTTCTTAAGTACTCTTATTTTTGTGAATCCAGACCTGCTTTGACTTCTTTGACTGTCTTGTCATCTTTCTGTCATTCTGAAAATGAAAGCACTGAATGACAGGCATCTGAATAACTCAGACCCTTCCAAGAACATATTGTTCCTGTCCGTTAGCAATCTTCTAATATATTATCACATACACTTTTTTACAGTGTCTCTGTTGCACCCATTTCAAAGCACCAGTGGCACTCTGGTCATCAGTCTGATTTCTGTGGTGAAGGAGCCTGCTGTCTGAATGATTTCTGTAACTTCATCTGTTGCAGGAGGTATTTGGTGGTCACAGACAGGGACTGAAGTAATGGACACACTTATCTCATAGTTAAGGAATTTGAACATGAGCCTTGTTGTCAATTATATTTTATCTCTATGTCACAGGGTCCTTATGTGATTTGGGGGAAGCCAATAATACCAGTATCTTCAAGGAAGCATCAGCCTTCACACTGTGTCTGTTTAGATAGAGACACTTGAATCCGGATGTGCAAGAATGCAAGTGAAGGCTGTAGAACTATGAATAATATGTTGCATTAGTCAAAAAATGCTAAATGCCCCAGAAGATCACACAACAAATTGCCCTGAGTCAAATATTTAAAGTTAGTTGGTGATCTTGACAGACTTAATCCTGTTTCTCTGCCTCCATTTCTCCAATGTAAACTGAGGATGACACCACTATCTACCTTACAGGAATATAATAAAGACTTTATTTGCCCCTGACTGCTCCATCCCAAGTTCTGTCTTTCTCACACTTCCTCTAATCTCCATCTCCTTTCCTGGATTCTGTCCACATTTCTGTTTACATTATTCTGAGTTTTCAACTCTTGCCTATTCCTCAGGTCTCTATTCTCCCAGGATACTCTTTGCTTCTGTTTTACCTTGCTGACTAGTAATAAAAAAAGAGGCCCCTGGGATCCCCTGGCTTCAACTGCTGTTTCTGACATCCCCAGATCTTTAGCAGCCAGAGGCAGGAACTGTAGGGAAACTCTGACTTAGCAGAGGATGAAGCACAGCCAGTTTATATGGATATCCTTCTGAGAATATAGCTGATAGGCACTCAGTATCTCTGCCATCCATGAGTGAAGAGTGGCTAATCTGGTTTACTTTTTATATTCACCACAGAACTTCATTATTTGGTCATGGTTTTCTCTTACCATCACGGGAACCATGAAAACCTCACAGACATCAGGATGATCCAGACACAAAGATAGCTCAGGTGCCAAGCTCTTTTCCCACAGCATGAAACCCAGCAGGAGGCTGGGCATGACAGAAGACTTGACCAGAGGGGTGCCTTCAATTGCTTTAGCAAAGAAACAAGGTGTCCAGATGTTCAACTTGGCTACAATGACATTGCCTCTGGGTCCACACTGGGAGGACTTCGAAAAAACTAACCACATTTCCCAGAAGGTATGTAGGTGCTCAGGAAGCAGAGCATAAATGCTCTCTTGAGAATCAACAAGATGAATGCTGCTTCACAGTCGGGAGCCAATAGAATATTAAGGATCCTATCTGTAATTTAGTACCTTAAATTGAAATCCATACGAATCTAACAGCTAAATTCTCTGTTGCGTCTGGGTCTGACTTTTTAAGCACATCCTAGGTTCTCTCTTTCAATTCCCAGCACAGCAAACGTTGTGGACACATTCCCTGAGAACGGGAGGCAACTGCAATCCTTGTCACCTCCATACTCCTCCATCTGCGAGGGGGGGGGGGTAGGTTTTATTGAGGAAGCCATGTGTTTGATTAAAAGTGAGTTATAAAACTCTAATAAATTTATTGGACACTGTCTAGTCAGAGAAAAAAAAAAACAACAAATAAATGGTATTTGTGCTGGATTTGTTTCTAAAACACAATTTAAAAAATCCAATAAGATGAAGTTTTGAAGCATTTGCTGTTTGTTCCATTTGACCTCTCAATCCATGGTTAGTTTACTTTTTCTTGGTTTTCAAATATATCTTACTATGTCAGCTAAAAGTACAGCAAGGAAGAAACAGGGAAAAAAATCTATTATCTGATGAATGTCTGTGATGGTGTTTTGTGCTGATATAGTTCAGCTGCTCTTTGAAACAGTTTTGGAAAAGACCAAGTAAGGAAAAATCTCCAGACTATCCTTACAATAAGCCTCAGTTCTTTTCTGGCAAAAGCATCCCTAGAGATGAGTGAGCATTTAATCTCACCATGCATTCTTTTTCTGGACTCTGCTGAAAATGCCTTAGCTTAATGCCAAATCTGTATGAAGCACTTTCATATTTATCTCAGACAAAAATAAAAAAGAGAATTTTACTAACTATACACATTGGCATAAAATGAATTATGTATGCCTTGATAGTTGTAAAAGGTAATTTCTTAACGGGGAATTAAGATGGAAGTGATATCTCTGTTGTAAATTAATACCTATTAAAATATTATTTATTGTATGAACTGTAATATCACTGCAATGGCTTTTCCTAATTTTCTGTATTTCAAATAGATGCAATACAAACACTACCATGTCTGTGTCTCACTTCCAGTCACAGGTACAGAAATGATGGTTTGCATAGAATTAATTAAGCTTTGGAAGAGGAATCCATGAACTCCATAGAATATTTAAACAACTGAAAGACTGTTTATCAGTTTAAATTTCACTGCTAAGGGAAATCACATTTAAAATTAATAGATGAAACAACTTATCTAATAATCAAACAGCAGAGCATTGTAAATTTCTTGCTATTATGCAATAAATAGGAAAATCATGATATGCATGTTTGCCTCACTGCTTATGACCACTAGGAATTAGATCACATTTTATGGCACCTAACAGTAGCATTAGTTTTCCCCACATATATGACTGCTGTTCTGAATGTTGTCTATCTTCATTATATATATTCTAACAGATAAGGCTTCATGTAAAAGAAAAGTTTAATTATATTTTTTTTTTTGCATTTTACTTTCATCTGTTCATTCAAATCTATAGATAAAAATCTTACCACAAAGCTTAGTCTGGAAGGCAGAGGTCAGTGTTTCAATCTGGCTGAAATTAGCAACAAGAAACACATGCTCTTCATGTGGTTCACTCCCAATGGACTTCAGAGTGTTCATATCCACTCTTCCCACGCCAATGGCAAAAATTAGAATTCCTGAGTTACGTGCTTTAGCAGCAATCTCTGCCACTGGATCTTGAGGTCTCCCATCTGTCACTATCATGATAATTCGGGGCACATTCTGCCTCAGAGGTCGAGCTCCTTCTGACTCTGAGAATGCGATGTTCACTGCGTACTGCAGAGCCAGTCCCGTCATGGTGCCAGTGGAGAGGTGCATCATCCTCTTCACTGCTCTTTCAATATCCTGCTTCCGCCTGAAGGTCTTCAGCGAGAACTCCTGCTTGACTGTGCTGCCATACTGAATCAGACCTACCCGGGTGGCATCAGGACTGATGTCCAGGAACTGCAAGATGGTTAAAATGAACTCCTTCACTTTTTCAAAGTCATAATGGCGGACACTGCGAGAGCTGTCAATGATGAAGACAAGGTCCAGATGTTTGTTGTTGCAAGTATTTTCTAAAAGGCAAAATGCAAACAAAAATACTTTACAAGAATTTCAAAATGCAAATAAGTTTGGGTTGACTGACTAAACAAACACCCTGACAAGTGCATTGAAAATTCAGGAAAAAGCGGAGATATCAGAACTGAGGCTACATAGGCAATAAAAATTTGTTCTCCAGTAAACAAAAAAGAACTTGCCTGTTACATGATCATTTTATGTATTTGTGCGTATGTGTTTGTGCATGAGATCAGTGCCCAGAAATGGTTAATGGCAGTGGAATGGGTAGACAGAATCACAGAATCATAGAATGGTCTGGGTTAGGGTTAGGGACCTCAAGGATCACGCAGTTCAACCCCCCTGCTATGGCCAGGGACACCTTCCAATAGACCAAGTTGATGAAAGCCCTCTTCAACCTGCCCTTAAAAACCTTCAGGAATGAGGCATCCACAACTTTTCTGGGCAACCTATTCCAGTGTTGCACAGTGAATTTCTGCCCTATATCTAATCTAAACCTGACCAGTTTTAGTCTATTGTTAGTTTATTATGCCTTGTCCTATCAGTACATGCCCTTGTCAAAAGTCCCTCTCCAGGTACTGGTGCCACACCCTGTTGTGTCATTGTTGTGATTTTGCC
>JAWWEE010000074.1:129039268-129067588 GCA_035221455.1 Xenops minutus | reverse complement strand
CTCAATTTTCACAGAGGGTGGAAATGCCTCCTGAATTACATATTTACTATTTGAGTGGGCTGCACTCTGATGCTTTTTGTGGTAGTCCCTGAGAATTTAGAAATCTAATACTCATGATGCAGAGTGGTATCAATCCTCCATTACAAAGAGGTAAAACAGAACACTAAGAAATCCAGGTCAAAAGCATGTGTTAATTGCACTGACTGATAAGAGACATGAAGAGACTAATTTTTCAGGGAACTTGGCATTAAGCAGCACTTTGCATGTACAAAATACAGTTTTCAGTGACGTCAACTGCAGCTGTGAGTGCTCAGCACTTCTGCAAATCAAACCCCATGATTTCAAACACATAATTAATGGCCATCTGGTAAAAGTTTCGTGTATTGGACTAGCTCAGCATAACACAGAAATTCTGTGGCTACAGCAGAGTGAAAATCCTGTTGTCTACAGTGGCAATGAACTTGGCCAAAAGACCACTCATACACTCCCTGAAATCTTCTATTTCAGCTGTCAGCAGTCTTTCTTTCCAAGAGCCACTGAAGCAGAAATATGACAGAGTATGTCTATATCTGACAATTGCACAGGCCAAGCTATCATAGATAACAGCAGAAGTGAAGGCTGGCTGCCCTCTGGGCATGCTACAAGCTTTCTGGGTCCCTGGGTAATCCTCTGGCTTCTGCTCAGCATCCTTTTCTGAAAGAATATGAGACATATGCATGATGAGAACAGATAGGGACTAACCATTCACAGTAAGCCGGCATGTAGCAGGCTTAAAGCAAGTGTGGGAGGTGAGCCAGGAGCCTTGCCACAGAAGACAACATATGGAAATAGATTAAAAGGACTTTGACAGGATGCTAATGGAAAGAAATTAACTGAGGTTTAATATTTACATTAAAGACTCCTCCAAACCAGGAAATCCTTGAGTCACAAAAGCACGGTAGCTCAGGCAATACCTGCAGGTAGCATTGTTTTATCCTTGAACTATTTCACATGCATCTAGTTTTGATCTCTGTCAGACACAGAACACAGGGTTAGATAGACCTATGGCTTCAATCAGTATACCTGCTCATCTTCTTAAATTCCTATTGCTATGAATAAATCTGTGAGGTATGTAGTTGTCTGTTTGTCTGCCTGGCTTCAAATATTAAAGATAGCAAGAATTATCATCGAACTGCAGTGGCATCCTCCTTTTACTAAGCTGAGATACCCCTAATCAGTAATTTGCCTTACTGCCCAACCCAATTAAATTCCCAGTGCACTCTCATCCATGTTGTGCAGTGAATGAGGCAAATGCTTGGTGGAAAAGTAGCATTTGACTGTATAATTAAAGGTCATGTCATACTGCACAAGTACAAGTGGGCCAATCAATCGGAAAACCTCCGTCTGTAGTCAAGCCTTTAAACAAGTTCACTTGTGACTGCTGACGAACACTCATCATGCACTTCTGCCAAGGCAGGGGGTGAGAAGGATGCCTGTTTTCACTGGTTAGCTCAGAGGCCTCTTTCATAGATTACCAAGAACATTCATTGGCATAGAATAAAAATGACTGCCTGGATTTATTCATGTGCACTCTACAGTATGGCTTTATTCATAAGTGCAGGAATAAGCTTGGGTTGCTTATTCTTTCAAAATCAGAGCAGATTGAATGCAAGCCAAGTGGAGCAGAAACAAAATTCCAGTTCTAATGGGATACAGATATCCTGACACAACTATTTTCCGTATTATTATCTTAATTATAATTATTCTTACAGATATATAATTATTAATTACCTTTACTAATATAACATGAAATACAAAGATAATGCTATGTTATGATTTGTGGGAGCAGAGCAAGAAGAAAGGAAGATAATTTGAGAAAAAAGGGCTAAAAGTATGTGTGTATATGCGGGGAAGGACAGACAGGGAAGTAGAGTAAAATGACTGCTATTTTATTTCGCTTAAAATATTTCAGCATGGATTCACTAAGTGTAAATCATGCTTGACCAATGTGATTGCCTTCTACAATGAAACAGCTGCCTAATAGATGAAGGGAGAGCAGCGGGTATTGACTACCTCTACTTCAGCAAGGCTTTTGGCACTGTCTCTCACAACATCCTCATAGGCAAAATCAGGAGATGTGGACTGGCTGGGTGAGCAGTGAGGTGCACTGAGAACTGGCTGAACAGCAGATCCCACAGGGTCCTAATTAGTGGCACAGTTGAAGGCCTGTCACTAGTGATGTCTACCAATGTCCAATATGGGGCCCAGTATTGTTTAACTTATTCATCAATGACTTGGATGAAGGACAGATGCCTCCTCAGCAAGTTCACTGATGACACAAAGCTGGGAGTACTGGCCGATACCCCAGAGTGCAGCCCTTCAGAGGCACCTTGAAAGGCTGGAGAGATGGGCAGAGAAGAACCCTGTGAAATTCAATGAAGGTAAGTGCAGGGTCTTGCATCTGAGAAGGAATATACAGTGTATTTCAAAACTACTTTGACCAGCAAGGTTCTAGCTATAAAAATACCAAACATTTGCAAATTAAAATGTATTTAAAATCTTTGTCTTCTGAATTGGTGGGAATTCTTAATAACCCTGTAATTATCAAAGTTCATTTAACTGAGACAGGCTCAATGAAAAATAAAATGTAACTCTTTTATAGACCAAAAATCCAGCTTGGTGGTATTTTGAGGAGTTGCAATCAGTAATGACTCAGATCTAAACACTCATTCCCTCAGATAAACTTTCAGTGATAGCTTTTTAGCAGTTCTATGCTTTTGCACTTGCCCTGTAAACTGTAATCTGTTCCTCTGACGAGTTCTCATTTTAAACAGGGAACTTTCTCACAATTTTGGCAAACATCTTCATACTCAAAAGTAACTCCCTTCTACTCTTCTAATGAAAAGTGACATACTCATTGAAGAGAGCTACTCATCCATAAACCTGCTTCTAAGTCAGCAGAGGTTTTGTATTGCCAACACAAAAGTTAAAGAAACCCTCATTGTGAGTTGTATTATCCAAGGGAGAGGCCAGGAGGGGAAAAACAAAGACAGGAGGAAAGATCAAGTCAGTTGTAAATACGTTCTCCTCCTCCATTCAGTATCCACTTTGTAAATGACAGTTACAGTGATGCCACCATTGCAAAACTAACAATGCAATGACTTTTCAGTTCTACTTGGAAGAATTCAGCTGGGATCCAATTCCTGAGAGATACATAAAACAAAGGTTTAAAGAATATTTCAGATTGAGCATCTTAATTTCCTCTAAACCTGAAAATTCTGTTAAATTATTTTCTCTGATGCCTTCAGGTTTCCTTCTACTCCTTCCTCAAAGCAAATTATGCTCAGGACTGAATCTCTGTTTTGGCTTTGATAAAGTTCACACTGCTTTGATTTTACTCACTCACCCAGGGTCCATGTCTGAGACCATGTTTCTACCCTCTCAGCTTCTTTCGAACACATTCCCTTAATACAACTAATACACCAGGGAGTTTTCCTGGTCATTGGAATTGACCAGGCTGTTAAGTCATTAGAAGAGTTCCTGATACTGTTGTCCGAGAACAATTCACATTTTCTCAAGCAATCCTCTGGCATGAAACGGGAAGCAGCACGAGCCAGGGCTCCATCCCATGTGGATGCAATCTCTCTGTGAGCTCAGGGCACAGAAGGAAGCTGTTTAGAACCACTGGTCTCAGTGCCAGAGAGCAGCCTAAGGCACCAGCTAAGCTCAGAGGCCAGCTGGACTGCATCCACAGTGTTCAACTCACCTTCCCACTAAAATAGAGTGCCTGTATGCAAGATGCCTACTGGAAATAAACCATGTAGGGATTACTCGCTGTAGCCTCTGAATCATGCATGGGGATTGCTTGGGGATTGATAGTCACTGCGGGCCACAGACAGCTCCAGCCATTTAACAGCAACGATTATGGTGGAGTTCCAGTGTCCAAGAATGTCCCTGTCACTGTTTAATTTCCTCAAACATTTCCATTTGGGGATAATCAAACTGAACACACTCAGAAAGGACCCAAGTTTTACTTGGTGATTTTTCACAATATTTTTCAAGCTGGCTCTCTTGAAAGGACTGCTTGTCTAAAAATGAGTTATTTTCTGTTGTTGTCCTACATCTTTATGACTCCTAAATACTTTTTTATTTTTTTAATCTGGATATTACTTATTTCGTTATGTACACTTTTTATTCTAATAGATGGATAAATAGAATTTATCTATATATAATATAATATATAATATACAGATATTGTAATATATTACAATATATTTAGCTATATATTATAATATATTGTAATATATTATAATAGAATGGATAAATGTTAAAGAATGCTATTGTATGCAAAGCAATAGGAGATCAGTTCAATTTGGTAAACACTACCACAAAGTGAAAACACTAAAAGATGTTTGCTATAGAGTAAGACAATTTAAGCAAAAAGAATGGATTACATCAGTTAAGAAAAAATGAGATCACAGAAAAATTATTGCCTGAGCAGGCTTTAATGGCAATTTTAAGATTTTGTGTCTCTTAGTTCACTCCACAGTAACGTATATACAAAAAATTACATGTCCTATGACACTGCCAGCAGTAACACCAGGTTTATTTTTAGATTTTATCTTTGAGTAACAGAACAAGTCTTCACTCACAATTAAATAAAAGAGGATAAAACTATTCTCCCAGTCAGAATATTACACAACTTCTTCCTAAATTTATCTTCTTTCTTTGCCACTTTATGATTTAATTTTTCCTCTAGCCCTCAATCTTACTTGCTTACCTTCTCTCTGCAACTTCTTTCTTCATAAATCTCTGTATAACTCCTACCAGATCTGTTTCAAAATGTATGAACCTTCTGGGTGTCAAATATTTTTAGTCGAAGTCCACAATTTTACTTTTTCCTAGCTAAATAACCAGCCAGAAAGATTGTGTTTGACAGGTTCTCAGATATTTCCAAATGATATTAGTTCATCGAGAAGGTTTAATCTTTGTCATACAATCATACAAGTAAACAAGACTCAAATTTTCAATTTGTTCATAAATATACCAAGTAAAAAATGCTTTGAAAAACTCATTTTGTGATTTTAGCAAAGAATAAATGAAGACCAGTAATCCCAAGCACTTTTTGTCTCCAGTAAGACATTCTGAGCAAGTCAGCTTCCCCTCTCTTTTTTTTTCTCATTTTAATTCAAAGAAGGGTAGTGTATGGTATGGTGCATTTCAGACACAATCATACCTAGTTCCTGAAGCAAACATTAGAAACTGCTCAGTACCCCTTTCCTAGCACACATGTGTTCTGCACATGGTTCTGCAGGTGACTCCACCTCTTGCCAGCTCCGGGACAGGCCCTGGATCCAAGAACTGACCCTCTACTCCCTGGTCCCACCCTTGCTCTGTGCCTTTCCCCAGCCACACAGGCCTATGGCTCTAATCCAAATATTCACTACGAGTTTGGCAGCTCATCCATTCCTCTTTACAAATTTCTTCATCTGGGAACAATCCCTAAATGGAAAACAGCCTCCAGACATTTCCTTGTTGCCGCTGACAAAATTTCTTCTGCACTTCCAAAATTTCTGGGAGAACTGTACAGTGGAAGGCTCTTGTCCAGAGATTTCCATTTCCTTCTACATGCAAATACTTCATTATTAGTCACTTCAGAAGGGTCCATTACTTTGTTCTCATTTCACCTCACTATTTCTATTCCTTCCCTGTCGTGCTTTTCAAAATAACAAGGTCATTATTAAGTCTCTCTACTTCCAGAGTCCCAAAAGAGTATTTCTCCATTTCTTTAACAACACTCATGCTGTTTCTGTCATGAAGTCAAAGTATGGTGTAGGGATATTCTCAAGTTTCTTAGTTCTTTTTGCATGTTTCAGCTGTTCTGAAATGGAAACTATTGGGTTTCCTGACAGGAGTCAAACCTGCTTTCATGGTCAGCAGGACCAGGAAACAGGTTGTTTTCCTGCCAGGCAGCGGAACACCTGGACATATGGATAAAGAATGCTGATATCCCCATGCACTGGCAGCATCAACATGTACCCACTGTTTCCTGACACAAGCCAGTGTTATGTGCTTTCACCTTAGGATAACTTAACACCCATGAGAGAGGAGGAATTAATTTTCTGAGCCATGATGGAGAAACCTCGTGGCACACACAGTTAATGCTACTTTGCATCCAGTTCCCACAGGCGGCCTGAAGGCACTTACTCTGATTGTAACTGTCTTTTCCTGCACTCATCTGTAAAACATCAAATCACGACCAACAGAAAAAGGGTAATTACATGGGAGAAGATGATCTTTGTATCTTTCTTCTTGAAGATCTGAAACTCCTCTTTCCTGAGCTACTCAGGGCATTGTTGGAAGGACACAGAAATTACTAAAGAAGGAACAGATAGAGAAAGTAAACAACTGTTAGTAGCAGCACGGAAAACTTAGATAAAAAATGTGACCTTATTGAGTTAGTGCTGTGCTGCTTTCAGGATATTAGCATAATGTTTTAAAAAGTCCTATCCATACTTTTTTTTAAAGTCACTCATGCCTTTGTTTACGGGGGAAGCTGTTAGCAACCTCAACATTACTCATTGATCAGCTGACCTGAAATCACATATTTCTGTCCATTGGTAACAGCCTAAGTATTAGACTTTTTTCCAGAACAAATTCAGAAACAGCACAGGGGGATAGTGCTGTATACCATTTCCCCCTGTTTCCCAAAACATCTGGGACATCATGCCCACTGGCAAACCAGTAGTTCTACCACTTCAGCAATACTTAAATAAGTAGATGGTGTCTTCAAGCTTCTGAAGCAATTTAGATGTTGTCTTCATTCACAGTAATGCCTGATTACCCATGCATGCCTATAAAATGAGACAGTCCTTAAGTTATGCAAATGCTGTTTCCAGGATTTTCAAGTTAATTTTGCACATATGTGCTTTTTTTAATTAAGAAGCAAAGTACAATGAAGTCAAAAACACCACGCTCCTGAATATCAGTGCTCTTTCTTTTGGCCTGATCTTTCTTCAAGACAAAATACACAAAGGAGGTTTTGAGCTCCTTTAGAACATACACAAAACAACAGTTTGTGATTTTACTCATTAAATTATTGTCAAGGCAAACTCTTTTTCAAACAGAAATGGCATTTCACAGTAATTTGTGGGGGTTGTAACAAACAAATTCAGAAATACAAAGATCATTTGCTGTTGAGTTCATGACTCAGGTTTTTTCTGTAGTAGTAGGTAGACATGTTTTCCTCCTGTGGAAAAATTACAAATTACTTTTTTTAAAAAAAAGGAAAAGGAAAAAGAGAAAAAGAAGGCAAAAAGGGGGCAAAGTTAAAAGAATAAGAAAACAAAACACAGAAGAAGGGAAGAATGAAAGAAGGAAAAGACTTTGTTAAGAGGAAATACTTACACATTAAAGAAATACAAGACAATTTTATGTGATGCTAGAAATAGAATTATATCCCATCTAACTTATATTACTGAAATGCCTTAGAGGTGGCTTAAAATTGAATGTACTTTTGATACATTATTTGAAAACTAATAATGAATACTAAATAAAAGGGTTGGCAAGCATAATGTTGTTCTGTGGTTAAAAATTCCTAACACAGACCAAAATCCAAACTTTCTGATCTCCATGATAATTGGCTGCAGATGAGCATTAGGACACAAGTTCCTGGGGTCTGTCATGGTCCCAGCTAGCCCTCATGGCTCATTAGTTGGGCCTGTTTAAGGGGTAAACAGCTGCTGCAGGGAACAATTGGCTGAGCAGGAATATGATTGCTGTCCAGATCTCGCCTTCTCAGACTCCAGGTCCTCTGTTGGGGCTGGATAGGCAGAGCCTCAGCACAAACAAGGCTGCCAAGCCTCAAAGCCACAGAGAAAGGGTGTCCTACTGTGCATAAACCCCAGAAATCTGAAAGAGGAGCTGCTGCGGGGGAGAGGCCAACATCTGAGAGATTAAGATGAAAGTTGAAGTTTTGAGACTTGATATAAAGTCCCAGGGAGACCTCTCAACTATTGAAACAAACACTACTGGGAAGCAAAACACACCATTGTTAGTATTGCCTTGAGGCACAAAGATTGTAATATGTACCTATGCACCTCAGAAGGAAGAAACAGGTGATTTCACAGACTGTAAAATGCTTTGCTTGCTCTTTCCAAGTATAACAAGCTTCTATTTATATGGCAATTTTATGTTTTGATTAGAGAACTGAGAGGTAAATAAATTGAGGGGGTATTTGATTAGCTTGTATCCTTATAAAAGTTTGGTTAGGATTGTGCTTATACTTTAACTAAGCACATGATAATTCAAAAGATATCATTTGCAACCTCTTCCTACCTTTATCATTTGACATGAACAGTTTTCATCTCCCCCACTAATATACCAGTATAGAATGTCAAACACATTCTGTAGTTACTGTGACAGGATTCTGACTTTACTTGCAATATAGACTTCATTTACAACAATTCTACTTAACATGCCTGAGGACAAAAAACTTGGCAGGGTTTCATTTATGTGAAGAAATAACAAATGCACACATGTTGAGGCTATGAATGAGTTTCTCACAGCAGTTATCAGCTCATGCTGGCTCAACAGTCGACATTAGCAGAATTTAGAGATCTCTGGCCAGCTCTTTGTGCATAAATGTACAACAAATTCCACCAAAACTACACAGGAATCTTATCTGCACTCCACAGAAGCATCATGGGTTGGATGCACTTTTGTCATATATTTTCCCCTCTGATTTGCAGCCAAAATAACTAAGAATGGTTAAGCTGATAATGTTATTAAGTCCTAAACTTACATACACTCAAGTGGAATAAGAACTCAACTGTAATAATTGGATATAAGAATGTCTGGAATAATTTTAACTGACTCTAGCAAGTGATTTATAAAGCTAGTGAGTACTTAATTTTACTTCCCTTCATATTATTGTGGGTTTTTCAGAATGCTGAAATTTTACTTTGCTTGTTTTATAATAAATGATAAAGATGCAGTAGAGCCTAAGTCCCAAATCCTCTTCAGCAAAAAAGCCCATAACATCAAATACCAAAAAGAGTGCTACATCTTGCAAGGACTGAATACATATTGTTACCAAGCATGGAACCTGCTGAATGGGGCTGTGGACTGTGGCCTGAAAACACAGTATGGAAATTGCCACTCTGGAGAACTGACGCAGCTCTTCCTCTGTCTGCTTAGGTGTAAAGCCCATTTCACTACATCTGAAGGGAATCAGCTGATGTAACAGACATAACTTTATAATCATGTATCAAGAATATTACTGTTTTTCTTTGGTATTCAAAAAGCAATGCTAAGCTGGCAAACTGCTTTCAGCCATCTCTGTGTAATCCAACAAAGCAGCTGTGCTCAAAAGGAAAAATGATTTTGTCTGAGAACTAAAAACTCTTCAGAGCTCTCTTGAAGCCTTGAAAAGAAGATTTTAAAATAAAAGAGTAATTTCCTTTAATGAATCAAGATAAGGTCAAAGATCCAAACTCAGGATAAAATTACTGATGAAGGAAAGAGAAGGCAAAATTTAGTTCATATGTCAAGTAAGGGTAGAGGTGACTGCCCTCTGCTGCAAATGGACCATCTAATTTCCTTCTGTTGTTCCACAAGGTCTTGCAGAACTATGGAAATGATCCTTTAAAACATACAATGCAATACATGTACTTAAAACAGTATCTGCCACCAATCTAATTATTTTATTACCTGAAATACCTGTATATTTTCTATCTAATAGGCTGCAAGATGAATTAAGAATTTGTTAAAAATGATTCATTTGGAACAACTGACAAGTTTTTAATACTTGGAAGTCTGATTAAGTGCTTAAAGAAAGAAAAACTTACAAAGCAGCTTGGCTTTCAAGGGCCATATAGAGAAAACTCCAAAATGCTGATATTCAATCAATCCTTGTATAAAATATTTCAGATATTTAAAGGAAATTGTTAGCTATAGCAATAATAGTTTTACACAACCAGCTACAGAAACATCTGCCAAATTAAAAGAACACACACTGAGATTTAGTTGAAAGACTGAGGAAAAGAAAAAAATATGTCTTTTCAAACAGATCATTCCTTCTGAAACATTTCTTAATATGTATAGACTATTAGCCCTAACATAACAATTAAGAAACCTATGAAGTATTAGTGCATGGCTGACGCAAAATTAAATCCTCCAAAAGCTGGATTTTTCATCCATTCCAATTTGCTTATTTACTTGTCAGTTTCCAGGATCCAGGACTTTTACTTCAGTACGTGGACACAACTAGTATTTTACCAGTTACTAGTTATCACAGCAGTACAATACTGTTTTAAAAATTGGTGAAATAAAGAAAAAAGGAATAAAATTATTTTACTTACATAGCATAATCCTTCATTTGAGTCCTAAAAAGCTTTTCATTCCTAAAAAAACAGATGCCCACCAAAAAAACCCCTCAATCTGAACTTTTATTACTTTTCCAGGTACCTGGTGGTTCTTTACAGCTATATTGCTCCTTTTTTGTCTGCCAACCAAGTCTTTTCATTACAGCAGCAGTTGTTGTCATCACTGCTCCTTACAGTATGCATATTATATAGAATGAGACAATTTCTAATCCCTGTTAAATTGCTGGAATTCTGGAATGATTTTATTAAGTCTATTGACTTGATGTAACTGAGATCATGGTTTGGCCGTGTTCTTTCTCATGTCATCTAAGGAGCACTACAGCTTTCCAGCAGAGTGGCATGCATTTTACACATTCTGTTCTTCACAGAGAGGAACGTTTTTACCATGCTCTGTTTCTATACAGGGCTAAATCTGAAGCAGGTGACCTAATTTATTGAAACAGAATGCAAGGCCCAAGGGTCTGACTCCAAACTGCCACGTACTTTTATGGGCTGGAGCAGAGAACGTCCAAAGTTTCTTGCATCATTTAATGTCTTGAAAAGGTTCTTTAGCCAGAGCTGCCAAAACTGTTTGCATCCTTCATATGCTAAACTGAATAGGGATCCAGAAGTTTCCAAATGCAGGGACCAGAAATCTTTTGGCTTTTGAGGGAAGAAATAAATAATTTAATCTATACATTTTGATTTCTATTGAGTGCTAATCCTTTTTGTATATTTTCCACTATCTGAAATATGAAAAAAAGGCTATAAAAGCAATTTAAAAAATCACAGGGGGGAAAAAGGCAAGCTGAGAAATATGACACTTTCAGTTTCTACACATAACACCTTGCCTTTGCACTCATTTTCTAGAGAGATGAGCAGTTTATTTCTTAAAGTAATAAGCTCACTTAGGGTATTTGCTGGGAACCCTAAAATATTCAGGAATAGCTCCTATATAACCACATTTTAGAATTTAGGATTTTAGAAAGCTTAAGATTCTTTTTAAGTAAGGTGTGAACGTGGGTAGTTATTTCTGCTGTTCTATATCCACGTTTTCTGGTGAACTAGATCCCTAGAGCTGTGGCTTTCAGCCAGCAGTTGCAGAACCCCAAGTGTTTCAAGATAACATCTATTAGTTTTGAGAAAGATGAGGAAGAAATGGAAATCTGTTGAAATTTGTTTAAAATTTGTCCTATAGGAATTGAAAACCCATATTTTAAAGTTATCGGAGTGGCCCTTTATGGAATTTTACATTATTTAAAGGATTACATTTTGTCTGGAGAAGAGTTTCACTGATAAAACTTGATGCTCCCCTCTCTGTCACACATTCTCACAAGTTCTGGCTTGCTTTCTTCTTTATTCCAAATATATCTTCTGCAGGACATTTCACATTCCTCATGTTCACCTAGGTTAGGTGACCTTCATGGAGAGACAGCCCACTTACCACCTCCCAGTGGCTGGAGAGAGGTATCTGAGTGTTAGAACTACTATTAATGTGAATCATTAATCCCTAATGATAGGCGATGTCCAAACCCCATCCATGCTGTGTTTTCATAATTTGACAATTACTTTAAACAAAGAGCAAAAGAAAGTTATTCTAAATCACAAACTCTTAGGAGATGAAAAAGTTGACCAGCAGACTGCTTGATGATGTAGAAGTGATAATCAGTGAGAGAGATGAACCTAATATTTTAAAATATGACAACCACATACTAAAACTGTTCTATAGATTCTAAAACTATCTTCAGATTTTTGGTAAAAAAAGGAAAAGTGCTACTCATTGTAAATAAAATAAATCTGACAAAATTAACAAATGAGTATGCAATTAGCATTGTAATGACAAGCTTAATTTCTATAGCCACAGATTTCCATTCAATCATCTTTACATACGTCACATATAGACAGCCAAAACTTTTTGGCATGGAGAAAAGCACATTTGACAGAACCTCCATGGGCCAATATGTATTTTCTCTAAATACTGAAAACAAAGTCTTTTTTTAAAATAAGCCAACAGTCCAATTTATGTCATACCACTTACATAAAGTAAATCTAGTACCCCAAAAGTAAACACCTTCTCTCAACAGCTGCTAACTGGCCAACAAACCTTATCATATTCCTGCTGACAAATGAAAATCCCCTTTTTATTATAAACTAATTCAGCCAAGGTTTGGCCAGCTCCTTATGCCTTTTACTGTTCATATTTGAGATAGCTTTCAGTAGTGGAGTTCTGGGGATTTTTGCGTGTAACTTACCTAGTAGAGACTGTGCATTAACATCCCTTCTTTGGGTGAAACGTCTTCCAGGGAGATCTTTTGCCATGACAGTGGAAAGCAGAGTGTGTGCAAATAGCAGAAAGAAGCATGCAATCATTTTCTTCATCTTCAAGAAACAGAGGGACATTCAAGGATGTGAAACTGCAATAGAGAAGAGGAGGAGATAAGTTCTTCAATTACATAAAGAGATACTCTTCAACCATGTCAGCCACCCAGCGGCATTGCTTCACTTCTATCACATACAAATATGCAGATACACTGGAATGCAATAATACCTGCAATTTCAAGAAATAAGTAGCAGTTGGCAGTCTTTGCATAGCATTTTTAAGTACTATTAGTTGAAGCTCATACGCAACATCTACAACCATTGATAATAATCAAGTGTTTTTAAAGCAAGAAAAGGAACTTTTGTTTCAGTCAGCCTGTCAGCATAAATGGGTTTGAGTGGGACACAAATATATTTTTGTTATTTCATTCAGCACTCTGTTGCATTTTTTCAGAGATTTAATAGTTTTTGTAGTCTGAAGGATTCTTGCATCAGAAAATCCCAGAGAATTAAAATTGAGAGAAGAAAATATATTTCAGGAACAGCAACTATAAATATGAACTGGTGACAGCTCATGATTCCTTTTCAGAAGGCAGTCCATGGCTGCTAACATGAAGATAATGGTGCAGGATGAATCTCGTTTATTGGAGTAGACTCCTGAGGACAGGCAAGGAGCTTGCCATAGGTTCTGAAGAAGTTTTGTCATACAGAGGAACAAATTGACAGGAAAAATTCCCACACTAAGAGATGATTCCTGACCAGGAGTTTATTATTGCACCACGAAAAGCCATGGCTGACTGCCCACAACAGAAAGCAAATATTGACAGACTAGTGGCTCATTTTCTGGCCATGTTCCCTTTGGTGGCTTCCTCAGATGGAGATTCCTTCTACCTTCCCCCAAAACTTTATTGTTGCAGCTGTGAAGACAGCATCCCACCTGAGCTAGATTCAGCACTGGAACTGATGATACGATGAAGAGCTCCCCTAGGTGTGCAAGAGATGGATAAAACCACCCACTTTCACAGCAAATAATTGTTCCAGCTGAAACTGAGTAGAACTTTTGAAGCAGTGCAAATTTTAACAGTAATTCCTGATGAAGTAACTAAGATGTTGAAAACAATTTCAACAGGGTCCTAAACCTGATAAGCAGATATGTAACAGAATGCAACTAAATGTAGTTCAGAAACATAATTTATTTTCTTTCCCACCATAAGGTATTCACTGGTAGAAAAGAAAATATTGAGTAAATATTTTCTCTCTAGCAAAGGTATTTTTTACATTACTCTTCAGTCTGTCCCTTTACATACTAAAGTATTTTTCTGACTATGAATCTATTTTTGCTTTTGTGCATCCTACTCAGCAACCTCAAATGCAAACACAATGTTTTGGTGTATATCCCAGAGAGAAAAATTAGTCTTTGCACTCAAAACATCCAGTCTTGCTTCAATGTTCAATATTATCCAGTAACAGGTAACACATGATCGAAGGATATTCAGACTAGGAAAGAGATGTAAATACCTGGTGCTTATAAAAACGGCCACAAAAATTTAAATATTTGGAGACCTAGCAGGATGGACACCAGGGTGGTACTACTGGTATTTTTTTCAGTGCTCTAATCAGAAACAGATGGAGCAGTGAGTGCAACACACTGCTGTGTGGCACACATGAAGAAGCTCCTAACAGAGAACAGACAACTGCTGCTCACAAAGGTAGAATCTGGTGAGGGCTGCTTGCAATACCTGCAGCTGTCTTGTAGAAGTTTGGTATAAAGGAGGAAATTCTCCTAGAAGATGGCAAGTAAATAGACAGGCTCTCTGCTCTTTTCAGGCTCCCCCTGCTCACTAACTGGCTGCTAGTCAAGAGCTGAATATTGCCATGGTGTGTTCTTACCAGTTTTACCTGTGCTTGCTTATCCATATACTCATACACCAGGGTAATTTTCCTGATTCACTGTTACAGATTTTCAACTTCCAAGAACTACAGTGTAAGAAGACTGAAAACTAAAACTGGGACTTCATCTTTAAAATACTTATTTCCTTTGTTGGACAGCAGCAAAACAAAACAAACCTGTTCCTACGCTTTCAAGTATCTTTTTGTGGAAGTCTCCTTGTAAGGGATTGATGGCTGTTTTAGACAGAGACACTACTGAATATTCAGTGTCAGTAGTGATAAACCAATGACCTTCTCCGCTGTTTGGTGTAGGTTATTAATATTTGTCCTCTTCACTGGGAGGACATCTTAAATAATATCATGGGAGTAGAGAGATGTTCTGAGGCTCATGACGAAGTCAGTGTCTTTCCATCTTTTACCCATTTCAGGAAAACTTCTTTTATAGAGACTCAGAAAATTCTCCCACTGGCCTGGAATACCACCTTTTTTTCTCTCAGATACCTTAAAAATGTACCTGTCTTTGCTGAGCAGGTTGTGCTGAAAAAGAAATTGGAAAACTAGGGTAGTAATATGTTTTAGCTCATGCTTTCTGCTCCTCTGGGTGGTCTCCCTCCTCATCTTGCAATACAAGCTCCCTTCCAAGGCTAAATCAGAACATAAACGCCACAAATCCCTACCTCTCCACTTTCTCCAATTACCACGAAAACTGGCAAAATGCACAGAACAGGAAATTCTCAACACTTACGTGGGACATCAACACCTTTAGTCTCTGCAAACAGTATTCCCTGTCCTGAATCCTATGTAATTTCTCCTCATAGATGGGAAGGAAAGAGAAGTCCAGAAAAGCACAAGAGGCAGGAGTTATTACCACTACAGAAGCTGCCTTCAGCTTTTCTTCTTTCATAGTTAAAAGAGACAGCCATTTACTTTTATTAAGGAGCCAGCAGATCTAACTTCAGTATTTTTAAGTTATAAAGAACATAAGTACATAGAAGAGAAACCATCTGGAATTTCTTTCAGCACTCCTTATTATCTATCCATTTTTAAGATAACAGGAAACTGATCAAATCAAAAGGTTTTACTGAAGCTAGAGAAATGACTGTCAATCTATATAAGTCAGTAAAATCTGTGTTTGTGTCCTCAAGTTAGCAAACACAGTGAGCTACTTGGAAAAACAAACAAGTTTTTATTACACAAAGACCACAAAATACTTCATTCTCAATCGCATCATCTCAGAAATTAAAAAAAAAAAATAAGGACTGCAGGCACTGTAAAGCCCTGTTAACTATCAGTTACAACATGTTCCAAGATACTTCACTATCCACAAGCCAGCACACGCATTACTAGTTCATTACTCATTAAAATCACTCTGTGTGGCACAGGCTTCAGGACATAGAGCATTAATAATTTCCTCTGTCTTCCTGGACCAGTTGCTGACACAGGCATTTTCCAGTTCTGAAAAACAGCTACAATGCCCCACGGAGTTCAACATCATAAGGCATCTGTCCCTAGCCATGCAGGTGTTGTGTGGGGGCAGCTGGCCACAATCAGGAGGATGATAATTAGCACATCAGAAAGAAGTACTTCTCTGGTCACTCTCACTCTCTGGTCATCCTGTTCCCCAAGAGATGGACTGGATTTTCTGTGACTCCTTGATGCACAAGAGGGGTTTTGCTAGGCTCAGCAGCACAGGACAGGTAGACCTATTCTAAATCATGACTGTCAGAAATACTGTTAAATCATGAAGAAGAAAGATAAGTTTTTAAATTCCTCACCTGCTGCTCAACCCTGACAGCAGGCACTATGTACACATGAGACCATGAACCCACCTATCACTGCACCATGTCCTGCAAATTATACTCGCTTGCATCCTTTACCTCTTTTTAGGAGATTAGCTTTGGCCATCATGCTGTTAGTAGTACCAGATGAACCTGAGAAACTCATTATCTAAAAGTCAATTAGTAATTCTGGTGTATTCAAAGACAGCCAACCCAAATGCAAACAGCTTTCACAGCAGCACAGCAAGCCACCACAATAATAAAAATAACTGTTGACTTGGCAACATCAGTATTTTAACAATCTGAAATAATGAGTGTCCAGACAGCACAAGTAATCTGAATCTGCAGAGGATTTAGGATCAGAAGTTGTATGCTCCAGTGCAAGAAGGCAAAGTCTTTGCATGAGTCCCAGAAGCTTCATGGCCAAACACTGCTGTTTTGTGTTTGCAGAAGGGCACAATTCTATCATGTGACAGCAATTTGTCTGTTCCAGACATATCTGTATAGTGATGAGGACAGGGCAACAACCAAGTCACAAAATCTTCCACCTTTGTTTCCTATGCTTCCATATGGTCCTCCTCATCCAGCACGTATCCCTACCTTGGCAACTAAAAGAATATTCCAGTGCTTTCTGCACTGAGAGACTCCCCTGCCTTGCATAGCAATTGGGCTGCAGCTGAAACTCCATCAGTATTTAATTATTCCAGCTGCTGCTACAAAAGCTCACAGCTGAGTTGCATCCTGGACTAATAAAATCAAATGTGACTAAACTAATTTAGATTTTGAAACAGTAAAGACCCAAAATGCATTATAGAGCAGTTCCTAGAAGGGGAGGTGAATGACATTTGGAAGTCAGATAAATATTCCCACAAACACAGCTCAGTCCATGATACCCATATGCAGAGCATAGCTGAAGGTGCTACAGCACACACAAGGGCAACCACATTCTGGATGCTGTCAGAAGAGTGTTAGGGATGGGGAAAGAACAGCTTGCCTACCCAAGCACAGAGATCAGATAAGCACACAAACATATTGAGTGTACACATTGAAACATACAGCATATCAGAAAGAGCAGAGATCAGCACTAAATTTTACTGTGAGGTATAAATATCATGGTAGAACTTTTACACAATGGACTCTGTTACCTAAAGGGCTTAGAGTATACATACTACATGTATAATTTAATTTTCTACAGCTCTAAGGAAATGAAGAACATTAAGGCATCTATTACTTAAGTCATTCATCTCAATGACACATAGACTTCCTGATATCACTGTTTTAAAATGAATAACTACTAAATCATTGAATCATAGAATGATTTAGGTCAGAAAGGACCTGTGTAGGCCATGAGGTTCAGATGAGCTGAAGCTGATGACCAGCTCAGTAATTTCAGAAACTCACCACATAAAAGTTAATGGTGGTGCTACAGAACAGTACCTCCATAGTATGATGTACTCTGCATATTTTCCAGTGGTCAGACTGCAAGCTCTAGCAGTGGGAATTCTTATTTTATGACAGCATCAACCTCCATGTTATAATTTTCTTCAGTTGCCACTTGGACAATAGACCTTTTCATTATCTTGTTCTTTTGAGGAAGACTCATTTGCACTTTTTGGTACTGAATCTGATACAGAGGTCAGAGCTTCCTGTATGTTCCCAGAAGAGTGGCATGGGAAAATTGAGAAACATCACTTTTACCATGAAGAGTAGGTATTTTAATGAAAGCATATATTATATGACATATGATACATATGTGGGCTGCTTAGTTTTGTCTCTGTGAAGTACAATCAGAAACCATAATAGGCTGTTAACTGCAGACAGAAAGGTTTTTTAAAAAAGAAAAAAAGGATACAATAATTCTGAGACATTTTCAAAGTGACACTGACCCCAGCACCAGTGTAAACCAATAATCTGGAGACCAAAAGCACTCTATTCCAAATACACTTTCCTCATAAAGAAAACACTAACAATGAGTACACTGTATAAAACGAACCTGTTAATGATACCCACATTATAATTAAGTAGTGCTTAGTTGTTTTACCCTCCTATGGAGATGGTTTATAAGGCAAAGGAGAGTATTTTCGACTGATCAGCCTTTCCCTGGTTTGCCTGTACTGAGTAAAACATCTTTTACTATCACAGCTGGGTCCCAGCTCATAAGCACTGGAACATGTGCTGCTTGTTCATGAGAAATCACAGTGAAGTCAATGGAAGGACTCACATAAAGTAATTAGGTGTGAATATTGAGTGCAAGATGCACTTACCTGCAGCTTTGTGTAACTGTTGCATTTTCTAAAGACATAAATCAAATTTCATTTGATGAACATAGTTATAATCACAGTGATACACAGTACATGAGGAAAAGTTTAGAAAATCTGGTGCTTAAAGCTGATACATCTATATGAAAAGTGTAATACTCCAAAATTATTTTGTAGATTTGGTAGGATTTAATGGAAAACCATATGTGTATTTTACTAAACTTCTGACTTAAGGAGAATTTTAGATGGGATACAGTTTGATAATTCTTCTGAAGTAGTCAGCTATCTGATAAGAAGCATAGCTATTAACATGTGACACAGCACATCACTTTTTCATATCTTAATCAGGATCATTTACCCTTTGAATGATGGTCCCAAAAGCAAACTCAAGCCTTTAGGAAGTACTACATAAATCAGTAGGTTGCATTCTTCCCTCTCAGTCAACGCTCTAAACTAGTGTTTGGCAGTGACAGAGGCCAGTCTGTCACAGAAAGAACTGTCTTCTGAAACAGGAATATGTGGTCATTAAAGATGCCACGATAATTTTTATCAGATTAACGAGCACCATCTAGGCTGGGTTTCCAGGGTAGGCACACTAGAAGCAGCAAGCCGTTCCCTGCTCCTTCCACGTCCAGCACCCGCAGCGCTCTCAGGAAGCCCGGGCACTCCCGCCCTGCATGTCTGCGGTGAGAACTGCAGCACGGAGCTACCTGCGGGTCCCCGGCACGGCGATAAACCTCACCCTGTCCTGCTGCGACCTGCTGAAGACACCTGCAGGCTACTCACTGACAGATGTGTCTAGGCGAAGTTCGGCTCCGACTTCGCGCTGATTCTAAAACACAGCGAGTCTTTTTCCTTACAGCAGATAGACTGTAAAACGAGTTACCGCGGCATGCACGGGGAACAGGGTAGAGGAGGAAATTTTCTCAGACTCAGGCAGCCCAAAGGAAAGGGAAACCTTTCTCCTGCGGCTGCAGCACGAGCAGCAAACCCACTCCGGAGGGACCCAGCGGGGGAACATCCCCCCCAGCCCCGGACGCCGCCGCGGCCCCTCGTCCCGGCCTCCCGTTCCCCGCCGGGGCCCCCCGACACGGGGCACGGCCGCTGCTCGCCGGGATCGGGACCGGGACCGGGACCGGGACCAGGACCGCGATCCGGATTGGGGCCGGGGCCGGGGCCGGGGCGGGGGTGTGCGCGGTGCCCCGGGCGGGGCGGGAGGCGAAGGGGGTGCGGTGCCCGGGGCGGAGCAGGGCAGGGCAGGGCAGGGCAGGGCAGGGCGGGCTGGGTTTACCTGCGGGGCTGGCGGGGCCGGCGGGCTCGGCTCGGCGCGGGCAGCGGCGGCGCCGGGAGCGGAGCGGGAGCCGGACGGAGCCTGGAGCCTCCTCCCTCCTCCCCCCGGCGCGGCCCCGGACGGCGCTCCCCGCCCGCCCCCCGGGAGCGGCCGAGCCCCGGCTCAGCCCTGCGGGGGAGGGACGGCGGGCACGGAGATCCCGGAGCCCCCGGGGGGAGCCTGGGCTCCTCCGGCACCAGGGACGCGGCCCTGCTCCTCCCTTCCTGCCCCGCGAGGGACGGGGGGGCTCTCCCGCTCCCTCCCGCCCCCCGTGAGGGAACAGGGACATCGACGGCCATCAAGGAGCAGGGGCGTCGGCTCCACGCGTTCCTGCTGGGGTCGAGGGACAGGGGACCCGCTCCCTCCCGCCAGCCCCGGCAGGAACACGGGCTGCCCGCCCCCCAGGGATCCCTCCGGGGCTCCCCCCGAGCTCCCTCCGGGGCTCCCCCCGGGCTCCCTCGGAGCTCCCTCCGCCCCGCACACCTCGGCCGGTTCCTCCGTGCCGGAGCGGTCCCCGCGCTGTGCCGGGGGCGAGGGCGCTGCTGCAGCCCCGAGGGGCAGTGCCTGCCCCGAGCCGGGGGCTCTCCCGCGGAGGGCAGGGCTGCGGTCGCCGTCTCGATCTCGATCTCGGTCCGGCGGCTCAGAGCATCCTCCCCGGCCAGCGCCCCGCTCCCCCAGCGCTGCCTGCCAGGGAAGCCGACCAAGCGAAGCGCCGGGGAATGGAAATACCATTCCCCGCGGGGAGGACCCGTGGGCCAAGGCAAACAGTCCCCGGTGAATCATGCGGTGTCTGCCACCGCGGCGAGCCAGCCGGGGGGAGCCTCCGTCGAGGAAAACGCTGAGGGAGGTGCGAAATAAATGGGCCAAGTAGCAGCGGCCATCGGCTGTCACAGCAGTGGCACAGACAGGAGTCCGGATGGAAAAAGCTGAGTGTGGGGTTTATATATCAAAGGTTACCGTAGTATTATATATATATATAAAGTTCTGCTTTGTTCACAAGCACTTTTGATTTCTGTTTCCTGGAAAAAAACAATAGTGAAAGCTATTTAAACGGCAGAGGTGAGCAGGACTCGCCGTCGCTGTCCAACAGGAAAGCAATAAATTGCCGCGCCATGCCAAGTGCAGTGCATCCGATGCCAGACAGGTCCAAGGGAGGAGACTTGTACCCCTCAGAGTTGCTGAGATAGTGAGCAACTCTGGCAATCAGCAGAGCAAATTTGCATAAGTTTTGTAAGGCACAGGGATGTAAATAGCAGGCAAATCTCAAACTGAAAGGGGACAGATTCGCCTTGTCTTTAATCCTGAGCACTGGCTCCTAAGCCTTTCCTGTAGCTAGAGAAAAGGGAAAAATTAAAAATGCAGATGAGCATTGATAGACATTATAGCAAACCCAGCAGAGCCAAGTGCAGAACAGTTCACCCATTCTGTTCATCCTTGTAATGTAGCAGAGGACAAGGCCCCAGCCATGGTCCTAATTAATGCTCTGTCATCTTAAAGTACAGAATCTGCACTTTCATTTCAGTGTGCTGTGGCTTGAGGCATCAGCTGAGTTGCCAGAGGAAGACAAAAGGCAGGAGAAGAAAGTGTTATGGTGAGAAGATCATGTGAGGCATTCTGGTGGCTTCAGCTCCAACTTACACGTAAGAGATTCCAACACTAGTTCTTCCCAGAGGCCATGCAGCCTTCAGCTCTTGGCAGGTTGAACACATGGAAGGTGTCCCAGCTGGAGATCGAAAGAAGGGGTATGATAGCAGTGAGTCAGCACAAAGCACCTATTTTTTTTTTTCATAAGACACAGCATAGAAGGTGGGGGGATTTTAATCTGACTTTATTAATCAACTTTGTTATTCATTTAATACCACACCAGAAGTACTGTGTATTCCTCACATTACCAAGTCTCAGTCTCTTTGCCGCTTGTCCTTTTTCAAATGATGAGCCTCTGTCCTCCTCTCCCCCGGTACAACTGCTTTTCAATTTGGGAGAGACATTGTTCAGTCTGCCAAGATTTGGGAGGATGGATAGAGGAAGGTGAGAAAATGTAAAGTAAGAATAAGCTGGAGGTTTCTATCAAACCATGCTTTGATCTGCAGGCAATTAAGTGTTTTGAAGACTGCTACCTGGATAGCTCAAGCTTTGAGTCCTCTTTTTCCTTTCCTGGCTTCTCCTAGTGCCTGGAAGGATTGCTCTCAGTCTGGAAGAAACTCCCAGTGATGTAGGCTGGTTTTGAGTTATCACACACAACCACATAATGTAAAAACCACGTTTCAAAAACTACATTTCATCTTATAAGCAGGTGCTTTAGTAAAGCAGTGAATTGATTTTCCTTCTCTTGTTAAAGGACTATTTCAGACCTTCCTGGTAGTAAGATGCTTCCTACTAATTTCCTAGTCTAAATGTATTTATGGTCATTTTATACTATTTCCTAGTACCAACATTTTCTTTCAACCTAAACAACTAATTTTCTTCTTCCAGGCTTGCCTACCTAGTGTGTTTAGTGACAACAATAATTTTCTTTTTCAGCTTTCACTCAAAAAGCAAGTTCTTGCTGCGTATGTACTGAGCTGGTTCCTATGGGTTTATGTGTCAGAACTGAACATGATATGCCATATGAGCCCCATCCACATTATTTCTATTTATTGAAAATGCTTCTCCTGATGAGGTCAAGGATTTCACTATCGTTTTCAGTGGCCACAGTACCACTGATGGCCAATGGTCATCTTTGTGTTCAGTTTATATATGCAGCTACACCTGTTTACCACTGGATAAATCCTCTCTAATACATGATCTTGAGGATCTTTTCCAACCTTGATGATTCTGTGATTTTATACTGTTGTATTTCATCTCTCTTTTAGTTATTTCAATTTTTTAGTTTCTAACTAGTATCCTTTATTATAATTATTCCAGATAATAAAGAAGATAATTGATTTTTCTTTTGAAGAAAAAATGCTTCATTCATCTTACTGTGAGTGAAACTTTTCCCTTTGGGTTGGCTTCAGCGTCAGTATTAGGAGTATCCTTTCACTGCCTAACCATGTTTACCTCAGCTACAAACCATACCAAAGTTACTACAGATCTTCTTTGGCATCTCACACTTCTTTCTTTTATTGCAGTTTTCCTTTGATGCTTTTTCTGTGAAATAACATCTTACATTTGGATGGAGGACTTTCCCCCCCCACATTATTAGGTACGCATGAAATTATTTTTACTATCTAGTAGTATTTTCAAGAAGCCTTTCCTCCTTTGTCCTTTTGCTACAATTTCTTTTTCAAAGTTTTCTTCCTGTTCAGTCTTTAAAAGCACAGCAATCTGGTGAAGAGCCAAAACATTGGCAAATGCCACCACCACCAGTGATGGCCCTCAAAAAGCATGCTTCAGAGATTTACTGAGTTAAACATTTTTACTTCAGATATAACAGAAGATTCATCATATGTGGATATAACTTAGAGATGACAAACACCATCATTGGGGATTTTTTTTGGGTCACTTCCCACCTAAATTTTTCCATAATACTGTCCTTCAGTGCATTACTTGCAAAATGCTAATAGAACACAGATCTGTTTGGGGAAGCAGATTTTGTCAAAATATCCTTTTTTCTTTCTTTTAAAAGGGCTATGAAGTGGATCAATATGGGGTCGAGTGTAAACATTATACACTTGGACATTTCTCAGGCACTGATAGAACACAATATTTTGACTAGGGAACTATAATGGTATAGCAACAGCTTGCACATATGAAAGAGATTGTAAAACAGATGATAAATCTCAGCTGTATGTAAGCAAAGAATACTCAGTAAGTGAGTGTGTTTCAAGAGAAATTCTGCAAGGATAAGTTTTTGACTCCATAGTGCTTTAGATTCTTCATCCACTACATTAAAGAAAGCATATTCTATTTTGGCTACACCTTAAAGCTGTGAATAATTCGAGCAGAATGTTTAAAACCACCTTGGAGTGGAATAGTAAAGAGCTGAAAGACCCACTAGAGAACTGGAAAATACGCCATCAAACAAAAAACTTAGGAAATGCAATGCCTTTAATAACCAGATTAAAGAGGTGACTAAAGGACTGAAGTATAAGTAACTATATGAGGGACAAAACTTCAATAAAAGGTGTCTTCAATGCAGTCAACAGAAGTGTAATAGCACCTAATGACAGAAAACTGCAGACAGAAAAATCAGACTAGAAACAGGCTGGGTTTTCTACATCTCCATCCTTCATATTTGATAACATTTTGTAAGGGATTTTTTTTTCTCCTTGGCAATTTTTTGAGTAATAAATGACTGCTGTTGTAAGGTAGTCCATAAATTAATTCAGAAATTAATGAATTCTTTATCTTTTGGTATGTAGAAGGCTCAAAAAAGAACTTGTATGTTTGATTCCAAAATCACTGCCTAGACAGCATGTTCAATGGTTGCCCAACCTTCAACTTGCTCAGTTTCACTGCTCTCTTGGTGCCTGCAGTTCTGCAATGCGGACCAAGTTTTCTCCAACCTGTAGAGCTTGGCATTGACTTCCTGCCTGGGCCCCAGGGGAATCTGGTATGGAAAAACACACCACCAGTTTGGACAGGGCTGAACAGGCTGCTGCCCAGTTCATGCACAAGCTCCCTGCAGCTATTCAGCCTCCTGAGTTCCTCTCCATGCTCTTACAACACATCCAGCACAAATCAGCAGAAATCTCCTTCTCACAAAATGCAGAAGTGGCTCCTAGTGTCTTTTGCTTTCTACCTTTCTATACTTAAAATGGTCCAGACTATTATTTCTCTATATTTGCCTATTATTTAGGCACTATATATATATGTACATATATATATTATGAATATTAATACATATAATGTATATGATACATACAATATATATTATACATATATAATGTGTATTAATAAATTATTACAGTAGCCTTTCAATGGAGCATATTTCACCTGGGACATCTAGAGCCAGGCAAATTTCATTAATTACACTTCTGGTATTAACTTTTTCTTATAAATATGGACCAGTTTATGTGTTTAAGTACCTCATTCTTGTTGATACTTGCTACAAGACTTGTTTTTAAAGTAGTAGTACCATCATCTAATTTCATTAAACAGGAAATGAGGCTAAATCTCAAGACATGAGCCACAGCAATGACAGATCAGGCTGGTATTTCTGCTGCAAATGATACCACAAAAGCACCCAGGGATCTGATTGGACTGGCTACCATTTGTTTGCTTGGCATCTGAAACACCAAATTTTAAATGTTGATGTAATTTTCTTTTTTTTACTCTTGGACCTACATAGTTCTGTATGAACACCATTAGGTTGACAGCCAGACTGCCTAAATTCCGCCAAAACTATAGTTCAGATGATATTTGTGTGTCTGTTTTGAGCACTACACAGACATTGCATAAGATTCACAAAGAACCTTGTTGTTTCACTTAAGATCCAGAAACGAGAAAATTCAAACACATTATTACATTTAGAATAATTTTCATTGTGCAAGGACTGATTTAGAGCTGGCATTTTGCATGCTTTCTGGATCATGTTGTAAGATCTAAGTTGAGCTCTTTCTGTGGGTAATCTCAATTTTGTCTCAAGACCTGAATAACAAAACATTGCCTTGAATTTTGAAGGAGAGTTAAATTTAAGCATGGAATTGCTTAAGGTACCAAGGGAAAAGCTGAAAATGCAATTCTACTGATCACATGTTCAGTTACAGCAAAAGGCCTGTGAACATACTTGGCAGAGTGGCAAACCCAGAACAATTTTGCAGCTAGTTAAAGTAGGTGAGTGCTGTCTGCAGATGAATTCAGTATGTATTTTATCAAGAGCATATGATTTCATTGAGTCCTGCCTCTGATGATATCACATATTCCATTCTTTTCACCAGTAACCATTACCCAGGCTGCATGGTAATCATAAGCTGCCACACAGTTCTGAGGAAAATGAAGAAAAGATGTAACGTATATGTATGGCAAATGCTTGCTTTTCAGGTACCCACTGCAAGAGTTCTCATTTTCTTCTTCCAAAACATTTTAAAGAGTAAAATGGAGCTTCCAAGAGAATTTCGGTTAATTGCAATAACTGGGCTTCGACAATCAAAACTTCAGCCTTCTGTCCATTTCCCTGAGCCATTGGGGGTGACTTCAGCTGCTGTATGTGGCAATCAGAAAGATGGAAGTCTGCCATGGTACAGAGACAGCAAGACAAAAAGGGCCGCCCTGAGCCTGTATGTGCAGCCATGCACACCAGTGAGTTATTTGCCTTTTTCATATGCCTTAAGAATATGAAGTGGTTCTTAGAATTAAGTACAAAGCCAGTCACAATTCTAATCCTCAAAAATCTGGAAACGAAACACAGCAAAATCAACATGGAAGTGTGAAAGAAAAGTGCAAGCTCTTTACAAAGTCCTTTAAACCCTTCATTCTGTGTCAGTTCCCTTGGTTTTATATGTATATAATGAAGGTCACAAATAGTGAGTGAACTGTGAACAGAACCATGCAATTCATGTATCATTGGTCCATCACTAACACTGAGGATAGTCCTTTTTACCACAAGTGAGAAATAAACACTTTGTCATTACATCTGTGTTTGAGTCTACTGAATTCTTTTTTAACCAGCAGCATGTTCCTGGAATTATGGCAAGTGTCAGCTGAACAGAAAGGATTAATGTAAGAAAATAGGATAGATTTTCAAAATATCTGTCTCTTAATTTCTTTTTAGAGGCTTTAAAATGTACAAATTAGAATCATGTAAGTGTCAAGCAGGTGGCTAGATATAGGAAGAGATGCTCAAAACAGCAAAGAAAAAAAGTGCACAAATGAAGTAGAAGAGGCTTGTGGATGTAGCAAAGGCATAATGTTTTAAGGGAGATTATGAGATAGAGCATGTTATCTATCTACTTCTGCAGGAAAAAATGTTAGATTTAGCCTTGAACCCTATATCCTTATCTTTTATTTAAATGATTTTATGTGATAAAAAAGGAGAATCATAAGGTAGTTGAGAACTCCTGACCAACTGTAGCATACCTGCTTTACATGACAGTAGTTTGAAGCACAAAATACATTTTAGCAAAAAAAAAAAATAACAACAACAAAAACAAAGGCCCCACAGAAAGTCTGTCTTGTCTTTTTTTTCGAGGAGAATAGCAGAGAAAGAAAAGACTGATAGAGTTTTACCTTCAAGCTATTGTAGGAATCTGAAAAACCCACTGTAACTAGAAGGAATTTGCATTCTACTTTTTTTCAAGATACCAAGTACCTGCTGGCCCAGCATTTCAGGAGTCAATGGAGACAATTTCGTTTCAGTGAGCACTGGGCCCAGGAAAGGGCAACTTTTCTAATTAAATAATTAATACTGCTGCTTCCATGTATAGACTCCAATCTGCATATGCATTGCAAACTCTGCTTGATTAATTGCAGTACAGTGTGGTTTATAAACTCCATGGGTTAGTATTACATATACATTCTACAGTTCTAATCATAAGGCTGTTGGATACAAACTTTTAAAGTGATTTAAAAATTATGGTTTGATTTCTCTTCAGATTAATGAAGTCACTTAATAGTACAACATTGTGATCTTTATAAGCATTTCAAACCTTGTGTGTCAATAAATCAAAAGCTGAATTCCTCTACTGGTAAAAGCCATAAACTTTTTATTGACCTAAGAACCATTTGAATGTATTTATTTCAAAGTTGGTTTTGGTTTTTTTTTTTGTTTGTTTTTTTTTACTAAGATCTCAATTTTTCTTGTTTGAAACACAAACTAACAAAACTTTTATTTAGGCCTTTGAGAAACCTGTCTTGCTTCTGCTTCTCTAACCAGTGCTAAAATTTTTGCTATCTATGAATATTTTATTACAATCAACACAGACAAAGGCAGGATAATAAGCAAGAGCTGCAGGAACTACAACCAAAGCAGATATGAACCTCAAAACACATTCACATCAAGGGGAGAAGACAATTTCTATCCCAGTACAGGTATCATATCAAATTGAAAAGCAGTAAGTACTTTAGACCATCATGATTTCTACAAATACCATCTTAGCTTCTATTCTGATCCAAGTAGTACTAAAGACTTAAGAACAAACTTTGAAGCAAAAAAATAATTAAAGATGTTGCAAAGCAGGAACAGGTGATAAATGCAGAATTAGTTTCTCAGCATTAAGTTGTGCACGTATAACCCCCCCACACACCTTTTATTTGGCAAAGGAAATGCAGTAGATCTAATTATTATTTCTAGAACCTTGGGGTGTTTACAGTGTCTGTTCAGTGTAATGACACATTACCTTTATTTGAACCTTATTTGTTCAAACTAGTATGTCAGAACTTTATAATCAGGCTGAAAAACTGAATTTCAAAGAGAGGAAAAAACAACCACAAGATAGCGATGTATTATGTTGTGCTTTGGGGTTCCCTTCCCCGTGGGGGGG
>JAWWEE010000074.1:128972068-129038795 GCA_035221455.1 Xenops minutus | reverse complement strand
CCCCTCCCCCCCCCCCCCCCCCCCCCCCCCCGACAATTCACAGGATAAAAAAACACAAAGAAAATATACATTTGAAACAGAAACCAGCAAGTTCCTGGGATGAACATGTGGTCACAAACAACTTGATAAAAACATATTTGTATTTAAAATGAAAACATTAGCATTAAAAAATTAGCAAACTTCAGTATTTTTTGAAAAACAAACCTCAAAATCTACTCTATCAAATAGTCAGGTTCATTAAAAGCATTTTGAACTTCTTGAGTTGCTTTTTCTTTATGAAAAGCAAAACACTAGTATCACACAATAGCAGGAAATTTAAGCTGGCCTGTGCAACTGATATAGCTAATTTCATCCTTGTCTCTAATGCAATGAAGGAAATGGAACTCGTTCCAGTTTTCTAAAGATTTGATGGGGAGAAGGCTTTATAAACTCACAAAAGATAAATATTTGTAACTAATTGCCAGCTTTTGCCTTTGTTCCTTTACTTTCACTGCCCTTGCTGCCCCAGCTGAGTGCATCTGACACTGCCAAGAATGACCACATTCATATAAATAGTATCAATCTTCCAGAGTGCCCCACTAATATGTTGCTTGTCTTTTGGTCTTAAACTGGTGTACTGGTCATACACAAAATATAACTGTAAAGGTAATTGTCTGTCCAGTCACTTTTCTCCATAAGAGACAGACCATCTGTTTGTGCTTGCCTCTGGCACACAGAGAAGGCTGAAAGATCTGTCATCCATAAAGTAGAATGTATTTCATCTTATTAGAATGGTATCTGTATTTTGAAGAAAACCCTGCCCATCCTGGCAATGAATATGCTCAGAGGATTTGATGCCAAGTCTACTCATGTTGGACCTCTGTCTAACTGCATGCTTGCCCCTGCTCGCATGAAGGACCTGAAATGGGGAGCTTTGGAGAGGGAAACAAAACAAACAATCAAACAAACAAAACAACAACCAAAAACCCCAAACAAAAAAACCCCAAACAACCAAACCCCACCAACCCCTTCAAAAAAACAGAAGCATTCAGATACCTGGGCAAAGTTTACATGAAAACAAAAACCTGTTAAAATTATTAGCAGGATGCACTTAGGTACTGTAATGGAGCCCAGGTTCTGGGCTAAAAAGATGTGTGTGGCTCATCTCTGCTATTGCTGGTCATGTTGACCTCAAAGAGCAAACAGAAAGACTATGAAACGCCTGCAGGGATTCTGCTGTGCTGCAGCTCCCTCTCCCTGAGCAGCTTCACAGCTCCTGTGTCTCTGCTGGCTCACAAGCTTCTCATGTAAGCCAGGTAGCCAGCTCTGCTGCAGGTCTGATTCATCTCCTTGCTGTTTATTCAGCTTTCTGAGTGACCTCCGCTCAGACTAATTATTCAGTCCAACTCTGGCTACAAAGTACAAACATTTCATTAATTTCCAAAAACTCTCCTGTGTGAAAGGTTTGAATAATATGAAAGGAAAAAAAAAAGTAATTTACTGCATCGATTTCACAGAAGTTCTTCACTAGAATAAACTCGTGTTGTAGCTCACTGTTCAGGGTATAGCTGTAGAACTGCCGTTCTGCTTTGAAATAACTTTGTATCTGCAGGTTGGGTGACAATGAGGCTTTCACTCCTACTGCTCGAGTATCCTCTGCTGCTGCTGGAGGTAGACCAGGCTGCAGGCAGGTCACAGAGTTGTCTTCCACACCCTGCTGAGCTATTAGGCTGAACAACTGGCCACACTGCAGAACCATTCCGGGTCAAACCCATGGGTGTGGAGACATCATTTAAAAATACCAGTCTTTCTCTGAAAGACCGCTAATCCAGATTTATCAGAGCCACGCCTCCACTTAGACAGCTATGGCTGCTGGTTTGGATTTGTCAGAGCTGGGAACTGAGATAGCACAGGAACATCTCCGTAGTGATAGGTACTGAAATTCTGCAAGAACTGCCTTTTTTTGTGGTATCTGACTGCAGTTTTAGCAGCTAACAGAGACAGTTAAATGGGATGGATATAACCTGGCTCCAGAGAAGCCACATCTAAGGAGAGAACATTTAAGAAGAGCAGCCTCTAAAGGTATAACCTAGCTCCAGAGAAACAGCTTGGAGTCTTCTCTCTAACTAGATAGTTTGTCACGAATTTAACCAATAGTTCTTTTGGTTTAGAAACATAAATCTGTAGATGTCTTTGCCTTCCAGCAAGTGAGAACAAGGCATCATGCACTCCAGTGATAAAATTCTGAAACAGAACTGTTCTAACAGCTAATATAACAGATTACAGGAACAATTATATTTCCTCCTGAGCATAGCAGAGGAAAAAGGAAAAGCACATAAGCCAAACAACATTGTGGCGGTGAACCCTCTCAATGCAATGACATCTGTTTCTGTGCTGTTTAAAGGACATACATGAATGTTGCCTTCCCATGCTCTGTTCCTGTTGGCACTCCTCTTTCCTTTCTGCCCTTAGTAGTAGCCAAATCTTCGATCTTGCACATTCCAAGCATCAGTGTGCAGACTTGTTAATATTAGCAAAAATTTGTTAACACTGTCCATGGTGTCCCTAGCTGCTATACTTTGGCCAACAGGGTGAGGAATGCCCTATTTTGAAAGCACAGAATTTGGAATTTGTTTGGAATTTGTTGACCAGTTATCATTTCCTCTTCTTCCTTGACAAGTTTTCTCTGGCTGTAAATCGATCTGACATGGCCTTTGCTAACATATCAAGTCTGGATTGTTTTTACCAACCAGATGTTTTCCCAAAGTACAGACAGTCTAACACCTAAAATAAAGGTTGTTAATAATTGTTTTAGAAAATCTAATGTACTTAGCATGAGTGCCACACTGTTGGGTCACTGCTATAAATTCTTTGATTTCTCCAATAGGATGCATGGATGAGTATACAATGAAGGGAAACTGCATTGTTCAATTAGGAATAAAAGCATTAGGCACAGACGAGTGAAGTGGCATTTGTGCCTTAGCATGTGTAGGATTTGTGTAGGATTTTGACATTTTGCAATATCTTGTAACAGATATTTAAATAAAAGTAATGAGACTTCCACAAAAGACCTACTTATTTCTGGTACTGTCAAGGTTTAGATACCTGCTTGCTGGTTTTGGCTCCATATTTAGAATGTTCCATGTCGACATTCCCTGAAACTATTTTCTTTCCACTCCTAAATTACCAAAAAATATTAATAATCAACTGCCATATTAGAGTTTCAGATTTGAAGACAGGAGCAAATTTCAGTAACCACATGCTCCTAATATCTGTGAGAAAGGAAAAAATGCAAGGAACATTGAAAAAAGCACAGTCAGGAGCAAGCAGTTCCCAAAACATAGAAACCTAAGAAGCCAGGTTTTTAATGGGTTTCTGTTTCACAGATGACTATTAAAAATTAATTATAGAAATGCTGTGGTGTGAGTTCCTCAAGATTAGACATGGAAATGGAGAATGAATGCAACATCCAAGGATAAAACCCTTCATCTGGAGTTCATGTCTCTTCATGTAACCCACAGAATCTTTTTCCTTCGGGAGTGGGTGAACTTATCTCTCAGGGGGATCCTCTGATACATCACCAGAGCTGAACTTACATTACATTATCTGTTACCTCCTACCCAGCTATTTGCTGTATGTGCAAGAATGTCATGCTTTTGATACCATAACCTTCCTGCCCTCTTTTAACTCATACTGGACCAAATCCAAGAGAAGTTCTGGCAGGACTCATTATACTCGCACTTATGCACGTATAGGGTGTGTAAAGTAGTCTTGATTCTCTAGTAAGACAAACTAAAGTCTAGAGTAATTTCATGTGAATTAGCACAACATTATCCCTATTGTGATGTGGAGAAAAAGAAGACCCAGCCTTCAGTGTAGCTCAGTGTAGCCCTGTTCTGTATCACACACTTCATCACATCTAGAAAACTGCCTGCAGTTCTGGACAATGATCTAAAATCTTGAATTATCTCTTGGTCTTATTGTGCAATAAATCATTGAATTTACTGTCCTTTTCTCCATTTATACAGTATGGAGGCAAAGCTGGTGAATGGACTGGTAAGTAGACTGAAAAACTGTTGTTTATGTCCTCTACAGAGAAAATCCTGCCATGACAGATTGATTGGAGAGGGTTTTGTGCATGTTTGTTCTTGGAAGACCATCAAAAATAATTTCCATAGTCTTGAGGAAACACCCGTTTATTATAGAGAAGTTTGTATACACAGATGCGATGTATTTACAACCAGCTTTTCTCAAACAGATGATTGTTTGAAATCCTTCACAAATCTGTCAAGAATGAAAGAAAATGAAGCTCATAAACCCAACCAACCAGTCCAACCCCCAAAACTCAGATTAACTCCCAAAGATATCTGTGACACGACTACATGAAGTTATTCAGAAGGAAAAAATAGGACTGTGATAAAAATCAATGGATGGACTTCAGAACAGGTTCATTCAAATGTGTTGCTTAGTTAGATCTCAGAGTAAATGAACTCAACTAAAATTCCAAGAAGCAGATGGGGACCTGCCTTTTCCCAGGGGTGTGGAAGAGACAGGCAGAAAGAGTCTGTCCTTTCCTTCCCTAACCTATGCAAGAACAGGTCACAGTTGCAATCTCTGTGAAAAGAGGTTGTTGGTCCTGTGTTCCCCTGGAAAACTCTTTTCCAGAAAAAGGCAGGAAAAGTTCCACATTTCTTCAGTTTGCAGAATAGAGTCAATGCACTTAGGGTGAGAATGGGTGTCCTCCTTAGGAAGGGTGTAGACTTACAAATCAGTCCAGCCACAGGAGAGATGGCACCTTGGTGCCTTCTGGTGACCCTCCAAACTGTGGCTCAGCTCTGCACTGCCCTTTACCTGGGGCACTGTGCAATGGCATCAGTTTAGCTTCAGCCTGCTCAATCAACCCAAATGCAGAGGAGACAACACAGGGGGAAATAATGAGCGGTAGAGACACACATTATATTCCCTTTTCCTGTTTCTTTTAAATTAAAAGTAGAACCTTCATCAGCAACAGAAAGTTACATGTGCAGGAGGCACTTCTCTGGAGAAGAAATAAATACCTCACAAAAGCACTCATAGATGGATGAGTCCCATGACAAAGATTTTCAGTACAACCAGTTCAGACATAAAAGGAATCTAAAATCCCCACACTGATGTATATGAGAAACATGTAAAACATATCTGCTAATGCTCCAGGAAGTTACATGCGTAATTTCCCCACATGTTGAGAACGTTTATCTTAGAATTTGCATAATTTAATTTACACTCAGCAGAACATTGCAATATTTACAGGCACATTCCAATGGAAAAAACATTTGCATATTGAGTGCGAAAGACACAGCTTTGTCACTTAACCATGGGACTTTGAAAGCATGGGACTTTGTGACCTCAAAATGCTCCTTGTGAAGTTAGTGGGGAGGAAAAAGGTGTGTAGGCAGGAAAACAAGTTATCAGTATTTGCTAAGAACTTGTTTCTTTTTTTTTCTTTTTGGAATTATAATGGTTACAGGCTGGTACAAAGTGAGTCCATGTAGACCAGAGATTCTGGCTCGTTAAATGTCACAGAATGCTTTCTCTACTCCCATTTCCCATACTTATCCTTCCCAATTAAATTTGTTTCCCTTTAGCCAGGTTGATGAGAACAGTGATTAAGACTCATCCTTCTTGCAATTCCCATCCTTTATAGCATAGTAACTTCATAAATTCTTGCAGAACAGGAAGGAACTGGAATGTCACTTCTTTGGACTTGGTCTGTATTCTGAAGGTGAAAGTGGGCATCTGAGAAACACATTTGTAATGCTTTGGAAGGTTTTCAAATTAAAAAAAAAAAAAATAAAAGTTACACTCTGAACCGGATTGAGAATGCAAAGTTCTATGTTCTCTAGCACTGCATGTCAGACATGGTGGAAAAAGCTATTCAGTGACTACTGTAATCTTAGCGCTACCCAGAACTGTTCTGAAACCAGTTCACTAGTTTCTGAAACACTACTGTAGTTGCAGTAAATTATTAAAACTATCTACAGAATAATAACCATACAATTTAGGTTTCAATATGTCAGCAAAACAGCAAAACCCATAAAGGTTATATCCTGGAAGTAAAGTTATCAAACTATTGCTCCAATGTCTGAAAAGTAAAGCTATACTCCCTAGGGACACAGCACTCTCTCACTTATGCTGACACATAAGGTGGTGGTGGCTCCTTAGCAGCTCCATTCACAGGATCATCATATGGTGGCAACAGGACCTGCAGAAAAGGAAAAAAAGTTTGTATTTTTAAAATAGAAGTCAGATGATAAAATTTACAGAAAAGAAAACCCTTAAGGCTTTTTTCCCCCTTGCTCCCTCCCAAACAAACAAACAAAACCCCAAAAGAGAGTAAGCTATTAAGCAGGAGCAGAATAGTTAGGAGATGAAACAATATTAGTTTGAAGTTTCCATTTGCATGCTTGTTTTCATTATAAAGGAAAACAGGATTTTTTCTCATTTCTTATTAACCCCAGCGACAGCTTGATTTCAGCCATTCACTGCTGGGACCTGAATTTGTTCAATCTGGCAGTGATAGTGGCTGCTTATTCTGCAGCTCTCCTCTGTCAAGAGTATTAAACCTTGTAATCTGGAGGAGTGCTCAAACTGCTTAGCCAGAGAGAGAAAAAACCTGCCCTCTCTGGAGTAGCTAATAATTATTTTGGAGTGGGGAGAAAGAAAGTAAATGGAGAACAAATTACCCAATTTCTAAATAAATCTCCAGTTTTCTGCTTCTGGAGTACTCAGCCATGAGAAGGAAAATCTACACTCCCATAAGCGTTTCAGTGAATACTTAAACATCTGATAGCAATTAGGACAACTTTAATCATAGATCATCCCCTTTCACAGGAGTCCAGGCTGCTTCCTAGGGCATGGGAGATGGAAGTTCAGGCCACACAGTGCAGAGGAGAGATTTGAACCAAGATTTCTACTTGTTTTGGCAAACATGCTAGCTATCATGCCATTTTTAAAGGCACTAGCACTGATGTTAATTAGCATGCATATGAAAAGGCAAAGGAGCACTTGGTCTGTGAATCCCAGCAGGGACTGCAGATAAAATAGATGTCTGAATGAAGAATGAGTGTACATTCCCTAAAATATCTCAATATTATGTAAGAATATCACAGAAGTGCACTAGCAGAGATATTTTATGCAGCTGAAGATCAATTATTCATATGGAATTTCCAGATTTATCAGCATTGCTTCTTGATCATTAAAGAGCACATAAAGCTGATTGTCTAAACACACATAGGGAAAACCCTGATTTCAATAAAGCCAGTGGAAGTTTGGCCATGAGAGGATTTCACCAGTTGTTAAAGAATCTGATAACCTACCTTATGCAAAGAAACATCCATAGTCATCCCTTTTAGAACTCAGCCACCATATACAAAATCATAGGAATCTTTCTATAGATTTAAATAAACTTTGGATCAGGCTTTTGTGGGATAGTTCCACGGGTGATTCACATTCTACTCATGTGAGTTTACTCATGTGTTCAAGTACATTTGTGCACGTTTGTTAGATTACAGAATGGCTACCTTGGCATCTTCAGCCCATAATCAAAAAAGTTTCAATATTTAGAAAAGGAAATTGTTAGAGCCATCACTCTTTATTAATACCATATGTTTGAGCTTGTAAATGCAATATTTTATGTACTACATAATCTAAAAAGCCTTGTATTTGAAAAGCATTTAATAAATTATGTCACCTTTAAAGGATGCAACTAGCTCACAGCAGACTACTTATCTAGTGAAATTAGGAAAACATATAGAACTTCAAATAAATATTGTGATAAAAATCACAAATTTATTTTGCAATGTAACCTCAGTAAATCACAACACTAAATCATGTAAACTGTAAAAATCACTACAGCTGAAATTCTCTCCCTAGTACTGATCATTGGTTTAATAACAGGGTTTCAAATAAAATCCACAGATTCCTAAAAAAGCACTAGTTTCTCAAATACCCTGAAACATGTCCGCTAGTTTATTACAACACAATATAATTAGTAATTAAATCTGATCTACAGATGACTCTGAAAATGAATCAAGTTCACTTTGTGAAGATTTAGCTGTCTCACTGCACTCTTGATGCTAAGCCCCAACCTGCGGTCCGTTCCTTTTAGGTTCAGAGTCCGTTTCATCAGGCATGGTAAGAAATGACAGCAGACACAATCTGAAGAGCTGTCCATCTTCCAGCTGATAAAGATGAGCTGATAAATAAAGGACAATACCTCGTCCTGTGCTCTGATCCTCTTTTAGATAGATCAATGTGTCCTAAGACTACTATGGTTGCATCACTATTAATACTTCAACGTCGAGGTTACTGTCATTTGCAGTAGGTCTCCTGGCTTGGAGGATTACTGATATGAGTGAGCTTCTCCATTCCTTTCACTCCTGTATGAAGCAAAATCTGTCCAGTAGGAGAGCAGATTCCACGTGAGGCTTTTATCTCTTGGGAGGTGAGTACTCTTCTTCAGTCTACAGCCCCAACACTCACACATTGGCCCATGGCCCCATGGACTCTGAGAAGACAATGTCTCACTTACCAACAGTTCAACAAGATGCAAGAGGGGATAGGAATACCTGTAGAATCCTGGACACGAAGGAGTTAATGCATTGCCGTACCTCAAACACTGATGACCCGTCAAGTGGGCAAGTTGTAACAGGCCTGGCCTGGAAAGGGGGGCTGTATGAAAGTAGGGCAGCACCTTTCTGGAGCAAATGTTTCTGTTCATGTCCATGGTGACCACACAACATACAGTGCAAGTGCAAAAGCAGGGTCAAACAGTGGTCATATCCCTAGGAGGGACTATGGACCACCAAAGACCCCAAAGTACCTTCCAACACTTCAGCAACTCTGCGAGTGCTTCTCAGTGTTGCATCAGACACGAAGAATGCCCTTCCTTGGGAGGGATTTAGGTGCTCCCAGGCTAATTTGAATATATATAACCTGAGGAACTGGTTGTTTTGTGGGCCCCCACCCCAGTGGAGCAAGATTGTGACCATCACTGTGACCACAGACGATGAAATTACAACAATCAACCCTCATTGCCAGATCCACAGGTGGTGATATTTTTCCTCTCCACTATCTGCTCTTATCCTTTCTCTTTCTTTCTTTTTTCTTATATATTTTCATGATATTTTTATACTTTTATAGAAAAGAACCAAAACGGCCACATGTCTCCTTTCTGCTGCAATTAAATTGTTTTCAAATAAATCTGCCTCATATATCCACCAGTCATTCAGTATCGTTCCACTCTAATTCACCCCAAGGGATTTACTAACAGGAACCTCGGTTATCTCATCTCAGAGGCAGGTCATAACAATACCTACAGGAGCCATTTTGGAGAAATAACTGGCTAAATCTTAAGGCATTTGGATTTCTGTAAGAATATTTGAAGAATGTGGGGTACAAATTGGGGAGACTGCTAAAAGAGTTCAGAAGTTTCAAAAGAAAATATCTACTCTAGAAGGCTAAAAAGTATTTGCCAAATGTCTGTAAGGTTTAGGGTCACCTTATTGCTGCCAAAAGTTATTTGTTTGAACAGTTCTATCAGTGATGACTTTACAGGCTTACTCCCCACACATTTTTGTGTTTCGATATTTAAATATCATTTCCTAACATGAACAGATTAGCAATAAAAAATAATCAGTGTACAGTGGGCAGAATTCAAAATTGCTACCTTCACCCAGCAGTGTTTGAGTTAAACAAAGAAAATATGAACAGAATATTAAACAAAGGTTAAGATGAATAAATGCGACAGACTACAAGTGGAAGGAAACACTTGGAGTTTGTGGAATACATGGCACCAGCTCAAACACCAAGTATCTCATGTCATTAGTATAGTAAAAGCCTTTCAAATTCATTTAACTGTTTTACTTTCAGTCAGTGTTGTTTCGTTACTGTTACTTAATCATCTGTCAACTCTAAGTATAAATAATCATCCTTCAGCTTCCATGACAGTCTGAATAACTCTTCAACCGCTCTATAAATACAAATCCTGCAGCTCTGACTCTGTAAGGCTCCCTTCTAATTACTTTTTACAAAAACAAAGTTTCAGGCCCTTACTTTCCTTTAATAATTTTTCCATCTTTTCTCAAGTCTGTTTTGGCAAAAGAAAGAAATATGATAAAACCTGAATTATTTCAGCTTTAATCCATTTACTGTTAAAATGGACAACAGTTTACAAAAATCTCCAAGAAGACATAATTTCATTAGAATCTTAATCATTGAATTTATACCAAAGTAGCTGAGATAAAAATCTGGATCAGAACAGTTTTCCCCTCTCTTTTGCTAATTTTAAATTTCAGCATGGCTAATGGAAGCTAATAAGTGCCTTGGACATAAAAAGCCATAGTTATTCAGGCAGTATATCACGCTCTCCAGAGACATAGAATGGAAGCCTGTCACTGAGCCAAAGGGTGAATACAGAAATTAGAAAAGTAGACAGAAACTCACTATTCAGTCTTATCTATGAACCTCATTAGAATGGATGCAGTCTAAACTAGCACACAAAGTACAAAAAATATATGCATATTTTAGGTACATGGTATGCCCAAGGCAGAATATCCACTTGGACAACTGACACATTTTGCTTCCTAGGCATAACATCTGAGCATTCCCTTGTTTCTTTGTTGTGCACTGAAAAAAAATGTTTTAGTTCCCTGAATGTTCTGCAATTAATGTTTGCAGAGCATCTGAGATTGTAACCCACAAGTTACTATAAAAAGTAAGTATGAAGGACCTCCATTTTTCTGGAACCCAGTGATCCCTATGTGAAGACAGTCTGGCTTTTTATCACTAGACCAGCAAGCATGTTTGGAAGATTAGATAGTTGCAGGGAACAGTTCTATAGGATGTCTAAAATCCAAAGGACAGAAGCTCCTAACTTCTTTCACAAGCCCTATAACTGCACTAATTGTGTTTAAGAATCATGTACCATTTTAACAACACCCTTTAATATACAGCCAGAGGTGACTTTACTCACTGTTTGTACAGTTTTCTGATGATAAAAGCATCTCACAGAGACTGTGACCAGAGCTCTAGGTGCTCCCAAACCAAGAGGGTTAAAACCCACAACTCCAATCTGCCATATGAATGTTCCAGACATAAGGTTTTTAGTTAGTTTCCAAGGACCATTTTTTATCCTCCTGCTTCCACAGTAAAGCCAAGTATGCAAGAATCCTCAAGGAAAGAAAGAAAAAAAAGAAAGAAAAAAAAGAAAGAAAGGAAAGAAAGGAAGGGAGGAAGGGAGGAAGGGAGGAAGGGAGGAAGGGAGGAAGGGAGGAAGGGAGGAAGGGAGGAAGGAAATAGGAAAAACTGTGGGTATGTAGCCCCATGCTCAAGTGGGACAGGGAGTCATGGGTGCTGGGCTTTGTTCCCAGTATCATTTAAACATTTTGTGATCAGCAGTCTTGTATAATATGCAGAAATAATCCATAACTGACCCATAAGAAATCCTATTCCTGACTTAGCTGGTGTTATCTGAGCGGTTTGGGTAATTGTGTTACATAAACATCTCTCTATTATAAAGCACATGATACAGAATGACCTTCTCTGAAAGAAATAATTACCAAACAAGTTTGCCAGTGGCTACATCATATTCACTGAATATAAGCATATGTCATTTTGTATTTTTTGCATCTTGGTTAATCTGGTTTTGGAAAATAAGTTTTTGAAGGCATTGCTTAGAAATATGTCTAAGAAGAGAAACAGGCAAATATTTGTATATTCAAACAGTTTGTAAGTGATCTTGTCCTAACCATGTTTGTTTGTTTGTTTGTTTGTTTTTAGAGGGGGCATATTGCATAATTTCAATAATCACTCCACTGATTCCACATTTACTAGAGCTTACAGAAAAAAAAAAAATCTTTTTCTTCAGCATATGTACAAGATTTCTCATATTGCTGCAATGATTCTTGTTTGAACTCAAGCTCTTAGATCTACTCTTTATAGAGGAGAAAATGTGCTTGGTTGTCTATGCATAAATTTAAATATTTCATTATTTCTGCATTTTTAAGGGTCTCACCCAAAACTCACAGAAATGAACTCAACAGAAATCTCTCTGTGTCTCCAGAGAGATTTGGATCACTTTTTCCCATATTCATTTATATTCTTCAGTGGGTGGAACAATACAGTTGCTACAAAACAGCTTTGAGTTTGAAGACCATTTTATTTCTGCTGTTTTATTGTGAGTTCCCAAAAAACCTCATTGACATCTTTTTAGAAACAAACATTGTCAGACACAGCTCTAACATACTTTTCTCCAACACCTTCTAGAGCTGAAATGCACCTGATAATGTCAAAAAGCTATAGATTAAAAATGTCTATGGAAAGAACTGATGGCTGGAATGAGCATTCAGGATGTTTTCTCAAAATTTAGCTTTTCAGTAAAAACTCCAGCCCTTTATGCTGAAGGACTTCATGTTACATCACAAAGTGGACAGGGATAGGTGACAGTAAGCAGTTGTGTGGAATTAGGGTCATTACTACTGCAATTTAATCCTGGTCCTGTTGGTGTCCTTTGGAGTTCTGACAAATCATCTGACTTTCCCTTAGAAGGATCTCCCATTTGTAAAACAGGCTTATTATTTGAAACACCTTAAAATATGTTGGAAACCTTAAGACAAAGTTAAAACTCTCTTGGATAACACTTGCATATGACTATATGAGATGGGTGCTAAATTGTGGAAACACTTACAAAATGAATATATATTTGCAGAAATTTTAGCCTATGCCTGGAAGTGTTTATCCCAAGCTCTTCACCACAGCTCTCTATGCACACTGCACATCATTCTTCGGCAGAAGTGACCTTCTCATTTTAGACACCCAAATCTGTAGGGAAGGCCCATGAGAATATGTGGGGAGGAAAAGAAGAGAGGGCAAAAGGAGCCTTTTCTTCCACACAGCTCCCATACAAATAGTTTATGGGCTCAGGCCTTACTCTTTGTTTACTTAAAACAGGATGGGGAGGGTATGCCAGAGCCACTGCTGGGCCATTTCACAGGTAAAAGCGCTGACCCACATGTATTTCCTCATCTTGGGAACCTCTGTCTAACATGTGGCCCCTGACTTGCTAATGGGACAAACACTGACACAGCTGCAGGCTGAAATAGACACCACATGCCTTTCCTAATTCAGGACAAATTTCCTCCTCAATTCAAGCCAATTCATCAGGTTCACAGACAATGGCACTGAAAGAGGAGGTTTGAAGCAGCATGTGCCTAGTTGCACCAGTCCTCTGCTCCAGGTTCATTTCATCTCAGTGACTGCAGCCATTACCAACCACCAGCTTGTACCATTCTGATACACTGTGCAGTTCAGAGAGGGTTAAATGGTATGCAATCATATTTACTAATTTCGTGTTTACTTCCCTGCTGTCTTGTCATTCACCCAGCCAAGAGGAGTGGAATTTCCTCCCACAGCTGCGGTGCTTTGAGGAGCCAGTAACCACAACCTCAGCCACGTTCAGCTGCAGCGAAGCAAGCAGCCAGCCTACAAACAGCTCCGGAGGGAATGCTACCCACAGGACCACCTGTCTGGTTCATGGTTCACCACAGTCCCAACAGCCCTCATGTACTACTGGGCTCTTGACTACACGAATGTTATGAAGATCACCTGGGGAAAACAGAAGATATCTGTGTGCATACTGTGTGCATGCACAGCTATAGCCAGCTGATTGCTTCACTCTCTATGCAGGGAAGGCTGAGAATAATTCTTTCCTTGCAATGTTTTCCTGTCAAATTTGGCACTGTGGTTTTCTTCTGAGGAGTCTGAGATTACAAAGGAAAAGTAAAATAAAGGTGTATTTTTTGCTTAAAAATTTCTGAAATACAGATCTTCTCAATTCAGGCTCTGTTTTGGAGATTGAAAGCACCAAGTGGCAGCTCTTCCCTTTAGTACTTTGTATGACAATGAGCTCTGGACTATACGTAAATATCACTGATTATATAATCAATTTTGTATTTTATTTGAAAATTCATTTCAAATAAAATACAAAAAAGTTCCAATGTTTATTTCAAATAAACCTATTAATGTAGTACTTATTTGCTGTTCAGAATTTATTGGAAGTTACTATACATACTGACTTTATTGAGGAAGACCTTCAAAAGTTTCTGATGTTTCTCTGTGTAGGGAGAGAAGAAGTAGCATTTATCAAGAGCGTCTGAAGAAACGTGTTTTTTCTGTAATGGTGTCTCAAGAGCTGATAGAATCACAGAATATACTGAATTGGAAGGCACCCAGAAGTACCATTGAAGCCCAACTCCTGGCCTTGTATAGGACAGCCCCCAGAGTCACACCGTGTGCCCCAGAGTGTTGTTCAAATGCTTCTTGAACTCTGACAAGCTTGGTGCTGTGACCACTTCCCTCGGGACCCTGTTCCACTGCCCAACCACCCTCTGGGGGAAGAACCATTTCCTAATATCCAGCCTAAACCTCCCCTGACACTGCTTGATGCCATTCCCTTGGGTCCTGTCACTGGTCACCACAGAGAAGAGATCAATGCCTGCCCCTGCTCCTCTTCCCCTCACAAGGAAGTTGTAGCTGCCATGAGGTCTCCCCTCAGTCTCCTCTTCTCCAGCCTGAACACACCAAGTGCCCTCAGCTGTTCCTCATACGGCTTCCCCTCAAGTCCCTTCACCATTTTCATAGCCTCACTTTGGGTGCTCTCTAATAGCTTTATATCTTTTTCATATTGGGGTGCACAAAACTGCACACAGAACTAGAGGTGAGGCCACACCAGAGGGAGAAACAGGAAGTATTAAAATCAAATCCACTGAGAATTTGGGTTTCTCTTTAACCCGTTAACGTGAAACAACAGTTGATGCTGACTGTATGGAAAGACTGACAGCCTTCAGGAGAAGAGGGAGCTTTGTTCCAGTAGTGAAGAAACAGGAAGGACAGTAATTCTGTGGTGAGACGCAGATAGACAAGACAAGCACTGGAGACAGAAGGAGGGATTATCTTTCATCATGCTGCAGTTTATCACTTGCATGTAGGGACAGCTCTCCTGGATCAGGTAAAAGTTCCATCCAGATCTCAGTAATTAGTGATGGATGATGAAGAAATACAAATGCAAGACAGAACAATGAAAGAAATTAAGAAAGAGTAGTGCAAGCATATATAGTTACAACTTGCCTAGAATATTCTCTAGACTGTCAGAAACTGGAATGTCAAGGACTTGCTGAATTGGTCAATATAGGAATTTTTCTTACACTAATTTTTCTAGCCTGTATTTGACCCCATCTTGACTTCTAGCACCACAGTGTCCTGTGGCAAGTAGTCCCACAGCTCATCTAGGTATTACCTGAAGAAATACAGTCCTGGGTTTGCTATGAAACCTGCCACTGGATATTTCATTGAATATTGAATATCCCCTAGTTCTTTTGCTAGGTCAGTGAGCAGTTGTTCCTCCTTTAAGTCCTCTGCCACTCCTGACTTCTAAGATTTCTATCATGTTCTTGCTTGTTCTGCCCTCCTTCATCCCCCTAAGGATCCTTGCTCCCCTGCAGTGCAGTCCACAGTTAGTTTCTTCCTACTAAGAAACTCACTTGACAGTTTTAAGTCCAGGCTGAAGAGAGAGCTCTAAGATCAGGCATGTGGAGAAACATTTCAGTCAGGAGGGTGGGGAGGAAGGAGCTGACCTACATCTGTGTGAATCTTCCTTCACGCCCAGGGGAGTGGCAGGCACTTGCACCCACCTGACCTGGGTTAGACATTCTTCCAGATGAGATCAACTGCCTTCTCATAAATAACTGCTTGTAAATATCTGCCTCAGAGGAGGCTGTTTACAATGTCAGTGGATGCTCTGCTAAAATGAATCCAGTCAAAGCAACTGTTTCTGATGAAATCAGAGAGCAATGTTTAACAAAAAAAAGTTCTCATCTTTTTTTTTTTTTTTCCTCCTTCCCTTGTCCCCAGATTAAAAAAAAAAACCCTGGGTATAGGGCCAAAGCCAAAGCTTCATATCCACGCCAAATCATATTTAATTTGAAATGAAAAATATTTTACTTTGCTTTATGCACAGATGCTGTTCTGGTTTCATTTGCATGCTTTTGCATGAAAAATTTGTCCAAAGTGTGCTAGTTAATTACTATTTTTGGATTTCATTATATGTTGTCTGTCAAATAAATCCCAAGAAATCTTCCTCTCAACATGTACAGGAAGTATTTTCATGTTTATATGTATGCAGTTCCTTTAGAAACCACACTAGAATGATTACAGATGGAGTAACTGGAAGCAGAATAGCTCAGAGATAATTTATAACCCCATTCAGCAAAGAAGTAGGGCTCAATGCTGCAAAATCATCTGTGCAAAGTTAGAGCTGCTACAGTTTGTTTTCCTTTGACAAAACTGCTTGTTTATTCCAAACCACCAGCTCTCCAAAACACTATTTAAGAAACTTTACGTCAGTTTATGAATTTCTGTAATGAAGCAGTACAATGTTTTCAGCACTCCAGATAGATGAATAAATATATATATTACTGAGACACAGCAATATTTAGGAACAGATTGTGATTACCCTTGCATGGAAAATTGGATTCAGGAAGCTATTGTCTTTTCTATCACATGCAACCTCATAAAAGTCATCTGGCATGATGGTGCAATTACTCTCTCCATTCAAAGGCATGGAGGGACAGTCACCTCAGCCCACAGAAGTATTTCCTACATCTTGGTTAGCCTTCTACTGCTGCATGTCTAGTTGGTCATCATGATTTTGTACAGGCAGAACATATTTATTTTTTCAATCTTTCCTTCCCTTTTTTTCAAAATGAGCACTTTCTGGGTAAGCACATGCTTTCTCAGGGTGTATACTCAGGGTGCAAGTCATCACTACTGAAGACATTGGAGTGATACTTCTACTCTGTGGAACAAATGGTTATTGTGGTATTTTGAGTGCAGAAACTGTGAGAGAGCACTACTCTTTGGATGGACTTTTTAATTACTAAACTGCATCTCTTTTTAACTTTATCTCCTCTTACACTGTGTATCCCACTCAAGAGTTAACAAGACAAAAACCTGGAAACAGGTCACATGAAACAGCCAAATTGTTTAACAGGACTTGTCATCTCCCAGACGTGTGGTTATTACACCCATGCTTGCATTACAGACATTGCTGGAAAGAATTCTGTCTGTATTTATAAAAAAAAATTATTAATTTTAGTAAATCATAACTGCAAAGTACCTATCAACCAAAAACTCCCACAAAATTTTGCAGATCTTCTAAATTTCGTAGATGAATGCCCACTCAACCTTGTTCTTTCTGAATCTGAGTGTCTGTCATAGTTAATTTAAAACAGACCTTGCTTTCCTCACTGCTATTAAGACAGAGGACCAAAACCACAAGTGCTGTGCAGCCCAGAACAGACCGCAGTGGACAGTCCTGTGTCCATAAAGAGTCCCAAGGGATGCTTGGGAAGAGTGCAACTGCTCTAAGGCAGCCATTAAAGTGAACTGAAATCAGACTGAAAGGCCGTAAGTCACCAGAAGCCATTAACAACCACAGAAAGACGGACCTCTTGGTTATTGTCACACCCTCAGGCAAACATGGGCAGCTGGGTGCTCCTCTGAGAGAACACAGCCACTCGCTGAGCCACCATTTGCTGCTGCTCCTGCCCACCCAGCTGGCTGATGGTCCTTTGGCATCTGCATGGTTTTGGGGTTGGGAAAGCTTCAGTAGAGGGGTGGGAGGGACTGGGATATGTGAGGAGTTCCTCCTCCTCTTGGCAAAAGCCAGGGCTGTGCTGTGCAAGGGTATGTGATGAGGAGACACCAGATGAGGTAGTGCTGGAGCTGCAGCAGGACCACCCCTGGGGGAGCAGCTCTGCAGCAGGGCAGGGCTTCCAGCACAGGCCAACTCTACAGCTATCCAGCCACAGCACAGCAAACTGCTGCTGGGACTCTGCTTCTCACACCCTGCTGCCTTTCCCTGTTTGAGCAACACCTGCCTGAGTGAATTCTCACCACCCCCATCTGTTGTTGCATATTGCAACTATGACTTGGGCCTGACCTGGAAAATTCACACACAGCTCAGCTTAACACCCATACATCCTTTGCAACCGGGATTTAAATTGTCACTGACTTTTGATGCACTGAAATGTATCCTTGGAATTATACTGAAGACTTTGACTTGTGTTTTGAAGCCCAAAAAACATCATTTGTCAGATGGTAATGAATCAATTCTGTCAGGAAAAAAGGCACTAACAAAAGAAACACTGCAAATTTATAAACATTGTTTTTTCCTACATTGCAGCACACCCAATTAGTAAATCAAAAAGGATTTGGAAGATTTAAATTACACACCCCCATTTCATTTCTTCTTTTTAATCTAATTATGAAGACTGATAACAGATTTGTCTATTTCTATTGCAAATGTCTTAATGAATTGTCATGTCTTTGAAAAATTCCAGTGTGTGAGCTGCAAACAAATACCATTCTTGTGTTTAAAATAAAAATCTACTGGGGAAAACAAATAACCATGTATATTTTGATCTTGTGATTTAACTCACAAATAAATTTAATTACTGTAAGGACATATGAAAATGCTTTGGAAATCTTATTTTTAAACTTCAGAGGGTATTTGACCGACTTTTGCCCTGATAATAGGCCATTCCAAAGAGTACAGCTGGCTTCTGACAGCAGCTACCTAGTAATAGGTGAGATCTATAACAAGAAATGTGGTTAGCCAACAGCAATAAGCAACAGAGCAAACAGGCAGCATGAAATGATTCAGAACACAGGGAATGCTGGATTTAAAAAAAAATAAAATATCTTCCATAAACAGTGGAAGAAAGAGCTGAGTATAGATGATAAGACGGAAAGTTGAAAGAAGAAATAAGAAGGAACAATCTCTTTCCTAAGATTAAAAGCCAACTGACAAGGGATGGGACTTCTCTGTAAGCAGAATATGAAATGCTGGAGCAGCTGAACAGCTGTTTGTGGGCAGACACAGACTGCCATGATACTTTTTTGCAATTCAGGATCAAATAGAAGAGGAAGAACTGCCCATGTTGTACATGCACACTATCAAGATGTGAATGGTGCCTTCTACATGGAGCTTGAGCCCTTTGAAGATTCGCTCATTAAAGACAGTACTCTGGGGATGTTCGTAAGTGCAATCCTGCAAAAAACAGATCCAGCATTCAAACCACAGTCCAGGTCTCATGTAGCCTATTGCATGTGGATACTAACTAATCACCCCTTTACTTAAAGCACACTGTAGTTCTACTTTCCCCCTTTTTTTTTTGCCCCTGATTCTTCTTCCTCTTCTCCATGTCCTGTTTTACGTGCTTTTCCTCTTGTGGGTTTTATCAGTTTTCCACTAGGGAAGCTCAAGGGTTCTCTGCAGGGACTCATCTGGAGGCCCTGAGGCCTTAGAGGGTGAGTCACAGAGGATTATTCATTTGTGGTGTCGGCTAAATTTAAAGTGTCTTCATGGTTACTATTCCGGGCAATAAGATGTTTGTGATCTAGTGGCCCAGTAACAGTGTTAACACACATAAACTGCTACACAAGACCCCCTATCTGGTGAACACTGACAAGTTTGCAGGATTTCTATGGAAAATATCTTTAAAGCAGGATTTTTCTCCAAGGTGTCTTCTACTCTGACATGTACCACCCACAAACTGGCTCAGGAGTTGGAAATCACAGGTCCCAAAGCACCTATCCGAAATAAGAGCTCTTCTGTATGGTTTGTCGGCCTCTGGGCTCCATCTCACACTTCAGTCTGTTTAACTGGCATGAGTCTGAGGGTCCTTCCCTCCATCCACAGCCAAATTAATTACCTTCCACACACGTATAATAACACAGTAATACAAAGAATGGCTCTTCCAGCCTTACCAAAAAATATTAATGCTCTGTACAGAAGAATCATCCATCAGAAATGAAAGAACTCAATTAGGTATCCTATTGCTTTGAGAAAGGGAAAGCAAACAAAAAATGTTGACTGTTTAATTACAGACTATTTAGTTGAGGTCATGTTCACAGAGTGAATATAACCACATTTTAAAAAAAGTAACTTATTAACCATTGTGGATAAATGTATGTTAGATAAGATCTATTGAAGCGATTTTATAAAGCACATAAAGATCTAAATCCCACTTTGAAGAGAGATTTACAGCTTTATATTTTATCCCCACTGGCAGCATGACCGGAGATGAAACTTCCATTGATTGGCTTCAGTGAGAGTTAAAAATACACAGAATTAAATCCCTTGGCTGTTCAAGAGCACAATAGAACTGCTACTGCTCTGGAGAACAAATGTCTAACTTTGGGTTACCCTTTGCACCTGTACACTGGCAATTTTTCCAAACTGGATGAACATTCCCATGGTACTGCTGTCACAGTTTAAAGTGGTGTGGAAAATTAATCTTCATCCATAGTGTGTTTGAGTAGCTGGCGGGAAAATACAAGACCAGGTTGGGAAAGTGGAAAAAACAATCCTCAAGTTACTATTGTTCACTGTGGGGGAACCACCTTACTGATATGCCAAAATCTCCTACAGATACATTCATAAACTGAGGGGAGAGAAGCATTGGGAAAAACACTTAGAGGAGGGATATCCATATTCCTTGGAGACTCGGCTGTGACTAAGGTACACAGCTGGATCCCCAGGTCCTGGAGCATAAGAGGGTCACATCTTTCCAATACCTGGGGTCCAGGCCAGGTCCCCTGCCCAGCACCAGCTGGCCCAGCATGCCAGGATGCAGGTCTGTTCATGCAGCCAAGCCAGATACATTCATGTGGTGTCAAACTTTGATCAAAGGTCACAGAAAGAGGACCTCTCACTTAACAGGGCAGCAGGAATATCCCTGTTCATAGCCTGCAGTGGGAGGACGTCTGTTAGTTCCAGATGGCACACTTGCAAAAAGAATGGCTTAAACCACTTACACTGAGTGACAAAAATCAGATTATCTGGTAGCCAATAACAGGTTAGTTACAGTTCAGATCTGTAAGCATTACTTGTAAGAACCAATCCGACTGGGAGAACTAACTGTAAATTTTTATGCTGGGAACACCAGAGCATGTAGCAGAAAGGGTAGCATGAAGCAATTCAGACTATTATGGATGTATGTGAGTGTATAGGTATATAAATATATATATATATATATATATATATAAATATAAATATATGGAATGCTGAATTTCAAGACAAAATCCTTCTTTAAACAAGGAAGCATCCAGCTCTGGGGCTTCCAACACAGGAAGAACATGGTCTTGTTGGAACAAGTCCAGAGGAAGGCCACAAAGATGATCAGAGGGCTGGAATACCTCTCCTGTGTCAACCTGGAGGAGAAAAAGCTCCAGGGAGATCTTACAGCACCTTCCAATATCTAAAAGGGGTCTTCAAGAAAGCTGGAGAGGGACTTTCCACAAGAGCATGTAGTGACAGGACAAGGAAGAATGGCTTTAAATTGAAAGAGGGAAGGTTTAGATTACAGACATTAGAAAGAAATTTTTTACTATGAAGGTGGTAAGACACTGAACAGGTTGCCTAGAGAAGCTGTGAACACCCTGGAAGTGTTTAAGGCCAGGTTTGGTGGGACTTTGAGCAACCTGCTCTAGTAGAAGGTGTCCCTGCCCATGGCAAAGGGTTTGGAACGATATGATCTTGAAGATCCCTTCCAACCCAAACTATTCTGTGATTCTATGATTCTAAGACATTTAAAACTTTAAGTTGTAGCAATTATACCCATTCTCATATTTAGTTTAGATTTTCACTTCCATTTGTACAGATTCTTTTAGCTAATGCTGGTGATAAATATATATCAAGAAAATATCCCTGAAGATGAGCATACCCTGCAGAAATGACTTGCAGCTCTTCTGGAATTCAGTTAGCAGGTTTTATTCTACAAATGACATATTTATTTCAAAGAAAAAGGCAGAGATTGATTCTCATTTTTAAGAAACTTGTAGTTTATGACTTAAAGGCATGTTGGCATAAAGAAGCCCTGCTGAAAGAAGTTTCCCAGCATACATAAAAATGAAAAAATATCATTTTAGTACAAAAGTACACTTGAGTGTTGGGGGAATATTATACATTTCAACAGACTGCAGTGACCTATCACAGCATTTCAAAATTTCATAAGGTTTCCTCAAGAATCCCAAATTCTCAAAGGTTCTTGGCACTCAACTTTCAAAGTCTTATTCTTCCATGTTTCATTTTGAAACCATTTTTTATCCAGTTGTGTGTTGAGCTTACTTTTTACAGTCATGTGAAGAGGGGTTTTTGTTGCTGTTCTTCAATGTAGACATAGAAAAAAAATTAATCTTGTTGAGTTGTGATTTTGCAGGTGAACAGAGGGAAGAACAATCTTCTGATTCACAGTGGAGAATGATGAGGATTATCCCTATAAACAGTTGTTCCTTGCTGAAGCTCAGCAAAGAGCAGAAGAAAGAAGAGGCTGCTCAGGAGCACACAGCTCCTCCATCACATCAAGTACTGCTGGGTGTCCATGGAGTTTGTCAGGGAAGGATGTGCAAGAGATGGACACAGACTGTGTCACCTAAGGATGAAGGGGCTCATCCTGTCTAGAAAGAAGCAGTCAGACGTGGGTTTGAACAAAGCTTGTCTCCACCCCAAATAAATAATTCAAAACCCAGGCTGTTAATGACTGTCCTGCTGCTTCCCTGGCTGGATCTGAGAAATTTCCCAGCAGCATTGCTTCTGAGTCTTTCTGTACACACGAACAAGACTTTTTGGGTGATATTCTGGTTAGCTGATAAATTCCCAAACAGCTCTTTCTACGGGGCAGATCTAACATCATCTTATTAACTTCCTCAGAATGATGGAGCATACCTGAAAACATTCTGACCTTTTTCAAATTAACGAGGTGTAAATATTGGGGAAGCAAGAAGAGTCCAATGGTCAGGGCACTAGCTAGGAATGCACAGCCTTTTTCAAAACCTGCTTCTTCTGTAGCTGTCTTGTTAAATCAAGATAAGCAAAATTAAATTAAACACTCAGAGCAACAATATGTCATCTGTGAAAGGGATAAAAGGGCTTCCTTTCCTCACAGAAACACTCACAAGTGCGTTAAAGATGAGGAGGCAGCTCAGAGCACTTTGGCAATTACTAAATACAAAAGTAATGAGATGGGTTTTGGTAACAGGTGTCTCTAAAAAAGTCTTTTGCTTTATAAAGGAAGCAGTGAAGCAGATGGTTTTAATGTAACTTTTGAAAAGTAAGCGTAGTTTCCCAGATAATCCAGCTGACACTCTCCCACTACCAAGCCTGCCAGCTCTGTGGGTTGTAGAATTAACCATATTTAAAGCTGAGTTACAACGACCCACAGGTTGAACAACAGAGCTATCAAAATTATTTCACATAAAACTCCTGGTTTTACTCAAAGTAGCTTCCAGTAAAGAAAGTAATAATACAGCTTAGCTTTCAATAAACCCATACTTTTATACTTAAATGTCCTGGTTGCCAGCTGTGATCATGGTCTGTAAAACTTCTTATGTTTTTTCTCAAAGCTTTAGGAATTGAAGACAAATAACGGCGCAAGAATTACAACTTTCATGTAAAAGCAGTGATAGTTTTCTAAGCCCTTGGAGCTGCACAGGAATCACTCATTCCAATGGTTTATAGCTGACGGTCTAATACCTCAGTGTCTGGAGACCAACCACAAGTAGGAAAACCTGAGGAAGGCAATCCTGAGATTTTACTCAGATGATCCAAAGGACCAAGTTCATCCTGCTCTCATTCTGTTATGTAAGTGATGTAAAGACCCTTTTTACATAAGACTGTGGAGACACCCCAGGAACTGATCTGGCACAGTGCCATCAGTGCATAGCTTGGGTGGAACTGAGCAGCTCCATGGTGATACCACTGCAAACAGAATTGGCGCTTTTCCAGACACTCTTTCTTCCTGTATTCCTTCAGTGCCTTCTGCTTAGCAGTCATGTCCTGCACGTATACATGCTGGCACTAAACCACTCTAAAGTGAACTGATACCTTCCATTCCTTGAGGTTAAAGTCTGCTTATTAATTTATTTCACATCAATCTTTGTTTCATTCTGCCTCCTTACCATACAAACCCATCATGTGCTAGGAAATGAATCACTGAACTTTCGTGGCCTTTTAGCTCCTCTCTGTGAGTTTGTAAAGCACTACACCAGATGCTGAGTGTCCTAAATCACAGTTTCTACAGTTAAATCCAAATTTCACAGCAGTTATAGACCATGGCATCCTTGAGTCCTAACCATTCCCCTCATTGTCCAGATCATCACACGACTGGAGAGATCAGAATTCCTGGGGCCATAAGATAAACTGTAGTTTATGATTAACACATTCTTTAACAGATTATGTGCATAAAATAAACTGAGTATTTTAGCAAGAGATGTGATTTGCAACCACTGCATGCCAATCTGTTGGATCTCAAGTCCAAACATAACCAACAGATGAGGACTCAAAGGAATTAAAATGGTTAAGTAAAGAGTTAGAAATTAGTATAAAATAAAGCCATTAAATGCACAACATTAGACCAGTGCTTGTGATCTAACATCCTTACCGCAGTGTCATTGGTGGTAATGTACACCAACACATCCGAGTTGTTTCTGCCATTAATGTATCGGTAACAGTTCCACACACAGCTTATCAAGTAACCCTGCAAGGAAAAGGGATTTATTATTCTGTGCAGATGAACCATAGACATTTTTCTGTTATAGCATTTCCATTCTTTATAAATACAAATATCAGCTTGATAGAAGCACAGGACAGTCACTTCTCTGGTTGCAGTGACTATGAGAATGTGTAGGGTCTCTGTGAGTAATCCAACACCATTCCTCATACTTGTAGTATTGGGGTTCTTCAGTCTTGAGAAGGTCTGGGGAGACTGTGGCCTTTCAGTATATCAAAGGGGCTTATAAGAAGGCCTGTAGTGATAGGACAAGGAGCGATGGTTTAAAACTGAAAGAGGATAGATTTAGATAGGACATAAGGAAGAAATTTTTTACAGTGAGGGTGGTGAGACATTGGAATAAGTTGCCGAGAGAAACTGTGGATGCTCCATCCCTAAAAATCTTCAAGGTCAGGCTGGGTGGGGTTGTCCCTGCTCATAGCAGTGGGGATTGGACTAGATGAACTAAAAGTTCCCTTCCAATCCAAACCATTCTGTGATTATATGGTTCTGTGATTGTGAATACTTGTGTTGCACTACAAGCCACTCCATCTAGGCAGAGATACTGCAGTCTAGATCTATCTGAATGACATCTTACTTTTCCAGATGTTTAATATTACAGCATACTTAATACAGACTAATTGTTTTGAAAAGAAACAGTTTATTTGTGCCTGAATATGGCTAAAGTAACATAATTTTGTGTATATAACCTCCACTTTACTGAAGTGAGCAGGTCACATATGCTGACTTTCTTACACTTCTCTATAGATGAGTTCAGTCAGACACCTCATTACTGTGTATGGGATACTACATACTGCAGAGATGAGTTTTACAGTATATAAGGAAGGTACAGCTTCGACTGTGACCAAAAAAGAAGGTGTTACAGATATAGAATGCCTCAGGGACAGCAACAAAAAGTAAACAGAAACCAATTTTGGATTACTCATGGTAAGGACGTTTAAATATTGTCAACTGGGGTTTAGTAGTTTTAGAAAGTGGAAGCAAACCTCAGCAGAAAGAGCTCAAACATACTGAGGACTGAAGAATCATCAAATTACAGGAAACCTTCCTTGTCCTGTGAATGGAAAGCCTGGACAATGACTATGTGATGATACTATATATCACCTGCATTATTTCAATACTCTATTTCACTTAATCTGACATTGTCTATATATTTCATGTGACTGGAATGGTCTGGAGTCTTACTATTCTTGCCTGACTAGAGAAAATTGCCAACGTAAAAGCTTTTATTGACATGTGAATTATTTTTGACCTTATAAACATTATGACAAATTTTTTTTTTTCAGTGTAAGGCAAAAAAACCCGTTATTGCAGCAATAAACCTACTGCAAGATCACAAACTTCACTGCTTTTGTTCTTGAAGCTCACTTGGCTCTGTGTAGGGCTGCTCCCTGGCAAACTAGTTGTCTCCACTTCTTTTTTAACTGGTTAGGCAAAGTGCTCACATCCATCATCTCCTCCACCAGCAAGAAAGATTCCAGTTGGGTAGCAGAGATGAGCAAAGAGAGTGGAAGGAAGATAGAAGGCAGGAAGATGTGCAGGAGCAGGAATCAAATCTGCAGCATGCCAGTAACAAGTCTGATGGGACGAAGCAGTTTCCTGTGGAGCTTTCTGCTTCTCATGTAATCACACACGACAATGATGAGGAGAACTATGGGTTTTGATAGTGCCCAACTTGTATTTTCACTTAGTAGGTTCTGCACAGCCATCCTTTCACTAAATTAGCACGTGCAAATTAAACTGCCTGTGCTGATTCAATTTGCATGTGTGTCTCACTGAATGAGTCATATTTTTGTGACTCACTGATGACTTTCCAAAAGTCTCTTATCCCTTTGAACCCTGTGCTTCCTCCATCTCCAGAGCTGACACACATGAGCTGATGGTTAGCTTGAGGATGAGAAAGAGTTTTTCCACCAGGGCCGATCTGGTTAAAATCTGGTAAATTTGCTTCCTCTTTTTTTACAGCATCTTACAGACCCTGGATGACTTGGAGGCGTTGCAGACTTTGACAATACTTTTGACATCAAATGGGGAGGGCAAAAAGCTTCTGGAGTGAGCTAAGTCCCATAGGAATATAAGACAAGTTCTACAACTGGAGCTGTGGCCTTTGCAAACCTGCCCAAGCAACTGAAACAAGTAAAGGCACATACACAGAGAACTGCATCTTTTCCAGAATTAAGTAAAATGTCATTGTTAATTATAAGTAGTAATAAATAGTTTGGTATCTTTCAATGCTCAGATACCATAGGCTGAGAATAGCCTACGAGCCAATACAGAACAGAGACTGAATACAGTACACTTCTGTGGGGACACAGCCTGTCTTTATTAGAAATCCTTTACATTAAGATTGCCTATTTGCAAACCTACTTCTATATTTCTTCTGTCAAAATACAAATTGAGGGAAGTCCTCTTTCAGACAATACAGTCCTATCTGGAAGGAGCTAGTGGTAGATTTATTTTTAACTGCTCCCATTCCATTATGTGTGTTGAATAAAACACATTTAAACCCCACAATGAACCCCCCCAGCTCTCCCAGTTCTGAACCTTAGCTCTAATCACCCCTGTTGTTGTGTGCATGGGCTGTTTCTGAGTGGGTGAGGTCTGTTCCAGCCCTTGAATTAAAGAGGTCATCAGCCAGCACACACCAAGTAATTGGCTGCGAGACACTGACCCACATATGGCTGAGAGCGGCAGCAGCTCGGAGCATGTCCTTGTCCAAGTGCTTTGGACATGTGCTGCTGGCCTGTGAATCATGGAAATTTGTTTTCCTCAACCTGTAACTTCATTTAAACCTGTTTCTAATAATTGTTTTCTGCCAGTGCTGCTGCACCGTTAAATGGGATTCCTGATTCAGTTACCAATTTTCTTTCCTGAAAAACTTGGCTGAGGTTTCAAATATTGCTTTAAAATGTGTGGCTGCACACACAGTATATAAATATATTGATTTTTATCTCAGGGGACAAATTATCTCATTTGAAATTGTCCCTACATAAAAAGCCTTAAATCCCTCAGCCTTTAGTGGTACTCCTGCATACCACAGCACAGGCTGCTGACAGATACCTTTTGGGGAAGCAGCCCCAAGGAGCCACTACATGAAAGGATGGCTGCACAAGAAAGGCTGAATGTGGGAATAGGCACTGTGCCTACTTCTACCAGCTTTCAGTCTTCCTCTTGGCATGGTGGGAAATTACTTGAGCCCCTGTGGAACTGAAACCCACAAAACTTTGTCACCCTGCTTCTCGCTGTTGCAATTGCACATGCACTTTGTTAAGCAGCACAACAGGAATGCACTGCAGACTTCTGCTCATCAGACACACGCTCGACCAGCTGACTGACCATTACCTTTGTGGAAATTAGAGTCTGCTGTATTGTGCTGTTTCTTGTAACACAGCAAGGAAAAGTCTGTGCTGATCTGGGTCACAGCAGCCCTCTGGGCAGCCCCCTCACTCGCAGCAAGTGCAGGGTGAATGTCACAGACCTGACAGAACCCCTTGGGTTAGGAGCTGCCTGCACTGAATCCCATTTTATTCCCCAGCTGCTTTGAATTTTCTATTTACAGAGCTGTGATGGGCTTCAATAACTGGTGAAAATGAGATAAAGATTGCTACACAAAGTGCAATTTATATGATGATGTTGGAGGGATGCTAATAGCAGACTAGTTAGCCATATATATTTCCCATGTTGGTACTACAGAAGGAGAAACAATAGGTTGTTGTGCTGATGAAATCTGCAATTAGATCCATCTTCTCAGCACATTAGAATGTCTATCTTGTGAGTATAAAAAGGCTGTACAAGAACCACTGCTTAGAACAGCAAAGAAGTGCTGTGTTTGGAAAGAATTAATGATACCAAAACAAACCACTGGCCTGCAACACTTTAAGTGGCACCTTATAGGAGCCAGGACATCACCTGTCACCTCAGTCACACATATTGGGGCACATATGTGTGAAGCAAATTTGAAGCAAATAACCCCTACTTTAGAGATGCTTCTCCCATAACTACCCTGCCATCAGCAAGTCCAGTGCTGGGACTTGCCCTAGGCTTTTTTGGAACAAGTGGCAATCTTGTGGCTCCTTGTTGGCCATTCCTAGGAATGGGGATCAGAGCTTGTCTGTTGGGGCTGTGTTCATCATTCCAACCACTGCCCCATCACCCCTACAGGAAGGTAGCATACACCAGGGCAATGTGCTGCAGGTCAGGGCTCCCTCTGCCAGAAGGCATCCCCCTGGGCTGAGATACCAAATCTCTCAGAGTGAGCACAGAACTTTATTCCATATAACCCTTTCTCATCCACTGAGAACACTAGGACAGGCATAGCGATCTCATCTCCAGGCTCAACGCCTTGCACATGCAGCTTATAGGCATGTTATGGAGACCATAGTTAATACTCAGTTTGCTGAAGATCAGCTTGTCTCACTGAACTGAAATATCTTTTGGCTGCCTCAGTGGCAACTACCTCTTTCTACCTACTTTTCAGAAAGAAAAAGGCCAAAGAAGAAGAGGCCATACTCTGAAGCTGTAGAGTGCTCAAGGAAGACTGGGGGAAAGATTTATTCTCGTTGTGTTTGTGCTCACCTGAGCTCATTTGGGCCAGGGGGGCTTCCCCACAGTGGGGTGGTTGAAACCTCAACCATTCTGGCTCAGCAGCTGGGGCTGGCCAGAGGAAACCAAGGCCATGTTCTCCAAACCAGCTGTAGAGGAGGGCGTGATTCAAAAGCCACTGTGTTGGCTATGTGCCATTTGAAGTCTTGTATACATATATATACATTTGTGCTGCTAGATGTCCTTCCTTGGCCATTTAGGAAACACCTATGTTTTGTGACATACAACTCTGGTTCAGTTTTTAGACAAAAGACAGTGAATGGATTAACACATTTTGGTCTACTCTGAAAAGGATTCTGTGTGAAACTGCCTGAAATATCCATTAACTGCTTCAGATCCAAGTAAATCCTAAGGACTGAAAAGACGAAGTGCTTGTATGTGGTTCGCTGGCTCACTTTCTTACCACTGTCTCTCATCCCCCTTGCCTTTTCACAATCCTATGACTGCAAAACACGAACCCAACATCTAGCACTGCCTAATCTTGCTTTCTGCTTGGTAATGTTTTCCTGTGCACATAGCTTCATCAAAAACTAAAGTGTCATAATGCCAAATGTTTCTGAGGAATAACGTGATTCTGTTTCATAATTCCCACCGGCTGAATGCAGCTTTTCCTAGGTCACAATTTTTTGGTTCCTCTCCCCCTGCGAATATATAAGGGCAGAAGACTAAACTGTATTTCTAAATCACAGGAGTATCAGATCCAACAGCACCTTAATATACCCTATTTGTTGGGCTTTTTCACGAGTTTTGAAGTAGCTTCAATAACCTAATCTATCCCTTTTGCCACAATAACTTCCCCTGTTCGTGTTATCAAATGTGTTGTCTGGAAGCAACCTTACTGGTGTCATTGTGACTCCTCGGAATTTCTCTAATTTAATGTTTAATTGCTCTGCAGGTAAAGAACACGAATACTCCGAAATAAAATCCCATAAGAGAAATCCATGAATGGCAGCACTGTGCTGTGGGAAACTTGCAGAAGGGTGCAAGGAGAGGGCAAACATACCAGCATGCTTTTATAAGAGGTCCAAGGCACAGAACATGACTTGGAGCTACAGGTGGTTGTTTTTTCTATATTGATTTGTCTGATCTTATTCTGAGCTCCTTTAGGACTTCTGACCCACACAGCAGGTGGGGGCCGACGTCACTGAACTGTGAGCTTGGGTGTGGTGGTTTCATGAGCCCTTTCAGGCTCCACTGGGTAAGGCTACATCCCCCCTTTGCCTGGTACCTGCCACCTCCAGCCCTCTCACCCCCAAGGTTTGCATAACAGCAAATAAATCCTTACTCCTTGTGTACTTCTGCTGTCTGGTCTGACAATTCTTTACGTTGTTTCTCCCAGAAGGGATTGCACGGATCTATTTACCTGCTCTATAAAATATTTTCTGAGACAAGGCACCAATAGGAAATACTTGCTTAAAGAGGCAGTAGGCATCAAAATGAGCAAAGAAATTATACAATCTATATTTTTGGGTTTTCTGTTCCTTTTGTAATATTATTAGCATTTGATTTACTTGTTTGACCAGAAATGAGCAGTAAGCTAATATTTTCATGGGTCTATCTATTACTGCTACAAGATCCTTTTTCAGGTGATTATGCTTACTTCAGAATCCACTGCAGTGCCTGTGAAACAAGAGTGCTTCCTCTGTGCCCACTACTTAGAATTTGTCACCACTGGGTTTCTCTGCCATTTCATTGTTTAGTCACTCCATACCATGGGATCCTTCTGCAAAGAATTCTTGGCTGATTGTTTTCCCTATTCTGAATGACACTGCAGAAAAATATTGTTGTTAGATTTCCTTCCTCTTCCCAGAGCTTTTATGAATGCACCAAATGACACAGGTCTCAATGTTGGAAAGACTGATAATTTATTCTTATTCTCTGTTTTCTAGCTACAGTCTGTGAGATGACCTTTCCTCTTCTCCCTGCATATCTAAGAGTGCTTTTTAAAGCCCTTGATGAGAGACTCTGCCAAACACCTTTTGAAAAACCAAGAAGTCTGTATTAACAGGTTCTCTCTTGTCCACTGGATAACCCACTCCTTCAAAGGATTCATAATTCATGAGCTCCTCCTACAAGCATCACACTTTCCTATCATGGCCTGTACACTCTTGTGCTTGTGTACAACATTTTCTGCTTTTCTTCCATGACCACAGTTCTGTATAGCTGTCAGGCTGCCTGGGCTGTAGTTTCCCAGATTGTCTCTAAAGACAGACCTCCCAGCAAGGAACATTCCACTCATGACCAGAAGTAGACTTGGTACACAGTAATGCACTTACCTTAAAAGCCAAAATGATACTTATGAAAAGGAGGATAATCACAACCAGACACGTAGGATTCACAGACATAATCTCTTCCTTGTAGGGAAAATTGTTGGGCTGCATAAGCAAAAATAAGAAAAACACTGTGAGTTAATCTCACGAGTCATTTAAGAGCCATTCAATTAGTGCACTCTATAATTAACTGCTTACAAAGCTTTCTGTGATCTACTAAATTGGGAGCTCTCTGCACCAACAACCAGTTTCGGTAAGTTTGGCTGGAACAAGCATTGTGAAGACTTGGCTGCCAAAGGTTCTCTGGAGGTCTGAGGGATTTGCTTTTTGCTTTGGATGTGGTGTGGGCCCCCTTTTCCTCTGTGCTCCCTGGGTTTGTATCTTATACACACAGCAAAGGACTGGGAGCTTTGCAGCAGGAAACCTGCCATCTGGGGAAACAGCAGGCAAGTCCTGTACTTACTGAGTAATCATTATATTGGCACTGCCTGCCAAAGACCAGTGGCAGCTCCTTCCAGAAAATCAAAGCAGGAAAAACTGGACAGGATAATCCTTTCATCTAAATATTTTAAGACCTTTCAAAATACATTGAGTCGATTCTGTTCCATCTTATTTTGGCTGAATTTGGACTACTTCTCAAGGTGTATTTGTTAATGCTGCTGTCTGAGTGCATGTCCCATGGAGGCACAGGTCCTCCAGAAGACACACATCATTATTTCAAATTGAAATGTGCGCCATGTCCTTCTGCTACCTTATATATGAAATGGAGGTGACAAAATTAATCTTCCTGCTTAGCCCAGGTTCTAGTGATTTACAGTTGTGAAACACTTCAGATCACCAGCTGAAAAACAGCCTCTACAAAGGTTTTACTGTATTTGTTATTGCTTAAAGAAAACACACCCTTTAACATGAATGTTCCAAATAGTTTTGAAATATTGCAAGGCACAAGTTCCCATTTCAGTTAGAATAAACCATTGTTCACAGACAGAGCTGTTCTCCACAATAGATAGCTCCACTGCAATAGTAGCTCATTATAACTGAATGCAGTAGTTCCTTCCACACTCAATTCCCTTTTCCCTTACAGGTCTAATTACTTAACCAGGCCAGCTCTGCATCCTTGTCAGGACAATTAACTAGACCGAGCTATAACTGTATTCTTGGCAATGATCATGTAAATCCAGAGTAACCCCTTAATAACCCTTATTCCAGCACTCAGCCCAGTGCATCAGGAAATTATCTTCTTTTTTTTTTTGGACAGCTGCTACTGAGAATAGCTCTTTATTTAGCGCTTCCATGAACTGTTCAGAGCGGTTAACATCAACAGCAGCTGTAACTGTTTGCAGATAGATGTTACATAAGCACATTTTCCGCTTCTTGACAGCAATGTTTCTGTTCCTGTACTGAATTTCATGGCTAAAGTTTTTATCACGTTATCTTCTTTGTTGAGGTATAACTTTTGTAGGAAACTAGCCTTCTATAATTCAATAAATTGCTGCCTTTTTTTTTTCCACAGAAGGTTATTCTAAATATAGTGAATGTAGTCACCCAGACACCAAGAAAGCAAGAGTATATTCCAAGAAACAATGCACTGAAAAGTAAATAAAACCCTTATTTGCAGAAACTTTAATTATCAATGCCCCAACCTGCCCTCCTGCTTGCAAGAGGGAGGCCATGCAAGAAAGTTAGAAAGCCGAGTCAGTCAAGGACAGTTCCAGTAAAACTGCACCCAAATGATTTTTTCAGTACTGACCTACAATTAAAAAACTAGTCAAACTAGTTCATGAATGCAGTAAAAAATTCCTAATAAGGCTTTGGTCTTCCTACATGCTGGGTTTTGGGAACCAGTCACCCATCGTGGACTGGACGACTGCATGCTGGGGTCTTGGCCATAATCTAATGGCCAGTTTCCAGACATCAACTCGAATGGGATTTGCATAAGGGTAAGATAAGGGCACAAAAATGATAAAGAAAGTTCCCACTATACTGAAAAGCAGGAACATCTGCTGGAGCCATGAACTCTGGTCAAGCCTGGGAGCAGGACAAGATGCTGAGCAGTGCCTGCCCCTTTCTTGGACCAGTGCCAGTGTTTCAGGTGAAAAAGCTCAATAATTCAGCAAAGCCAGGACAGCACGTGGAGAACAAATTCTACAGTTTGTCCCCTTCAGGCTTAGCTTTCTGGGTCTCTGTCCAAAGAGATGCGAGGTGTAAGCAAGCCCCAGCGAGGTGGTGGGTGCTGCGCCCATGTGATGGTCACCCCCACCCATCTCCCCACCTGGGACATCTTGGTGCAGGGTGTGAAAACCAAAACCAGTGCCTCCTGGAGCTTTCAGGCTTTCTATGTGGGACACAAGGCTTTCAGGGCTTCTATGAATAGCCCAGGGGACATTGAGTCACCATGGAAGAAACCCCCTTCGTTTTCATTTTCCAGCTAGGCTGGGCCAGGCCACAAGCAGTCTGATCTTGACTCACAACTACAAACCCCATCAGTGCTTAAGGAAAAACAATTTATAAAACCTGCAGCTTCTGTCAAAGAAGCAGGAAGGATGGTGGGAAGCATCCTGGTTAGTTCCATGCTCTCCTGGTTCAGGGATCACTATGGAGCTGGTGCCATCAGGTGGCCCTTCGGGTCCTTCCAGGGCAGCAGCCATTCCCAAAATCTCATTCATTTCCATGGAAAATGTGTACCAACAGTGATTCATATGAATCAAAGACCTATTGCCTTCCTGTAGTGATAAGCTTCAACACTGATATGGGTCCATGAGGTGGGACAAGAAATTCTGTATGTGTGCTGGGGGTTTGCTCTCCTGCAGGTGGCCCATATTTGAAATCCTGCTGCTGGAAAGGTTCCAGATACTGAGCTTGGTGCTGCAACTCCTGAAAAAAGATCAGTGTCAAATGTTGTGCAAGGTTTGATGAAGCTGAGGCTGAAATATATATGGGTGGGAAAAATCAAGCCTGTCACTGGAAATACAGGAGTGACTTTGCAGCACAACATGATGAAATTTGCTATACAAACAAAATGCAGTTGTAGTGGTGTTGAATTGGCATGCTAAAGTCATAATTAAAGTGTCATTTATCGCCTTGTCAAGGACATTGAAAGGGCTGTGTGCATAATAACATGCCTAGCACACTTTTATTTAAAAAAAAATTGCTGCTTATGCATATCAAAGCTCTATTACACAAGGAAAAAGAATCTAACACTTGCATGGAAAGTACATTTCTACTGCATTGATATTATACAAATGCACAAGAAGAATAAAATGAAAAAGGCTAAAGCCATTTTTCATTCCCTCAGCCTCCTTGCATAACCTTTCATGTCTTTCTTCCTCTTGGACCACAAAAAATCCACTGTAAAATATGGTGTGGATTCTCATTCCAAGCTGCAATCCTTCGAGTATCAGAATCTTACAAAATTGAAAGAAAACAGTAATGTGTCAGTAGAATTTTTAAAGCTCTGCAATGAACTTAGTAGTACTTCTTTGGACTTATGTCATTAAAAATGTCAGGAAGTATATTTCTTTTTTAAGCTTTAGTTTATAGGAAAAAATTCTTTAGATTTAATCTCTTTTATGTTCTCTAGATGTTTCCCCCAGGATTTAAAAGCATGACTGATACCATATGAATTGTTAGGCAGCAGCACTGCAGGCAGTCCCACAGTAAGGCTATTTAATATACTTTGAAATGTTGTTTCGATGAACTGTCATAGTTCTGTACTTCAATTAAAAAAAAAAGTTTGCATAACACAGTTGTAGACTAGCCTGTTAGACACTTCTGCTTCAATCCATTTCATATACTGTTATCAGATGACAGAAGATGAAGTGTCTCATTTGAAGGTTTTAAAAAGCCCATATATCAAAGGTCTAGTGGGGTTAAAGGAAAGAAATGTGCTTTAGGTCAAACCGCTTCAGACTTCTCCTGCTCCAAGAACTAAAATTACTTTTATTTTACACATGTTGGACTCGCTGTATGTGAAGGGTTTCTGTTTTTAAGTGACAATGACAATGCCCAAGAAGTCCAACATAATTCCTCAAAACCTTTACCATGCAACCACCATAAAACATATAAAAAGAAAGATTTGTAACATTTACTTAATTTACATGTCCCTTCATGCTGAAATGCCCTTGCAGTCTACAGGAATTAAGTGGCACACCTGTGTGCAACTGGGTATCAAAAGGCAACAAAAAGTTTCCAAAGACACTTGTTCCTCTGAAAGAAGCAGCCAATACAGGCTGCGTTACCAAACACCCTGTGAACACAGTTGCAACATTTTCAGCTAGGGCTCTGCCCACCTTATTGATTAGTACTTTTCATCTTGCTAAAAGTACATGGAGGGTTTCACAGTAGCTTCTAACTCATCTTTGACAGACTGAAATCTGGCAGATGTGCACCAAAGTAAATAGATAATGATCTCAGATACTACTGAAGTAGAAATGGTTAAAGACATAGGGTTTTCACCTTAGAGCAAGAAAAAAATGTTCTTCTGAGACTGCCAAATATATTGCATTATGTAATGCACACCTTCTTCCAGATATTCAATAATGGATTTGAAGAACAATTGGGATTTTTCATTTCCCTTATGGAGTTGTGCCCCCTAAAATATCATTCCCCAAATGCAAAGCAGTTTTAGAGAAACAGAAACTGTAAGAATGCCAGGAAGAAACACAATACTTGCTTCCTGCCTACTGTGGCAGACCACTGCAAAGGGGATGAGGGCAAGACAACTCTAGGGCTTATTTATAAATCATCACACCCAACTGCCATGACTCGAGTCCCACCTATGGGGACAAGGGTATTAACCACAGTCTTGTTCTAAACACGGTGTTTGAGATGACAATCCACCATGAGTATTATTCAAAGGCAGGGAAACAAGTCCTATGTTTGAGCGCTAGCACTGCATCGAAGGCATTATTGCTGAAAATTTGACAAGGCTTGCATTCAGTTTCATCATGTGCCTGAGTATCTGGTAACAGCACATGGTATCTTTATCTCTCCCCTTTGCTTTTGCCCACTCAGGCAGAGTGTATTTACTCTGAACCAAACATAACAACCTTTGCCAACTGATGCAGCCCTTCCAAGGAAGGGTTCTTATTGAGCCATTTGTGCTTGAAACCACAGCTAAGACATAGGAGGTGTAATCAGCTTCAAAGCACATGCAGAACAGCTTCAAAACTTGGTTGAACAGGTGACATTAACTGTACAAAATTCATCACAGGTCTTCGCAGTTTTTCCCCATCACTAATCTCCAATATGAATGATAAAACACAAACTAATCTTGTTTCTAAATGAACTTAACGTAGACTAGCTTTTAGCTGCTCATGATCATTATGCCACACATCCAATTTAAACAGCCTTTTAATACTTCATTATTTTGCATCTGAAAACTCTAGTGCCACTATCTCTTGGTCTCCTTTCTCAGTAAATGAAGCAGGAAAAACTGATTGTCTATCATCATACTACGACAGATACAGACTTCATATAGTTTTTTTTGAGCAACTTTTCTGCATGTTCTCTGACATTTAAGTATTGTTTTTTACAAACAGACTCCATAAATAGACAAAGAAAATCTATGTCACCAAATGAGAAAGGAAATCCCCTCTCCATTACGATTAATTGTTCTTCTTTTTAGTGTCCACAAATCCCAACAGGAATTTTTGCAAAAAGCAAAACAACTTGTGGATTGTTGTTTTGGCACTTAGTTCCCAGGGGTGCTGACAGCGCCACAGCATCCCAGGCACAGTTGTCAGTCATACTGTATGCTCATCTATATTTCTCATGCTTCTAAATTTCATTGCATTTATCTATGTGGCACACATTAATGGCCGAACACAGGTTCTCAGTCAGTCTAGCTCACTGTGTCAGCCATAGGTTTTATTAGAAATGAATTTGCTTGGAAAAGTCACAAGTACTGCCCCTGGGAAATGCAGAAATGAGCCCACTCTGGGCAATGCAGAGTAGGGTCTTTCAGAGTATGACACAGAACAGCCAGATTACATTCCTGCTCACAATCTTCCACCAAAGGACTCAATCCCTCTAGACAATGAGCCTGGAGAAGCTCTCCCAAGGCTGACATTAGCCATTATGAGGGGCCTCTTGGGTACCAACATTATTAATGGAAGTCAGGATGAGCATGAAATCTACTGCTGATTCCTGGAGACCTTCCTCTACTCAAAATAGAAACTCACTGGCAGATGGCTGGCTTGACCACAACCCTTTGCAGTCTGCCAGCTAACCTCTCCTAATCCATGTCATATATCCTTTATTGATCTACTCCTTTATTGTTGCCCTGAGCCTCATGCTGCGAAGTCAAACACCTCATGAAAGTCCATTATGTCCCTGCCTATCTTTATTGACCAAGTCAGTAATCTTGTCAGCGAAGGAAAATGAGTTTGCCTACAGGACTGATTTTCCACGAAACTGTGCTGGCAGTCATTAATCATTTTACTCCGGTCTAATCCTTTATCACTTGACTCTCCTCTCAGCCCCAGTCCTGTTATTATTCTCCTTGGTAGCAATGTCAGGCTAATCAGCCTGTAATTATCCTGGAAATCCCCCTTGCCCTTTTGAGCACTGACAGTTTATCACTCCTGAAGTCCTGCAGCATCTCTTTATCAGTTAGGAAAACTGATTTACAACAGCAAGACAAAAATGTGTGCAACCAGTGATTTTAACACTCCAGAACAGCAAAACGGATCACAAAGTGGTCTGCTGCACCATACCAAACTCCTTCCAATGCCTGCTCCTTCTATTTCTGATACAGAAGGACCTATTAATTTTATCTGCAGGAAATACAGCGATATTTTAGCAGACATTTTGAGAGAATAAGCTGCTCTTTGCCCTTCTAGTGAGCCAGTCCCAGATGCAGCACCAGATTTTCAGCAGAATCACAGAGGCTTTTAAGTGCATAGCTCCCAGCCTGCTCCTGCCCCCATCACGTTCTTGCATAGTGACCAAAACTGAGTAAAATCTGGTTATGACTCATGCTCTGGGAAGTGGGGGGGGGAAGCTCCTGCTGTCTCTGAGAACCTTTTGATTTATTCCTTGGCTTCTCTTCCAGCATACCATCAGCTGTGAATGCAGGTAGGTGTTAAATAAGATGAAGGATAAGAGACACATTGCCTCTTCCTGAAGATTTGTGTGGCTACTTATCTCCCTGCTGTTTCTCATTACCTGTTATTTATACTGGCCGAGCTAGCTTTCCATCTGCAAAATAAAGTTCACAGCCAAGCTAATCTGTATTCAGGTTCTCAGGGCAGATTTTCACAGACAGTTGCAGCACTGGCTTCTCCAGAGCTCTGCAACTCCACGTGAACCCTGCTGGACATAGCATGTGGTTCTGTGATGAGACAGAGGCTGGTGGGCTCTTGTCTTTACTTTGGGGTGTTGCAATACTGGCTATGGCTGCTTGGCCAAAGCAGACCATGGCAAGAAGGAAGCCTCTAATGGTCCCTAGGACAGAATTCAAAATATTTTCTAGCAAAACCAAACATACATTCAATCAAACTGTTACCTAATGAAATGTGTTAAAGCAACCAAATAAATTAAAAGGAGCAACAAAACATTCCTGAAATAGCACCAAAAATAAGCCACTGGATATGAACACAATAATTCTGAATACAAAAGCAATTACTTATTATCTATATATTGCAATATGGGTCTCACTGTAAATGAAGTGGTGCTGAGAGCTTTCATGACATTACAAAACTCTAGAGATTTGCACAAATATTGCAGTAAGTCAGTAATGTAACCTTGCATGGATATTGAATTCAGTCTGTCAAGGACTGAGAGACCTTCTCAAGGTCAGCCTGGGAAGTTAACAGGAAATCATTAGCTAGAAATACAGAACAACAGACACAGTTTTTTTCCCCCCAAAACACCAAAGGCTTGTGAACATCAAGAGATTTACCAGCTGACGGAGGTAGTCCTGAATTGTGCTGGGATAGACGAGTACACTGATGGCAACCAATGTGTTGAGAGCAAAGTCAAAGATCTGATAACAGAAGAAAGGGATGATCCAAGCTGCGTGTTGCTAAAAAGGGAATAAATTACAAACTCATCAGCCACAAGATAAAATAGAAGGATATATCTTTCTACACTAAAATTTAAGGAATATTTGACACTATACAGCACTAAATCAGCTGAAAGAAATATGACATTCATCCAGAATGGTTGGCCAAGGCAGTTTGGCCACTGAACTGCAGTAATGTGTGTGGTGTAACTCTGACAACTCATTATATTAGGATATTTAGGATCCACATGATACTTTCCCCTTCTAATTAATAAGATTAATGTTGGGACAAACCACAGACTTGGGAGGCGAATGAGAAAAAATTTCTGTAACTTTGGTAGGTACAAGATTCAGTTCTCTGAATTCACCATTTGCCCAGAGCTTGCTTATATTTGAAACTGCAGCCACTCAACACAACTTGGCAGTTCTGTTGCCTGCCGCAGGGGGCCCTGGGATACCACTGATCTAAACAATCAGTTCTGCTGCCTCTTCTTTTCTTTCCCTCTCAGTTTTCAGCTGAACGACTAAAGCAGCAATTGTTAGAAAGCATTTTTCTTAATTTTGTTCCTATGGAATTGTGTAGTTCACTTGATTCATGTCTTCAGCAAATATAATTACCTTATATGCGCCATATGTAGCCATCGCACAGATCAGAATCATAAGGAGAGAAATTGCAGTAGCAATACACATATCTGGAAAAGAGATAAATGATTGCAGATAAATTCAGAGCTTGGTTCAGTTATTTTGGCATCTACATTGTGCAGAGCATCTCAAAGGGCAGGGTGGGGAAATGGGTGGAGATGCGGTCAGGTGCATCATTCAGCCACTGCTGGAGGAAATCTCTGGCTTGTGGGGGGAAACTCCTAAATATGAGAAGCACAGACAGTGCTTCTGGCTGTGCAAGCCTGCAGCCTTACAGCGTGCTTACACTTACACTGTGCAAGCCACTGAAACCTCTATGAGGCTGTGGAGGTGAATGGTCTAATTTGTCTGAGGATTTTCAAAACTCAGGAGCAGTCTTGACAAGATGGCTATTTTGCTGGTGATGATGATATCTGTAGTCAGAAAGTGTCTGCTTTTCTGCACTACAGATTGTTTCTGCACCAACAGCTGCTGCATACCATTGCTCACAGATCTCTCTTCTGGAAAAGGAGCAAAACTGGCAAGTAAAGGCATCTTTGAGGAGAAACAACATCTTGAAAATGTTCATTTCAACTAAGAATACTACAGAGACATATTTATTAATGAAGATGTATAACTGTCAGGAAAGGTGAAGCAGTGAATTCAATACTGAATTGAATACTTCAATTTTGATTGAAGTAATTACAGGACTCCTATCTTTTTCCTTTATTGCTGATCAGCTTTCAGTTTTACTTAGATTTAAGAGGTTCCAAAATCACAATAGCTGGAAGGAGATCCTTCAGGAAAAAATTACATATGTTTGAACTTTTCATATGCACTTCTCTTGACATCATTACAGGCCATTATCAGGTTATCAGCAGTGAATTTCTGAACCCAACCTTAGAGTGAGTTTGGGAGTGCAATGGCACATTGCACCAACTTTTCCAAGGCTAAACCAGTACACAAAGAGGAGGGAGGACGTGAAATACACAGGACATGACTTAAAAGATTCCACTTCCATTGGTATCTCTGAGGTACCTGCTGTTCCCATTGCTGTCAGCAGGTACATTTAAACTACCTGCCTTGATGAGGCACTTGGTGAACCTGAGACACACACAGATACGTAACAGTGTGCAGGCTGTTCAGTACCCTAACTCTGGAGGCATTCAAAGTGTAAAGATGACTTCATGTGATCACAGACTTGCCACAGCATCTAACTCCAGCACATGGTGAGGAGCACCCCACAGCATGGGCCAGTCCCTCCAAATCCCTGGATGAACCAAAATCAGGTTCAGGGGAGGTGCCCTGGAGCCTTCATCAAAGTGCCTGAAAGGTCCTGATCTGGTAGCTGTGGACAGGTCTCACCTACCACCACCAGGTAGCAGCGCAGGCTCACCTGGGCTGAAGAGGAAGACCAGACTAAGTCTTGCCTGTCATTATTTCCAGTCTACCAGTATGATCATCCATGTAGAAGGACCCAGTCCTCCCATGCCTGAGGGAACACAAACCTTAGCCTAGCACAGAGCTCTGATGGTGCTAATCCAGATTCTGCTGGCCCTTGAGGCAGAGAGGAACCCAAGACTTATGAAGCTGGTGGAAAATGAGCAAGGAGACTGTTGCTGGCTGGTGAAGGCATCTCCAGAGGGTGCTTATGTTCTCTGTTACAGGCTCTTAGGGCACTGCACCTACCAATGGCAGGATTAAGGACTTCAGAACCCAGGGCTCTCCTTTTCCAGGACACTGCTTATGTCCTGGCTTTCAGGACTCTTGGTTCTTTCTCTCTTGCCCCCAAATTTTGTCCTTGTGATTGCATAGGGACCCAAGTGCCACAGAAGAAGTCCTATTGCAGGCTACTTCCTATTTTAATGGATTAAATTTAATGGACAAAGTGCCCTTTCCTGGCACTTGGAGAAGCACTGCAGTCTCAAGTCTGACGAGGCCCTGGAAGGCAGAAGTCCTTACTCACAGTGCAAGTGCTTGAATCTTTGTCCTATTCTCCAAATAAGCAGGTCTCACCCAGGAGAGGGGCCAGCACTCAGCACTGAGTTTACCTGCACCCTGGTGCTCACTGCTTCCTTCACAGTGGCCTTCTGCAGCTCAGCTTGCTGGTGCTATGAAAAGCCATTGAGAGGCAGCTGGGCTCCCTGCTCATAATTCAGCAGGGGATGACATATCAGTGCATCCAAAACCGCTCTTTAGAGGCACCTCCTTCTCCTCTTAGACTGTGTGGAGAATCCAGACATCCAGTGCAGGTGTCTGAGCTGCATTGTCTCTAGCTTTTTAGGAGTCATAGAGGCTGTGCTGTGCCTGTCAGAGGTGATCTGAATTCTGCCCTCAAGAACAAGACAAATCCACAAAATAATGCTCTACTAATAAAAGACACTGCAGCTTCTTCAGTCACTTTTAGCTGTGTGACCATTTACTCTGGCTGCCCACATACATCCTGTGAAATCAAAATGATTTTGAATAGACCAGGTACAATTGAGGTAATGAAAGAAAAGGAGAGAAGTGGAAATGGCTGCCTGTAGCCCCTACCCTCAACTGAACCTCTTGTAAAAGAGGCTCTCGGATCAGTACTTTTATTCTGACCATCAGCTGCGAGGCACTACTTATTTATTAATTCTGTCTGTTCTTAATCCCAACCACCCGCATCCAAGGGGAAGCTGCTGTCATTGTCATTTACAGCAGACGGAGCAGTTGCAGGTCCCACTTTGCCCATGACCGTGGCAGAACTGGTGCAGAGCCAGAGCCGAGCAAACTGCGATGAATTTGACATTGAAGCGTGTCTGACACACTCACGTTCTCTCTCTCCAGTGTCTCCCTAGCTGTGCTCCACCATGCCAAGTCCTAGTTGGCTCAAGCTAGTTCTTTCTCATTTAAGGCTTCATTGGTTTTTTTGAGCTGTGTCAGCTACAATTAATCAGCATGAAACTAGATATGTAGCACATTAAATGAGAAACTAACAGGGGTGTGTGATTTTTTTTCCAGCCATGTTGTGCTTTCCATGGCATTCATGGCTAGAAGGGCTGTACTTGGCCCACTGAAAGGGTTATACAGCCTCTTGCCCTAGATGGCTTTTTGATTTTTTTTTTCCTTGGGTTTAAAGAGCCCAGTTGAGGGGTTTTTTCTTATACCTTGCAATGATATTCTACCTTCATGTTGTTTGGGAAGAAGATGCTGCTGGGGCCGCGTAGAGCTCCTGCCATGAGATGCTCGTGCGTATGGCAAGCTGCAGCTGGAGCTCCCTCCCTGCACTTGGTGTCCAGCCAAGGTCAACCCACTACAAGGTGCACGGGGACAGAGAGCAGCAGCCAGTGAGGCCAGTGCCTGAGCCAGGACTTGTGTGGAGTGATGAAGACCTCAAATCCTCCAGCTCATCACCTGCCCCAGCCCTGGAGTTAATCACTGGCTCACAGCTCCGACAGCAGGGGCCCGAAAGCTGCTGATCAGCAGCCTGCAATCCTCAGGCAGTTTCGCCCACTCTCCCAGCCTTATTTATCCAACTGCCTCCTCACTGCCAGCTAAGGATTACTGCCTTGCTCTCTCCTCCAGGCTGCTTGTGCAAGCTGGGTACCACTGCTGCCAGCCACCGTGCAGCCTCCTGGGTCACAGTCCGCGCAGCAGTGGCATTTTCTCTCTGGCAAAGGAAGGAGGCCAGTGAGAAGGAAAGAGTTTTCTGCACCTTTGAGCCCAGCACGTTTACTCCAGAGGACAAGGCTGGGAGGAAGATGCCACCCTAAATATGCTAAGCTAGGCAAGGATCTAGTTTTTTTCCTCCCTCGATGTAACATGGGGGTCATACTACATGGGTGGTGTTGATGGTTTTGGGGCAGGAATGTACCTACTCAACTACATTCATTTACGCCCTGGCAGAAGTCCCAGCCTGTTGTCTGTCGGTTTCTTTATTAAAATTTTTCTATTTGAATTAATCTTTTTAAGTCCTGGGTGCAGTCATGTTAGGCAGAGAGATCATCATATTATTCTGTCCTGCCCTAAGATCTCTGCTTGTCTCATCTGCTCATCCCAGGGCAGGGACACAGGCAGATTTTGAACTGAGTTGGTGACATTGGTGTCAAAGTTTTTCACAGTTTCTGTAGGGTGCACAGAGGATTTCAGTCCTTGTTGTCATAGGGCTTATGAATGATCATACACATCTCTGACACTGTGAAAACAGTAAAACCAAGCAAGATCCACTGCTGGTTTGGGCTGTTGACATTTCAGGGTGATGGTCTGTGTGTCTGAAGAAGGTGAGCAGAAGGCTCAGGTAAAACCCCCTGGGAAGTCAAAATGAATTACAGGGCTTTTCCATCTCCTGCTCAGAGATTATTAGTCTTTTAACAGCAGCAGTATTACACAGTTCACATCTTTCTAATTTTTTCTAGTTCAGCTTCTGGTTCATAAACTCCCTCAGGCCCTAAGGACATAATAAGAAAGATGAGTCTAAATGGGCCCAGCTGAACATCCAGTACATGAGGAAGCCCAGCATTTTGCCCAGCTCCCAGATGTACAACTTGGAGAGCCAGCCAAACCACACACACCGGTGTCTTCCAGTACCTCCATCTGCCACATGGTAAGTCTTGGTAGACTTTTTTCTCCTCTGTTTCCTTTTCTAGAAAACAAGGGAAAAGCAATAGCCTAGAGCTTTTTCTGAGTGTTCAGGTAAATCCTTTCTCTGTCTAATTAAACAGGCATTTTGGAGCCTCTGGTAATGCCTTGGGAACCATGCTTAATCCTGAAATTAAGGCTAAGCAGCCCTTTGCAGAACTGACAATGCACTGGCATTTCTGAGCAGTTTGCACTAGACTGGCTGTGGCTCTGCAGGTGGCAGGCATTTTTCCTGGCACAGAAAACTGAAAATTATCCATAAACAAGGCACAGCCAGAAATAAATCTGAATAAAACACTGGGGGAATCCTGGTGTCTTGGAAATCAAGGGAAAACTGTCATTAACTTCATTTCACTACTGTGACTCAGTTAATAAGTTTATTTCTAGATGGTATTTTCAGTTCTTTTAAGAGGGAGCATCTTAGAGGAGGGAGGGAAAGGGAATGACAAACTCTACATGCAAACTCTGTTTTGTTTGGCTTTTGTTTGCTATTGATAGGAACACCAATAGTAACAAGAATAATGGCTACTAGTGTTTTCATCATTATTATTTGTCATGAGACATACATATAGATAACAACTTTGGGGCCTTCTTTAGGATAAAAAATTATGTATCTTTCTGTATTTTATGCGCATGGCTTCAGCATATGCAACTAACCTGAGAATCATTTCTTCAAAAAAGACAAATCAAAGTAGGAAAAGAGAAGAGTACGTGGAAGTTGGTCTGATGATTTATCGATAATAAAACATTTCTTCATATTTGAACAGATATAGTCATACTTAACAAAAAGAAGAAAGGCATTATCTCCTGACAGCTATTTCCAGTAACTATAAAAGCCAGTAGCTTGATTCAGCTGCCTTTACTCAGTAAGACATTAAACTGGAGGGAGTCAAGGAATAAAAGGAGACATTAATTCAAATGTTCATTCGTAATTTTAACTGTCTGTGAAATGTTCCTTTTACCAAATGGAAATGAGGTCGCTTGGCCCACAAGCCATCCTTTTACAGTCTTGCAGTGTTCACTTCAGAAGCCTTGATAAAAATATACAGAAAATACCATTTTCAAGTGTAGATGGAAATCCCCAATGTACTTGATCTGACAGCTATTGCATTACAAAACAGAATTACAATTTTAAAGCCTTGGGCACTGGCAGGCCTCTGATGTCAGCTATATAAAACTACACTGACAGACAGTCATTACCAAGGTTAATCTCTGAGAATTAGGACAAGGCAGTCAGTTTTAATATGTCAGAACCAGCTAGGAGCCCATCTGTATCTACAATGGTCCTTACTTTCTTAAATCCAGTTATATAAAAAGATTTTTAGTCGGAAGTTGTAGGTGGTTTTTCAATGAAGACACAATAAAGTAAAAGTAGCAATAAAGTGAAAGTAGTAATCATCCCTTATCATTAATTTAATGTAGGCCCTCAAGGCACATTTGCATTAAATGCCTTGTTGAAATAAGCATCCCTTAAATGATACCCAGCACCTCTGACACACCACAGGGCAACTATTTTTCTCATGTGTGGGGCTATTGCTTCTCCTACTGGTATTTTTATTGACTTCAGTAGGAATGAGGAAAGGACTTGGAGCCTTTTGCTGTGGATTGGTTGGATTCTGAGAAGAAAGACACCAGTGTAATGAGCAACAGACCCCATTTCAGATTACGGTGAGAAATGCTGAATGTAACTACCTTGTTGGCAGAAACAAAAATAAACAGACATTTTTATCAAAATCGCTTTGACTGAAAACTTTTCTAGATATAAATTAAACAGTTAAAACAAATCAACAAACATCACTAAATAATTTGAAGCAGTCATGGAAGAAAGAAATATTTGCAAAGGACAGGAGGTTTTGCATGAGACAAAGGGCCTTTTGCTGAGAGAATGAACCACCATGTGTTATTGCTGATATGCCTATGACTATATAGTTGGTATTTATTCTTGCATCTATTAGAACAGGTTTGTGCAAGTCATGCCATGTGCCCATGGCGGGGTGCATGAATACATGCAACATGAATGAATGCACTCAGACAGTTACATAAAGAGCAGTATGGGTTGTTATGCATGTGCAGGCATAATGCGACATGGTGCCGGGAGGTGCAGAGACTTTGTATCTCCCTGTGTCTTGCAAAATCCGCCTCAGACTTTCAGCATTACGCTCAGGAATACACTTCCATGCCTAGGGCTGGCTCTGCCCCTGCCAAGCCAGGACACAAGAGGAGCAGATGGATTGATTACTAATAGGTGGCAGATAAGGTTACTAATAGGAAACCAGTTTGAATTGTGCCATGAATACACCTTTCACAATAAAAATGCATCTGTAAGATACCAAGGTGAAGCAATAATTAAAAGTAATTATTGAAACAATAGGACAATTATTTAAGTGCTGGAGCAATGAGTACTAGTATTTAGGTAGTTTTTACTTACTGGCATCATCCATAAATTCAAATTCACCCCCTAATTCAGCGCTGGTTAGGTGGTACTGGTCAGGATCAGTCAAGGCGCTCAGCAGAATCAGCAGGACCACCGAATTGATAATCTGCAGAGAGCAAAGACAGGAAAGGGTCATGCTGTAAAAGTAATCCATGAAAAACCTCTGTACAACACATACCCACCATGCTCCATGATAGACTGTTTTCCAACAGTAGTATTGAACTAACACTGCAATTACTTTCTCTAGATTGGTGTAAACAGGACCTATTTCTCCCCTAAGTGGCAACATGAAAATTAAACAAAATGTGGATTACCTCTTTTCATTCCAACTCTACCCCACACCATCAGAAAAGTTACAGCTGCTCTTTCAGACTATAAAACATGTTGGCACATCCACCAGTTTGTTCTGCTGCAAAAAACTAAACTCAAACCCAATCATTTTGAGAATATTACAAATGGGTGCTGTAGTCAAGGACTATTAGCACGGCACAGCAGGAATTGGGGACAGGCCCTGTGAAATTGTTAGATGATCAAAGAGGAGCTGAATTGCTGGAAAAGGCTGTATTTTAAGAAGCCATGAGTGATGAGCTGATTCACATGAGGTACTAAATGAGGAGACCTGAAGGGATGGAAGGAGGTGGCAATGTGAGCCCAGTGTCTGATGCTCACTTTCCTGTGTCACATGGCGCAGAGAGACATTTACACCACCAAGGCTTTAGCTATGAAATAAGTGAAATAAATGACAAGAATATAGTACCAAGTGATTCAGTAGAAGCAGATTGTCAAGTATCAGCTATGAGTGGATCAGAGAGGTAGCCAGGAACTGTGTTTTAAAACAAATCTGAACAAAATGCTCATATCACTTTGAAGTGAAGAGGGCTAACTGCAGAAAAGAAGACTTTAGCATGAAATAACACAGTCAGGCTAAAAGCTTATTCTACAGAAATAGGAAGATGACCAGTGAACAAGCAAATGAAGATAAGAAAGTTGATAATGGAATATGCTGGGAAAGATGGGTTTTTATTGCTTTGGTTGTCACTTTGAAGTTATCCTAATCTGATCACAGATTAACAGCAACAATAAGGTGTAGGAACATAGGCTACTGTAAGGCATAACAGGCTAGGGAATTTCTTGGGTAAAACAGAAGCTTTTTGATAGGCAAATTCCGTCAAGTTTAGCTGATACCAGATGTGTCAGCAGTCTTTGAAAAGCTGTTGAGACTGAGTTCACAAGACAAGGAAAGAGCAAGTGCAGTTTATGTCTTTTCAAAGCAGGAATTTCTAGCTAGATTGTGAGACTTAAAACCAAAATAAACTGAAGACCAGAAAATCAAGCGGTCTCCTCATTAGCACTCCAGATTTGTACAGTCACAAATTTGCAACAATCACGATGGGCTTCTCAAGGACAAACTGTAAGTAATTCATCTTATTTTCCTGCTCTGATGGGCTAAGGGGCCTTATGGACAGGGCAAAAGTGGTAGGTATCATCTCTTTGCATCTTAGCCCACCTTTTGACATTATGAGATCCTCATAAATGAGCACAGAAAACCTGGTTTGGTTGAAAGTGCAGGAAGATGAGCACACAGCCAGCTGGATAACTGTCCTGAAATAACAGTTATCAAAGATTCCCAGCCAGCACAGAAGATACATTGATTGGGGTTTTCCACTATCATTGAAAACTTGGTATTTCAAGTCACTTATGACTTGTACCTTTCTTTAATTTGCAGACAATCCCAAACTGTAAGCACTTTAGGAGATAAGATTAAAACCATTTTGACCAACTAGATAAGAATTCAGACACCAGAGCCCAATTCCATACTAATAAGCACATTTGTGACTTAAAATATGAGTGGGTGATAGTTCTTCAGAAAGCAGTCTGGGTATGACAGTGAGTGAACTGAACGTGACTCGGGGGCATCTCATAAGCTCATCTTTGTGACTACATGGTGGTGGGCAGTACTGCAGAAACCTGGAGAGCAGATGCACAAGCCTTTCTCCCACTTGCCCTACATCGGCCTCTGCAGAAAGTGTCCAGTTCAAAGTCCTAAAACACACAAAGAAAAACCCTGGGGAGGATCCTGAAACAGAACAGAGGGTAATCAGCCATTTAGAAAGTCAGACTAACAGGGAAAAAACTGAGTCTGCTTGCAAGAAAAAGGTAGAGAGAGATGCTCTCAGTCTTTTACATGTGTAGAAAGGTGGGGAAAAGAAGGAGGCAATAGACTTTCCTTGAGGTCCACTAGGAGATGAGTAAAGTAACGGACTTAAATTACAGCAAAAGGAAATTTAATTTAATTTAGGAAATTAAGTTCAGCATCTTGCTGAACAATAAGAATAATCAGACTGCAGAAGAGACGATCTGAAGGCGATTTGATATCTTCATTGCTGCATTTTTAGACAGAACAGTTAAATAGTTTTGTGTTGGGAATGCTGTAGCCATAGACAGTCTTGGCTTGGCTTTGAAGACGTCTGACTGTCAACATTCAAAGTTACATTCTACAAATCCTACTAGTTTTTAACATTATGTATAACTCTACATTGCAATCCAGTTCTTGCTTTATACTCCTTTGCGGAAAGCCAGAGGACATGGGCCAGTAATAAATGTGTTACCTAAGAACAGCATTCAAAATAACCAGGCAACCAGACTATAAAAACTATAAATGTATGGAGTGTTGCTATTTTAAAGTCATATAGGTTTAATTTTTTTGTACAGATATAGTCAGGAAGATTCATAAAATACTGACCTAGGCACTCTACTTTCTTCTTAGGGATATGTCCAGATTCAGATGTGTTTGTCAGCACTGCCTTTAAATCCCTGTAAAAACACAGATTGTGTTTGCCTCATCTAAAGTCTTCTGCAGTCACTAGGAATCTCTCTAATGCTCCTTCATGCATGCCTTTTCTGTTCTATCTGGTTGTTCTCTTGAGATCCTCATAATGATCTCTGAGCACCTTCCAGTTGTGCTGTCAGCAGTGCAAGTGAAATACACTACGTGTTTCTTTGCTCACCATCTTGCTCTCAGAAATGCCTGCACAGTTTGGTGTAGTCTTCACTAGGTTTTTCTTCTTGTTTTAAAAGTGATGTGATCATTGAATTTTGAAAAATATTTTAGTGCATAAATTCTGTGTGCCTAAAATTTTACTCATGTAACATTTTCCAAGGACACATAATCAAGGACAAAAAGCATAAAGAATGATTTCCTGTTGATAAATGAAGTTGGTATGAGGGTTGAAATCTCCATTCTAGAAAAAGAAAAGGAGATTTTTCTGTTCTCTCTGTAAAGTCAAGATTTCCTTCAAGATGTTTTACATTCCTTCAGCAACAAATAGTGTAACAATCAATTAGCAATGCGTAGAAAGCATTCTCATTATGCAAATTTTCAGTAAGCAGCTAAGCCCTATACCTTCCCAATGAGACACAATGTCCTCCTTTTATGGATGGAGAAACAGAAACATGCCCATGAACATGCAGCAGGGTGGTGTTCAGTGGTAAGAATAAAACACAAGACTTTGCACTGTCAAGTCAGAACTGTGACCACTGGGTCATGTGGCTGGTTGTGGCCATAGTGCTACCCAGGGTTACAGAAGAGAAGCTGCAGGGGCACTAACTGGCCTTACTGGCCCTGCACTGCCCCACCTTGGGCCTTCCCACACCCCTGTCCATGAATCAGGACTTCATCTAGCTCAACAGCCTTGGGTTATCAGTCCCTGCCCCAGTGGCACTACAGGAGTGGCAGTCTCCAGCCACACTTCCTGGATGGACTCCGTGAATGCATCCTGCAGCTTCTCTCCAGTTGTGTCCCTGGTCTCAGCCACTTTTGCTCCTGGTTGGCTCCCCTGGTTCATCACATGCTCTGTTGGGGCTGTTGTTGGTATGACCCCAAGAGCAGCCCCCAGTTCTGCTCCTGGGCTCAGTCCCTGCATAATAGGTTAATAGATATAATATTACCTCTAAATCTCTGAACTGCAGGAATGTTTATGAAGGAATTAGACGTTTTTGAATTTTTTCAATTTTAAAATTGAACATAATGCAGGTATATGTTTATGTTTTGCAGGTTATATTTTCATCAAAGCATTAATTCAGGGACCAAGAAAACATGTAGTTAGATATTGCTAATCCAAGAATAAGGAACAAGAATGTCAATTTCTCATTTCATAATCACAAGACACAGCAAAATAAAACTCAAAAGTCTGTTTGTGTGAGTGTGTGGATGATGGCCATCATATGTGAAAGAATGAACAGAAGTATGTAGGTATATGAAAGTATAATCATAGATATGTTCTGTTTTACTCACAAAACACACAACCAAGCTATCCTCATCTATGCATAAGCACCCTCAGATGAAAAACAGAAGACACATGACCCTAAATTAAATACAGTTATGCCTTTGCAGAGATATTTAGTTTCAAAAAATGTTTTTAAGAGTTTCAATAAAAGTTATCAAGAACAAACCCTGTATTTAAAAACACCCTCAGAAAATGTTAAAAGTCGAAGAAACACACAAACACACAAAAAAAATCATTAAGGCTGTTTGTTTCTTTAAAGTCCCTTGCTCATGGGTCAGTTTTAATATAGATTTTTAGAAGTTTTGCTTAAATAAAGAATTTTAAGAATAAAATTCTGAAAGGAAACAACAAGAATGAATTAGGTAGTTTGCTTGATTAGCTAAATATGTTTCATATTGGTCCATGGTTGAAAGAAAATACTTACTGTTGTAGTGTTTGTAATTTTTGTATTCTTTTGCATTTTATTATGTATCCCCTGCTTACTTTCCTGTTTCATTAATAGAAGTTTCTCTCAAGCGTTTGTTTGCAGCAAAGAAAACAAAAAAGGGAGAATTGTTGGGAACATCTGGAAACTGTCTATCAACGAGAAAGATGTTCACAGGACTATCCAGCCAGCCTTGGAGCTGTGAAGGGAGAAAAAACTCCTCCTCCTCAAGCCTTGAGAATTCACAGAAGAAGAGATAATTCAAGACTTGTCTAGTAAATCACTAGCTTAGTTTAAAAGCCCTAATGGTTTTAGGTTTGTAATTAGTTTGTAGTTATCTGTAAGAACTCCTTTGCTTTTCCTCCTGTCTGAACACTATGATTGGTAACCACCCAGAGCCCCCCTCCTTACCCAGCACAAATGTTATCTTGTTACACCTACTACCCCTATATATTGTGAAGCGTGCTTTCAATAAAGGTTTTCAGTTATTGCCCCCGAACTGGGAATGTCTAGATTATCACCTGCAGGATGGTGCTCACGGTGCCCTAATAAGAGACTGGACAGAGACCCCATGGAATGTCCTAGAAATACCCAGTCATCCTCTTATCCTGATATGGAAATAAAATAATAACTTTAAAAAATCCCAAAATCCTACTTCCCTGGCAGCCAGATGAAATACATCCACCTTCTTGTCAATGAAGAGGAGGAAAATAACTCTGCTTTGTAGAGATTCCATAATGTACCACATAAAGGGGGAAAGAGGATATATTTATGGAGCAGATAGGTAGTCCAAATATTGGAGCATTAATTGGCTTTCCTGCTCTGTGCTTACAGAACATAATTTCAGATTTGAGTAAAAGATAATTTAAACAGCAACAATTGTGTGAGAAGAGGTGCAGCAGCCATGAAGGAGAAAGCATGTGCTGAGACTGGGACCAGCACTGCTGGCCACTGCTGCTGCTTCCCCCTGCACTGCCATAAAGAACCAGCAGCTTGTGCACAATGTGAGCTGCTAGAGAGAACATGCAGTGTTTAGGATGCAAGGAAGCAACCTCATGTCTTCTACAGACAGCATCCAGCATTTAGAAACTATATAATGCACTACAATTTCAGACCTCGAGAGGCCTTCCTTTCCATATAATTTGTTCAAAGATCAGCAGTGAATTGTGGTGACCTGTGGGGAAAAAATGGTGGGGAGGGAAGGTGTCAGGAACCACTGCGTCAACAGGTGATGAGAAAATGAGAGCCACTGTAATTCCAGAGCCTCCCCAGAAGTGCAGCTCCATGGTATCTACCCAGCTTATTGTGAAATAAAATTAGTTCCAGCAGCTACTAAGGGCATGCCATTAACACAAATCTACTCCTGATTCCTAACTCAAACAGACAGGGAAAAGCTCTTGCCAGCAACTTACAGAGATGTCTGTAACACTAAAAGAATTGTCTGGAGTTACAATGGCTTAATTTTGCCCTGTCTTTCTCCAGCTTACACTCAAGAGTGGAAATAAAATTGCCCTGGTAAAGGAGTTTAGAAGAGGAAATACTAAGCACACTTTAAATCAATACACTGCATTAAAAATACCTTCTACAAATATTCTACTACAGTTCTCCCAAGACTTTCTAATGCAGTGAAGAGAGATCCCTATATTTACAGGAAAAAGGAAGGCAAATTCCCTAGCTTTATTTCTGTCAAGGGTTCAATTTATAACTGAATCCATGCATGTAGCAGTCTGAATGCTGTCTATGTGGTGAAAGATGTATGAACAGTTTTAATTCTGTGCCCATTTTCAGCCTCACTGAACTCAAGGGAGATCCACTTAAGCACACTAAAATCTCTGCATTGGTGGAGAACTAACTCCCTACTTTCGTGACAGTGAGCACCCCAGTAATGTGTAGGTATAAAAATATGATACTTTTAGGTAAGGAGAGAAAAACAGAAAACTGAAAACATAAGCTTTGTTTTTATGATCTAGAAAATCCTGACAAAAATAGATTTAATGAAAATATTCTGGGCTATCCTCCAGCTTCCTGTAACCCTTATTAGTGAGTTGAAATACTGTGACTGATGGGGCAGCTAGTTACAGAAAACATCACTGTAGCTTACTCTGTAGACCCAAGCCTCACATAGTATGAGCTACCAGATGAAAAAGGAGATGATGTTTCTGACAAAAATAGTTGCGACTGAGCAGCAAATAACAGCAACTTTCTCCAAGGTTTTTGAACAGTGAGCCAATGCAGGGTGTCACTGACCAAGGCTCCTAAACTTTGGCCAGGTTTTGAACTGGCACACACAATTTGCAATACCTCACAAAACTGGCAGGGTTTAATTTATTATCCTCTACAGAGATATTACTGAAGTAAATCACCAAGGACATTAATTTTAAGAAATCCCAATTGGTTTTAATAGAACTGAAGAAAATCTCGAGCAGAACTCCCATATCCTCTATCTTTCTTCAAAAAACTCAGGGCAATTTTATGACTCTAGGCACTTTGTTCTCTATAGAAACTACAGAGAAATTCCAATCTTAAACTACTTTTGCTCCTTGAAACTAAACAGAAGAATATTTTCTAGTATTTGGATATTTGAAGTCACTATTACTATTAGAAAAAAATAAGAATGCATGGAAAATGTCTATTTAAGTATCTCAACTTCTCTATTTCTCCCCATCTACCTTTTCCTTCTCACTTGGCATGTTCTTTTCATTTTCCTTACTTTTTTTTTTTTAGCATAAAAAGTATTAAGCAAAGCACACTTTTGCTCATCAAGAGGACACAAGAACTCTACAAAAGTAAAAAAATCAAGTTCAAGGTTTAACTCCATAACTCAGGGCAGATTTGCACTGTCTGAGGTGCCTTTTCCCAACTTCTGTTAGCATTGATGATGAGTTAAAGTTTATGAACTATTGCCCTGTATGGGCAGATTTTTCTATCTGATTTCTCTCTCTCCCCCAGTCACTCAAAGTTTTATGTTTGTTGGGCATTTTTTTTCTGAATTCTGATTAAAGAAGAAAGAAGGAGGCAATTTTTAGCAATCAAGGTTTTAGAGCTGAGTCCTGTGGAGAGCAGGCAAACAATACAAGAAGGAATGAGGTTCCTTCTGTGTGCCCAAGTTTCTTTACAAGTCTCATGGCAATGATTCAGTCACTTCCCTTTCAGGGTACAGGAGCCACATCTGAGCACACCTCAGCCACTGGCCTGAACTCCAGGAAAGGAGCAGCAGAGAACCCTGGCTGTCAGAGTAGACACCCCTCTCTTTTTTCTGCTGTGCAAGCCTTCTGTCGTGCTAATGAAAATGTTTCAACTCCCCAGTGAAGCAGAACAAGCTACTGATATGTTAGTGATGCACAAGTTAATAAGTGGTCCAAGGTAGGAAACCCAGACAAAATCAATTATCTTTCCATCCAATGGAACAGAACAGCCTGAAGAAAAATGGAAAGATGGTTACTTAAACTTAGGTTAAAATGGGATCTTTCACCCCTTTGACCAGTAAAACACATTATCAGACATTATTAATGAAGTCAAAGGTTGGAGGAATAGAGAAAAGGATGAGCTATTTATTCAAGAAATACAAGTGCTTATTCATATTGCAAAACATTTTAAAAACAAAATACAAGCCTTCCTGCTTCAGGTCATTGCCCAATCCTGAAATAATAGGAGAGTAAAAAAATAACCTTGTGCCTTCACAAGTTGTTCTTTCTTACTTCCCTACTGCACTGGAATACGGAGAGCATGAGTCAGGTCAGAAGTACTGATTAGGTTTTTATGTTCTTTAATCTGGAAAAGACAGCATAGTGTCTGCAATTCTTGTTGCTATTTTTCTATATTATGCATGAGAAGTCAAAGAATCATCCAGGCAGGGTCAGACTATCATAATACAGAGTGCATATAATAGAGAGGATATAATAGAAAGCTGTATAAAGTATTTCAGTCAGACTTTATACATAATTTCAACTTCAATTGCCAAGATACTAAACACTGAACTTCAAGGCTATGCTGATTTAATTGATATAGGAAGTCCAGCATAATTTATCAGCACTCTTCCATACAAATGACTCAACTATTGCCTACTGCCAGCCTTTTAATAGTCTTGAAACCCAAACCACAAGCTGTCTGTTATTAATAAAATATGGTAATGATTAAATTTATTTTAAAAAAAATAGATTGTGCAGGATGCACACTAGAGGTTTCTGCCTCCCCAGAGATAAGAGTATAATTCGTTATACACTTAATCTTAGTCCCTTCCTGGTTTAAGGAAGTAGGTCTATTTTTATGCAAACTTATCATTGAATTCCTTGTTAATTTTACATTGTATTTAAAGAAAATTGAACCTGTATCTGAGCAAAGTCCTGAAAATGATTGCTGAGGTCTTCTGCCCAGCAAGACCTCCAGGGAACTGTTTATGGGGAAATATTTACCCATGTTCAAAATATAACTCTGCCAGATCAACTCACCATTTCTTCTAAAGGGCATCTTGGTTTTCAGGATGCAATGGAGAACCAGCAAAGAACTGGTATGCAGTAAAACCCCAGTAGAAATAAGATTGTTCTACTGGTCAGTTGGGATTTGTTTTGTTTCTTCATTTGTCCTTGACTTCAAAAAATGCATGTTTGAGTCATGCAGGTGACTGTGAAAGGTTAAGGGCAGAGCTGCTAAAGTGTGGCTGTGATGTGGCAGCTCCCATGCACGGGTTTGGACCTTTGTGTGAACTTCTGACAGAGGATGGGCCAGGCTTCAGCTGTATCTGAGTACCTGCGCTAGACTGCTCAGGGCAGCTGGCCTTGGCCAGCAGCTGGTGTGTCTTACTCACAGCAGCCCACAACACTGGCTGTGCTCAGATTCACCTCTAGACTCTTTGGACATGTGTCACTGCACTGGTGAGAGGACTGTGCTCCAGCTTTTGACAGCAAGGCACATACACCCATTTAAATAAAACAAAACAAAACATAACAAATCTTTGATTCCTATGTAGCCACCACAGGCAATATCCACAGAAGTCATACAAGTGACTGCATCCTTGAATCACTCTGAAACACAAGGCAGGGATTAGTTATGCAAGGAAGAAGTGGAAGGATGGTACAGTAGAGATAATTACTGAAATAGTAAAGAACATGATCACATGCATCCGGTCTGTCTGGGCACAGCTGTTTCTCTGTTGAGAAATGCATCTCTGCACAGCGAAAATCTTCCACAAACCTGTGTTTCTGCCAAAAGCATTTGTCCTGTCTGTTTTAAGTAGCTTAATATATCTCTGGATAGAACAAGACCTTGCTCAGCACATGCCAGCAATGAAATGAAAAACAGTCACAGCATTCTAAAAAGCTCTTGCAAGGCTGGGTACCAGGATGACAGCACCCAGAGCTGACTGCAGACATTTGAAAGGGAGCTGACCCGCAGGAGGTCCAGGAACGGTGCACTGGGCTCAAATCCAGATCATTTCTTCAGTGATGCCTCCCTGGCAGATTCACCTCAGCCAGACCAGGAGCACTCTCTTGTACTTTGAGCAACAAGTGTGGGGTTTAGATTCTTATTCTGCTCTTTGGAGATTTGGGGCTTTAAACCTCCAGCCCTGGTGGAAAACAGCACAGAAATGCCGCTGCACATTTTCAAGGTTTGACCACTTCAAACTTCCAGTCAAAGCATAAGCCTCACAATAAAACCAGAGAAAAAGAAAGCAGTCAAGGAAATTAATTCCTGGCTATTTTGCAACATCCGTTCCATATGTCCAGGAATATTTAAGACTAATTGCATTTTCACTGACGTCAGTCTAATCAACGATCAGTTTACGAAGCTTAATGTGTTCTCCTCTGGCTGACTAGGAGATACATATTAACCTTCAACAGACTTCTAAACACATTTTACTTGATTAATGTAATAACTCCTCTCCTGTCTATAAATATATTCATGATTTTTGTATAAAAACCCAAATGTAATTATAGCATACTGGACTTTTAATGAGATTCTTTCCTTCAACAAGCATTTTTGTAAACTTTGCTCCTCTTACAACCAAGCATCTGCTTTCTCACTGGAGGAGACAACTGTTCCTTGTAATCCCAGTGAATTTATTATCCAATTGAAGGCCTTAATAAAAAAAAAAAAGGGTATTTTACAAGAGTTTGCAATTTCTGAATTGATAATTATATTGATTAGATGAGACAACTGTGTCATCTTTCGACGACTGATGCAGATTATCAGCTATCATTGCAATGATTCACATACTCCATGAAATATCCTACTGTGGTATTTGGGTATATAAGAAAAATGGCCTATGTTAGTGCATTAGAGCTTAAAGAAGTTTTCATAAATACTTGTGTTGTGTTACAGACTAATAAACACTTCAGTAAATGCATGGACTGCCCAAAAGACGCTTCCAAAAAATTTCGTCCCTTCATTGACTTAAAAAGTTTTTACAACAAAAACATCAATAAACACACTGATGTATGACAGAATCTGGGGAGGCCTAATAAAATGCTGCTTCTGCTTCTCTCTGCAAAGCAGCAAACACACAAACCTGGCTATTTCCACTCAGAACAGAAAGCACAGGTAACTTGGGATATAATGTACCAATCAATCCACCCTTTTTTCAGATAATCTTTCTCGTCTGCTCATGGATGGATTCTACCACTCAGAGGCAAGTGATTAGGGTCGTTGCAAGCTACCTTACTGATTGTGCAATTTAAATTTCCCCCATATGTTCCTTTATTTTGTAATTCAACCAAAGAGGACCTGAAGCATGAATTGGATAAAGAAGGTGGGATATGGCCCTGCACTGCAGAAACTGATGTGAGCTTGTGCATAGCAGGGAGGAGTTCTTCAAGGAGTTCTCCTGATGCCATTCTTGAAGCTACTAACTGTTATATTATTTAATATTGCCTCTCTAGAAAAGCTACAATCAGAATGTAGTTACTGAGAAGGTCTTTCAGATAATTGTTTTTCATGCCAATGATCACTATTGCACTTTATTCTTTGGTCTAACACACCTACATGCATACATGTGCTTTCAGTTTCTTAAGAAAACACCCTACAAGGCCTGAACAGATATTTGTGTGCAGAACTGGTCATTTAATTCCCACTGGTCTTGAAGATTATAATGGATGCAATCCAGTCCAAGAATATATACCCTGAATCTCCCCTGACTCCAGTCTCAGCTGGATATTCAACATGTACATCAGTCATCAGGGAAATCTTTGAAAGTAATATTCATATTTTTCTTTATTCATAATGAATTACATTATGAATTTTCCACTCCACTCTCCTCAAGAACAAGCACGTGCACAGGAAGAGTCTAATGAGTTACTTGCAAACGTTACTGATTTCTTTTTGGGGTCTCAGCTTTCATCCTATGAGGGCAAATACAGGCAAAACAAAAACTAAGGATGATTTTATAGACGTAGCACTTGGGACATAAATACCTAGACAATTAAGCAATTTCTAGTAGAAGAATTGGGAATCTCAAGTCATTTCAGATTATATCATGACCCCTTCACCTGCCAGTGGAGAAGGCTCACATGATGCTGACAGCATCTCCTACCCAGGGATGGGAATTAGCCACATCATTGGCACCACCCAGCTCTTCCTTCTGAAGGTATGGCCCAGGATTGGGCCATGGAAGGGCAATCACCTGGTGGACTCACAACAGGCCCCATTCCGCCAGACTTCTTTCCCCAGTGCCACCAGTAGCGGACTGTTACTGGAGGTGGTAAGGCAGCCTGCAGGATAATCTGACCCAACATCCCAGCTATATCACACTGGCAAACATGGGAAGAGACATCCCTGGCTGACACGAAGTACCTGAGCCTTCAGTGAGCTGGCTACTCATACAGAGATAAAGTGGGAAATCCTTTATTTTTAGCTCATTTCTTTCCATATAAAACCAAAGAAAGATGATTTTCTAAGTGAAACAGAAGGCCTCACACTTGTATGCATGAGAATTTCCACAACTTGGCACTGGGATAACATACCAGGCTTTCTAATGGTGGAATTTTCTCCTTTTCACAACTTCAGTTCTTTTTTCAGTTCTCAGCCTCTCAGATTCTCATAAGTTTGAAAACAATTAAGAACTTCACTTTTCCTTAGAATTGCTTTGTTTTCCCTGGAAGGGCCTTTACACCCTCTTCAAGGGATCCTCACTTACAACTCCTTGCTGATGTGAGTAGTCTCTGACAGTGTAAAGGTTGCAGGAATGCAGTCAGAGCAGCTTGGAAGGATCTCAGTGTAGGTATTTTGTTTACATGAGCAGTCACTGTTGATCTCTATCCTGACAAGTAAGCCAAGATTACTGAAATCTTCTAACTGGTATTTAAGCATGCTGCCATACATGCTGTTTTCACGAGGCTTCAAAAGGACCAGCAAATAAATATGGCCAGGTCACAAAATATATACTTTCATTCTCCTTTTTGCCATCAGATCAAGTGCATTCTACTGATCTTGGCAGGGTGTTCAACCTGTAAATCAATGAGACTATAGCAAGCTATGCTTTTCTTTTGCTTTACCATATAAAGAGGCCACAACCAGTACATTTTTTCATCCATTAGGATTCAAATCTTCTATTAAAAAATGACTGGGATACAGACAGAAATTACACACACTTTCAGCTGTATATTTAGAGAAATACAGAACTGAAATGTCAAAACTAGCATTTCATGCTGAGCTTTCCACAAATAGCAGCTCAAATATTGAAGCCACCCTGGCTAAAAACTTCGGCTTGCTCTATTTATGTTCTTACCACACATCCTTCATCAAGACACACACAGCTCAATAACTTGGGGTTATAAAAGGTTCTCAGTCTTCCATTAGTTTTTATTTTTAGCCCTTCACTGTTGGGGCCTCAGGGAGTGCAGAGGGAGGGGAGCAGCTCCCCAGGCGTGGCAATGGCTCCTGGGGACTGTGGGACCCTGGGGAGGAACAGCCTGTGTCCAGGGCACTGCTGCAGGAGGCACTGGGCACACAGAGTTCAAAAAGGAAAGCTCCTTCTTTTAACATTTATGTTTTTGAACTGATACCTTAAAATTTCATCTTCTCCTCACCCAAGTCAATCAGAAATAATTCCTGTTATCCCAGACAGTGTTGATGAATCCTTGGGGTGTGCAGAAACCCCACTGCCAGGAGAGTGGGAAATCCTTCCATGACACTGTCAGCACATCTGATGTTGCTCCTTCTTTGTGTTTTAGATAAGGAAATGGAATCCATTTCCACAGGAAGCAGACATGCTGTGTTTATAAATGCTGTCACTGACTGGAGTGTTATTCTGACTCACCAGCACTTACTGGGTCACTTGGAAATAATAGAAATACCAGCTTTCCTCTGAACTCTGGCACCTGGGGGAGATCAAAACTGAAGCTGGCTCATTTCAGCTCTGTCACTGCCCTGATCAGCATGGGATACAACTGTCTGGGACAAAAGTAAGCAAACTGTTTCTGTGTTACTATTGTGACCTCTGATTTTATGTGATAATACAGGGAGGTGTAAAGTCCATTACAATGGGATAAACCCCAAAGATTAATAACCAGCTGAACCAAACTGGTCCTCAGGTTTGAAATAAATATTAACCTCCAGCCAGCCTTACTACTGTCATTTTAATCTTCATCTTAACGCTTGTATTTAACATTGCAGCACCCCCTGTTAAGCTTTTCCCCCCAAGGCAGCACACTAGTTCCTGAAGTACAGGCTATTCTGCAACCCAATTAGATATTCTTTTGAGGAATGGCTGCTCCAAACTTTACAAGTCACCAATTACCCTGAAGTACCTCAGTGCTCTGTGACAGTATATATATTGCATTATGTATGCTATACTGCAATACCATGCAATGCTTGTTATATTGCTCTAAAGGCAGACCGATGGCTCGACCAGGAAGGAACTACTGAAACACAATAGCTGTAGAAACATTACCATTCTGAGATCCATTATGGTCTAAAAGAGAGCAAAGTTAAATATTTATTTCCCAGCTATTGATACTTTATGAATCTATTCTAAGTGTCTGTGGCTGCTCTGCCTGTGTTGGAAAAGCAGTGTTCCTGCCCATTACCTATGTGGGAAAGAGCTCTCAACAGCAGCACTGATAACTCCACCTGCACACAGCTCCTCACTTTCTCCACTACTTGTAGGATGCTAAAAATCCAAATAAAACATCAAAACTAAAGAGCTAAACCATCATCTCAGAGAAATCCACTATTTTTTCCACATTTATTCAGGCATGGCATTCTGCCTTCTATACTAACTCAAAACCGGTTCTCAACATGTGAAAATTCTATTTTAGAAGCCTGTCAAAACTTTAAAGCTACTGTTTTTCCCTCTTTCAGATGCTTCTACTACTGAATCATTGCATTCATGGTCATAGAATCAATAAAACTTATACTTCACAGGTAGTGAGATGAAGATAAGCAACAAGAAAATTATTCATTCTCTAGGGGAATGTTTTTTCCTCAAGTAATTTCCTGTAAAGCATAATGGCCACATACAGAATACAAGGTGGCGTGGCAAAAAATCAGAAGGGTTTTTGTTTGAACTTAATTTGAGGTAATGCTCATAGTTCATGTGTGGTTTGGAGTAATGTAACCCCCCAAAATGCATGCAGAGGAAAAAAAATGCCACCAGGAGATCTATTTTTGAGTAAACCCTCAGTAGCAGATAGTACCAAATCATAATTGTTCTTCTGAGACAAAACAAACTTTTTGAATATGACTTTGTCGACCAGACCTTTCAACCAGGTCCATTTATTCAAGGAGCTACCCCTTCCTTACTTATTGTTTCCTAACTTTGTAAGCTATCAAAAAGGTTTAGAATTTATTACAAACATGCATCTAAATCTCTATTTCTAATGGTTATATTTAAAAATCTAAATATTTGCAGTGGGAGAGAAAGCACAGAAATGTGCATCTTGAGATGTTATAATTTTGAAGTAATTCAGAAATCTGCCCTGAAAAAATTATGAAAGCCAAAGCAGGAAGAGGTGTAAAATCAAGAAATACCTGTCCATTAGAAAATAAAAAATTAAAACCAGTATTTTACTGCAAAATCTATTTGAAATTGGGCCACTGGTATTTACATGGTTGTCACATTAGGTAACAGATCCATAATGCTGTCAGGCTTTTCTTTGTATCCAAACCCAGGTGATACACTTCCCTCTTCCTCAAATATCTTTAGATCTGAGCAGCTGAAATACCTGTATCCCTGTCTTTGTGGAGCCAATGCAAAAAGGCTTCATTCAGGTGAAGGCAGAAATAATAAGCCTCTTCAAAGAAATGTTCAAAAGCTTTCAGGTCACATTAAAACTTACTGCAACTTCATTGCAGCCAAAGAGGGGCATCTTTTACAATACTGTCAGCTTTCCAGGTGCTCCAGGCTGTGGATATTGCAATTAATTATATTTTATTAAACCAGGAACGAGAAATAGTTCAACTAATGCACCATTTTCTCAGCGGTGAAATATGTATTTTACAGGACACAGAGCATTTTATATGATTTCTAGGACATAAATGTCAACCTAGTTTTTTTTTATTACACTGGTTGAATTTACTTAATGAGCTGTCCTACAATGGAGGCCAGCCCTGCATTTTTCACTTGCTTCTGCAGGAAATTTCTGCAGGGAGCAAAGAAGCCTCAGTCTAATCTGCTTCCGTCTGCAATCACTTGAAAAATCATGCTTGGCCAAGAGCTCTGCACAGCCTTGCTATCCTCACACCAAGACACTGAGCAGGCTGAGCAGTGCTATCTACGTTACCTACAGCGACGAGACAGATCTTTTCATTCTGCAAATCCTGCGGCTATGGCAGGGCCAGCTCTGGGAAAGCTGCTTTTCCTGCACTGCTCCCCAAGGAATGAAGAAACAATTGTCAAGCCAAGGGAGGAACTGAATGTGCCTCCTCCTCACCGAGTCTTCCCCCCCGCTGAGTAACAGGGTGCCAAAGAGCCTTTGGTTATTGGTGCCTCCAGGGTCAATTCGTCGCTCATGTCCTGTAACCCTGGCAGAGCAAAGATGCCTTTCCAGTCCCTGAGATCAGCTGCCTGGAAGGTTTCAGCTCTCTGCCTTACACACCAAAAAATCACTGAGAAACGATTACCTGCCAAGCAAGGGACAGCGGTGACGAGAACACCTGACCACTTCATGAAGCAGCGACCAGAGGATTTTGGGTGGGGTGTGGTCGGGGCAGCCCTGCTGGAGCTGAGGCACCCGCGGGGCCTGTGAGCTGCTGCCAGCGCCGGCCTGAGACACACGGCCCCGAAGTTCGGGGGGACCCCTCCCTCCAGGGGTCTTCATTCATCACATTTTCATCCCCCAAAAAGCTTTTTGCTTGCGATCCAGTCGAGCCTGCCCATGCACTGCATCTCCTGCGCCCGCTCCCCTGACCCTTAAACACGCACGTGCTTCGTGTCCCAGTTTAGCAGAGCCGAGATCCCAGGATGTGCCCCGCGGGGGGAAGCGCTGGAAGTGCCTGCGCATTACGCCGCTGCAAGAGCACGAGTCCCCCCACCAAGCTCCCGGGCTGCTGCCGTGGGCATCCCCCATCCCCGCCCGGAGCGCGCCCGCAGCCGAGCGGGGCCGGGAGAGCCGGGCGCGCTTACCAGGTACCAGACGCCGAGGATGATGGTGCCGGTGCGGACATGGCAGCAGAGGCAGCAGCTGTTGGAGTAGAAGCGCGCCCAGGGCGAGCTCAGCATCTTCGCGGCTGCTCGGGGCTGCTCGGGGCTCCGCGTCTGTGGCCGCGCTGCTCCGCGGGGGCGGGACCGGGGCTGGAACGGGGCTGGACCGAGGATGGGACCGGGGCTGGACCTGGGATGGGACCGGGGCTGGCCTGGCCGTGCCGTGCCGGAGCCGCCCCCCCGACGGGCGGGGCACTGAGCGCCGGCCCAGCCCCGGCCACGGCTGGGAACCTGCAGCCGCCCCCCGCTGGAAAACCCCGGTGTTCCCGCTGGAAAAGCCGAGCGAGGCACGGGCGGACCTCAGAACAGGAAGACCAGGGGATTCCGAGGGCTGGCAGCCTGGCCGGGCCGGGGCTGGGCAGGTGCCGCTCGCTGCCCTGCAGTCCGCCCGGCTCGGCGCTGCCTTGGCAAAGCCTGCCTCGCAATCCTTGGCTGGCAAAGCAGCAGAAATAAACTCTTATTTCACTATAAAGAAAGACAATATGGGAAGAGATCATGGAATGGTTTGAATTTTCCCCAGATTTTCTTCACAGTGTCCTCCTAATCCACTCCCAGAGTTGCTGCCATTGAGGAGGCTGGAATTGCCTCGCCTCGCTGACGGTAACATTGGCCTTCCTGCCCCTACTGTGGTTAATGCCCTGCGGGGCGTGGGGGAGGCAGCGCTGGGAGGAGAGACCCAGTGCTGGGTATTCAAGCACTGATGCAGGTTTGGGCTAAACTTCCTACCAAGCAGCTGACTTTTTCATGTTTTATTATTTAAGACTTGTATCATCCTCTATAGGAAATAATGAAGAAAATCCTACCAGGAGGTCTGTATGTCTACCCTGACCTTCAGCATAATTTATTTACTGCCATCCGACTTGGCTTTCTACCAAATCCCACAATTTATCATCGAAATATTGAAAGTACTCCAATGCTTTTCTATATGGTTGCTTTGGGGCTCTTCATTATTTCATACATATATCTGTACAGAACAGGAACTTCAAGATAAAAGCTAACTTGGCACTGAGGAACATTTCTAACTATGCCTTATCCCTACTTGTAAAGCCACTATAGGAAATTAAATTAAAAGTACTCTAAGTAGAAACTTTACATAGCCTCTGTTCTTAGTTTGTCCTTATAAAACTTTCAGGGGTTTGGCAGGATTTTTTTTTTTCCTTAAAGAGAAAAGCCACTTGGCACTGCATTTATAATTTCGACTGGATTATATGTCTAAACTAAATATTGTATTTGCAAGATTCATACTCAAAAATGAAATTAAAATTGTAGTAAAAAGAATCATCTACATTGACAAAACAAATGTTCCAGAGACCAAAGGAAAATCCTAAACAATGAGGTCTGGACTATCTCTCTGGTAACCTTGACAGACCTTGTCCTTTAATACCAGAAAGCAGACAAGTTAGACACTAAACCCTTGTATGTATGCCTTTTAAGTGTACCTGGAGGGTAAGAGCATCTGCTTCGTGAAGTTATCTGACCAAGGACCTGACCTTTTCAAAGCAAAGGGGGCAATAAATAAATAGGGATTCGATAAACAAATGCAAACCTGGTGGACAAGAGAGACAATGGGAAAACCCAAGAGTCTCAGATTACTGATTGATGGGCCATTGAAGAGCTCCATGAGAAACTTTGGATGGGGTCACCTGGAGTTTGTAACTGATAAGAAGGGTCAGACAAGTAGAACATGAGCACTGAGGGTATTTGAGGGGGTCTCCACAAAACTTGGAAAGGAATAATTATAGGAAGGGGGATCAGGAAGGAGGAAAGGGGAAGGTCAGACAGAAAGGGGTATAACAGGGGTCAGTGAGGTGTAAAGTCTGATGGAACCCTCTGCCTGCTCAGCCCCTCTTCTTATGGAAGGTTTCTTAATTGTCTCTCTGTGTAGTCTCCACTCTCCACAAAACGGGGGGGGGACGGGCTGTAAGCAGCAAGTGCCAGCTCCTGGGGGGATCAGGGAGAGGGAGGTGAATATGGGGCTCGGTGCTGGCAGCTGGAGCGGGAGCATGGATCACAGCCTGATGTCTGGGGCTGGCTGCTGGGCATAGGTTATTCACTTGCAAGCATCAAGCTGGACCAGCTGGTCTGTACTTGGGTCTTCTGTGAGTCCTACATTTAGGAGGCACAGATTGTAATGGGTGGTAAGGGTAAAAGCCTAGAAATTGCTTATCAAATTCTAAAACTTGTAAAGGTTTTCTTAAAGGT
>JAWWEE010000074.1:128916057-128971968 GCA_035221455.1 Xenops minutus | reverse complement strand
TTACACAAGGCTTGAGATAAATTGCTTACAGGTTATATGCTTGGTTACACAAAAACTATTATGCTAAGACACCAAAGGATTTTACAAGAATGGAAAAATTTATCTGTGTCAAGCTTTCCTTTTTTCTTATCTTGCTACCCAGATGTCTGTAATTTCTCATCCTATGCTTTAGTTTGCCTTTCATGATTTTGATCTCAGCAAAATTTTCACTAACAGCTTGTTACAGTAAGGAGCAATGAACTTCATATCTGCTTTTGCTTATGGTTTCGCATCAACAGCTTTAACCTCCATATCCTCAGAAGAAAAAGGAAGAATGAGCAGGTGAGCACTAATCACTTCAGAGCAGTTTGCTATATAATTATTAATTTCCATTCAAAAAAGCCCTATGGGAAAGATGAGGAAACATCAGGCTTCACGTTACACTTAATTTATAACCAACTGCATTTGGTTTGCTTGGCAAGGTTTTGGTTGTGGGGAGGCTTCAGAGACTGAATATTGCCACACTTACAGACCCATAACCAGTCTCTGTGGGTGAAGCCACCATGCCATTCACTTTGCCTTATAAAACAAGAAACAACAAACACTTCTTATTGAGATGGCTATGAATCCAGCATACCTGATCTTACACACAGATAGTGGATGATCATTTAGGATGTAACAGAGACAACAACTGAACTGGATGACACCTGAGTTTTGTCAAGGTTTCTAAAGGTACAAAAGACACTCCAGATTATCATCTTTATAGATCTAAACTTGAACAGGACCAGTATCACTTCCTTGATCAGAAAATTATGTAAACTAAAGTGAATCAACATCCTACTTACAAGAAGTTGTTTTAGTTATGCTGAAAAACTAGATAATCTTTCCAGTGGGATCCATGATATGGTAGGAAATTTTTCCAAGGGAACATTCAATGGTGAAACTAAACTGCACATGGTCAAAGCCTGACACACCCTTGCTCAGCCACTGGTCAGTGTGATGGCTGCAAGATGTCTCCAGAAGAGAAATGCAGACTCATGGGCCCTGCCTGCCCCTCCCTACCACAGCCGAGCTGCAAATCACTAAACTCCTTTCATACAGGCACTCATTCCCTACAGCACATCCTGAGAACTACGCTAATCGGCTGCAGAGGGACCCAGCCCAACTTCACTTCATTGCCAAGTGTTCTCTATGCGGCAAGCTGTTAAAAAACAGCCAATATATTCAGTGTCCTGCTTCTGCTCTATACTCCCCCATGTGTTCCCTGTGATCTTCTCACTCCAGAGGCAACTGCTTCCTCCTGCCAGAGGATGTTCTGATCCATTTGGCATTTTCTTGCACTTTCTAGTGCTCACTAAAATTGTTTACTGGTACTTCTCAACTTTTTCATACTTGTCTGAACAAAATTGCTGGAAGAGGACAATTGTCTTAGAAGCTGCCTGCCATTCCCACCTTTTGTCTGTACTCACAGCCCACAGAGATAGTGCAGCATAGTTCAACTGGCCTTGAATAATTTAATTACACTGTTGCCCAGCATTGCCTACAGCACATAAACAAAAGCAGCTCAAGGGAATCCCATCCTCTGCTTGTAGGATTAGCCACATGCTCCAAAGTGAGCAGAGACATTGTCCATTGTTTTGTACTTGGCCAGGATAAGACAAGATAAGAAAAGGGTTAAACATTGTCCAGAAACCAAGGTCTGGGTATTGTCCTCCAGCACAGGAAGGTGACAGCATTGGAAAACTGATTGTAGTAAAGAGTTGTTTTAAGGGTCCAAACTTTTGTTCAGCTTGCTCCAGAGCCTATGTTTCAGGATGGCTTCAAATTATTCAAGTACGAAATATTTAATTCAACTAAATTTAAAAAATACCTGTGCTTTCTAAAAAAAAGTAAGCTTCTAATAAAGGTCTGACACTATCTCTCTGCCACAAAGATTGGCTAACACACAATCAAATAGGACTGCTGCCACGATTCAAATTGGGTTCAAGAGATAATTCATTCTCCTGGTTTGTGTAAAAAGATCAGAGTGAGAACAGTATTTTCTCTCCAGCATGTAACAACTCAGAATACATCTTAGAAGCCTGTAAGAAAGCCATTGGAATGACACAGCTTGGTGTGTGACTGCTTGTGCAGAGCCAGTCAAATTCTTATGTTTCAATACCAAATAATGGTTAATTGGTTGGTGGGGCTTTCTTCTTTCTTTTAAAGTTCTTTTTTGACCTTTAAAAAGTGTTGAGAGCAATGTCTAGACCATTTCAGCTCACCACTAGAATATTTTGTCATGATTTGCCTTAAAGAAGATAGTAATTCTAATATCTTAGAAAACTGATATACTTACACATGATGAAAAAGTGCATTTGCAACTCTAGCTTTCTTGGGCCACAGCTTCTTAATTACATTTTAAAGTTGCTGGTTATGAAAACCGTATAATTAAAATATTTTGATATGTTGCCCTGCCAAGAGCTTAAATGTTCTCCAAGGAAAAGCTTGCATTAGTGCATCCTTCCTTTTCCTGTTTTCTCACTTGAAAGCCTCTCAGTTTTGCTGTGAAGATACAGGACTCAAGAAGGCTGGTGAGTTCTGGAGTACACTGAGATCCAGCTCTCTTTTTTCTTCTGGCCTTCCCATTCATGCCAGCCTCACAGATTAATTTTAACATTTTGTGTGAGAAGTAACCACCTGTGCTACATTCATTAGACACCTCAAAAATAGGTGAGGCAATTATCTAATTATTTGCCTAGCAGTAGATTTGCAATTTAGTAGCATGTACTGAGAGCCTTTCTTCAGATCCAGTATGCTTTCCTTGGGCTGCAATCTCCTCAGAGGCTTATGTGCTGCAGCGTGGAGCACCTGCTTCCAAAAGTACCTGGCTCTTCTATGTCCACTGCTTTTCTCCTCTACTTGTCCATGCTGTTCTTTCTCAGGCACTTTTGCACAGGGTGGCCAGAGGCTCAAGTTTTGCCTTGCAGAAGATATTTACACTGAAGTTAGAGCCTGGCTGTGCTGGTACCCTAGCAATAAAAAGCATCAATTCTCTCTCTTTTTATCTTGGGAAGTCTGTAAATTTCTGTAATAACTATGGTTAACCCAGCTAAACCTTGCACCCCAACTTACACCAAGGGAAATGGAAGAATTTGAGCTTTTCCCTCCAGCTGGCTCAGCATGCCTGAAGATGCTAAGAAGTGGAGACACCACCTCCATTTGAAACTGCTTATCAACCAAATTGGTAAGTGCAGGTGTCCTGCATTCAAGTAAAACTCCTCATCTCTTCCTCCATCAGGCTACTGAGCCCTTTAGTACTTCATATCCTAGTAATTTCTACTCTACACAAGATCTCCTCCAAGTCTTTTTGATAAATTAATTCTCTGCTCATCAGACACTGTTTCCAGTCCGTTTTTATTGTTCCTCTCACTAGTGTGGGGATCTAGACAGTTTCCTAAAAGCCTTTAAAACTGCAGGCATCAGACATAACAGTATTTATTTAGCCAATGGACACCCTATTGGGATTGTACCCCCCATTCCTCTTCATTACTCAGGTTAAAACATCCCCAGAATTGCACTTGACCTTTTACTACACTGACCTAGAGGAAGGTCATGCTTGGAGGTTTTTTTGTCTTTTGGCCTGAATGCTTATGCTGGGTACAGTATTAAACTGACTGGGACATTTTATCCATAATCTGTAGCCAATTATAGAACATAAATTACAGCATACAGGGATGAGATAGGGCTGTTGGATAAATTGGTTGTTGTGTTGCCAGCAGTCTCACTGCTTGCCAGATTGCTTGAGCAAAGGAAATCTCAGTGACAGGTTTTAATACTGGGTTGAGTTTGTGGTCAGAGAGGCCACAGGTCTTTGATTGATAGAAGAGGCAAACCTTCTAAGAAAAGCTAATATACATCAAATAACATTTATTTCCTCTTAGTTCCATTAGTTAGATTAGTTAATGTTTAATTTATGGATTCAATTGAGTATGGCTCAACACTGGGAATGTTGCCAGATTTTATTCCCTCTTTCACTATGTGATTATTGGTTTTCCCCCTTCTTTTAAAAGCTCACTTTTTTCCCCTTTTCTTTTGATATAGAAGAATGTAGATATTCCCTCTCAGATTTGATTATCAAGCATATTCTGTTTCCATATTTGTTTGGATTTTTTTTTTTTTGGCTTATATCTTGTAGAAGTCACGATCATTTTGTCTTCTATCAAACAGTCTCAGTCCAGTGATAAATCATGTTCTTATGTTCTATTGAGAACCCCTATTGATTTTAAGTATAGTAAATAAAAATTAAAACGCATCTTCCATAACTGTAATTTATTACTGCCTGTAACTTACATAAGAAACACTTTCCAGTTTGGTATTTTCAGATCCCAGTTAGGTTTCAAGCAGTAACTCACCATTTCACCTGGGGGCCTGCTTAGGCTTTTCCCCAGGTGCACTTTATTCTTTAACACATTAAGCCAAATGCACCAAAAACCCAATCTTTGAGCTATCACCAACTTTAAAGCAACTGAATAACATCACCATTGTTACTTTGAATATCTATGGAGTTATTCCTTTTTCCCTGCTCTCTTCCAAGTCTACTGGACTCTTGAGAAAACTCCAGGGCATGTGATCCAGTTCTTCTCACCAGTGTTCACCACTGGCAGAGGTTAGCCAGGGAGCTTTTCAGAGACTTCCAGTCACACATGTTTTTTCTATGCTTAAAAGAGCACTTAACTTTCTCACAGTGTCACATCCTCTGCTCATTTACCTATCTACTACTTATTACAGAGTCACCACTGGAGCTCACTTGCTTGCCAGCCAAGCCTGCAGAACGTGCCATAGGAAACGGTGTCTTTATACTGTTAAAATGTCAGCTGGGTTTGCCCCCTTCAGCCATCTGTCCTGAATCCCCTTGATGACCAATTTGCTGAGCACACAATTGCAATTCAAACACAGCCAATACCTGCCTTTTTCTGCAGCCCGTGCAAAGGCAAACTGCAAGTACTGTATATGTAATGTAACACCTTTTATATACACTATACATAATTACAGGTCCAGGGTATGTCCTTCATGAAGTGCAGGGATACAGCACATATTGGTTTTGCTGCTTCAAGAGCAAGGGAAACACTTCTGTACAGTGCTGATGGTGCTGAAAGTTTAATTGGATTGTTTGTTCAATTTATAAATCTTTTGTATGTATTAGGAAACAAAGTTAAAAATCTATATTTAAAGCTACAGAAGAAGTAGCCACCAATACCAGGTGTATGTGTGGTGGTGGTGAGACTGAAGCCTACCAATACTGTATATTTTATATAGTCTGTTCTAGAGGGAAAAATATCAAGGCTGCTAATATTCTTCTAATTATAAAAATCAAATATACTTTTGGCTTCTCTTCATCATAGTCTCCTCCAAAATGTCCTCCTAAGATCCCTCATGCCAGAAGTAACACTGATAGCTGAAATCATAAGACTAATTTTTCATCCTCTGCTTTGTGTGTAGCAAATCACATAATAAATACCAGTTTAATTCTACAAAAATAGCATGATTTGACAACTGATCCCCAAGTGCAGTATAAGCATCACTTCAAAAGCATGTCTCACAATCACACTGCTTTCTGCTGTGTGCCTCCATATAGGTTATCAATGTATATTACTGTATTGTGACCGTAAAGCATTTTATAGGCATGCAGGTCTTGATGTGCTTTGATTATAGCCTAGAGCAACTTTGGGAAATCCTGACTGAGCCAACATTGCAGAGATATCCCAGCTCACACTGGCATTCAGTAATGGACAGAGAAACTGCAATTGCAGTAAGACACAGTTCTAACTCTTCATCTCTGTTGCAACTCCTTTATTTTCAAACACCTATTTATGAACCTTTGGAATACAAGTGGCTTAGTCTTAGCATTTGGAAAGCCCATCTCTGCAGATCAGAATGATATGCATTTGTCACTTTGGAGAGCAGTACTTTCTATCTTCTTCTAACTCATCATCTCATTCAGTCAATGTTTCAAGTGATTTTGATAGTGCTGTGAAATTGTTGCCTAAGGCATCAAAATTAAGTCAGACTCAGTGGGGCAAGTTGATAAGTGTGTAACAGTTCAATGCCATTCCTATGCATCCTGCAGCTTCCTTATTGCAGTTTCCTGTAGTGAGATACCTAACACTGTTTGCTCAGCTTCTCAGCATCCAACTGATCACTGATAACCCATGTGATATTCTCCAAACTCAAGAATACTTTGAAAATGCAAATCTGCATCTTTTCCCTTTTGATATTTAGTGTATATGAGCCTATAAACCACTTAACTGCCACATAGAATAGCTTCATATTTGTAAGACAGCACCCCTCACTGAAAGCTGCTGATGGAGACATCCTTAAAGCCCTGACAGAATGCCCTGCTGATAGCTCACTTCATTTGGAGTGGGGCTGAGCCACTGATTTACCAGAGAAAGAAAAGAACAAAATTTGCAGATAGGAGTTCTTCCCTCAGCTAAACTTGTCAAAATACCTCCTTGAGGTGAACTGCTCAAGAAATACTTGGAATTATTAAGTCTAAAGAGTTTAAAGCCTCAAATTGTCTTATGTCCTCCATATAGCAGCAACACAAAGCAGAAGTGAAATACTGTGTGAAAGATAACATGTGGTGCTCTCAAGAGATGTCACCATTACAGTAAGTCTCCACATAAGAAAATGTATTCCATTATGATGCTCTCTGGCAGGACAGAGTGATGAATCCCAGTGGCATAGTAGCGCAAAGCCTTTTAGTGATGGAATTATTAAAGTGAAGCACTTGCGATCCTGCTTCCACCAGTTTACCTTGTTTACCTTGTGTTGCTGCACAACAGATGTTCTGCCTCAAAGTGAACTATCTGCTATTCTGCATGCCTAGTAAGGACTTGCAGAAAAAGACATGCTCCTCAAACATCATACAGAAGTTCCACGGTTAGCAGCAGGCTGCATGGCTTGGATGACTTTGAACTGCATCTCTGTAGTATGTGAATATAAAATAGCATAGTATTGATTTGCCCACTCAATTCTATCAAGTGCTGAGCCCACTCCAGAAAAGCACTTAAAGACTTTTTACTGCTAGTATTACTGTTCAAAAGTGTTCAATACCCAGGTCAAAATATGAGTAACATTTTTCTTTATTAAAAAGACACATTTTTCTTTTTTTTTTTTTTAATTAAATAATCACAGTAGTTCAGAGCATATAGCTGTTTGAACCTCTTTCCCTGAAAACTGCAGAGAAGAAATTCAGCAAAATGGAAGAAAATATTTAAAATCTCCACTATGATTGAGGTTTATAAATGTTTTAAAAATAATTAGCTAGGCATGATGGCGACAGATGGTAACCATGAGGGCGGACCCTCACCTGTTAAGCACAACTGTGAGAGTCTCCTACCTCATATAACACCAATATTAACCCTACTCTACAAAGGCCATAGACTTTCCCACTTACGGAAAGTCAGGTAGCAGTCATGTAGAATTTTATAGTAGTCTGTTTTCTGTTTATAATTTTTCTGCACTCAGACAATATAGAAACATAACTGGTCAGCTTTCTGGTGTTTGGTGATGCCATTATTTTTCTTATAAACAAAATCCCACCTCATTCAAGTGCAAACCCATTTTTTTATGCTTAGTCTGAGGGATCTTCTAGAGATTTCACAGTCCCTTAGTTAAGGCACAACACACAGCTTCAAATTCACTGGGCACAGGGGAGGACTCATCACTGGGTTACCTGACGAAACAGGTGTGTCTGTATGAGGAACACATACAGTCTTCCAGCTTGTCTGAATGAGAGCTCCACAAAGTTATCTGAGATTGGAAAAAGATCTAGCAGGGAAGCTCCAAGGAAAGCCTTCTGGCTGCAAAAGGAATTTTGCCAATTACAATCTCATATTGGGATACTTCAAGCTTGTAGTCAGGAAGAGATTACCTTGCCAGTCAGCTTTGAATAAGCAAGATGAGTAAGTAAAAGGTGATCCAAGAATAGAGAAAACAAGAGTTTTGGTATTTGCTGGACACTCGAAATACCTTAGCTTCCAAGGCATGGATTACTATGCATATATGAAGTATCACCTATTTAAGGCAGCCCTTCTTTTCCTAGGGAAGCACAATGAAAGAGCTGTTGACATTGGTACAGCCACGTCTGGGAGCCGTTCAGGAGTTGTATGTGTGCAGATCAAATGGCAGAAAAGGTAAGGGGGCTCAGAGGAAGGCAGAGTGAACTAGACAGCCTGAGCTCCTCTCAGCATTTTTAAGGCCAACGAAGAAAAGTTTAAGGAAATACCTAATCACAGTGTATACAGATAAGGAATACATACAGGGAATAGCTGTTCATTAGAAAACCTACTAGTCTTTCATTTTTCATTATTTAGTTATTTGAAGCTATAAATAATTTTAAATCAGATGATTTAACTCTTGCACTCAAACTAGAATCTTCCCTTTGTAGTTTTTCATAAATTATAACAACTTTGGCATGGTCTCTATCCCTTTTGGAAAGATATTACCTCATTTTCAGTAACCAGAGATCATAGAATACCAGGTTGGAAGGGATAACAAGGATCACCTGATCCAACCTTTCTTGGAAAAAGCACTATCTAGACAAGATGAATCAGCACCCTGTCCAGCCAAATCTCTAAAGTGTCCAGTGTTGGGGAATCCATAACTTCTCTGGTGAGATTATTCCAGTCGCTCACTGTTCTCACTGTGAAAAAAAAATTCTTGTATCCTCAATTAGAACCTCCCCAGGAGTAACTTGTACCCATTATCCCTTATCTTTTCCATGTAACTCCTTGTAAAAAGGAGTCTCCATCTTCTCTGTAGCCACCCTTTAAATACTGGATCATGATGATAAGGTCTCCCCTAAGCCTTCTTTTCTCAATGCTGAACAAACCCAGTTCTCTCAGCCTTTCCTCCAGTGACAGGCTTCCCAGATCTTTGATCACATTTGTTGCCCTTCCCTGGACCCTCTCCAGCCTGTCCAAATCTTTCCTGCATAGTGGGGACCAAAACTGAACACAGTGTTCCAGGTGTGGCCCAATGAGTGCTGAGCAGAGTGGCATAATGACTTCTTGATCTCTGCCCTTGCGGATGTAGCCCAGCATCCCATTGGCTTTCTTTGCTGCAGCAGCACACTGTTCACTGACATTGATCTTATTGTCCACCTGGATCCCCGAGTCCCTTTCCACAGAGGTGCTCCCCTGCTGGGTAGATCCCAGCCTCTGCTGCACTCCTGGGTTTTGTTTTCACAGGTGCAAGACCTTAAGCTTGCCCTTGTTGAACTTCACCAGGTTCTTGTTAGCCCACTTTTCCAGCTATCCAGGTGATCTTGCAGGGTGGCTCTCCTTTCCCACTCAGTTTCGTATCATTGGGAAATTTCATCCAGGTACACTTGATCCCATCTTCCAGACCACTTATGAAGGCTTTAAACTGTGCTGGGCCCAATGTCAATCCCTGAGGGACCCCACTTGTGACAGATTACTGTTTTGAAAAGGAGCTATTTACCAACAACCTCTGGGTGCTGCCTGTCAACCAATTCCTCACCACCACATGGACCACTTGTTCAGATTGTAGCCCATCCATTTCTCCAGGAGGTTGTGGGAAACTACTGAAAGCCTTGGAGAAATCCAGGTAGACTATGCCTACCACTCACCCATCACCCAAGCAGGTTACTTTGTCCCAAAGGGTGATCAGCTTTGTCGAGCATGATTTATCAACCCCTGAAGAATCTGCATTAGCTTTTCCCCATCCCATGCCCTTCTGACTTCTGATAGGCCCCAGGAAGATTCATTCCATAATTTTCCATGGGACTGAAGCAAGACTAATGGGGCTGTAATTTCCTGAATCCTCATTTAAGCCCTTCTTGGGGTGACAATATTCTTCTTCCAGTAACCTGGGATATCCCTCCATCTCCACAACTTCTCAAAGGCTATGGAAAGCAATGGTATCAGCCAACTCTCTTGCTGCCTTCAGGCAGGTAATGCCAGGGCCCATTCATAGGGATCAAGCTCCTCTCTTTCTTCATGGACATCCGTGGGTCTGTGTTTGCTTCAGCCTGGATTTTTGTTCCCAAGGCTGGGGGCCCAGCAGTGCTGGTGAACACAGAGGTGAAGGAAGTGTTGAGAACCTCTTTTTTGGCATTGTCAGCGACTAATTCACCTCTCTTGTTTATCAGTGGGACAGTATTTTCCTTCTGTTTCTGATTGCAATTTTTGTATCTGAAGAACTTCTTCTTACAGTTTTTAACATCTCTGGCCAAAATCAATTTGAGCTGAGCTTTTCCTTTTCTAACTGCATCTCTGGCTGAGCCTTTTCTAATTGCATCTCTGCACATCCCTAGCAATGTCCATGTAGTTTTCAACAGGCATTCATCCACTTTTCCATCTCTGGTATGTTTTGCTCTTGAGCAGACTCAGAAGCTTGCAATTAAGCCAAGGGAGCCTCTTGCTATACCTAATTCCTCTATCTTTAAAGGGGATGAACTGTTTCTGTGCTTTCAGAAGTGTACTCTTAAAAACTCCCAGCACTCACTTACTTCTTTACCCTTTGTGGAAGCTTCTCACGGAATCCATCCCTTCTTGAGAAAACTCAAGTCTGCAGGAATTTCAGTCATGGCTGCAAGTATTTCCCACATTCAGGAACTACTTCTGTGTACAGGTGAAAATGGGAGGTTCCTGATCTTTCACAGTGCCTTTGGAGACTGAGAGCAGAAGCAAACTTTGCACATCTCTTTGGGTACACACCCAGCCACTCAGCCACAGAGGGGCCATCCACTCATCCACAGAGGGGCCTTTGGGTGACACAGCTCCTACTCTTTTGGATAACTGGCTAAAACTCAGAAAGACACTGGTCTCCAGAGTCTCTTCCATAGACACATTAAAGCCTGGTTGGCTGAGAGCAAGTCCAAGTTACAGAATCACATCAGAGATGAGTTATTTCCCATTCAGAGCTTTGCTTGCAGATACAGTTCAAGGCATGATTTTGTTCATTAGCTATGTAGGTAAGAATAGCCAAAGAAGAAATAGTCATGAAAAACAAGCTGTAGTAGCCTTTGTCAGAACAGCCTCTAGGAAAAGAAAAAAAAAAAGCTCAGTAAAAACACATTTGGTTTATACTTCACCAGGTATTTGGAATAAGAAATCCATTAACTCCAGGTCAGAGCCTATTGAACAACTAAGGGAAAATGCTGTGCGTGTTAAGACTTGATATTCATGAGAAAACAGGGAACCATTTCAAACTAGTCAGTTTTCTGAGCTCATTGTGGCGATCTGGTTCGGAGTGGTCCATGACTTACATTCTACTATGGACTGAATTAAAAATACCAACTTAAGTTAAGAGATGACTTGATGCTACACTTAAGACAGAAAATGTATTAGCTTTGAGTTGTAGATGTTCTTAAGAATTTTTTTAAGACCATTGTATGAAACCCTGAAACCATGAGTTTTAAATGCATTTTTCTTTTCCAGAAAACACCAACATTAAGGACATCACGATTCCAGTAAAGAAACCAATTTTCAGTGCACCCGAAACCTTCACCTTGGTACAATTAGCCTGAAATTTAGAAGAGCAGAAGTTCAATAGTTTCCTCAACTGAAGGGATCCACTATGGAGACTATACAGTTTTAGGAATTCAACCAAGTTTCAATAGGAACAACCTGTGAACCATTAATAATGTGATATAAAATAGAGGCAACAATAATTCCCACCCCCCACCCATGAAAACATAGAAGTTGTACCACTTTATTTCCAACATCCATCCAAACCAGCAGCAGTTCTGTTAGTCCTGCAGTGAATAAAATCCATTGTGTTACCACGCTACTTTCAAGTTAAGAACTATTGGTCATGCAGCCTTTCCTCATCCTTTCCCCCACCCAAATTCACTTGGCTGATACTCTTGGTCCTTAAATGAAGCAACTCACTCAGAATTTGAACTGTAAAATATTTTTAGCAGACTATTTTAAGAAACAATTTAATTTTTTAGTTTGTTCCCCCCTCGCTTCCATGTACAGCATAAAAAATGAAGAAATCTTTCAGTACTGGCCTGAAAAACTACAACTGCTCTTCACTGGTGCTCAGTAGTCACCAGAAGGAGATGCAGGTACAAGTGGCTGCGAGAAACTTGCATTTTTTTAACAGCTGAAATCTTGACTGGCAATGAAGTTGAGTTAAAGGCAAAACAACCATGATTAATAATAGATGAAAGTCTGCTTAAACCAAGTACTCTGATGCCTGTACTTTTCAAAAGCCTTATTCACAGGACAATCCCAAGACTAGGAACTATTAATAAGGCAGTTTCAAATCAGATACAATTCATTTACAACACAACAGTACTAGAAGTATTTCTATAAATTTTGAAATGCTTTTAATATGTACATTCTTTCTTAGTAAATATTAAAGTAGTGCTCTTCTTTTGCACTTTTTTCTTTAGACTTCTAAAAGGGCAACAGAAATACAGTTTTCACCACCCTCCACACCAATGCAGTTACCTTTGTAACAAGCACATATGAATTCTGTACACCTTTCCCTCCCCACAAAAGAAATAAAAATATGCCATGACTATCCAATTACACATCATCACAAGTTTAAATTACACATACAAATAATTCCAGAGTATTTAGAAAAAAACAACATATTGGATTTATGAAACCATTCCATGCATTCAAAAAAAAAAAAAAAAAAAAAAAAAAAAAAAGGAAAAAAAGTTTCTTTAAATGGTGTTTTTCGCTCTATCCAAGTACCAGAGTTTGAATTCAGTGTATCATTAAGACTAACCACTGTTTGAGTCATAGAAACATGACAGTACACAGATAACCAAGTTTCTACTTATAGACAATATGATATACAGTTACTACCTCTTTAATGAATGTCAAATAAAGCGAGCTTTGCTTTCTAAGACATTGAAACTGCACATTAAGAAAACAGTAAGAGGTGCTGCTAAATAGGTAACAACATTTTGAATGGAAGGTTATTTATTTATATGATCCTGCGTAGTAGTAACACTTAATTAGCAGGGTTCCTAGGTTTTAGCTAATTTGTTTCTTTTTCCAGAATGACAAGCTATTCACGAGCTAGCACTTACTAACCCAGAAATATCACCAATTTCATCTTCAAGAGGAAAAAAAAAAAGGAAAGAATTTATGCAATGAAAGCCCTTGGGGGAAGTCTCTTTCATTACATAAAATCTTTGTATTTTCTACAAAAGAGGCTCGTAGCACAACAGATTGGAAACAGACATTTCAGACATACATTAAAAACCTGAATTCAAAGGGAATTCCTTTTAACCTTTACTATGAAGACGACAAGTAAAATTATATTTACATGCAAAGGACGCTGCATGATTTCATAATATCCTATTTTTCATGTTTGCCTTAAGATACTCCTTGAAAAGCTGTACTTCAGTTCTAAAATTATTTTAGATGAATCTTGACAGATATCACTCTCAAGCATTATTCCCTCCCAGTAAATAAATCAATACTGTCAATATGCTCAATTTATTTTAACAAATCAATTCAGTGTCATATGTTCCTCATATACAGGGGTTTAATACCTGTGCAAGTTAGTATCCATTTATTAGAAAAGCTCTCCATTAGCAAGGTGCATTTTCAGTACAATTAAACCCAGCTTGCTGCATTATCTGTTCTTGCCCTGCGATACTGTCGAACTGCAGTTGAGTACAGTGAGAACACAAAATTGTTGATCAGTACCATTCATTACAGCTGTTAATAATTCTGTTTGTGCCACAAAAGCAGGAGCCAGTAATTCCAAAAGAAATCTTGGCTCTTCTTTAACTGGATTGACCAGGTGATGTTAATTACCATCCTTATCACACAGATTTTTGTAGAGGCTATTTACAGTGTACATGGCTGAGCATGCACCTTACGGACACAAATACTGCTGCCAGTTCGATACCATGTCATTACACAGTGCCTGAAAATGGCAACATATCTTAAACACCATTTTAATTACGTTTCAAGTGGGAAATGGTCTTTATTTTACAACTGCTATACTTGTATCATTTTTTATTTTTTTTTAATATAAAAACACTAGTTCCTGTCCAGAAGTCTAGACACATTCTACATACTACAGGTTAAGGCAGTAAAAAAATGTGTTCCTGATAACTGGTCTTGACAATGTCAATTAAAGCTGTCTGAAGCTACTCCAGTTCTCCAACAGATCTTTGAAATACCAAATAATTTGTCAGTAAAAATCCACTTTGCTTTTTTCAGATTTTTAGTAATAGAGACATAACAGAATTTGGCATGGTAAGTTAACAAGTGTTAAGGAAACATTTGATTTCAGCTCATTCTGTGAGCTGAAAAGTTGAAAGAATACAGTTTTAGATAGGATTCTGAATCAACCAAGAACCGTAGGGAATGAAGGAGAAAACCAATTTTATGCACATTACTGCATTCTTAAAAATATACTGTTATATTCAATAATTCAAGTAAGGTAGTAGACATTATAAAAAATAACTTCATGAACCATACTCAAGTTTCAAATCACATTCTCAATCTTTTAACCCAAAGCATTTTTATTGTGTTAACTTCATATAATAAACCATGAAGGTCTAGCTGTACAAATGGTTAATGATTTGCACTTGTGATTCCTGTAACAGCTAGCAGACTTGCTAACCAACTTACTGTAAAGATATGGCAGATTATGTATTTAATCAAAGCACTTTGACTTAGGCATGAAACAAATTCAGATGGTTGACATTCTGTGCTTCTAATGCATCACTCAGAAGAGAGGCATGAAACACCCACTACTGTACAGACAATTATTTTTACAGAAAACCCTTCCTTGAAATAAATCTTTTATCCGCAGCTGTAGATGAGAGCATAATCTGTTGTAAACAGGGCACTGTGTTGTAAAACCAGTTTTTTTTAATTAAGATCTCTCTCCAAAAGTTGGAAAAACAGACTCTTCAGAACGTCTTTCAAATGTAGCATGTTCTGTTTGCTATATCATAAAGTTACTTTCATTTGATTCCTTTTTAAAGATGTTTGTGTTCACAGCAGTTCTGTTTTTAAAAATTGTTTGAAATTTATATAAAATCCTGTACATGTTCACAAATTATTGCATAAACAGCATAATCTTCATGACAATATTCAGCAACACATGTCCATCTCAGGAACTTCACGTTTCCCTTCTTGCTTTTTTCTTCTTTTTAACTTGTTTGGGGGATTCCCAGCTTTCTTCAGACTTTGCTAAAAACAAAACATAACTATAGTGTTAGGACTGAGAAAGTTTACACAAATTGACTTTTAAAATCTTGGATAGCACACACCATATTATTGTGAAGTAATTCAGAACAATCAACTAGCAGCTCTATTCACCTGCTTCTCCCAAATAGTTTAAAGTACATCTGAACCAACGTTTGCCAATTACACCCTACTTTTTTACCCCACAAACACAGAGTGATACACAACAAAAAGCTCATTCATTTTGTAAATGTGTTATTTATGGAAGAGTCACTGTTATTTTCAGGCTAACTAAAATTAATGTACATGTATACAATTGACATTAAATGCTCACTTTTACCAGATAATACTGTTTTTTGTCACTATATATGTGACATGTCAGAAGAGTATTTTTAAGAATAATGAACTATGCAAAGATGCAGTTAGATGGAATGCAGAATCCAACAAGGAAGCACTATGTTCTTTTAGTAAAACAGATTGCCTCAAAGCATGCTGGCTGCCAAAAGTCGTGAAACAGGTAAAGTATTGTACATACTGAACATAAGAGATGTTCTTTCAATTGCTGATACATGAATCAGTCACAAAAGATTTCATATTTTAGAACCAGAACAAAAAGTCATCAGTTGACGCATTGACTTGAAAGATTCTATTGTTTCATGTATTCAAAACCAAGAAACCAGTTACTGCAGTTGAATGAGACTGTTATTATGAAGTCATCATGTTTCTTCTGCAGTCATTAAAAACTCATTTAGTACTTCAGTGCTTACCCAGGAACTTATTACAGATTGACAGTATTTATTTATTTTATTAAAAAGTCTGATTCAAAACAATGTTGTTTGTTTTTTTTTTAAGCAATGCCTTTCACATCCTGACTTCCCTTCTAATTTTCCTGTCTTGCTGTGTGAGCACTTCAGTACAAGCACTTTAGCAGAGTGCAGCAAGAGGGTACACCTCTGGGCACAGCATATTTTCAAAACCCAATACACCTGCAACAAGTCAGTCTGATTTATGTGCTGTTAAGCTACAAAAAAAGAAAAATAAGTGCATCACCCAGTACCTTTCTATTCCCATATAAGCAAGTTTTCCTCCATGATTATATGGAAGCATACAGAAAAAGATGTTAATGAGCTAAGTTGAGAAGTCAAAAAACCCCACTCAGCTGAAAACTGAATGGTTTGTATTTTTTTTTCCAGATTTTTGGTAGCTAAATATCCTGTCAACTGCTATATCACTAGCCATCTGTTCTCCACTGCAGGCTCACAAGCCAGCCTTTGAAAGGGTATTGGCAGAACTCCTTAGTCACAGCACGGAGCTCCACTCCTCATGGATGGATCCAAATGTCTGTTAAGGACTGGTCAAACCCAACAGACACTTTCAGTCATTCAAGCATATGAAGCCAGCTTTTCCTCACAATGAAAACAAATGTATCAGTGCTTCAATGGAAGTTAAAAATATGGTAAGATGTATAAATGAGATACAGAAGTACCTGATATGACACTCTAAAACTCAAATCCCAGGGCAAAGTATTCTGACTGTATAGGGTTCTATAAGGAAAAAGCACCCCTTGAATTTAGACAAATGAATTGCACCGAGAGATACTTACTCTGTGGAGGAGGCACACTGTTTTGCTTAATACTGGGACTAGAAACATCTGTCTCTTGCAAAATCTGTGGCACTTGGGAAGCGATCTTGTCAGAATTGCTCTCTGATACAATTACAGATGGCTCAGTAGAAACAGCAAGTGAAGGAGGCTCCTCAGACTGTTTGAGAAACAGGAATAAAAGGTTTTCAATAGTTTTTTAAGTCATACAATAAATACTCTTATATGATATTATTTTTGCAGTATACTTAGCAGCTGCTGAGAAGATGGCATTGAAAAACTAAGCCAACACTAAAATCCTTCAAAATTTTAAATTGAGGCTGTAATACTGTGACTGCCATCTAGTGTCAAAATTTATAGTTGCATACAAGCAAAGATTAACCACACTAATTCTTAAAATACATGACATGCAAAGAAAGGGAGAACAATCTAGAAATCACCAAGATCCTAAAAAGATTCTAGAATACTTGTTCAAGAGAGATATAAGTCAGTAACACACATGCATCTGGTTGCAAGGCAAACAGGCAAAGTTACACAGCCCCAAATACCCCACTCAAACCCCAAATAAATCAATCTTCTATTTAAAAACGATTTGCAGTAATTCCTATCAACTGCTTAAAACACTCTGTATACCTATATTAGAATAACAAATATTTGCAAGAGCAGTCAGCAAGTATTTCAGTGGACACTACTGCAGAAATAGCTGCCAAGATACTCTTACTATTTTCCAATTATCTACTCGATTTTGAAAGTTCCCACTACGGAGACAAGATGTAACTGTAATTTAGTATGCAGAATTTATTGTAACTAAAACTGCAGCAAAACAGAAGTCAAAATAGGAAAAAACCCCCCCATTTTGACATTCCAATAGGAAAGTCAGAACATAAAAAATGTAAGATCCCACAGCAAGTCAACAAATGACAAAAGACTTCAAAAAAGAACACAGTATTAGAACAGAGTATCTTAGCCAAGAAATAAAACTCAAACTTCAGGATGTTATTAAGAAGTCATGACTGTAGTTGTGCCACAATGGCCAAGACCTGGAACTCCAACAACAAAACAGTGAAGTCTACACCCAGCCCTTGATGCAGATGTACACAGACCTACATTATCGTCACCCATTTGTACTGCTTCCATCACTATAATGCTCAAAAATTCAGTCTGACTACCCAAAAGAGCAAAAAGATACAATTTTCTTTTTAATCATATCATACTAAGAAAGAAATTAAACAGCTTTAATTGAAAAAACTGAACTCATGAATTTAGAATAGCAGTTCTTTAACCTTTTATGAATAGGTTAAAACTGCAAGGATTTTTTTTACAACTACAATTGCAGTAATTCTCTTAATCTACTGAAAAATTAATCTCAATTTTTTTTAATGTAGCAACTATGCTGATAAAATGAACTTCCATCCCACAGAAATTCCAAGTTTAGCTAATTTTAGTGTTGCTTAATGGTTAGCAATCACCAGCTACATAAATAAGTTAGCTTTAACACAATGATATATGGTTTCTAAAACAAAAGGAGGACATAAAGCTTCTAGTATAAGGTAATCAATTCAGGAATCCTAGTTTTGTTAGGTCAGTCACACTCCACCAGCAGGTAAAGCAACTCATTTAAGACTTTAATAGTTCAGCTGTCTCAGGTTGACTAACAAACGTGTTGCAGCTTGAATGTTACATCATGCAGTACTACTGCAAATGTAATGATTTAGGTACAGACTGCACTATCTGGACATTTTTCCAAATACTTCTATCTAAATTTTGGATACAGAAAAGTGAATAGTGACACCAAATATTAAAAATGGGGTACTACTCTTTTCTAGGATATTCTCTGTTAACAAATCCATTCAGAAAGGAGACCTGAAACAATGAATAAAGCCTATTTGATGATATAAATAGTTATACGCCTAATTCTATGATTCTGTAATGAAGTAGTAACTTGTCAAACCATTACAAATGAAGGATTTTCAAAGATATCTCTTCATTTAAAACCTGTGCCTGCTAATAAAATGCAAAACTTTTCAATAAAGCTCAATGTATAACATGGGAAAAATAGTGTGATGTGAAACAAGCATTCAACCCTCATCTGTTTCTGGTGTCTATAAGGATATACTAAATAATAACTTATTTGTATTCAGTTCATTTTTCCTCATATTTGGTTCTCATGTTTTGGAACATTTGCTCAAGACTAGATTACCTACCTTGGAAACCCAAGTCATCCATTTCACACATCGGCCACAGACTGTTTCTAAAACTTTTTGGAACAGCTGAGTCAAACAATATTGGAAAGCATCTCTGCATGTGTGAAATTACAATGAAGCTGGAATCTGATGGCAAGGAGACTTGATAAAGATTGACAGACCATCTGCATCGTCAGCTACAACAATTTGCAAGTTGTCCTTTACCAACTCCAATTCCAGAGGATGTTAGTAATGGTTTTGTATGTCCTTTGCCCCTACACCAAGTTTAATACAGACTATCTCTTGTTTTACAGTCACCACTTACACAGACATGCATAGGCACATATACGAACAGATTGAATTTAAGATTCAAGAGTAACAGGAGCCCTCACACCACTCAAAAATAGTGCAGTGTGGGTCTACATCAGATGCTGATACCATCAAATCACCTAGGAAGTTTGGTATGATTATAAACACTAATGAATTGCAGAAAGTCTTCTGGAACTGGGCTTGTATTCTGGCAGTGTCAACAGCTTGTAAAAAAAAAAATCTGACAAATTTCAAGTCAATTTAGATTTCTGAAGAGCAAAAGCTATAGCCTTTTGGGAGACACGAGTACACCTCTTTCTAGATGTCAAAAAAACCCACCCTGATGTTAAAACCCAAGTTTTCTGTCTACACATTTTAAACTAAAGCCTCTAAAATGAAATAATATATTTTAAGTTTTTTTAAAAAACTCCACACACTGACAGGAATAAAGCTACTTGTACACACAGGCAGATGTCTTTTCAAATACAGCTTCCAAAAACCACCACAAAAACCAGCTATGCACTAGTCAGATAGAACAGGTAGCTGTTGTTAACGTTGAATAAAGTTGAACAGATCTAAACTCAATAATTGTAGTAGAGCTCTACTTTGATGTAGGGTATTTACAGTACACCTTAAGTATGTCTGAATGAATATACTTTTTAAGACACATTTTCAACACACCTCTGTACTTTTTCTTTGATCTGCATCCTCTTGTAAGAGATTTCATTCTACTATTTTCATTTGAATCTCAAGCCCTTGTTATCCTTATGAAACTAAAAATTAAAACTCAGTGTTCTGACATATACTCTCTGGTACCAAACTGCTGCTTCACTTGTATTGTTCACTCTTTATGGAACACAAAAATCAATGCCACTATAAATATTAAATACTTTACATCTCCTCCATGCTTTGTAGGGTACCAGTATCTGAGAAAGCTGCTATTTGGAGAAAGATTGGAAAAAACCTTGTATTCTCCTGAGTGTGATTCAACTGTGAGCTGAAGCAAAGTGTTTGTGAATTGGTTCAAATATAAACTTTTCTTAGTCATTAAGCTCAGTACAGCTATAAAAAAATCAATTTTAGACAGCATTTAAGTCAGAATATAATAAGTTAATAACACCTCATTCTGTTTCAACAAAACAACAGAATATCCTACTAGTCTTGTGCTCCCACCTATTAGTTCTTATGCTTCCCGATTTCAAAGTTTTCAAGTATTGCCTGAATATTCAAATGAGAAAATAACTTCCCAGTCATGAAAGTGACTACTGGTTTGGAAGATACTGCTTTTCAGAGTAGATATATTTTTTAAAACTCATGATATCTATCTGAAATTCATCTGCTCAATTACCTTTACATTCATAAGCATATAGCTTGAAACAGTATTCTTACTGCAACCTTATCTACACAACTTAATGTTTCAAAGGCCTCCAACATTTCCAAATCAAGTTGTAAAATAAACCAAATTTTGCATCCCTACCTTAGCTGGTTCACTAGTACTTATGGTCTTCCGAGAAAAAGCTCTTTCCTGCTGTGGTCGAACTTTTGAGGTATCCTCCCGAAATTCCTCTCCAGCTTCTCTATCCAGTTCTTCAGTGTCCTACAAAAAGGGGTGTGGGAGGGGAAAAAAGAAGAGCCTGTGTTTGCAGTGTCATTTCTGACTCTTCTTCCCTGCAAGACTTTTGTTGCCTTAATTTTGTTACAGCTTCTATAACTTCTATATTAACTTCTGTAACTAAGAAAATCTATCAAAAAAAAAAAAAAAAATCAAAGTAGTGGGCTAATACTAGCCTAGCTTAACACTCAACATTTATAGAACAACATAATAAAAAAATACCTATAGAACTCAATAAAGCTGAGAGAGCAATACTTTTCACACAGTTTACTAAAAAATATATCTCCGAATAAACTGCACTTCACACTCCTGTTAAATTGTAAGGATGTGAAATTAAACTGAATTTCTTCTAAAGACTTTGCAAAAGTATCACAACACTTAACTGCTCTCAATTCTGTGCGTTGTTACAATTGAAAAGCTTTAAAATGCAAGTCCTGCATATTAACCTGTATAGTTTTCTATCATTATTCAACTTTAATATTTTAGCAACCCAATTTAGTTTGCCATGATGCCTGTAAAACAAACCTCAGTACAAAAACTAAAAATATGTTCAAAGTATCCAAACCCTTTGCTCCTTAAACACTCTAACAGTGGAAAGTATTTATTTTACATGCGTAACATGGAACAAGTAGCTACACTTGTTTATAGCACTAGAAGAATTCTGTGGTGGTAAAGAGTAAATAGTATGCAGGTCTCTGATTTTGAACTGGAACTACATCTTGATACACTGTTCCTTTACTTATTTCCACTAGAACCATACGAAAACGCAGTCACAGTGTAAGTCTGTTGATTCTTGACAAAAAAGAACATATATTGCCTTACACCTAGCTCTAAGGTTAGTATCCACTGCCTTGACAAACACTGAAGTCAAAAAAAGAGTGTGAACATTTAAGTATAACCAACAGAAAGATGAAGCTGTTCCATTTTCAGAGGCTAAATGTGCAGATTTTAAGTGAGTTTGAAGTAGGACTGGCAGAGTAAATCACTAAACTCTTATAACAAGGATAACTTCTATGATGTATTAGGAGTTCTGTCAGCTTTTACCAAGCAACACATCCAATTTTACATAAAAATTCAATACAGATAAATACTCATCTGTAAACTGATGGCTTCAAAGGACTGAAAGAAAAAGTAAAGAAATTGGAATGGTTGGAGACTAATACATAGAACAAGTGAGTGTGATTATGTTAATAGGGGCAGTTGAACTCCATTTGACATATACTACTCAAAACACAGCTCACAAGCAATGGGAAAAAAAAATAAACAGAATGCCCTCACAGACTGTAAGATCCATCCAGGATACTCACAAACACCTGTTAACTAAAACCTTCTAATCTTGATTTATACCTAGTCATTGCAGAGACCAGAACAAAAAAAACAGTGAAAATTGATGCAAGCTCCACCTCCAAGCAGACAATTTGAAAAAAATAATTTTATGTAGCAGGAATTTAATATTTTAAAATTTTTGTAAAAGATCTCAGACTGAAAACATGATAACCATAAAAGTGAATCCAAAGCAATCATGACTGAAGTTTTGCTTTCCCCCTCTCTCCAATTCACCTAGTCAGATTTCACTGAACATGGATAATTTTGTAAAGAACATAACCTATGAATGGCTGTCACTACAAGCAGAAGCAGGATGCAAACTGATAATGATCTATAAGCACTTTCCTATTAAGAAAGTACTTGTTTTCATCTATTCAAACACAATTCAATTGCCAAATGAAGCGCAATCTGCTTTTGCTATTTTTACAAATGTGTTTCAATGTAATCTCCACGAGCTATTTAAGTAACACAAGAAACTCCAACCATCCTCAGTTTGAAAATATTCTCTCCCTCATTAAAATCTGACTCAGAGTAGCTCCACCTACTGAATTTGAGGCACTGAGACTTACCATTTCCAATAAATCAAGTTACAACAGTACTTCAGAAAACTGCTATATTCTCACAGAATTGTACTTGAAGACAGCTTAAGAGAGAACTTCAATTTCTTTCATTTTCCTAGCTAGCTACGTTCACCAAGGCAGTTGTCCTTCAGAGGACGTAAGGAGAAGGCTTCCCATGCAGAGGACAGTTCCTCCTAGATGCATCCCTACAGTACAGAATCCTGATTTGATAGAAAATAAATAATTCAGGATAAATACTTCCCATATTTAATGATTTTCTTAAACCCAGCAAAATTACAAATTATTCCATGTTTGACCTGTGAATATAACAAATTAAGGAAACACAAGTATAAGAATTACTTGAACTGTTGAGAAACAATGGTAGACAATCCAATACCATAAGGAAATTAATTTCCTCAAAATAATTTTTGCTTAAGATGTTAAGGCAATTTTGAGAATTTCTCACAACTGCCTTTCAAAACCATCCAGATTTTACCTGTGCAGGAGAGTTAGCTTCTTCCCCCTGCTTCTTCTTTTTCTTCTTCTTTTTCTTGGATTTGCCACTTGTAGAACTCTGAAGAATTGGCTCTGTTTTTTCTCTTTCATTATCTGAAATCTTCGTATGGGAACAGAAGATATTTAGCATTTAAAATAACAAATGAAACATGCCTTCTCTAGACTAAACACAAATTAATAGCTATAAGGAATTTAATTGCATATACAAGTGTAAATGATCACAGCCTTATCTGTTCAGTTCATTTTAGGAAGACCACATTCTTTACATGCTATCTGACAATACAGGTAAAGGAGTTAGGAATGGAAAAGGCAACAAAGCACTGGTGGCATGGAAATGCTGTTTTTCATACTGAGAATTAAATATTGTAAAGAAGTATTTATGAAAACAGATCTAAATCCTCTCAGTCTATACTGATAAGGTAATCCTTATAATTACAATGAGACAGTAAGATTTAATATGGAGCCGAGTGACTTCTCTTTTCTCAATAACAACATTCAGCATTTTCTTTCTCTGTGTACACAACAAACACAATTTTGCTATTCTTATCAGTGTAAAAGAGAAGAGAGATTACCTTTATCGTCACCCTTTAAGTTACTTTAAGAAATGGCAGTGGTAAGGGCAAAATCTTGCACTAAGAAGAAAACACCACCCTTTACCTTTTGAATATCAGATCTCTCTTCACGATGAGGAACAGAAGCAACTTTTTCATCATCTACCCAGTTTCCCCACTCTTCTGCTGGTGCATTCCAATCCGAGCTGGGATCAGCTGAAGAAAGTCCGTCTAGAAAGAAGAAAAGTTTTTTTCAGGACTATCACCTTACTTTACAGATGCTCTTTCCCAGTTTAAAAATTTAAAAAAACTCCCCCATAACTAAGCATAAACTCACTTTTTGATATCAAGATATAAATAGTAATTTCCTATATTTCTGAAGAAAAGTAAAAATTGTATTGAAAGGTGAAGGACATTTTAAAGTCATGAATATAAATGATATTACAGTGCAGTCTGATTACAGACTAATCACTGCAGCTAAGCTAGATGCAATTGCTTCAAGATAGTTTTCTAAACTGTGTAAAGAGGAACAAATTTAAAAGTTGTTCTCTATCTTAAACCTTCCTACTTTGTAAAAAAAATAGGATGAACTGTAACACTGAGAAGTCTTATCTTAGTTAAAATTCCTTTATAAGTAATACATCTGAAAGTGTAAATCTTAGTCAAAAAGTCTTGAAACACTGACATTTATTAAGAAGGTTATTTTTTTCTAAGACTCTTACATCCCTGCTCCATTTTCTTATTGTTCATTTATGATGGCACTTATTTATGTTGTCACACAGGAATGACAGATTTAAAGGGTCAGTTATATAAAAATTAAAAATATATGAAGGGAAGAACTAAGGCTTAGACTGTCTGTTCAGTAGAAAGTTAGAGAAACCACACCTCGTAAAAGATTGCATTTTCATTTCACATTTATATTAACAACACAAATATTTCTTACCCCCAGTCTGTACCAAATTGAAGAAGAGGAAAACTTGATCTGCCAACTACAGTGGGATTCAGTTTAGTCATTTAAAAATCAAGTCAAAATGAAAAGCAGGAATAAACCCAACTGAATTTACTGGCAAACATTACAAAGCTAAAAATACACTAAGAGATCTTATGGTTAGTTAGAGTACTTTTCTGCCTCTTGCCTTCATAGAAAAATATTACCTTAATTACACCTACTTTGGATGCTAAAATTTACTGATTTGAAAAAAACAATTACTGCCCAACATAACACTTCACAGTTTATCTCCTGCCCTCTCACTAGTTGCTTAAGGAAAAACCCCATTTTTATTAATCATAAAAATAAGTAGTATTTCTACATACAGTTAATTTTCTTGTCCTGATCCTGATGAAGCAGTAAGGTGTATCTGTGTATCACATTGGCCTAAACTTGCATTTGCACACTTCTGTGCAAATGCAAGTGCACTTCTGTTAGTGTACCCTTCAACTAGTTGACATCTATAATGAAACTACTCTATTAACAGAAGCTATAGCCATAAACATTCTATGGTCAGAAATGTGAATCAATTATGCTTTTGATAAAATGCAAATCTGATTACTTTCAAATGATAAACTGAAATGTGCTTCCCTTATCCTTAAACCAGACAAAACAAAAGATAAGTTTCAAAATGATCTGCTATCAGAACAGTCATGCCAATAAGTGGTGGAATCAAGGACTGCATCGATGTATTCTACTTTTGAAGTCATTATAAAAGAAGTTCTTAGAGACAAGGTAACATTCAAGGCTGCTTTTCTCATCAATTTGTGTAACTGTTCTTCAGATCAATGCCCTAATGAGATGCAGTAAATTTTTTTCTTAAAAACAGAGAGGGGAAATTGGGGAGGTAAACATTTTTACTACAGTTCCTAAGTAATTTCAGTGATTTTTATCCTGTATGTGTTTTCTATACAAATAGGAACCTCCTAATGTTTGGTAAATATGAAAGTAAGTCAGATTAAACACAAGAGTCTTATGTCACATTAACTTCTCAGTAAGGTAAAAACATATAAAAATTAACCGACTCAAATACAATCTACTAAATAAGTATTTTGCAGACTTGCAGCAGATTTTCACATCATTTGCAGTAAGACTGTCTTAATTTATTACGAAGATTCTTCTAGCAAAAACCAGAACCACCTTGCAATGCATGAGGTCTCTCACATTTGAGTTTGAATATCCAAGTATTTTTCCCAAAAATTAACCATTTCCTATTATAATTTGTCAAAATGCTTCTCCCTGCTTTCTTCAAACTGTCAATCAGTTTTATCAAAGTTAAACATTCCAGCTTTTTCCTCAGATACCCACAACTAACACCAGTAGCTAATATAAGTAACTACACTTTAAGAGTAATTAATAATGTTTTAGAGGAACATACTTAACCCAGACCATTCATCATCAACAGGGGGTTGAGCATGACTTAAATCCCACTGAAAATCAGAAGTACCAGTCTGAGAAACTGATTCACTGTTGGATCCTGAAAAGGAATAAGTAAAATTGTATTTGTCAGTTAACAAGCTTTCTGAAGTTTTCTTGGGAAAAGAAATTCCAATCAAAGTAGAAAAGGAAGACAAGAGCCTCAAAGAAAAAAAGTTCTAAGGACTGCACAGCAGAGGAAAACTAGCAGGCTCTTGTACATGAGGTATATTCAGAACATAAGGAAACTGAGGGAAGACAAAATTAAGTATTGAGAAGAATAGGGAAAAAGAGATAAGAATGGTTCAGTGACAGTAACCTATAAGGCTTACAGCAATCTCCTCAAATTGAAAAAAATAATAAAATTATGACCCTGTATTAGTAATAACTCTTACAGAGAGCAGGTTGAAAGAAAAATTTACTAGAAAGAAACCTCATTAAATAAATTGCCAATCAACCAGTTAAATTATACATTACTAAGAATCCAATTCTCATTTAAAGTGAAAGACTTCAGGAACATAGAAGCAGCTTGACAAAAAAACAGTAAGGCCAATACCAGTCATGACAACAGTGTTATCATAACAGAATCTTATGAAAACAGAAAGTGTTACACACCTAGCATTATTAAGAAAAATAAACAACAAACCGAAACCATTTCAGAAAAAAGTAAAACAAACAAAAAAGCTTAATTGTAGGAATAAAAGAAATTAATATATTACTGTATGATGAGACTTACTTCTGAAACACAGTTTAAGTATGACCTTGGTCTCTTTTACATACACCTCTGCAAGACAGACCTCAGGTGACAGAAACATTGACATGTTCTCGGGTTTTTTTGCCAGTCAGTCACAATGAAGAAATAAATATTTATTCATGTGGTCACTTTGCATTACAATGTTGTTTGCAAAGGTGCAAAGACAATGAAAAAAATTCACTGTTTTCACACTTCTCTAAAAGTTTAAATGGTTGCATTGTAGATAAACCTCAACTCTGTCATCCTACTTTATTTAATGACCTTTCTTAAGTTTATTATTATATTAGAGATTGAACTTGAATTCAAGTGGTTCTTTGAAAATTTTTTTTTTTTTAAATTAAAACTCTCTGTACAATTAAGACTCAGAACACTGACCTTGAGTTCAACAATTAAAAGCCTGCAAACTGCAATACAAGCAAACATAGCCTAAGTGCATAAGCACTTGGCCAGCTACTTCCAGAAAAAAATAGCCATGCCAAGCTCATGGAGTACGCAAGCAAGAGCAGAAAACCTGACATATGATCCCTTTATTGTATAATAAATCATTGTAGCACTCATGTCAGTAGTTTAAAACACAAGATTTATTATGAAGTCAGGTTTGCACTCTACAGCAATTTCACCCTTCAAAAAAGAAAATCCCAGAGCTCGGCTTTTCCATCTGTCAGAGAAAAGGCTCGAGACCTCAAATCCTGCCTATGGAACATATTTTGAAAGTAGTGATTCAGTTCCTTGAAGGGGAAAAAACTCTATCATCAAGTACCAAACCTCCCAAAAGATCAGGAGTAAATGGGCTTTCCTAGAAACAATCTTCAGACCGATAACTTGAAACACAGCAACACTAAGCAATCTCTTGTGCCCATTATTTAGACTTAACACACAAAACGGAAGGCTAAGTAAGAAATCACATAATGATTTGGGTTGGAAGGGATCCTAAAGATCATCTCATTCCGAGCCCCTCTAGTTCCAATCTTCTTACTGATCTAGCTTTTGTTTTTCAACATAACAAAAAAGCTTTCTAGGCTTTCATAAAACATGTCTTCCAACTCTTTCAAGTACTATTTTCAGAGAACAATGAGAAAAATGCATATTAATAACACTTGGCAAACTACATTCCAACCAGGAGAGTAGAAGAGAATGGAATAATCTTTGGAAAGGCATACATACCAGAAACTCCAGGAGTTAATCCAAATGAGGAGAAAGAAGTAGAATTCTGTTCAGAGGTATTAATCCTCGCATCCACATTCCAAGCAGCTGTAGAGGAAGGGGAGAAAAAAACCCCAAAACATAAAAACTTCACACACTGCTGGCAAAGTTGAAAAATTTAGCTATTTAATTATGAACTGGGTCAGAAAAAGATTCCAGTCATGATAACATTTCACACAACTGAGGACATTAATCAGTGCAGATAGAGATGCGACTTTATGAACACATAGCCTGAAACAATTTTCAAGCTTGCCAAGATCATCTTCCCTTTACAGCCTTTTCTATATATAAACTTCTCACAGAGGAAAAGTAGATTGTGTTTTGAGCCCCATACTATTATTTTTCCAATTAGCACAATCATAGCTATTGAAAAGCACGCATAGATGAAACACAGCTTGGAGTAAATTATACGTATGTATTTATGTTAAAGAATAGAACCGAGCTCAGGACAACTTTTGACAAATAGGAGATTCTGCTTAAAAATGAAGACATACTTGACTGTTAAGCGTAAGGCAGAAAATAGGCAGAAATAACCAGTGGCACTAATGTGTCAAAAGGAACACCTGGTTATAATATGATTCTAAATAAAAACTACTACTACTGGTTTTTATTTAGAATTACACTTATTTAACTGAAGGAGAGGAGGGCGTGTTGCACTAAAAACTGGACTGGTATTCCAGATGTTCTCCAAATAGTGGACAATTACTATCCCTAATCTACTGACTCTTGTGTTAATACACCCCAGAATATTCACTGCTAGGACCTACGGCTCGCCCATGTCCAGCTTGGTGTCCACCAGAACCCCTTACCCACAGTCTCCAGCCAGGATTGCTCCCAACCCAAGGTTCAGCACTTCCCATTTGTCCTCACTGAACTTTCTCAGGTTCCTGTTGGCCCATTACGCCATCGGGTTTAGGTCCTTCTGGATGGCACCCCTGACCTGGACTGTACCTACAGATTCCCGTTTCCATTCAAGCGTGGTGTAAGCTAGAAATCTGATGTAAATTACATGCTGTTGCCTCCTTCAGGACACTTACACAGATGATAAACAGGACAGTCCTAAGTACAGCCCTGTGATATCCCCCTTGTTACCATCCTCAGGGGAGAGCAGGACTTATTAACCATTACCTTTGAGCCTGACCAGTTTTTCAACCATGCCAACTTGGATATAACAATACTGTGAGAGAATGTTGAAAGCATTAGTCAACTCATCATAAAAGATTTTCACTGCTCTCCCCCCAACCACAAAATTAGTCGTTTTACTAGAAGTAAATCAGCCTGGTCAGACATGACGTATTCTCAGTAACAAAACCAACAAAAAGCTGGTCACAGTAACCAAGAACTGCCTTATTAGAAAACACAGCAGAATACAGCAAACCAGAACATGAAAAAAGCCCTTTGCTTCTATTTGGTAACAGTAAAGCTTCCAACGGCATATCTGACCCAGCCTCAGGAACCTCATTTCAAGATAAAAAAAGATCTAGACTTGTGCTGGTTATGGTTGGGGTAGGGCTGTATTTTAGAACTGTGCTGAAAACAGGGTTGATAATATAGCAATGCTTTTGTCATTCCTGAGCAGTGTTTACACAGAGTCAAGGCCTTTTCTGCTTCTTGTACCACTGGCAGCAAGGAAGTTGAGAGTTGTCTTCCCAAAAAGAAGCTGGGAAGAGACACAGCTGGGAGAGCGGACCTCAACTGGCCAAAGGGATATTCCATATCAAATGAAATCATGCTCAGTATATAAAGTGGGGGGCAGAAGGAGGAAGAGGGTACATTTGGAGTGATGATGTTTGTCTTCCCAAGTAACTGTTATGCATGATGGGGCCCTGCTCACCTGGGGATTGATGAACACCAGACTCTGGGAAGTAGAGAATTATTTCCTTGCTTTGCTTGTATGTGTGGCTTTTGCTTTCCCTATTAAACTGTCTTTATTTAACCCGTGAGTTTTCCAGTTTTTACCCTTCCAGTTCTCTCCGCCATCCAGTTAGAAGGGCTTGGTTGCTGGCTGGGGTTAAGCCATGACATGACTAAAGTAACACTGCTGACTACAAAGGAACACTGCTTTCCAGAAGAGATGAGAATTACTTGGACTGAGGAGTAGGAAGGGCCACATTGCAGCATTTACTATTAAGTTGAGATTTCTTGATTTTTCTCTGGGCAACAATCTTTTTTCTCGATTATTACTATGAACCCCACAAGTGATAAAGGCAGGAAATTGTACTGAACGTTAAAAAGCAGTTTCTAATGAGAAAAACAGCATAACACTAAATGTCACAAGAGTTGAATAATCTTTATGCCTGAAGCCTAAACAAACACCTGCCAAAACCAAACACAGTTGATTTGATCATGTTGGATCAACAGAATAGACTTATGATCTGGGTTTTAAGGCATTCTTTAAAAGAACTTACACTTCAAAATGGCTTAGTAATCACCTTCAGACTTCTATGAAAGAGCTATACAAAAATTGGATTCCTTCACAGAAATAATTTTATCTCAGAAAAACTGAAAAATCCCAGTTTAACTGTACACAGAGACATATGCTAAGCCATCAGAACTCAAAGTAAACAGAAATTGTTCAGTTCACATTTCCCTAGACTGCACCAGGATTAATATACAAACATAAAGATATTTCAGAGACCTACTACTAAAAATATATATTTATGTAAAAACACTTAAGTGAAGCAAGTTTTCTTCAGAATAGCTTACCAATAGGAGTGAACAAAGAACGCTCTTTCCAAGGCCTGCCCACCAGGCTTACACCCCAGTCCTTTCCATTTCCATTAGCATCTCCAGTATCCTGGCCCCAAGCCAACGTCTCAGTCTTCCTCTTCCCAGCTGCAGTTGAAGGAACAGATGTCCATTTCTCCTCCCCTACACCAATCTGTGAGATTTTTACAGACTTCTCATTCCAGCTTCCTCCATTTACTGTATGGCTTTCACTCAATCCTGTAGAAACTTAAATACAAGAATAACGAACGTATTATTTAAAATAAGAACTGGATGAAGAATTAAAATATCACTTACATGCACACTCACTTGGTTAAAAAAAAAAAGACAAATGAATGGCAGTTTGCTACACCAGTGTGATACAGACGAGCTGCTGCTCTGTCTCAGCTGATTTTCCAGTTCAGATGATACGCACCATCTGTCTACTAACTTGAAAACTAAGGAAAAAACAGCACGAACTGCACTCTCTTTCCTCATCCCTTTCTTTGTAGAGCTGGTATATTGGTGAACCAGTGCCTCTAGGTTAAAAAAAGGACACAGAGGGTTCTTTCAACACTGCTAGGTAATTTGTCTTACCAAGTATGATTTGTGGAACACCCCATTTACTATATGGAGAATATTTTCTGTTTCATAACTGAATACAGCAGTTCTCCAAGCAGGAAGTAGAAGAAATAACCAAGTATGAGAAAATACTTATCAAAAACTACATGGGATTTACAAAGATTATAGCTTTCATATTGACCATAGAGCCCATACTAGTTAAGAGTTAAAAATCATGGCAGCACTCTCAAAATAATTTGTAAGTAACATACTTTATGTTACACTAAGGTAAAAGACCAGAAGACTGCAACAGTCTATCCTGATAAGAAATTACTAGCTGTAGCAAATTTAATGTACACTTCAAGAGAAGTCAGCAGTAGACTGAGACAAAAATTATAAAACTTTTTTGAATTTATGTGCCTATAAAATATAGAGGCTAGAGCATCCAGTCTCATCTCCTATACATCACAAACCTTTCTCAAAGGGCTTTATATATATCAAAAGCCTCTCCCTTTTATATATGCAATGTAAACAACAGAAAACCCACTCTATTACAAACAATTAAGAAATACCTGCATGTTGCAAGTGTAACACAGTCAGCCAATACCTCATGCACAAGTCAGTAGCATACACCAACAAAAACTACAGACCAAACATCTTATTCCTCACATGAACACACAGCTCAGGCAGCATGAACATGCCAAAATCAAGGCAGCCTCACTGACAAAGAACTGATTAGGTGAGCTATGCCTAGATTTTCTCAGACAAATCAATTCCAAACACAGACATCTGTAAGGTCATCCTTGCTGTACACCAAAACACTGCCCTTTCTCCACAGCACTAACATGGCTCCTGTCAGTCAACTTTGCCAGAGAGTAATATGAAGTCTTGTGGAAAGGCAACAACAAAAATACCAAAGGGACAGCAACCAAACTGTACTAGGTAGAAAAACCCTTTTGCAACCTTGCAAAAAGGCACCTGAGGTCCTGAAGCAGGAACTTGATTATTCTGTGTTTATTATAGTACTCTCCTGTCAAAAACTTAATCTTCTATATGACCAGCATGTTTTCACAAAATCACAGAAAACTTCATATTGAAAGGGATCTCTTGAAGTCACTTAGTTCTACCTTATGCTCAAAGCACAGCTAACTTCTGGAAACCATAAAGGCTGATAGTTCAAAGCATCTCTGGGCAATCTTTTTTTCCTCACGGCCTGTCAGAATTTCCTCTTCTGGACACGATTATTGCCTTCTGCCCTTCCATTATGTATCTCTGAAGAATACAGCTCCTTCCTTCCATGTGATGGTCCAGAAAGTTTGTATGTGAAGTAAAGCTCTCAAAAACGAGCAGAAAGGGATTCACTTGATGGATCTGGGTGCTTTTAATAACTCGTTTATTGACTTGCTTAATTACATGAACTACTTTTCATTAAAACAATACCACTAGCGTTGGCTATGAGTAAGAAACAACTATGTTGATTCCATTATGCCAAACTAATTCACTTTAAGTATTATTATAGCAGTATCTCTTATTAGAAAACTGCTAAGATTCACTAGTCAATGACAGTCTAAAAATACTTCCTGCATGACATGCATTATGTATAAACATATAATTAAGAACTTTCAAAATGAATGTGTTTCTGTGTCTCAAAGGAGTAAGTAAAGAACTGAATAACTCATGTATACAAACTGAAACAAGTGAAAACTGCAATAATGAGGACTTGTGAGCTCTTGGCAATTATCTATACTAAGTTTTTCTTCGAGCAAATGATCAATTTATTAACATGAAAAAGTGAGTAAGTTCAAAAACGTAGCATAAAGGAATTTTCAGTGGAGCTTGAAAATAAGCTTTCATGTTCTGTAAGTAACAATTTGTATAATAGGTAATCTGTCTGAAAATTCTAGATACTGAATCCTATTTCTACATGTAACAGAGACTGTTTTCAACTCGTTAAGAAGTAACTGAAACTTAGAAGTATAACATTTGCATAGCCAAAACAGCCAACTGTATTAATAAAGTTCCACATAAGTAACTTCACAAAATCCTGCACCGACAACTGGTGATTTCCACTTCTGTAAAACACTTCTCTAGTAACTTGCGATGTCCAATAATGCAAACTTTTTACCTTGTGGAACTGATGACTCTCCCTTTGGAGGCTTAGAGCTGCTAATCTGTGCATTTGAAAGTGCATCACCTGATTAAGAAGTAAGAGGAAACAAAGTTAGATGAAGCTCTTTCAAACAAACCCACCTTTAAAAATTTTCTGAAAGAGTATACATTATTTTAAGAAAAGAAACATATTAATATCTCAAAGAAAATTAAAACATTCCCAGAAAATTTAAGAATAAAATTAAACCACTCTATTATAATTTACTTATTATTTGTGTTTATTTTGCAGACAGAATGAACTCAAACTGACTTACCTGTAAACCAAGTAACCGCAGATTTGAAAGAACTTTAGGTAATTTCCTCATGAATGAAAAACAAACATCTAAAACAGAGGCTATCATGTGCAAGCGAAAGGTGGCTCTAAGACCTGCAACTACTTCTTTCTACCTTTCCAAGAAAACACTAGATACAGCTGAATTCTTTTTAGATTAGTCTGTTACAAGTTGATACATAAGTACGATACACAAAGGACTCTGGCTAGAGAGGTTACAGTAGCAGTTATGTTTCACTATAGTGCAGAAAGACACTGTAACTAGCATTTCTTGAAACTCTCTGTAAACGGACATGATTTAAAAAATGTAAGGGGAAACAATTGATCTAGTCCTCAGGGCAAGAATTATGCAGTTAAGATGCAAAAAAGTGTCAATAAATCACCAGGGGGAGACATACAGATTTCAATAAATTGTTACAAGGTACCAGACAGTTGCTAGCCTCCGTCTTTCTGTCACTTTGCTAGGACATCAATTGTCATCTAATTAAAGCACCAATTCCTCATATGCAGCCAAATATGAATTTCTGTGACTGCACATGACTTAAATGAGCCCATGCAAACTTCTATAACAGCAGCAGCCATATCTATAATAACTGATTACTAAATCTCAGCCAGATGTGCCTCACCATTATGAGCAGCTTTAGTACAGGGTACTACTAAATCTAGACTGGAAAAAAATGCCTACATGTTAGGCAGTGAATGATCTTTTAAGAGAACTTTACGGGCAAAATGTCCCCACAAAGATGCACTCAAAAAGTTCAGGAGTTGGTGCTGCCTGCAGCAGTGCCAGACGAGAAAGCCTTTGAAGTTCCAGGAAACACAAAGGGCAGAGTCAGCAAAGCACAAGTGAGAGAATAGGGACACATGCCTACGCAGCTGTGCAGCTACTGACAGCACCAGTGTGCATGGAGGCCAGTGTCTTAGCCACTTACTCCAGAACATTCTCTCTTTTTACCCAGAAATATGGCTAAAAAGGAGGGAGTTTTGTATAATGACAAAGTACTTTTACACAGCTTGAAACAATTTCCTCAAGAGTTTCACCTCCAAATATACGTATCATACATCCAAAACAGTGTCGCTATTTAAGCACTTGAACAGTGTTCTTTCTAGGACACATTCACAGACCTACCAACCATCATACCTTTATTTTTTCTGAGACCAACCGGAAGCGATGGTGTAGGCATCAACTGTTCAACGGACACAGTAACCGTATTTTCCAGCCCCGGGAGATTGGATTCTCCTGAGCCACTGTCAGTCAGCACCTTGTCTCGCTTACGCTGCTGACGCTTCTCTCTGTTACTGATCTTTGTTTCCCAGGCTCCTAAAACATCACCCAAATAAAAACATCAATAAGTCAGAGAGCAAGGGAAGAGGTTCAGCTTGTTTCATACCATGCAGAAGTCTGAGAGCAGATTAAACAATCAGACTTGGCAGTCAGCTTCAACATTAGTCTGAAAACACAAACAAATGGCCAAAGGTAAGTTTTTCTGGATGCAATGTGATAATACTTTGCTTCACAGTGCAAAACGTATGTAACTTGAGGGCCCTACTGTTCACAACTCAGTTTTTATAAGTTTAACTTCAAAAAAAAAATCAGTTTAAGTTACTAAATGCTGTTGGTTTGAAGATCAGATTTCCAGACACGGAGTTATAACAAAGAAATTTTCTTATATTTCTTTATGAAGCAAACACAAGTAAATCTCAAACAGCACATAAGTCAAAATGTTTGCATTTTGTGCATGTTTATGGTCAGTACCTTCATCTACTTCCTTTCCATCTAGACGAGATGTATCCGGAACCGTTTTAGCATCTCCCTTCGATTTCTTTTTTTTCTTTGACTAGAATGAAAATAAAATATTGCCTTAATAATTACTTAGTGCTCAATTGTCATAATGATTGAGAATTCCCCCTCCCCTTCACAAAAAGCAGGAATAAATTTGAAACAGATTTTCCTGAGCAACCCTCTGTGAAAGACTTACACAGCACAGAAATGGCAGGTGGGTGGAACATTACTTATGCTACAGAGCACAAAGCCTGGTGGAAGTAGCTGTGCTGGTGGCATCCCAATCACAGAGGATTAATGAGCTTTTTAGCAGACAAATCTCACCCTGGTAAAATTTGTTTTGTGCAGAAGTGAGTATGAAGATGCACATGGAGAAATAAATAATGCCAGTGTAAGGTAAAAGAAAAGAAAAGGTAAGAAAGTTCCAGCTTGGAAACGATTTCAAAACATAAGCTGTGCTTAGAGCCTACACATAAAATACTTTTTTTCCCCCCAAAGCTTTAATCAATTATGTCTTCTTGGATATAAAAGCTAAGCTAAACAAATAGGAACAGATATGACTACTGTAAACAGTTTTGGTGCAACAGGTAGCAATATAGTGTTGGCCAACAGCCAAAGAGCACATGAAGAACTCAGCAGGCCTGCCAAAATTTTTAAGTCCTTAAGATGCACTGTACCCCATGCAAGAACAATAGAAAAATAAACCTTTTTTCCTGATCCCTAGTGATCTCATTACTTCTAGTATTCAAGACAAAGAAAATTTGTGTGTTTGCAAACAGAATGGATGATGGTATCTTAACATCCTACAGTCTCATCCACAGAGCTGCATCTAACAGTCCCTTATACTAAACACCAAAAAAAAACCCCTGTAATGTGGTAAGTCACTGAAACAGAAAGAAGGGAAGAATCTATTCGAAGTGTCAAGGGAATTACAAACCCTACAAACAATCACAGATCAGACATTACCCAAAGCTCCCTCTCCCATAAAGCAGAACAACTTAAATGACTACCCTGAAAAAAACGTTCACGAAATTCGCAACCCTGAAGCAGGTAAGAAATACAAGAAGCACAAAGGATGTGTGATTTTCACTGAAAACATATATCCAAGCACACAAAAATAACAATTTTTGTGTTATTGTGGCCCTTCAGGCCAGAGATTGTATATATTCATATATCTACACACATACAGATACGTCTTTAATCCCACCCATTGACTTACACCATCCATTCCAAGCTACACAAAGCCACATACACAGGGCCCCTTACAACCTTAGCAGGTTTATAATGTTACAAAAGTAACAGATGCCCTGAGAAGCCTTACCGAATAGCTAGACACCTCTACAATTACCTGTAGCTCAAAGAAAGTTCTTGAGTATGCTTTTGACTGAAGGGTAACAATCTACTCCTGATGCAATAATGCTTTGCCCAGGGTCCCCCCAAAGTGATATGAAAACATAATTAGGTTGCATAATCATCCATACAGTGACACTCATTTAGTGCAGTTGCAGCTTCAACTTCACATTTTAAAATTCAGATAACTATGTTTGCAATTTTAAAGCAAAGCTTTAAACACGTGACCTACTTAAAAACCTGCAAATAGAGTTATTCATTCGGGTTCAAACTGTGTTATGTTCTTGGGCAAAAACTCAACAGAGTCAACCCGATACATAAAACATGGGGAAGAGACACCCAGCATGAAATTTTAAGGCAAACCTATTACACACAAAAGTCCTTTATTTGCCAATGCCAAAAACCTTTTGAGCCCTACAGCAAACTAAACAGGATAGTCTTTAACCAAAATACTAACTGCAAAAGAAGTCAAGTGCATTTATTAAAGCTTGAATGAGCTACGAAATGAATCTAATCATTGAAAAGCTTGGGCTGGAAGGAACCTCATCCAGTTCCAACCCTCATGCCATGGTCAGAGACACCTTTCACTAGATCAGGTTGCTCAATGCCCCATCCATCTGGGCCTTGAACACAGCCAGGGATGGGGCATACGCAACTTCTCTGGGCAACCTATTCCAGTGCCTTACCGCTCTCGCAGTATACTAGTTTCTGACTGTTTATGCACAATCATTTGTTTTTAGAACACTCCTCAGCAGACTTACAACAAATGCATTTTGTTGAAGAGGCCAGAAATCCATGACAGTGGAAAAATTTCATGCAAATGTTAGCAAAAGAATTGAACAAAAAAAAATAAATTATCAAAGTCCTATCAAGTATATCCATTTTGCTTACAAATGACAGCATAATGGCAAAAAAATATTAGTCCTCACAGTGAAAAAAATAACACTGCTATGAATATGGTTACCTTTTAGATAACACAGCAGATCAATGTTTAAAAAGATGTTTTTAATGTAGCTGTTCAATTTGTGTAACAAAAAGCTCACACCAGACTTCAAAGCCCGTATTTGTCATCAAAAACTAACAACTCTAATCACTAATGGATACATCTGGAAAAAGACATAAGCAGGCACATGGTCTTAATCCTTTGAATAGTAGTTCCCCAATTGTTAGACTATTTACAAGGCATCTAACAATGCTGTCATTATGCTGCATCTCCATAGAAGCCCTCAAAGATGAAACACAAACTTAATTTCTGTAGGCTTACCACTGTCACATGATGAACAGAGATATCAGTGTTTAGTTGGGGGTAGGAGCGAGGTTTGCTTGACAAGCATTCCGTGATGAGGCATGATCTCAGACATTAAGAAAATACTGCTTTACCTCTTTCCAAAGCCAAATCAGATTAGCACTATTCACAGTAAGAAATATGCTTCTTCACTCATGTAAGTAACAGGATTTTAAATCACGAATAGAGTTACTAGATACTGAAATAACATGTACTAAACTTTGATGTTGTCATCTTGTATCCACACTGACCTTTTCATTCTTCTTTTCTGTGTCCACCAGCTGCTTTACATTGTCTTTACGGATAGTTTGTGTTACTTCATCTTCAGATACATCAAGGAAAGACCGTCCATTAGGCTGTGTAAACAATAAATGTAAATAATAAAAAAATTGGAGAAAGATGATGCAAAGCTCAAATTACACTATTACTGAAATGCAATTACTTGTTGACTGGAAAATTATTGTACAGTTATTGAATAAAGATTACTGAATAAAGCAGACCAAACTGTGGACTGATGCTCAAAATATGTACTGCAATTCTATATTTACCAAACACAGAAATGAAAAACGAAAGAAAAGAGGTCTCCTCATTTCATCTCACTCCTACTCAACTCAGGAATTGCATATCAAAAGGTAAATTTCTTAAAGTTACCAGCTTTTTAAGTTCTCTGTAGCTGTTCCAAAAACTGATTTAGAACAGCTACAGTTTTACATGCCATAAATTATCTAATTAACCCAATTACCACTTTGTAGCAGTTCTGCAACAGGCTGTATTTTTAAAAGTGATTTCTACCTTTAACCAAACATCTGCAACTTCTATCTATGTATATGCTTTACAGCTCACTTCCTTCACAAGTTAAAATTCATAGTAGAACAGAAAGTCAAACATGAAGCATGACTAAGCACCAACATCCCACTGTTCTTTTCAGACAGATTTGATTATAGGCATTACATTAGTCTACCATTTCCCCCTCACATAATAAAGGAAAGAAAATTAGCATGTATTATTCAACATCTAAAGTTAAAACTCTGGACAATCATTAAATTAGTCTTTACCATTACTTTTAATAGGAAAGGCATACACCTTAGCCTATATATTCCCCATATAAAAATGCAGTAACTTGAAAGTTGTTCATTGTTAACAAAAAACTATGACTGAAGTTACTGTGCTTAAAGATGAGAATAAACATACATTATACTACTGTCAGCCATTAATTTCACTGAGTGAAAAGCAATTGTCAAGAATATTAATTGATAGAGTCCACACAGATGTCACTGATTCCCATTCAGGACGACTCAGATAAATTAAAAACTGAAAATTAAATAAGCATAAATAACTACTTCAAAGTTACTTTAACTCCTGCAATTCTTTTAAAATAAAGTTCAAGCTATATTACCTTTAGCTATTTTTTGTTATTAAAAAACTAAAAGCTATTTTACTCTGCATCACACAAGCTAATTGCTTTCAAGTAAAACAAATGCCATATCACAACTTAGTGTGACCTATTCCTTCAAATATTAGATCTGACCCTAAGATTAACTGTTACAAGTATTTAAGTCTTGCCATGTTACATTATGCTTACAAACCACGATTGGCATGACTTCACTAGTAGTATTGCTTACCGTAGGTAGCAAGCATGCCAACTTCTTAGAAGTAACTATTAATAGAAATTGAAAGATCAGGTCACCTAACCCCTCGTCTTCTGCAACAACTAGCTTTAAACTAAGATGCAATACATTTTCCTCAGCATTCTGAAAATTAAGTATGTTTTACAAATCTGTGTCTCAAAACTCTGAAAGTTCTCAACAAAGCTCATAGCATTGAATTTCACAGGGATACCAAAGACTTGATATTCAATCTTGAAAATAACTCATTGCCAAAAATCAGTGCTTGTGCCCCTCTGTTTTCTCCAGATTCTGTTTAGCAGTAGGGTTAGGTAACAGGTTTGATGTATCTAATATTGGACTTGTGTCAAAAAAAGTTTACAGTCAACTAACTTTTTCAATTTTGTACCTTGCTTTGCTTCTTTGCTACTACATATATACCTTAAAAAAACCCCAAAAAACAACAACCAAAAAACAACAAACCAAGGCACTTTCTTAATCCTTTCCAAATGTTCAACAGATAAAAGTTTTAAATAATTTTTAAAAACTTCAGCTGTTTCTCTGGAGTAATAAACTCATTCATATCCCTTAAGATATGAATTTTCCCTCTGGAAAATTCATCCTCATGACTGTTCAAAATGCTGCCTGATCATCTGATCATGTAAACAACAACCTTTAGAAATTTGTTTAAAAACTTGCACTTTGATACATTAAGGGAGAAACGTATCCCCGAATAGTCTTCTTTTCAGTGGAAGCTTTCCACATTTATTTTCTGCCCACAGATGAATCATAGAATTTTAACCAAAATCCATGTGACCATTTTTGGATATACCAAAGACAGCAACAGAAGCGGGAAAGAAAAAAGCTTTTCTATAATATTCAGAAATGTTTTCTTTTTAAAAAAGACAACCACAGTCTGGAATTCAAAACTTTTTGGGTAATACATTAAACATCCACTGACAAAATCAATTAATTCAAATTGTGTAATTTATTATTTGCCTTCCCCCCTCCCCCTCCACCATCCTAAGGCCTCCAGGTACGATGCCACAAGGAGAAAAAAGTGTTGTCAACAACAGTACTGATTACTGAATGCTTTTCTTGCCTGATGACCTTAAAATTTCAATATTCAAACAAATCTTTTTTCACACAATTCATTTGAGAGTGTTAAGATACATCAAAAGTAGAAAAGGTTTTGCTGAGACTGCCAAAAGGAAAAATATTCTGTAAAAATGACACAGTGCAAACAACAACTCAGTTTCACACTTCAAACAACAGCAATGAAATTGCTATAATCTCAGTCTTACATGGCTTTATTAGTCAAAGTCCTTAGTTACACACTATGAAGATATCTCTGCTTACAATACCTTTGCCCAATGAAAGAAGCTGTTTACCAATATTTTCTGTAAGCTCTTCAGAAAGAAACTAAGCAGTTTTCCGTTTGAGCCCTGTAGAATTCTATAGTTCAACTTGTGCCCTTTGACCACTAACACACAGACAAACCAATATGGGAGTATCAGCTGAAAGTATCAAGCCATTATACAATCTATCTCTGCAATAAAGCAGTCACAGCCCAGAAAGTTCTTTCGAGCAGACCAAGTATGAAACTTTTTCAAATGATTGCAAATACTTCTACTAGATCATGTAGCATTTACTCTCCAGGTGTACTTCAAACAATAGGAAGTACATAGTCAATTTGGTATTTTCCGTATCTACAAATAGAGGATGTGAAAGGCTTTCCAAAGCCATAGCAAAGCACAGAAAATGGCTAGTCTCAAGTTTCTGTGGTGTTCTGCAGATGGCACAGAAACCGTATAAGAACAGCTTCATCTTTTGCCACTGAAAGTTTAAAATGTAGGAAAGAGAGGCACAACAATTATTCAGAAGAGAAAAGAATTAAAATATCATGTGATTTTTGGACAGAAAAAGAAAAGTCTTCATGGGACCAAAGAACCCTGTGAGAAAAGAAAGAGAACACTGCCTCTTCCAAGAGTGTAGGGAGAAAAAAAAAAATTAAAATAAAAATTAAAAAATTAAAATAAAAAAATATTTTTTTTTTTAAAAAAAGGAGAAAAAAAGGGAAAAAAGCAGCTTCAGGTTTACTGCACAGAATCTGAAGTAAGGACACCATATTACCTTGCTCCAAGCAGCTGGAGAAAGCCAGAATTCGCTCTGTAAACTATAATGGTAATGAATGCTAAACAGTTACAGCTCCATTTTTTCTCAGTGTACTCTGAGCAAGTAAATAAACAGAATCTCAGAGCTACTACTGTATCCAGTCAACACAGTGCTATTCAACTAAACTTACTTTACTGAAAACAGGAGGTAAGTTGTACCCGACTTATACAGGAACTCAATAAAACCACACGAAAGAAAGGAAGCTATTAATGCTCTTCCTCAGAAAAGGCACAGTGAACATTTCTGAACCTGAATGATGAGTGTTACGCATCACCTGCCACATAGTGAGCTCAGTAATACTGTATTAAAGTAACCCTACAGCTTTTAATTAGACATCTGTAGTGTGTTCTTAATGCTACAGACCAGTTGCTCTAAGCTTTCTGAAACGCCCGCAATGGAAATCTAGACCATGGCATAGCAAGCCCTGTAGCAAATCTACTGTTAATAGGCTTACTCTTTTCCCCTCCCAAATCTCAGTATTAGCATCACTGCACACAAAACCACAAGACGAAAATGACCAGGCAAAAATCAGTAATAATTTTTGTTGCATCTTTAGATTTCCAATATTATTTTGAGAATTTTTCACATGAAAGTTGGAAAACACTGGGACATGTTAATACTGGTCTCTCTGAATTTACTTTGGAAAATGATAGGCAGGCCTATTAAACTTTGCCACTGGTATAAACTTACTTGCAGTACAGTTAATGATTCAGTCCATGCATTTTCTTTTGAGAAAAAGTGGGATTTTTTTCATCTTTGCATGGAAATAATGAATACAAAGTACTATAAAAATAACTTTTAAAATCTTAACAATACATAATGACAGCTTAAAAACAACTTTACTCTTTTGCTTATGAAAATATTTGCTCTTACATTGCCCAAACTTTATTCTGTGCCTGCAGAAACCAAGCTTGAAACAGTACAATTATTTGTATTCATCAGAAGTGTCAGTTAGTTAAGTTTTATACAAAATTAATAAAAGTTTGCTTCTACGAGAAGCCCTACACTACTATGCACTGTCAAGTTAATATGTACATGTTCGCTCTGCCTTCTATTGAGGCACTTTTTATTGTCTTCAATGATGACTTGCAAGAGCTTATGCTTTATTTTCATACTGGAGTTTAGACAAAATAAACCAAACAAAATCTAAATAGTTTCTAGGATTAGTTTCTGTTTTCAAGAAGGCATAACAAATCTGCCAAGCCTTGAAAAATCTGCTGTTCAAGATGGCAAAAAAAATTACAACTTTAGCATGCCTTCTCCAAAATGGAAACCCTAGCTACACTGGAAAGGTTCTGAATCACAGTGTTTCCTCTTCTTGGTGTTCAGGGTTCAGACTCTTGCAACTTCTAGAAACAACTTCAGTAGTTCAATCTTCAAAGACAGGTTGGTGGCATACGTGGGCTTTTTCTGTTTAAGATGTTCTAGCCTTAACTTTTCATTAAAACGATTCCCAAACTTCTCAAATCTTAATACTGCCACAGATTCAAATGAAGACATAAACCCATCGTCTCTCCTTTTTCTGGTCATCAGGGAAACAATTCAGATTTTATAGAGCGAGATATAATTATACGACACAGTTGTAACAGGCAGGGGACATCTGCTACACTTTCATTCCTATAATCCATTTGGACATAAATAGGATTACAAACATCCTAACAATATAAAAGCTATAGAAGCAATCCCTTCAAGCCCCAAAACTGTGACAACTGAAAGCTTTAAATGGACAGTTAAAAATTTCTGCATTCTACTAATTTTTTCATAAGTGGATGCATACTGTCAAAGATGGAAGGTTCCCACACCACATACTGAGGATTTGAAAAAAAATAATAAAAAAAATTTACAGGAATGATTGGTTTTTAAGGGGCTGCTAAGACACAGACTTCCTTATTAAAGGAGATGATCCTTACTGTAACAACTAAATCAGACATATTCCTACTGAGGCAAGCTCACCGCAAGATTGACATTAACATGTTCCATTGAAAACACACAGCACAAAGCTTACTCAAGTTTGAATCATCACAGCACTTATGAGGCTTAGAATGCTGCTTCCATTAGTCTTTAGTACGTTCATTAGTACCTGCCTAGACTGCAACTCTCGCCTTGAAATTCTAAACCATACTAATGTCTCCACTACTGGGTCCTAACCCTGCAAGCATTTACTGAATAATAGTAATAAAATAACGTTTTCGTATACTTCTTGTTTCCCATTTAAAGCTTCTAAAAAGAAGCGAGCCTTTTGCTCATCACCCGGGACTATTAACGTGTAATTTCCGCGTGTGCGCGCTGCTCCTCCAGGTTTTCAGCGGAGCCAAGTAACCCAGACTGCACGAGACGACTCCAGAGCACTCAGGGCCCCCCTTCCCTTCCCTTCCCTAGGCCGGTATCGCTCAGTGGCTCCGGGCCCTACGACCGGTCCCCCGGTCCCCCCACCCCCGCCCCGGCGGGCGGTTCGGTTCGGTTCAGTTCACCGGCCGGGGGCACCGCCGGGACCCTCCGGGTGCCACCGCCCCGCCCCGCCGCTGTCAGTGAGCCTTTCCCCTCCCGGCCCTCGCACCCCCCTCACCCGCGCCGCTTTCTCCGGCAGCTTCTTCCTGTTTCGCTTCTTCTGCTCGTCGCCTCTGAGGCCGAGCTGCGCGGGGCCCGGGCCCGCCGCCTTGCCCTGGCCCCCGCCGGCCGCCAGGCCCGGCGCGGCCGCCTCGTCACCCTTCCTCAGGGCCGCGCTGCTCCGCGCCGGCTTCCTGCGGAGGCCGCCCCGGCAGGCCGCGGCCAGCAGCAGCGCCAGCAGCGCCAGCCCCAGCGCGGCCGGCACCGCCAGCGCCGCCCAGCTGGGCAGCGCCTGCGGGTCCAGGCCCAGCTCCAGGCCCAGCTCGGCGCGCAGCAGCCCCAGCCCGCCGGACAGGGCGTCCCGCACCCGCACCGCCGCCTCCTCAGCGCGCCGGGCCGCCGCCTCCTGCCAGCCCCCCGCAGCCATCGCGGCGCCCGACCCCGCAGAGGCCCGAACCGGGCGGGGCGGCCGAGGGCGCGCTCAGGCCGAGCGCATCGCGGGCTCGGGAGAGCCGCGCGGGCCCGCCCGAGCCGGGGGCTGCAGCGAGGGAGGCAGGGAAGGAGGCAGGCAGGGAGGGCGGGCGGACGCGGCCGCAGGCTCGGCGGGACGCGGCTGCCTCAGCCCGGGGCCGCCCGGCTCTCCTCCTCTTCCTCCTCTCCCCCCGCCTCGCGCGCGACGTCACCGCCCGCCGCAGCGCGCGGCCCCGACCGGCCCGGCCCGGCCCGGCCCTGCTGAGGGCGGTGACACAGCCACAGACACAGCCACAGGGACAGCGCGGCTCTCCCCCGGGCCCGGCCCGGCCCTGCCGAGGGCGGTGACACAGCCACAGCCACAGACACAGGGACAGCGCGGCTCTCCCCCGGGCCCGGCCCGGCCCTGCCGAGGGCGGTGACACAGCCACAGCCACAGCCACAGCCACAGCCACAGCGCCGCTCTCCCCCGGGCCCGGCCCGGCCCGGCCCTGCCGAGGGCGGTGACACAGCCACAGACACAGCCACAGCCACAGGGACAGCGCGGGCAGCGACGTGGCAGGCTTAGGGCGGGCCGGGGCGGCTCCGCTGCTCAGCGCTTGGGCCGGAGCCCCGCGGGCATCGAGTGCGACCTCCGGCCGAGCACTGCTCTGTCAACCACACCTTTAGTCTTTCCTCAAACACCCCAGGGACGGTGACTCCGCCGCCTCCCTGGGCAGCCCATTCTAGTGTCTAATGACTCTTTCTTTGTAGGACTTGCTCCTGATGTCTAACCTAAACCTCTGGAACAGCTTGAGGCCATGTCCTCTCGTCCTGTCACCAGCTGCCTGGGAGAAGAGCCCACCCCCACCTGGCTACAACCTCCTTCCAGGGAGTTGTAGAGTGATAAGGTCCCCCCTTGAGCCCCTTCTTCTCCAGGCTAAACACCCCCAGCTCCCTCAGCTGCTCCTCCTCACAGGACTTGTGCTCCAGCCCCTTCACCAACCTCCCTGCCCTTCCCTGGACCGGCTCCAGCCCCTCAGTGTCCCCCTGAACTGCGAGGCCCAGAATGGACACAGTACTCGAGGTGTGGCCTCACCAGTGCCGAGGGCAGGGGGACAATCCCTGCCCTGGCCCTGCTGGCCACGCTATTGCTGACACGGGCCGGGATGGCACTGCCCTTCTTGGCCACCTGGATACGCTGTGAGGGATGGCCCAGGTGCTGGTGTCCCTGTCCTGGCTACAGGGGTGCATTTCCACAGTCCACATCGCTGACCAGCCCTATTTCCGTGTGTGGTTGCTCCAGAGGAGTGGCACAGCTCCAGCGCAGCTGCACTCACTGCTGGTCTCTGGCTGTCACAACCAGTGTCAGGCCCAGAGCAGCCCGGAGGCCACACCAGGGACCTCCGTGACTTGCAGGGAGACACTCCTCCCTATCAGGCATCAGAGGCTGCGGTCAAGGCCCCTTGGAGGCCACCTCTTCTGTGGAATGCCAAAAAACACCCCAAAACTCCACAAACGTATGCTTTTATCTATTTTTCAGTGTACTAGTAGACAAGGTAATACAGTATAGATATTGTTTATGGCCCACATTTTGTAAGATTTTTAGCTCCCACAAATTAGCTTAATACATTGAATTAAATAGCTTTATGAAAATTACAGCTGTGTATGTCGCAGTTGGAGTTGTTTCGTTATTATGAAATCCAGAACTGTGTTTCACCATGAACTTCAAAATGAGGCCTAAAACATTTGACCCCAAATGCATGTCTTGATTTTTCAGAAATCCAGTCGCACAGCATCAGAGTTCCTGCAGAATCTGAGCTGTCAGAACCTCAGGGCTGGCTTTGTTGAGTGGCTTTACACTGACTATAGTCTTACTGCTCTCGTGTGTTGCTGGAAACTAATGTTGTGTTCCATTGCTCTCATCTGCCCTTGACTTATAAAAAATGTTCCCCTCTCATAGCCTGCTAGAAAAATATCTTGGTTTAATGCATTGAAATCTGCATGGGATACTTAAAGTTTTGAATGTAGTAAAATAAATTTCATTTGTTTAAAAAGCACAGTGATAGCTTACTCTGCTTTCTATACTAATAACTTTGCTTTATTTTGTAAAGTCAGTATATCTTTTATATACAAGTATTTATGTTTTTAATGCTTTCAAAGTTTCTTAGAAAAGTAGTCCCAAATTGCTTCTAAGTCCTAATGTTTGGGTTTTTTTTAATGATACCACCAGGCAGTCAAGTCATGCTTTTAAAATATACTTCATTTGGAACAAAGGATATTGCTGGAAGTAGAGGTAGCAACAATTTTAGACAGAGCATTTTACTGGTAGACATTTATATACCTTCAGAAGATTATTTTTTTTAAATTCCAATTCACAATACTTTATTTTTTTTATAAGCCTGTTATAGAGTCAGAGAAACATAAAGGCTGGAAAAGACCTCTAAGGCAAAGTCCAACCAATAATCCAGCCCCACCGTGTCCACCCCTGCACCATATCCCCAAGTGCCACATCAACATGCCTTCTGAACACTTTCAGGGATTCTATCCTGGGCACACCATTCCAATGCCTGACCACCCTTTCAATGAAGAAATTTGTCCTAATGTCTAATCCAAACCTACACTGCTGCAGCCTGCGGCCATTTCCTCTTGTTGCCACTTCCAACCTGGGAGAAGAGCCCAATCCCCATGTTGCTACAACCTCCTTCCAGGAAGTTGTAGAGAGTGATAAGGTCACCCCTGAGCCTCCTTTTCTCCAGGCTAAACACCCCCAGCTCCCTCAGCTGCTCCTCATCAGAGTTGTGCAACAGACCCTTCATCAGCTCTGCTGCCCTTCTCTGAACCTGCTCCAGCCCCTCAATGTCCTTCCTGAATTGAGGGCCCCAGAACTGAACACAGCACTCAAAGTGTGGCCTTGCCAGCGCCAAGTACAGGGGGATGATCACTGCCTGGTCCTGCTGACCACAGTATTCTAGATACAAGCCAGAATGCCACTGGCTTTCTTGGCCACCTAGACACATTGGTAGCTTAAGTTCAGCCTCTGTTGACCAGCACCCCCACGTCCTTTTCAACCTGGCAGCTTTCCAGCCATTCTTCCCCAAAGCTGTAGTGCTGCCTGGGGTTGTTGTGACCCAAGTGTAGGACCCAGAACGCAGCTTTATTGAACCTCTTACAATTGTCCTTGGCCCATCGATCCAGCCTGTCCAGATTCCTCTGCAGAGCTTTCCTACCTTCCAGCAGTTGAACACTCCTACCTGACTTGGTGTCGGCTGTGAACTTGCTGAAGGTTGTCTTGATCCCTCCATCCAGATCATTGATAAAGATGTTAAACAGGACTGGGCCCAATACTGAGCCTTGGGGAACTCCACAAGTGAGCGGCTGCCAGCTGAATTTAGTTCCATTCACCGCCAGTCTCTGCAGCTGGCCATCCAGACGGTTTTTCACCCAGCAAAGAGTACACTTGCCCAAGCCATGAGCAGCCAGATTCTCCAGGAGAATGCTGTGGGAGACAGAGTCAAAGGCTTTAACTAAAGCCCTAGAAGACAACATCCACAGCCTTTCTATCCATCATCCACCAAGAGGGTCACCATATCATAGAAGAAGATCAGTTAGTCAAGACTGTTTACATTTATGAGAAAATATTAATTATCTTTGTACCAGTTATTGCACATTTCAGCCACCCTAACATCCCAATTAAATTATTCTGTAAGTATTTTAAGATGTTTGAGTTATTTTTTTGTTTGTTTAATGTGTTGCACTATGTAGACAAAGGTGACAGAACAGCCATCGTGTAGTTTTAGTTTTAAAACATATTAACTGAAAGAACATTCCTGACAAATTTGAAAACATCACTCAGTTAAAGTGAAGGTTTTGTGTTTTGTGTATTTGTTTTTATTTTAAACCGAGACCATAGAAAAGTAGATATAGTTCCTTTTGAAGAAAACACTGCAAGAATCTGGTGGGGCTGAATTCCACAATCCAAGCAATCAACCCACTGTAGGTTTTCAGTGCAGCACCGTGGCACCATCAAGTGGCAGCACCGTGAAAAGCCGCATGGTCATAGGAAACACGTTTCTGTGTGGAAAAAATGAACAATGGAAGCAGATCCTCACCTGAAAATAGCCACTTTCGGTTTGATTCAGCTGGTGAAGTAAGTTATTCTGAAACAAATAAATACTTTTTTTTTTTTTTTTATTTGAAGTAATGAGATACAGCCATAAATAGGCATAAAGTTTGTAGCAAGTTGAAATATTGTGAAGAAAGTTTGTGTGACTCCTTAAAACCGTTAGGAACAAATATACTACTCTGAAAGTATTCAACAAATAAAGCAAACATTCTTTTTCATGCTAATTTCAATGTTTATATTAGTCTAGTATTAATCTTCAACTGCATGAATAAATTTGATCCAAGATACCCCAAGGACTCTTCTAGCAGTGCTAATATAAAATATGATCTTTCTTATATCATTCTCCCAAAGATCACAGATCACAGCATAAGGCTGAATGATACATTAAAAAAGAGAAAATAATGACAAAACCAAGAAGAATGGGACAAAGCTTAGTTTTATTTTTTAAATGTAATCTTTGTCGACCCTGCAAACATTCCTTGTTTTGCCACCACTGCTATTAGACATACCTGACACAATACCTTTCCACAACCATACTTAAAAATCAGCACCTCCCATTTTTCGTGGCATGAGGAAAAACACACTATTGCTTTACAGTCTCAAAATACCTGTTTCATGTGGGTTTTATGATTGTCTTGAACAATATTGAAACCATGTGTCTTGCAGGTCTAGACATTCTTTAGACTAGAAGTCAGAATGATACAGCAGAAGAAAATTAAGCCTCTCAGCAGTTAAATAAGCAGAATCCCAAAAAAACACATTCAAGACTTCTCTCACGACAGGAAGCTGAAAAAAATCCTGAAGAATAGGCAATTTTTCTGTTTTACATGGATCATGGCTCTGAGTTGCTTTAAGGTGAACTCAGTACATACCTCTTCTTTGGAAATACTAAGGTAGATACTCATTATTTATCCTGAAGGAGGGAGGAAAATAAAAAAAAAAAATCCCAGTTCAAGAATCACTATCCTCAATAATGTTAACAAATAGCCAGGAAGGGGATGAGTATTCTGCAGACGGAGTTTTCATTGAGAAATTACTCATCTGGCTCATGGCTGGTTATTCTGGGCTAAGACTTAGCCCAGGCTGCAGAATGGGCTTAGAGTTAAGGATTGGATTAGGTGAAGGAGCATCATCATGCCTAGAGGTGCACTTGGTATGAAGCTACCAAGGGAAGACAAAGAGGGGTAGGACACAAAAAAATTCTTCCCTGAGACATTTTTCATCCAGGCCATGGCTGGGCATTTTGGGGAAGCTACAGCTGATGTCTGAGGTTAACATTACATACATAATTGGGAGAGAGATAAAACCTAGAGCTGCAGTTCATGTGGGACAGAAAAGGAGCAGCCTACCCTAAGGGGGAGACTGCAAAAATACTTCTTCCCTAAAATCTTTTTAATGTGGTTGCTAGTTTAGGGTTCGGAGCTAAGGCTCAACCAACCCATCCTTTGTGTTCAGACTAAGTCAGACTTTTTACAAGGCAGAAACTAGACCTCCATATTGAGAGAAAGATTTGTTGTAGGAATTCTCTTATGAGAACTTGTTCTTCATGGCTATGGCTTGAGGTCTCAGGCTAGTTCCTGCTGGTATCAGGTATTAGAGTTGGGGATACAGTTATACTTAGGGACAGAAAACAAGCAAAGTTTGAATCCCCATTTGGAGTGGAGCAGGAAAGGGGCTGCAAAAAAGAATTATTCTCAGGGGAATTTCTTCTCAGGTTCATAGTTAGAAGCTTTAGGCTGAGTCAGCCTGAATTTGCAGTTAGGGATCTGATTATGTTCAGCTTTGGGAAAAGAGAGAAAGCCTAGAGTTTTCTTTGTCCAGGGCTTGGAAAGGGATTGCCAAAGGAAGAAACAGGGCAAAAATATTTGTTTTCTGAGGACGTGTTCAACTGGGCTATGGCTTGGGAATGCTGATCTAGAGCTTGCCTGACACCTAGGTTTGGGATAAGAGCTGGAAGAGACAGAGTAGGATCTCCAATTTAGGCCAGTTAAGTCTCAAAAGGGCCTGTCAAAGGTAACACTGAAGTGTCAAAAGAATTCTCTCCTGAGATCTTATGCTGTGCTTCAGCTGGCTGAGGACAAATTTATTTGAGTCGTTGCTAGGGTATTTAAAGTCACATCAAACACAGTGTCTGGGGTATTTGTGACTAAATCTCCACCAACACATAGGTTTGGGGTTGGGAGAGAGAAAAAGCATAGAGCTCAATTAGGAGAGAGGCTCTAAGGGAGTTGCTGAAGGAAGGTGTATGTTGCAAAAAAGTATTGTCCCCTTAAAGCCTGTTCACCAGGGACATGACTAGCAGACTTATATAATAAGTGGCCTGACTCGTCTCACAGTCGTTGATGATTTCAGCAAGACTTTGAACAGTTTCAGTTTTTCTGATACAATGCTTCAGGAAGGATTTCTCTTCTAAGGGAAGAGTTCAGCTATGAGTAATGCTTGTCCCTCTCTGACCTTGGAAGTTCACCTTACTTTTTTTTCCTGTTGGCATGATCAGCTTTTTGAGCTGACACAGAATCCCAAATCAAAATTCACTGTTAGGGAGTAATGTGTTCTTCAAAGTCTTTCTCAGTTTTACATTATTTTTCATTATAGTTCACGTTGTTCTGCATAACCATATAATTCAAATACAGAAATATTCTGATAAAAATAATAAACTTAATTCCCTGTATGATGGATAAGTCTGTTCTCGTTAAACCTTTGACATAAATAGTGTTTAGTCATCAAAGCTAAGTTGTCATTATGACTGATAGAGCTCGTGAGTGTCTTGGGAGGTGAAGAACACTTTGTCAGACTGTTCATGTTCAAATTTCCATCAGCCTTAAGCACTGGGAAAAATAAACATGCAAAGACTTGCTACCCAGCTGAGAAAAAGCCCTTTGAATTAATGGAAAGCGAACACCAAATTATAGGCCTATTAGCACATATCACTGGTTGTACAAAATCGTTTTCTGATTTTATTAAGTGTACATTAAATATCTCTTGTAATATATCGTCTAACATTTATCTTTGGAGAGTTTTCACAGATTTTTTTCATAGGCAAGACAGTTTTCATAATACTGAATTTTAATTAAGAGGTGAGTGCTGTTCATAGAGATGGCACCAAATTAACTTTAAGTCATGTGATTCATTTGCTAGCAGTACAATTATAGAATTCAGGTGTGCAGGCTCATTTGTCATTTAGCCTTTAGCACTACAGTCTATGTTGCTGACTCTCCTGTTCTGTCAACATCCGAGCTAGCTAGTGACAGAAACACCAGGGACATCAGTGCAGACATATTCTTTTCATTGTTCCTATATATTCTACTCCAAATAATTTTGTTACATGCTTGGACTCGTTTCTGTCATTCTGTCCTAGAGGTAGGTGGAAATAACTCAAAATACCAAATGTTATCAGAAAACTCCAGCTCAGGGAAATGACAGTCACAAGGGAAAATGTCTCTCTTTCAGTGAGCTTTCAATGTAACACAGCCAGGGCACCCACAGAAAGCCTCTTCTGGTCCTGTTTTCCTTATGGCTCATGTAGCAGAGTGCTGTGAACCTTGGGCTTCCTTGGCTGTGAGGTCCACCACAGAGAAGAACTGATTTTGGCAGATGTACTCTTGAAAACCCAGAAAACCCAAACTGTTACTGGAGAGAGGATATCATGTGTTTTCAGTCCATTTTTAAATGGATGGAAAGCTATATAGTCCCATGGGAGGAGAAAAAACCCCATGAGTCAATCATGACACTATAAATAATATATAGACCATTTGTGAATTCAGTCTGAACTGTCAGTCCTAGACACGACATTTCCTAACTTTTGTGTACTTGACTTGGCATTCGTAGTTATTCTTAGAGTGAAAATTTACATACGAATTAGAATCTTTGGGAAATCAAACAGGAAAAAAGTTGTCCTGATTTTAAAATCAACTTCAGGTTGAAATTATTCTTGTACAGAGTAAAAACCTCAGCCTCATTTAAAACTTGATGAAACATGACTTCCTAAAAGACCACACTGTCTATTGTATGTGTGTCTATGGTGCTCAATAAAACAATCCCAGGCATTGTTTCAGTTCACAGCTCTGGGGTGGTACACACTGACTCATGCCCTGTTTTAATTCATGCTGTTTTAACTGATGGACTGTGGCCATACTGAATAGGTTGTACCTCTGAGGTTCATTTGGGTGCCATGTGATGCTCCTTATTGACCCTAAGAAATAACTACTATTTTTTTAAAAGTGTTTTTTAGGTGGAGCTGTCAGAAACAATGTGAGGACTGTGTTGCAGCTTACCAGAGTGAGGTTTTCATAGAACGAAATTGAGGGGTACCTGCTGTGTGACGTAAGGATCTGTGAAGAAGTTTCAACACGTAAGAACTGTGTAGGTCAGAGAAAGCCAAACCTTGTCAACAGTGTTTATTGTAAACTATCCTGAGCATGCTGTCTGAGTTTTGGTTGGAATTAGCTGTAGTGGCCCAAACCTAGATCAGGATGCAAATTTCCTCCTAGACATTAGCCAGACTCAGCCTTAATGTCTAAAGCAGAACATGACAGACCACCTAGAATTCTATGGAATTTGTGCATTAGCTGCCATATCAATGCTTTTTGGTTGTTACTTAATCATTCTGTGTATGGTTTTGATCTAAACCAGAGAACTATTATGCAAAACATTTATATTTAGATTTCCAGAGTAAATGAAGTTGGAGTGACTCATCTATTTCCATCCCCAGCATGAAGCAGGCCTAACTCTGGAATTTGATCAGCCTTGTCCAATCAGGTTTTGAAAGTCTCCAAGAATGGAGATTTTTTCAAGTTCTCTAGTTTCACATGCCAGTGCTTGGGCACACTCTTGTGAAAAAGATTATCTCCAACTGAAATATCCTGTGATGTGGCTTGCAGCCTCTTGTCTTTTTGCTGTGCACATCTGAGAAGAGTCCGGTGGTGTTTTCTCTCTAACTCTTCTTTAGTTAGCTGAAAACAGTAGTTAATTTTCTCTTAGCCTTCTCTTTTCCAGACTAACCAAAACCAGCTCTTCTATGATGTATTCTCCAGCCTTCTAAGCATTGAAAAAATATTGAGAAAACAGTGAATTTTACACTGAGAAAATAGATTATAGAGCCTGAAATCAGTATGTAATTGAAAAGAAAGCTTGGAAGTAGACAGATACTTTAGGCTGAAAACTAAACCTGAACAAAGGTAAAAATCCCTCACTGAAAAGACAAAACTAATTCTGGCCAATGAAAATGTGAAATGTACCTTTCCCCCCTATTTCTTTTAGATTTGTCTTTTGCATAGACTTTTTCTTGTCTTAGATATTTTTTAAATGAGAAAATGTTATTTTGAAACAAAATCTTGTATTTTAGAGTTTTTGGCATTTCTGAACAGAAATATTTTATTGCAAAGAAGTTGAACTGTTTCAACCTATATGGATTTTCCATCCTGTCTTTGAAGTAAAACTGCTAGTCAGCAGTTTGACTCAAATTCATTAACACTTTCCTTTAATTCCATTTTGCCATATTCACTATTAATTGATTTTTCTGTGTGCTGGACTCTAAGAAGCATTTTATAGCTTCCAAAAGGTGAGCAGGCCTAAGCTTTTAATTAAAAAAAGTGGAGATTTAAAATGTCATGGGAGTTGAATACTGCATATTTTTCAAAGCGTGTTCGTGATCATGAACTGGTGTGATGCAAACACTGCTGACTGCACACTGATATGACTGAGCAACATTCCAGCCTTCTGTGTGCAACTGCGCTGTCTCTGTGCCACCAGAACACCTTACTGGTCCATGGCCTTCAACCTTAAGAGAATTCTGCATGTCCTCTTGCCTTCTTTTTTCCATTCTATTTCTGAAGTCCCTTTGAAGTAACAAAAAAATGAAAAACAGTCCTCTAACCTAAGGACTAACTTCTATGATACTTAGGTTTATTATGTGTCATTTATGCAGACTATTCAACAATTGCCAATCCATTTTTCACTGTGTCTAAAATAGACATTCTATTTCCTGTATTAAAATCATGGTCTCAAATCTTCTCATGAAGTATGGGTTATCCTTTGGGGAATTCTACTCAAAAATAATAAGAAAATATTCTCAGTACATCAGCAGTTTATGTGCATTAGGGAAGAAATAACATTTCTTTGCAAGAAAATGAACCCCTATTAAAATCCAAGCTGATACAATTATGCAGTTCTCAAAGTACCTCCAATAGTTACATGCAATTCGGGATGTTGATGTCTGGATAGTCTTTTAAAGTAGTTCTATTTATCGTGACTACCTTTAACAAATTTTTCTTGGATAAATCCTGAGATACTACATTTCTTGTGGTATCATTTAACAGTAATGGAGAGAGGAGATTTTTTAAAACACCAGTAGATTGTTCATTTATTCTACAGGACGCAAATGACATACCAAATTCTCCAAAGTGGATATTAGGTGTTTTTTCCTTTCTTGATGGCCCTATTTCTTTTACTGCCGTTTCTCCAACCTCCTCTACTTGTCTTCTGACTCACCGTCCTCCTAGACCTTCCAGTTCCCCTGGATCCTGACATGTTTTTCATTTCAGAGTTATGCCTGCACTCTTGCCCTTTTCCAATTCCATAGTCCCTGTAACTAATTCTTGGATATTACTTTTTTTTTATTAAAGATATCATGGCTAGGCTTCGCGAACGAAGATTTACAAGGGCTCTACCCACGCTTGCTACAAGCACGTTGGTGGCTAAAAA
>JAWWEE010000074.1:128892344-128913367 GCA_035221455.1 Xenops minutus | reverse complement strand
TAAACCTTTTATCGGTGCTAAGGCGTTGCCTCCAAGCTTTGGAAGGAATTCCAACTGAGTTTTGAAACTATAACAGTTATCAACAGTGATGAAAGACCAGTAGGGTTCTTTTGAAACTGCTGACTGTCTTGTAAAAATGTGTAATGATTTGTGAAAATTCTATCAAGGGTTATTATTAAGCTAAGTCTTTCTAGGAGACTCTCATTTGTCATTCTTAGGCACTAGTGAAAATCTTGTTTTCACTTTCAATCTGAATGTCCACCTGCCTTTTTAAGGATATTGATGTAGATGGTTCTGGTCCTGCTATGAAGCCTGCCAGGCTATGCCTCTCTCACACACTGAAGTTGTTCAAACTGAAGTAGCGAACAGTAAAGAGGAAAGGAGAGGCTTTACAGCCTTCTGACAGTTTTAAATACAGCTTGCACAGAGAATTGTGTGGGCTTTGAGTGTCACTTGTATCTTGACCCAGCTTCATCTCTGTCAGGATGCTATCCATTTCCCTTCTCTTTCAAAAGTTTGCATTTTCCCCTCAGCACCACTGTTTCCATCCCTCTGTTTCTAGTTTTTGTCCTTTCTTCCCCACTTTTCTCATCTAATGCTTGTGTCCATGCTTCAGTTAAACCCTAGCACCCCGCTCTTTGCCTCCAGGGAAAGCAGACCCAGGATGTCCTATAACATGCTCAAAAAAAATCCTTTCATTTTACTGTCATCTTTGACAAAATTATTTCCTGTCAAGTGTCTTCATGATTTGGGAGAAGGTTGCCATATTGAAGGGTGTTTGTTTTACTGTGGTTTTGTGCAGCAACACAGGAGAGATGTAGTGGGATCCAACCCAAAAACCAACAGGCACTCGCAAAGCTGCACGAGCAGGGAGGACTACTCTTGGAGAAGTACCTGCAGGGGCTTGAAACTCGTCTGGTTTTCCAGTGTATCCATGCCTTTGGTCAGATAGTGTAGATACTGGACTTGATGATCTTGGAAGTCTTTGCCAACCTTAGTGATTCTGTGGCTCTAATTGGGGCCACATGCCTTATGTGTGTATGCTCAGCATTTGTTTCCATGCAAGTTGCAAAATCACTGGTACTGCTGTAGAGTGTGTGGAAAGAAAAGGTCCTAAGTGTCTCTGTAAATTCCTGAAATTACTTCTAGATTCTTGATTTCTTGTTTAGAAAAGCATTTCTTATTTGTTTAATTAATCAATGTTTTTGATTACATTGACATCAGTCTTTCCTCATTTGCAATGTATTTAAATAATTAGAGGTGTTTTTTTCTGCTTCTAACCACTTTTCCTTTTGTTTGTTTTGTGGATTGTTTTGGTTGTTGTGTTTTGTTTTGTTTTGTTTTGTTTTAAACTGATATTTTTTTCTTTTAGTTCAGTGCTCATTTGTATTCTCTCTTTGAAAAGCTTTTTAGTGCTTTTAAGCCCTTTGCACGCTCTAGGACTAAGACTCTCCTGAATAATTTAAGCCACTAGTGTTTTTACCCTGGAATACAAAAGACAAAATTAGCCATTCAAGAAACTACCCAGTGAACCCTGTCATCATCATCATAGTGGATTTTATAACTATGCATCATTAAGATATGAGAGAAGCTAGCAAACCATTACATTATTACTTGAATTAGCATCCAAGTAGACTTCATTTGCTCCTAAATGCTGATTGTAAAACACCTGGGTTCCTTCTCTCTGCCTGTAAGTAGGCTGATTAATCTCAGCAGGGTAAGACTAAGGAAGGGCCTGTTTAAAGGAATCATACATGCTGTTAAAAACATGTGAAAGGGTTTGCCAACCCCCAGGAAGACTTAAGGTAATTCTTCTTTTTGGATTATTTTTGAGAAATTTTACTTTGAGCAAACTAATTCAGCTCTTCTGTAACTCAGTGCATTAAATACAAAATGTATTTGTTGTTTTGGTTTTTTTGTTTTTTTTTTTTTGTTTTGTTTTGTTGGGGTTTTTTGTTTTTTTGTAACAGAAGCCTGCATTGTCAGTAACATCATCAAGTTACAATATGATTTCCTCCTCAGTTCAATTATTCCAGCAATAAAATTCTGAACATCTGACTTAAAAGCACATTTCAGTTTAAATAATACACTCAATGAATTAAGCTATTTGCAGAGTACAGGATATGACAAAAAAAGTGGTTAAAAAAATAGATTTTAGCTCAGATTTCAAAAATAAGTGACAGCTTTAGAAATTGTTGGAAGCTTGGGGGGCCTTACTGTCACTGGGGTGTAGGAGTTTTATTTGCCAAAGTAATTCTGAAAATACCATCTATTGTCACTGGTCAAAAAACCCAGATAACCAAGCAACCAGCACACCAACCAACCCACCAAAAAGCCATCTTAAAGAAATAGATATTAAGCATTACTTGGAATTTAAATCTAGTAAAACAATTCTCACTGGTATTGCAGAAGTATTTAAAGAATAAATTCCAGTGAGTGATTTAATTTTGCTGGCTTGTTCATCAGGAACAGAGTTCAATGCATTCACACTGTGCATGTAAACATCTGATGGTAATTAAACTGTTCTACATAGCAGTCTCTAAGATGTTATGGTGTTACTCTCAGAGGCTGAAACAAGGCAGTTCTGGAATAAAATTATAACTCTGACATAAAACATAAATGGAGCAGAGAGCTTTTCTCTTATGTTTCTTATACTTCTCCAGAAAAGCCTTGAATTATCAAATGAAAACTAAGTTGTTAATGAGTTTGTTTAACTTCCATTTAGTCGATATTAGTAGATGTGTTGCTTAAGTAATAATAATAAAGGAATCTGATTAAATTCCCTAACATTAAACCTATTCTACTTTACTTCATTCTTGCTAAAATCATCTTGGAAAGAAAATACAAAACACTCCAAACTCCCAACTCATTTTCTGTATGTGCAGATGCCATTTTACTGTCCTTATTTTGCAATTGCTACTTTTGTGAGAGTCCCACTTCATTCAGGCTATGCCTGACCCACTAAAGTGGCATTTGTGTCAACCCTCATTTCCTCCAGAAACCTCGTATTTGAGAGATCACATGAGATATCTTACATTGTGTCTACATCTACGTCACAGGACAATGCAGGAGAGATGAAGAATCCTTCCCTTTTTCTGTGTCCCCAGTTCCCTGGGTGCCCAAGGGAATCAAAAATCAGTGTCCATGCCTAGAAAAATCCAGTGCAATGGTGAGATAAAACTGAGGCTAACCACCAGCAGATGCTATGACATGCTGTATGTTTGCAAGGTTGCCCGCTCTTCAGTCTCCTCACAATGCTCCTACACAGGGTGGCTGAGGGGGGCACAGGTGTGTTTGGGGTGAGCAAGGCATTGGAGGTATTGATGCCTAAGGATTTTAATGTGTATTTTATAGATTTTCATAGAGTTATATAAGTTGAATAAGTTTTCCTAAGTCTCACATTTTAAGTAGCATTTAGAAATTACTGAACATTTCCTCACACATTCCTGAAATTCTGTTAGATGTACTTTACTGAGCCCATGCTGTTTTGAAGGACACCTGCAAGAACTCCAACTGAAACAATAAAATATCTTGTAGTCAAAACAGGAGAGTAAGCTCAGAGCCCTTGGAGGGCCTCCAAAGGGCAGTTCTGAAGAGTTCTCAAGGTAAGCACCAGAGGAAAATGGTATCATGGGTTGGGTATAGTCACCAAATACATTACTGAAAGTAACATGATTATTACTGAAAGTTATAAAAACTAACATATCTGGTGCATGTGTGTACTTTTATTGTGTTCCTAGAAGCTTTTAATAAAGGGGCTAATCTATCTATCTATCTATCTATCTATCTATCTATCTATCTATCTATCTATCTATCTATCTATCTATCTATCTCCATTAATATTGTTTTGAAAGCCTTTTCCAGGATCAGGCATCAGTATCCCTGGCTTGCTACACATGCTCTGCCCTGGGATTTGGGGAAGACTCTACCTAAAACAGAGACGGTTTCTGGAGCTTTGCCACAAAAAGGGGTAAGGGAGAGATCTTTAGGCTCTTACCTTGCCTCAGGCCAGGGAACTGCTGCTGTTTTAGCAATATAGGCTGAGATTCAGCACTCTCAGTTCCCATCAGTGCCAGCATAACAAAGCAGGGGCTGGATGCTATACAGCCACGTATGTGCTGAATAGCATGGGCAGAACCAGATCCAGTCTCGGCAGGGACAAAGGAGTAGGAACACTTTGCATGGAGTGGAAGCCTGGGCCACAGCAGCAAATTTTCATCTGGAAAGGGCCTAAGGACCCTTTTGCCCTCCACTGCAGAAAGCAAGGACATAAGAGATAATAGATGGCTGTCACACTTTGGGTAAATCATTTCCAAGTGCTTTGCATCAACATACTGAGGCATGGCACTGAGCCTGACTTGGTTTACTGAGCTTGATATAAGTCCAGGCTGGTGGGTTGTCTTTGTTCTGTGTGGCTTAAAGCAAAATAGTTACTAAAAACGGTAGGATGCAAAATCAGCATCAGTCCTTGGCTGATCAAGAAGTAAAGCTGGATCTTCCTGACTGCTAGTTCAGTGCTCCAGGCACCAGAGATCCTTATGCCTTGAGGAACTCATAAAGCTGTAGTTGCTACCGTCGCACTGACTGACTTGGATGACCTAAATTCATATTGGAGAATGGGTAGGAGCTCAATCCTTCAAGAGGCTTAGTTTTCTCTGCAAGGTGCTTGCAGCCATTGACTCCCGCAGTTGACTTACTTTCTCTACAGCAAGGGAGAAAGAGGAAAGTTTAATGTCAGTTTTCTAGTTTCATTTTGAATTATGCCTCTATGTCTGTATGTACCTTACCAGATATCTTCCAAAGCTACACAAAAATTGCTGAGTCAGAAAATAAAGGTTAGACAATAAAGATGGACTACTGCACAAGAAATCAGACTTAGAAGAAGGTTAGGGCTATTATTTAAATGTCATCTAAGTAAAGTATAATGATAGACACAATGTAGGACCTCTCAATTTTTGTAAAATACACATAATTGATACAAAGAAAGATGGCCTATTATTGTAATGATAATCAAATCAAAATTCCCAGGACCTGATTTGCCCTAGGTCTGGATACAACTGGATCAAAATGTTTGCCCTACGATGATGCTGGAACACTTCAGGACAATAACACAGTCTCTCATTCCACCTTTCCTTTTCTTCTCCAGGACCACATTGGGAATTGAGAACTTCATCTGCATCAGATAATATTGTCAATAATCTTTAACCTTTGGCCTTCTGAGAAACCCATAGCTGTCCTATTAGAAAATACTACAATGACAGTTCTTTCTACAGGGAACTAAGAAGATCTTAGAACAGAGTTACCCTTTCGTATGAGTGTAAGGAGCAGTATATATAAATATGCATTCATTTATATAGGAACACATTTTTAATGTGCATATATCCATACATTAATTTAAAGAACTAGGAGTAATAATTAATACAACTGGTTACTCGCTTTTCCTATGTTTTAGGTAATTGCATTAGTCTTTATGATGGACTTGAGATCTTCTTTGTTTTGTTGTAAGAAATAAAAATGTTCTGTATTTTGAAGGACCTAGAGGAGGAAAAAAAGAGAGGAGTAGAAGTAAACCATGGTAATACTAACCTGCCCACATTTTCTCTCTATCCCCACTTCTTTTCCAGCTAGCTCTGCTGTTGGGTATATGATTAGGTGCAGAAACCTTTCTGAGAGCATTACCAAACACATGGCAATTAAATATTTATTGAATTATGTTAATGAAAAAAATCTCTCTAAATTATGTGTTAACCTCACCTAGGTAAGTTACGTCTGCAACAATGTGTAGGAAATAAGTGGCTGAAAGGGTTTACAGAGTGTTCAATGCCAAGATTCTCTTTTCTTTTTTTTTTTTTTTTGCATGATTATGCTAGTCATACAAAATAATCTGGGGTTTTTTAGTATCTGCATTTAATTTATGTAATTCTTACTATGTCTAATATTTAAGTGGTTTAAAAAATGTATGCTAATGGTCCTGGGATTTTTTGCAACTACCTGCACCAAAACACAATTTCCCAGGAACTACACGACTTTTAACTAGTGCATTTGAGCGGTGTCTGCTGACAGTTTTTCCTTTGCCATTTAAAGTTATGTGTATTTTATTGGAGAAATATCCTCCTTGCTGTTTATCAGTCAACAGTGATTTATGAAGGAAGAGAATCTCTGTGAGAAATACACAACAGCCGCAAAGTTTGTGCATACCCAAATTCAGGAGTTTTGGGAGCTTGGTGGTACATTTTTTTTTCTTTACTGTAATCCATTCAGAAATAAGATTGAAGAGATTCATCTTCTTTGATTCCCTACAAGCAGCCGAGCTGGCAGAAAATTGCAATTTCGGGCACTCTGTATCGAAAAGAGAAGGCTCCGTGCGGGGATGCTGCTTGCTGGTTACAGGGCATGCCGCACTTCCCTCAAGCTGCCACATGATGGCAGAGGCAGTTCATACCAACAAACGTCTTCGTCTGGCTGCAGGTGGCGGAAGATCTGGCAATATTAAATCTGGAAACGTCCTGTTGACTAACTATAGTATCGTGCAAAGTGTGAAAAGGTGCTGCCTTTGAATAGCCTCCTCTCTGTGCCCTCTGGATACTCCAGCTTCTGCTTGCAGGTACATAATGCTGATGCTAGCTATCTTGGGGCAAAATTGGTGTCAAAAATGAAATGTTAGCATTGTTTTCTGTACAGCACCAAATTTTCCTTTCTCCTCGTTAAACTTTTTGAACTTCAACTGTTTCCTTCCTGCTTTGCTGCTCTGTGAATAAGGTATGCAAGTGACCTGAGAAAGAAGTGAGAAAAGAAACTTCTGTAAGCTTCTAACAGCGGAAAAATTATAATACTCTAAGGGTTGGGATGTAGGGAAAGCATGAAGGCATTGAATATAGTCTCAAAAGACCTTGCATCAATAGAAGCTAGTACTGATTCACTCTTTTGCAGTGTTTCCGTGTAGTGGTGTTATGGCACAAAGCAAACATGGCACATGGCAAATCAGTATGTTAAGTGTATTTTGTGGGTCTGTCTGCACTCATCCTTCAAAAGTGAAGATCTTAAGGCTCAAGAATATATTAATACATTTTCTGTATCCTTCTCAACAGCAGGAAAAGAAGGTTTGATGTACAGAGAGAGAAAATCACTAAGAAGTGAAACTGAAGCTCCTGAGAGATTTTCTTGGACTTCATGATTTTAAACCACAAGCCTGGTTACCACCAATATATAAGGACAGTTTGAAAGTAGGTTGTGAAATTTACGACATTGTCTTGTGCTAGTAAAAACAGGCTGAAAATTTCTCCTCGGTGTGGGAAATATCTCATCCTTTTCCAACATCTGTTCTCTCTTTAGTCCTTACCTTAAGGAAATAAGCAATGACCTATATCTTACCTAGAAAGATCTCCTCTAGCTCTGGTACTTAGGAATGAAGAAGGTTTGGTCTTTCTGTTGGGTTCCTCTCTATATCTGTGAAGTAATCAAGAGCAGAATCTGGACCTGGTCAGGAGTTTGTACCAGCTTTGTTCTGTGTCCCACTCCATCTCTCCCTCAGGAGAAAGGTGCTTGTTCCTGCCTCCTTGTTCCTGCCACTTGGCCCTCCATCAGGAAGGTAAGGACATGCTTCCCTCCAGCCTACTGAGTCTACTGTCACACAGGCCCATGGAAGGATCATCCTTGCTCCACATGATGGCAATGATAGAGGTAAAAGACTGAAGAGAACAGGTATGGTAAAAGAGGGGAAAGGAGAAAGATTAGACACTTGAGTAAATATGAGTACAAAACAGCAGAGTACAAAAAAGCCACAATCAAAATGATATAGTGACACAACAGAGAGGCTGAGGAGAATCTTTGTTCTTGCTAGAATTGCATCTTTCATGTGTTTTCCTTTCACATGAAATATTCATGTGCCTCATAATGTGACTTATTGTAGCTGAGAAGTTATTTTCCTTTCCAGAATAGTCTTTTAAGGGTCAAAACATGAAAATGTTTCTAATCTACTACTTAGAAAAAAAATAAAATTGAACCAATGAAACTCTTTTTATTTTGAAATATTTTTCATTGTGTCTTTTTCCAGTATTAATATGCTGAAATGTCTAGACAAGATGCAAGTAGTCACAGGAAAATAAAATATTTCCTTTTGAAACTGAAATACTACAACATATAAACTAAGGGATTAGTGTCTGGGTTTTGTTGACTTCTTCTTTAAATCCCTGGGTAATCTACAGACTCACGAAAAGTCATCTTTTCCCATCATTAGTTCTGTCAAATCTATTAAAATATTTTGGAAGCAAGTACCTGGCCAGATCTACTTAATTAACACCATGAGTCAGTTTAAGATTCCCTTCTATTCCTGGTGCCCATAAAGCTTTAAAAAACATGTTTATTTCTCACAGCTCTTTGAGTGGGACGTATGGCACCTCCAGAGTACCCTACTCCGCTGAATATTTTCATGCCAAGAAGGAACCACAACTTGTCTGGACTTACATGCCAGGTTTTGTTTGTTTGGCTGACAGGCTGATGGGTGATATCTCTTCACGTAAAGCATGTGTTTGCTTTATAGAAGACATATTAGAACTTTATAAATGTGGAAAACCCTGGACTCAGATACAGAGGCCAGATGACAGGAGGGGAAATGTGTTTTAACTGCTGTGATTTAATAAATATTGGGCACTTGAGCCACTACTGGATGGGATGAGGCAAACATTTTATATTAAAAGTCACTCTGAACTTCCTACACTAATATGTAGCTGATTGTTATATCCTCTTTTTAGATTGAAATTTTATCTTCTCAGAGAATGTCTCTCTGTGCCCAATGGAGATGTCCAGGATTCAAGCAGGAAGATTGAGGCACTTCCCCACTTTGCCCAATCCAAAGCTCAATTAAAATCTTACACCTCTTACCCCCAACTCTCCTTGGGGGAAGATTTGTCTCCAAAAACATGAATGAGGAAACAACCTTGTGAATTTCTGCGCTGGACAAAATGCCTGCTTTTCTGGGGAAGTACAGCACCATTTTTTACCAAAGCAAAACCTATCTTAATCTAAAGTCTAGAGATTTTTTTTTTCTTTTATCTCATGTACAGTCACACAGGAGGTAACTGTTATGTTCCTTCCCAAGCTGATGGGCAAGTTAAGCACCAACACTGGTGTTAATGCTTCTAACTGAAAGACACTAAAGTAATCCACTGTTTGGTAGAATTAATACCTGGAATGTAGGTAAATGCATGAGGCCCTGTGAATTTCTTAACAGAGCAAAAGGAATTTGACCTTGGCCATCACTCCTGTGTAGCTGTGAAGATAAACTACTTGCAAGAAACTGAGAGAGATCAGAAGAAACAGAAGATAAGACATCTCCAAGAGTTTGTACAGAGACAGAGACAGTAGCTTGTAACTGTGGCCAATAGATGATTGCTTGTATGCTATGTACACCAATAATGTTAGTGCACGTATTCTTAGAAAAAGTATAATTGTGTGAGTGCTTTGGAATAAACTGAACTTTGCTGGTAACTCATATTGAGTCGTCGCACTGCCCCTCAAGCCCGCCTCCACAACAAAGTAGAAAAAACAGGTGAGCAGCATCTAGAGAAAAACACCAAAACCAGTGTTGGACAAGCATAGTTCTTCATGACTTCCTTGCATTAATCCCCTCAGCAAAAAGCCACCAGAAAAATAGCAGGACTTCACACTACTCTTCACTTTCTGAGGAACACGTTGATCATGCTTGTGCTTTTACTCAGTATTAACAATCTGACAGTGTTGAAAACATTTAGCCTTTTCCGTTCAGACTGTCTTTAGGTAAAATTCATGTTAGGCTCACACGTCTTGAACATTAGGTGTTGCTGATCATTCCTTGCAGGTACAGAATTAAAAAAGGAAGGAAAAGTGGGCTACTGCTTAAGTGATCCTTTGGTTGTCTAAGTTCTCCACCTGCTTATTTTTTGTACTGTTCAGTGGGTTCCCTTGACAAACCCAGTAATATGTATAGGGTAGAAACAGAACAAAAAGACAGTTCTTGTCCATGAGGCCTTATTGTCTTTATGAAGAACCTTGGTAGATATCTCTTATTCTTCCACTTGATTCAGAAATATTTATTGAACATGTAATCCTTGGTCATGTTATTCTTGATCACAGGCACAACATACAGGCATGTTGAATCCTCTGCACATGCAGTCAGTCCTCCACACAGGTACTGGTGACCTCTTCCAGAAATATTTTGCAGTGCTCTTGCCCCTTTTCTGCCACTTTCCCAACTTTAGCACTTTGGCAGCTTTGAAAATTTGGCCTTACGAGTAACAAGTGGGAGTTTAAAACAAAGACGAACTACCCAGAGACCAAGGAATTGAAATGCTTCTCATTAGAGAGAGAGGCATAAAGACTTGCCAAAACCATGAAATCACATCAAGAAGAAAAGTGTCACAAATGATCCCACTGAGTTCACTATGGGGTTTTGTATTGGCATGTGCCTGTGAATTGAAACTCAAACATCAAAAAACTAGACTACAGAAAGGCAGCAGCAAGTTCCAAGTGAGTCTCAAAAGGTTTTTCTTTAGCTCTGCCTCAATGTTGCCAGCTAAGAGATGGGGGGAGAAACTCTGTGCATGGAGAATAAGTATACATCACCCTACACTTGATGTGTACTTACATGATTGGGATTCTGTTTTCCTGACACTAGCCCAGGAGAGTGAAATTTTTTTTGATCCTACCAAAAAAAAAAAAAAAAAAAAAAAACACAACCAAAAAACAAACGGAGGGGGGGGGAATCTTAAGAATATTTTCAAGATGTCTTTTTTTTTTTCTTTTCTTTCTTGTTTTGTTCCTCCTGACATTAATTAGCTGCAGCACATAAGACAGAGCTGCTGTTACACAGCACAATGTTTTCTGGGCACTAGGCAGCAATACCACAGGACTCTTTTGGACTTGCATGAACCCAAGAGTGGAACAGGCAAGGGTGGACTGAGAATGATGAAAAAAAAATAGCTTAGAATTTAGAGGAGGTTGAAAAAACTGTGTTTTTGACCACTTGGAAAAGGTTTGGTGCCTGGGAACCTTTGCCATCAGAGAGCAATGGAAGCCTTTAAGTACATCACCCACTTGGTTCAAAAGATTCCCTTGTCTGTCACTGAATAACATGGGTTGTTCTTTCATATTTGCTCTGAATTCAGTGTAAAGAGACTAAAGATCAGTTGTGGTACTAAGGCTCTCTTAAAATTATACAAATTATACTCCAGATACAAATATTTTAAATATTTCAACCTTTTTTGTTTGTTTGTTTGTTTGTTTTGTTTTGTTTTGTTTGTTGGCAAAACATACATTTTACAGGATGTTAGAGATTTTATATGCAGCTTTTTAGGGAGCAATGGATCTGTATCTATTATAAATCCACTCATCCATAATGTTATACACACAACTAAATTTCTCTTGGCCTCATATGCCTTTTTCCTGTTGCTCTCATGAAAATGAGCATTTCAACTATAGTCTTCAGTGGATAGGGGCATTATGCAATGTCTCTGAAATACTTCCTCCTTATGTTCCTCAGTTGCATGAGAAAATGACATCTGTCTCTTGCTGAAGTCACAAAATAACTTCTATTCTAACCATGGTTATGAAACCCCCAAAATAGTTAATTACTGTTTATCAGTAGAGTGTCCCTGAGATCAATGTGGTCTTCAAAAATTATGAGTAAACTGATGGGGAACTCTTGAGAGTAGGTTTCTCAACAAAATGAGTGTATGTCCAGGGACTAAGTGGAATCTTTGTACCACCCAGTGCAAGAAATGCATCAACTTCCAGTCAGCTGGTGCTCACTGCCAGGTGCCCATAGCTCTGCCCACACATCTTGTCCTCTCCAGCCTGTTGTTCTCAATGTACCGAGTCTCTGAACATGAGCTTATGCTTTTCATCTGTCTTCATACCAGAAGAAACATGACAATACTTGAGTTTTGTTTTTAAAGCAGCATGCAGGAATGGTGGAGACACTTCTAGAATAGTTTGAGGTGATAGATCACTGTGTCTTCTCCTTCATGCCTCCCTCCCATTCTGGGAAGGAAAGGTAACCTAAGAGAAACGCATGTACACACACATGCACAGACTTCTGGAAGGAAATGCTACAGACTGTCCTTGATAGATGGTATGTTTACTGAGTTAAATTCTTCATTCACCTCTGCTGAAAGCACATCTTGGCCAGCAAACAACACAGTTTACTTTGCTACACTAATGGAAAATGCATCATCAGAGCAGATCAATGAATGGAGCAGGGGAAAAGATAATGTGTAATAACATCATTTGGAGATACCCAGCCTACAGCCCATGGCTCAGAGAGTCCACAGAGACACATGTCCAATATTGCTCAAGGAGTCTTGAAGTAAATGATGTCTGAGAATATTGAGTCTGACAGATTTCTCAAGACAGTAGTAATCTGTAATCCAACTAAATCCCAGCTCTACTTCCACCCTATCTCCTTGACTGGCACCTTTTCATTCCTCAGCTCATGTTGTCATGCTTGTCTTATTTATATTGTTTCTTCTCTCCTAACTCCTCCTCTAGTCTTTCTCAGCTTCCCCATTCACAGTGATTTTCAAGTTTCTCCTTTAGATTTGTCATCTGCTCTTTGCTACTTGTTCTAGTGTCTTTTCCTGGACAACTCCCACCATATATGACCACTAATTGAATCCATGTCCCTTTCATACCTCCTACCTACCAACCTATTTATTCCCTCTTACACTCCTCTAGATTTTCACCCAATCTCATCTCAAACTAGATTTAAGCTAGCCACCTCAACCTTTTCTCTCCTCTTGATTGTTCCCATCCCACTGCCCTCAGCACCTTGACAGCTTTCCTCTTTCATGCTGCATCTGCCTCACCACACAGCTCCACACCACACCACACTGCTCCACATCATACCAACATTTACTGTAGCATTTCTCTCTTCTGTTCAACCAAGACCCGGTGTTGTGACTGTTGAAAGATATCCTTGCTCTCGGATCACATGCCCAGACCAGCCAACAATGATATCAGCTTGGAGCCAGAAGTATGGGGAAAGTAGTGTGCAGCCTGAGGCTGGAGTGGGTGGATGTACTGGGGTCTCTGTTGAAAACATCTGTTATGCAAAGGCTCCAAGGTCTATAACATGGAAAGACTTTGATAAAATTTCATGAGGACAGCAAGATGCTCATCTCGATAAATAGGCCACCCAGATTGCAAACAGGAAGTCCCTGTACCAAAGGATCAGTGTACCAAAGCTATTTAAAGAAATGACTGCCAGATTTTTTTAACATGGTCAAAACAATGTACTTTTTTTTCTTAATTGTGTTTTAGGAACAGCTGAAAGCTTTTGACTGAAATTTTCTACAAAATTGTGCAGAGGCAAACATCCAGCATATTCCAGAGTGAGCTATTCATGTGGCAAAATTATATTCAGCTGGTAAGATGGCTGTGAGTTCAGAAGTGATGGATAATTGCCATAATAATGTTACAAGTCCGACTACAGCAGACTAATGGATTAACCAAATCAGGTAGCAAACTGCTGCTCAACAAAGAGTAGCAAAGGCAATGTGCAATTTCTGTTAGCTCAGGTAATTATAGCATTTCATTCCATTCATTCACATAATGGAAATATGAGTTTGAAACCTAATGGAATACTTTCAAAGACATTAAAAAGCACAGCCAAATAGCAATATTTTGTCAAGATCCCAAAGATACCTAATGTGAGTCTGTCTGTATGCAATATATTTGCAAGCAACAGTAGCCTTCTATATCAATAGTCCCATTACAGCAAAACTGAGTTTGATTCCTTTTCTAAAATGTTTTATTATCATGGTTAACTGAAATTCTTTACTTCTTATGTAAAATAAGAAGACCAAGACCCTTTTCTGTTTGAATATGTAATATTGCTGTATTCTATGTTTCTGGCAAATAATAGCAGAGTGAAGAGAGGAAGACTGTATGGTTGAAATGCTGTGAATAGAAAATTGGTTTTAGTGGCGTGTACTAACCTCCCCTCCTTTTTTCTTTTCTTTTTTTTTTTTTTTTTTTTTTCCCAGTATCAGTGGTAGCAGTGTGGGATACTGTACAGAAAAGAGGATTAGGACTTAGACCAAGTCTGTAGTCCTGTTCCATTTGGTTGCTCTGGAAATAATTTCTTTTGTGACTCATTTCTCCACTGGTAAACTGCATCTGAAGGTCTTTATTATATTACAGACAGGGTTTCAATTTCTCAGCAACTTCTAGAATGCTGTTAATTTGGTTTGCCTGTATTTGGCCATCTAACCAAATAATGCAAACCTCATCAGTGCTAGAAAATATCCTTCCAGTAGATGGCAGATATTGCTTATCCAATGTAATCCTGTCATTCTGATCAGTACTGCCGTCATGGGATCTGGAACATCAATAAAAGCAGGAGCTAAAATCTGAATAACTGATCCTCAAAATACACACATCACAAAAAATCTTGGGTAACATGATTAAAGTTTGCTTTATGTCTTATGTGTTTGGTTAGTATAGAATCCCTAGTGTATGCTTCTTTTTCACTACTGAAGTATTTTTGGAAAAAACTGAAATATTTAAGTGAAGTAATGATTAGGGATTTAGCTGTTCAAAAATAGTGGAAATTGCTCCCATTTGAGCATGTGTTTATGATGTTTGAGTTTCCTTTTACTGATTCACATGAATTAATCAGTCAGAATTCTTTCAGTGTTGGAGCCAGTTGGGCATTTTGTAACAGGAGAAACTCACACAAGTCTGGACAATGTATAGCAGATTTAAAGCCCTCATATACTTTAGAATAAATCTTGACATCTGCTCTATTTTTATTGCTATTCATCCTACTGTACTCATTAGTTTCCTCTATCCTTTTTATAAATTCACAGAGCCAGAGAAGTTACAGTAAAGTTCACCTCATGGTGTAGGAAGCATAAAATAGACTAGCTGATGGAGAGTTCTAATTTCACTCCTGTGTGCTGCATTCTATTATTATTTGTCTACTGCTTAAGAAAAATGTTCCAACTGGGAAAAGACAAGACAAAGGCAATAGTAGAAATAGCCTGATACTTGCAAAAAGTCACAATTCAGTGACCTCTTTGCAGAGCCTGAGTTATTTTCCAGATCTGAGCTATGGTATGAAAGACCATCTTCTCTATGAATTATATAAAATTTCCTTTCCATTCTTATTTTTCTTTGGCACTTTTTGAATCAAAGCTCCCAAACTCCCACATGGGAAATGTTATAGCATCTAAGATTTTACTTATTAGCTGTTCAGCTGAGAAGATCAAAACTGTTCTTCCTTGGTATGTTAAAAATGTTCTGCAAAGGCAACTAATGAGTTTTTAAACTTTTTTTCTTAGCTTGGGAGTTGGGCTTCTTTTCTTCTAGCTGACTGGGTTATTTTCTTTTTTTAAATGGTACTCTAGGAAGCCATTTCCTTGCAGTATTTTATTTAAAATTTTTTTCAGTCCTGTTTTTGATCTTTTCTCTATTGAGACACTCTAGAGAATGATGTGCTTGTGTCAGGACAGGGATCATCTTCACTCTTAATGTGAAATATTACCTAGCTGCTTAATATGGTTCTGTGAATCTAAGTTTAAATGCTCCATGAACACTCTAATTAATTTAATTTCTTTATTATGATAGCAAGTCTCTTGACAAAAGTAGATAAGCCCAGATGATTCTATATTGATATTGTTACTACTGATGTTATTATTATGTGAGTAGGAGTTTTAGCTATCCCTAATATTGAAGCCATTCCCCAGATCAGAAGGATCACAAAGAAATTGGAAGACCATTTTTCTGGTATAAACTTGAGTGACACACCACCTATTTACGTTGAAGGCAGTTTAATATGAGTAAGAGTCAGAATTTGTTTCTGAATTTCCTACGAGGTGTATGCCAAAGGTTAGGTACTGAAAGTGCGCGCTAGCAAGTCTAGTCTTCTTTGTTGTAACTAACAGAAATAACTATGTCCATGAGAAACTGTATCACTTTTTGAAAAGTTGAGCTTTCGTGCCAGTGTGAAATACAGCATGAAGTGTTTAGTAGCACCTACATCAGTATGTAACATTGGACTGTTAGACTTCAAACATGAACAACAAGAATTTAGCATTTAGAATGTAATATTTCTAAATTATCTACAGTCAGATGGGGGACCTAAGTGTCATTAAATGGACTATAGGTCTTCTTGCATGGTATAATTTCTTGTATGATAACATTTCTGTCATGAGTAGGAAGCAAATATCTCTTGGTCAGAAATAGTTGTCTCACTTGTATACTTATTTGCAAAATACTATAGTTCATTCCTCTAAGCATACTGTGTTGTTGTGTCAGTGCCCTGATAAGCATCAGGAGATTTGCCTGGGCTTTAGTTTGGTTTGCTGAGAACTAATCATTGTGTACTCTTTCTCTTTCATGTATCTGGAAGGAGAGAAAGACAAAAATGGGGAAAAAGATAAAGACTGATTGACTAAAAATTTCTTCTTATCTTTCCTCATGCCCTGTTCATCGTTGTAGGTGCTGTGAGGCTGAAACATAAATGTTTTTATGCTGCAAGTGAAACAACAATCCTCTCCTGAGAATCTTGACCTTAGGAGGCATAGTTTTTCTTTCTTCTTGAATCAAAACATATAAGCCAGACATGACATAAATAGTGGTGTATCTGGCACATTTATCATTTCAAATCTAAGCATCTATGCAGACCAAAGCATGAAGGAAAACAGCAGGAAAACAACAGGAAGAAGATCTATTGAGGTTTAGATATGATTTGGCAGGACTGGCAGTTTCACTCTGGGATTATAATCAGAATAACTTTACATAAAGTTGTTTATAATATCTGATATGTAAAGTTAAGATGGAATTTAATCATGTCTGGGACAGTTTATTTAGCCATGGGATCTCCAAAGCAAAAAGTTCCTATATCCCCATGTTGTTGGAACTTTATGTACAGTATTTCCCAGGTTGAATGTACATGAAATCAAGGAAGGATGGAGAAAGGACAGCCTAAATTCTCTCACAACTCAACACATATTATGAACAATGCAATTTGAATCCAGTGGAGTGCTTGCAGAAAGAATGCAACTCTTGTTAGAATATCTGAGGGTGCAAAGAGACAGGCTTAATTTTCTCAGTAATGCTGCAAGGCACTTTGATCATCAGACACCCACATTCCCTTTCACTGGAAGTCCCACGGGATATAGGTACCTCAAAACTTAAAATGTCTGTCTATCAGTAACTTGGTTTCTCCCAGTGCTGAGAATAGTAACATTTTCTTAATTAATAGGGCTATGAGTATAACTGTGAAGCACTCAGGGTGCACAGTACAGAAGGCTATTTAAAGAACAGACAGATACTTCTCATTCATTATGGTGGGTTTTTTTAATAAATAAAATAGACTTGGAATCAAACTATGTAAATTAATTTGTACTAAAACTGCTATAATATAAATAAAAGCTCTAAATAAAATAAAAGCTCTAAGTCAGCCCTAAATGTAAATGCAGAGCATGAAAACACATTTGTAAAACTTGTTGAGTTTCACTGCTTGTAAATTTTCTGTGAAAGCACTTCATAGCTGAATTTCTTTTAACACTGCTCTTCCTTCAGCTTTCTCTCTGCCTTGGCTGCCTGTTTGCTGTGTGCCCCTTAAGGGTGCCCCAATATTGATTTGCAAGGAACTACACTTCCCTTTTACAGTATCTTTCAAGGGGAGCTGGGAATGATCCAAATCTGCAGAATCATGGAACTGCATGAAACACTGCTTTTCTCCAAGCAACCTTTTCCAAATTGTCCACACCTTTATAAAGCATTTCTTCTTAATGTTAATCTTGTTTGAATCTTTAAGACTTCAGCTGCTTATAGTTACTACCTAAATATTTGCTCCTATTATTTAATGTTTTTCCTCTCTCACTTATAATTCAGTTTTCTCCCAAATTGTATTTTAAATCTCTTGGTCAGAGACAGCATATAACTGTTTCTACAGGGCCTGCTACAATCAGATTCATAAATTTCTATAGCTGTGTATACATGATTCAAAACTTCTGAAGTGTCTATACCCAAAACATTTATCCCTGGTGAGTCATGCTGCCAGTTTCTGTATAGCCTAGCAGAGACTCAGCACCACTGCAGTGGGACATCCCTTGCCCTCTCTGAGGCAAAGGGACCAGGAAACCAATTTAGCAGAAAAATGGCGCTGGAGAATGAAAATAACTGGGGATTGCTTTAGCTCCCCAGCCTGGTTTGTCATGGTGTTGTGGAGGTGTCAGTGCAGTGCCACTCTAAGAGAAGGTATAAAAAACACAGCGGCAGGTTTTTGTGAGTTATGTGAGGAGGCTGTTTTTGCCCCATTTGGCATCAGCTGGCCACATGTGCTGAGTTTGTGAAGAAGTGACAGCATCGTCTACCATGCAGCAGGTGAGCCCATTTGTCCAGTAGAAAGGGATCCCAACTCACCAACCTGCCCAGCCTTCCCCTGAAACTGCACAGCATCAGTGCTTCCTCTCAGTGCATACCCTATAGATGTCACAGCTTTTACCTCAGATGAAACACATCTTGGCAGAAAAAGGTATAATCTGCAGTCCTTTGCATCTGCTGTATGTAGATCTGATACGAGAATTCCTTGCTCTTGATGACTGTCTTTGTCTTGGGATCAGAATCAGCTAAAACTGGCATTCGAACTCTCCTCCTGTGTGGGAAAGACATATGAGTAGCTGTAGATGATGGAACAATAGCACATAATTCTTGAAGTTATGACTATCTTTTGTAGCTGAAATGCTAGTACTTATGGCTAAATCTTCAGCCTTCCAATAATAAACTTAGGGAAATGGGCATCTTCAGAAATCTCTGATGGGAAGTACAGGCTCCCTGAAGGGAGCTGGGGAGAGATAAAACAATTTCTTCATGAAGAATCATAAGAAGAATCCTGGATAAACCCCCAAATCTGCTGAAACCACATTTGCTGCTTCCCAACCCCCTGAGCGCTACCAGAGTCTGCAGGAACTTTCCTAAGTCCTAACTCTCTGGAGCTGGTGCCCTCTCATGGCCTCTGGCACAGCCTGCTCACACCTTTGAAGCCAGGTGCCACACTCCTGACATCTGCAGCTCTGTTTACATCACTGCCCTCAATGCTACAGGGCTACAGTACTCAGAGATATGTTTGGAATTCTGTATTTCTGTTTTAATGGCCACAAATCTGTACATCCATGCTGTTACTTCTTCGCCTTCCTAAACTCAACCCAATGATACTCAATCTCTCATTTCTTTCCAAGATACTTCTGCTGCATCTTCTGTGTTGTTTATCATCTTGCTCTTCCTCTCTGCCTTTCACTTTCTTGATCTCAATACTCAAGCTACACCTTATATAATCGAGAATAAAGTAAAAAGCTAAGATATTTGTTTTTGTGTAAACTCTAATCTGAAGATAATATGAATGTAAGAACAACTTTAATACTGTAAACTGTTAAATCTTTTTAAATGTGTCAATGCTTAACATGGAATTCAACTTTATTTAAACTTGGGGTATATGTAGTTGGGTGCAAGTGTGTTCTGGTACACAGCATTTGTACTAAAAACAAAGGAAAGCCAACGCCACCAGGACTAGCACAAATCACATTACAGTCCAAAGCGACTTCACTTTGTACTCTATTTTGAAATCTATAACCTTTTTTATCTTTCATCTTTTTTTCTAAAGTCACTTATTTGATCTGCAAACACTTAGATTTTTCATAGTTTTCCATATGTGACACATTCCACAGGATCCCATGATTCTAAATACAGCGTGTTTAAGAGGCCCTGGTCCTTTGAGCTGTTACACACGCATACTTAGCATGGGGTATGGCAAGAGACCCCCATGATCTGTGAAAAGTGCAAACTTTTATGGGATCTTGGCCCTAAAATACAAAAGCTTCAAAATAGGGCACATGTGCTACATTTGTTTTGAAAATGCTATGGTGTTGTGCAGCTAAATAGACATGATGTGTGATAGTGGTCATAGCATTGCTATTTGTCAAGTAATCACCATCATGTTTTCCTTATAATGCTATATTTAACCAATATCCCTCATTAAGTTATGCCATAGTTTCTGGTTATGTTTTGAAAAACTTATCCCAACAATGCTGCTTGCTCATTCCTTGCGAAGTGGTGGTGAATTTGGACAACAGGCTGAAGGGTAGAAATGATGTCCAGAAAGTGTCAGTAAAACCCAGTGCTACCTACATAAACATGCTGCTACATGGAGGCATGGGTTGTCTTTGTTCTGCAAGTTATGAGCTCATATGTCAACATGGGAAAACAGATGTTTAGATGAAAAAAATAATGAAAAGGCAAAATGAGGAACATGTCCAAGTTTCTTTGGCTTTTGTTCAGGTGTTCCATGGACTGAGCTAATGAGAATCATGTGGAGTGGCTGATTATCATTGGAATCAGATGGTCTTTTCATAACTGTAAAAAGCAAAGAATCAGTTTTACTCTGTACACACAAACCTTTGATTTACTGCTGGGCTTAGTTAAAATGGTCTTTCACTGCTTATTACAAGAAGGGTAGAAGTTTATTGACAAAATGCACTTAATCTTTTCCTGTGGAAGAAAAAAATTGAATGATAACATTAGTAGATCATCAGATCTCTTCTGTTCCTGCCTGTCACTATCAAGATGAAAGGCCTGGCTGTCTTGGCCTTTGCTCCTCAGGTAGTCATCTGGGCAAAACAACAGCACTTAGCACTTTTTGCACATTTTAGTATAGACATAAGATTCTGCTCAATGTGCACAACTCTGGAAAATAATTTCCTAGAGTGTCCATTTGTTAATCCCTTCCAGGCCCAGTTCTTACTTAGTTTTGACTGAAGTGCTGCCATGCTCTTATTTCAAGAGATGTGTCCACAGTCTTCTTTTCCTTCATTTCCTCCTTATGATGATGTGGGCTGGCTGGTTTCTTCATGGAAAAGTGGTGTGATTTGCCATGTCTCTGTACTCCTAAGGAATAATTTTTTATAGGGATGCCTTTCCCTTTCCCTTTCCCTTTCCCTTTCCCTTTCCCTTTCCCTTTCCCTTTCCCTTTCCCTTTCCCTTTC
>JAWWEE010000074.1:128571939-128892288 GCA_035221455.1 Xenops minutus | reverse complement strand
TTCCCTTTCCCTTTCCCTTTCCCTTTCCCTTTCCCTTTCCCTTTCCCTTTCCCTTTCCCTTTCCCTTTCCCTTTCTCATGCTCCTCTCTTGCAGGCTGATTCACATACTTGCTTTCTCTGATCAGAGTGTGAGATGGTCTCCCAGTTCATATTGGTTAGATACCAAACACTATTTTTGTTCTCTTACTCTCAGTTTCAAAGAGCAAACAGAACTTTCTATCACAGGGAATCATTTTTATTTGACTTTGGGACTGCATTTTTTTTTCAGTTGCCATAGACATGCATCCTGATCCTCCTACATCTCTCCCAAACAACCACTTTCAGATGCTATCTCAGGGCACAATGTACCATGGAACATTCTGGTTGAAAATTATATTAAAGCAATCAGTTATATCACAGTCTTTAGACTGGAGAGTTTCATGCAGAAAGCCTTGCTAAGTTTTTTGAAAGATATGAATCCACAGCCTATAAGGGACCGCTGAGTGCTTGTGCAATCTGGAAGTGTACACTGAGAAATAGCTTAGGTATATTTATAAAAAGTAATTATAGAATAATCTGATCTAAGTCCTCCCTTGCTGGTCAGATTGCCAACAGATATGTTTATAGTATTACTTTGACACTTCATTTTATTAATTTCATTATTAAATCATTTTCACCCAAGACAATTCATTCTGACCTTAAAATGAAATGGAAACAAATGGTGCCAGAAGTAAAAGTCATCAAGGGAGGGATGATACATGGCTGTCATCCATTTACCCAGAGAAACAAAATTAAGGACTAGGCTGTCAGCTGCACTAAGGCAGTGCTTGGCCCAGCTGGGACTGTGGGGGAGCATTGCTTTTCCTCTTGGGAAAAACTGGTTCCCAGATTAGCTAAGAGTTAACATCAATCAGACCAGCTTTGAACCTCCACAACCAACCAACTTGCTTCCTTGATTTCTGGGGATCATATTCTCCTGATAAAAATTATTTCAAGGGGAAAGAATAATTCATCAGTTTCTTAACTGAAGTTTGCCAGATTTTGTTCCTCTTGCTCCTCTCTCTGTTCCACCAACTGTTTTTAACTTCCTAGTCTTCTGGTATTCCTTATTGCTAGTTCTTGGGTTTTATTCCCAGTTCATAAGCATCTCTTTCCCTTTCAGCAGCACCTCCTGACCTCAGCTGGCCTCCATTCTTGGTAGTTGTCAATGTCACAAGGGTTTGACTCCACGGGACCTGCGACAGAAGATCAGAAGCCAGCAAAGACATACTTAGTCTAAAGTGAATCTAACAATATCTGATTTGTCACCAACTACACCCAAGATGTCTTTAGGCCCATCTCCACATGGTCTTTTTATTTCTCTGACTGCCCAAAATTTCTTAGAGTGGTTGGTTTCCAACAATATATGACAGTATTAAAATTCAGTACTTGTTTGCTTGAGCTTTTGATGCTTGCCAGTCAGCAGTCGAGAAAAATAACCCAGTGCCACCCCCCAGAAAATGGCTGGAGCCACATTTGGAGGGGTGGCAGCATTAGAAATCCAGCCAGTGATTGACAGTCTGGCCAGGCTTGGGATGTATGCTTAAGGGCAGTTTTCTTTTGGTTCCAACTCAAAGTGTAGTTGCATCAGGGTAGTGGGAATGGCAGAATTATTAGAGACTGAAGTTCAAGAAATCTTTGCTTCATCTTCCTACTGGGGAGTAAAGACTGGAGACAAACTCTTCCTCTCCCACCACCATAGATAATTCAGCACACAAAACTGGGTAGTGAGGATGAGATTACTTTTCAAGTACTTAAAAGATGTATAGCACTGAAAAGCTACTCAAATGTCAGTGTGAAAGATTCATATTCCCGGATGTAGGAGAATGAACACACAAAGTGCCTGTCATCACCTAAGGATGAAATCCATCTAATCTGAAGAAGAGAGTAAAGAGCTTTAGTGAGGGAAGTTTCTGAGATTAAACTTTTCCCCTCCTACTTGAAGTGGAGCTGTGTTCTGACTTACTGCATAGTCAGAGCATGTGCCCATAAAAAATGCCTTCATGTGACACAGCTATAGGATTTGAAAGGAAGCTGTCGATTTCTCTATGCTACCTCACTCTTCTTCAGCCCATCTCCCTCCAAAGTTGAATTACACAACTTCTGCTACCCCGGAGACTCTTTGGCTGCTGGATGAATGCGGGTTGTGTTTTAACCTAAATGATCTCATATAATGAACTACTAAAAGCTGGTTTTAATAAAGAAATTAGGGAAAATGAGATTGCTGACAGACAACTTGATGAACATTCTCAAATTCTTTCTACAGTACTGATTTGATTCCAGTTTCTCATTTACAACATTTTCTTGTTGTATACGTAGACTATTTCTGCAACAGTTGAATTTGTCCAGTAAGCCACACACAATCCAAATACAAGTTCCAGGCCTCTGTTTTCAACAAGACCATTGTCTTGGCTAGAAACCCCAGTGATGTCAGAGATTTAATATGTCAAAGCAGGAACAGCACGCAAACATAAAAATGAAAGAATTTTGGAGAGACTCTGTTTAGTAATTCCACCAAAACAGTCAGCCCTGCAAAGGAAAGTGAAGCAGTCAATGATTATCTTCTCTTGGCACCAGATTATTGGCATTAGCATTACACATCACCTATAAGTATAAATTTAAAGAACTGGCTAGTCCAAAGGTAGTCATCTTGTCTGAGAAATGGAGGAGCTCTTTAAAAAACTTAGAAGAAACACAGAATGAGCACAAAATGATTTTTTCCCTTGGCAGAGAGGTTATTTTCCTTCCAGCATTTGACAATCAAATTTGAATCAATTGCAATGTAAATGGCAAAGGCACCTGCAAGAGTCTCTCTAATAAGGGTGAATATCAATAAAGGAACATGTGACAGCTCTTTCTAGGGAATATTTAATTTTGAATACCAAGATTTGGGTGAAAAATAGAGAAAATACAAACTAGTTTTAGCTTTCAAGGTCTTTTTTTAAATAACAAATAGTTTATCTTAACATATCTGGTAATGGAATTCTGGTTGATAATAAAATTGAAGTAATATTCTTTTCTTATATTGACTGGAAAAATGAGAGAGGCATTTGTCATAAATCAGTTTTTAGCTAGAACTTAATTAATACTGGACTTTGCATGATAGACTTCTTGTAATACACTTTAGAGTATTATTCCCAAACATGGTAGTTGGAGATGTATATTAAGGAACATTTCACTTGGGGTAATATATAACTGGAAATTAAATTAGCAATGCTCCTACATAATCACATTCAAAGATAAATTAGAGATTTCAAGGAAGAAACATGGAGACTTATTTTATAAGTGTTAGTTAACATTTTACTCGCTTAGAAAACTAAATGAAAAACATTGGTTTAGGATAAAAGATCAAATTAACTACCCCTCTGAGAAGGGTTTTTCCTTAAGAAACTATATTAAGCCTAGAAATAAAAACATTTTTGGCAAATTAATGACAAAACCAGAGAAACACAGTTCCTGAGGCACACAGGCATGAAGTACTGACATGCTGGAGAAGCACTGTGTTATTTATGATATCAATAGTATTTTAAGCTGAGACATTCACCAATATTAATATATATTAATAACAGAACCTTTTTAGTTGTTGTTTGTTAGTTTGGGGGTTTTTTTTTGGTACTGCAAAAACATTCTCTCTCCCTTCAAGAAAATACTTGTGTCTTAATCAAATGATAGAGGTAATTTAAAGGTGTTAAGATTTGGAAACCAAGTACTGAGCCACTCCCTACTGTGCATGAAGTAGACTGATCAATGGAAGTTTTTTCAAAAGAAGAGGCCTCCATGCTGTACAGTCTAAAGGAATTGCAGTGCTTATGTTTCTTATGTATCATCATTGATGAAGTATTTCTGCAGAAACAGCAGCCCTTCATTGCATGGATTTTACAACATCCTATAAACCAACTTTGTTTCATGTAAATCTACTGGGGTTCCACGAGGAATGGAGCTTGACCTTGTGTTTTCCCTTTTGCTATTGGCTGCAGAGCAGAGGCAGCAGCCAGTAAACCCTACAGAACAGACCCTTTTGTAAGGCATGAGTTGTGGGGCCAATCCAATCCAGTCAGTGCACATGCAACACTCCCACAGGTGTTACAGGACACCTTACCTAAGCAAGGAATGAAGGACTGTGTTATTGCACAATTAAACCTCTCCCATCTATATAAGAGGAATTTTAGATTTAAATAATCTTAAAAGAAGAAAAAAATCAACCTAAAGAGACCAGAAAAATAAAATAAGGAACAGCTGCTGGAAAAGAGGAATTGTATGTTCCTAAGACACCAAACAAATGGTTCTGTCTACATAGCATAGAGCAAAGCCATGAAAAAGTACCTTTTCTGAGTGCTGAAAGCAGGAGAGATATGTCAGTGTGACATTTCGCTTGTGTCAATTTGTTAATACAACTATTGTGCCTTTGGCTCCAAGCTAGATCACTGCCATTGGCCTATGGCATTGCACTCCATGGACCAGCAGAGTGGCCTGAGAGTACAGAAATACAATGAGCAGAACATTCTCCAGATTTTCATGACCAAAGGCTGATGCTTGCAAAAGCACCCTGAAGCAAACTTCACTTCCATTTCAGAAAGATTGGAAGCAAATATTATGCCTTGCCCCAAGAGGTGTGTCAGACACACACCGGTAAAGTCTCTGTGGCTCCATTTAGGAAAAAAGGGGAAAATGAAGAGGAGATTAGTATAGTGATCTGATAAAAACAAATCCAAACAAATTGCAGCTTCCCATTTCAGGTTTATTTTGAGCCCTCCATTTTTTTTCATTGGTTTCATATGTCATTTAGATGAGGATTAGGGGATTCTTACTGGAACTCCTGAAAATCTTGTGTTACACCTCTGAAATGTTCCTTGGCTGTTTGCCACTGTTTCCAGTACAATGTTATGTTGGGACAGATGGATTCAATAATGGTGACTAGCAATCCAGAGATGTGAACCACAGGGAGCAGGGGTCTTAAGTGTCACCATGACTTGTGAGAGACTATGCTGTCCTACATGTCAATACCTCATTTCAGTGGGAAGTAAGTGGTTACCTGGCTAAAAAAGTGCTACAGTGTGGGTTTTTTCTGGCCTCACTGCTATTGGAAGTAAGTCACCTTTTCAGCCTCCTTAGGTACTGGAGGATGGTAATGGGTTCACAGCTACTCTAGAGTAGCATCAACTTGTGACCACAAACCTCAGCTTATAGAAGAAGGACAGGACGGTGGAATGCAGTTTTCTGCTGCTGGAGGGGCCCCCATACATTGTGCAAGATGAATTTGTCTAATGTTTTCCCTAACCAACAGTGCTGATGTCTGCCATCCTGGGTCTGACCTCCTATGTGTGCTTCTGGCTATGTTTAGGTTCTTTTCTACTCTGGCTGAAAGCATGTATCTCTGCAGTGGTCCACCAGCTCATGCATGCTCTCCAGTGCAATGTACTCAGGGTCTTCTGCTCCAGCCTGAACTGCAAAAGTAGTCAGATCTTCAGGACAGTACCCAACTGAACCAAAACTATCAACCAACATTTTCATAGCACCATTGCTCTGTGTGGCTGCAGAGGTAAAACAGCAATGAGGCAAGAGAAAAGCAAAGGGGCTCCAGCTGGCCTTCGTTTCATGCTTCTGGGTGACTGCAGACACAAATTGAAAGGCTGGTTTAAGGCCATTTGCTCCTAAAAATCAAGTTGCTCTTATAATAAACCAGGATCAGTTTACTTGAACCCTTACAAACTTTCTGTGCAGGACATGATCAAGAGCTGTGTTTTCATCTATCACCTGCATTTTCTTATCAGAGAGGGCATTTTAATTACTGATCTTCATTCATGGTCAGCTGAACTAGCTGTCACGACATCCACAGTGTGCAGCCCCTGGGAACAGAACTAAAATAACATTTACTTTATTTAGAAAGAAAGTAGCCACTGAGGCTACTTTAAAGAAAATAGTCTCTGAAGTTGTGAAAGTAAAAGGTCAACATCTAATTTATAGTGGCTTGTGATGCATGTAGAAACCTGTCTCTGTTCCACGGTCTTTTATAGTAGGCCAAATTTGATGCAGTTACATGGGCTCTGCAAAAACACTCCAGTGATTTGTTGTTATTGAGATGCTGACTATAGAACAGTTTCTTGTGACTTTGACGTGAACAAGCAAATATTTCAGCTAGCATAGCAAACCTCTGTGTAAGGGTGATCTGCTCAGGCTTGTGCTGCAGCATGTTATGGGACGGGATTACTATAAAATTACAGGACCACTGAGAACCAACTCACTGTAATCTGAGTAGTAAGTGTGGTCTTAGAGCCTTATAGCAAAGATACAGAAACATTCCAGGATTTGCTGATCAGTTCCTCCTGTTTCAGTGTAGATGCAGACTACTTAAGCTAGAGGATAGTAACCAGCTCTCCCTTTTAAGGGAGATGTCTCTATAATTATTTACATCTATAAATACAGACTACACATGCTGAGGGTCCTTGCCATGTGAAGCCATAGGAGCATTTAGGATGGCAGCATGTGTCTCACATGCTTGCTCTTGTAGGTGCTGGTTGAGTGTGTTACAGACACTGAAGCCAGCTCAGGCTGAGCAGCCTGGCTCAGTGAGCTGTACTGGACCTGGTAATGCTCAGAGCCACCCTGGTGACTCTGCCCCATGCTTCCCCTCATGACAGGTTCCAGGAGAACATATCATCTCAGAGACAGCGCTGGACCCTAGCTGGCTCCTTGCATTCCCATGGCATTGCATCCTTCATCCTGGCATGTTTAGGAAAGGAGCCAGGATTAGCAAAAACATTTTTCATATTTTCTAAAGTTTTCTGTTAAAAGTAGCATCCCAGTCTCTCATTGTGTGACATAAATAGCAAGTAGAGCTGTAAGTTTTTCAGATGTTTCCTAGATTAGCCCTTTGTTTTATGGGCACTTTCATAATCTGAAACCAACATTCAGCTTCTCAAATGCCAAAACAACCTGATCCTGCAAATTGCTAAGCAGCCTTGCAAGCTGTACCTTGGACTGCAATGAGAGTGGAGCATGTCATCATGCAAAAGAAACCTTGCTGAGGGGCATCACTAGTGGCTCAACCAAGCCATTAAAGACTGTATATCAAGAGCATTATTCTAAGGAATCTAGAACTTTGTATGTGTGTGTGCATTGTCAATGCAAAGAGGAGCTGCTGTGTCCATGCCACACGCAGTGTGTGAGGTTTTGATGGACACACGCAGATCAAAAGCACAGTGTGCTTGTAGATGTGACATTTATGGCCTAGGAAGTAATCTTGTGGGTTCCTGCCATAAAAAATTAGAATTTACTTCTTCCTTGTGTTTTGATCTTCGTAACAGAAATTAATATTTCTCTTGCTTTCACAGGAATGTGAAAAAACAATGATGGTATTAATGTCAACTCATATACCCTTGTTCTTTAGAGGAGATGAAAGACTTGTATTATTTGGAAAGAGACTAAACTGGGCATCAGCTCAGGATAGCTGCCCAACATGTGTTGACACAAAGGAATACAAAGACGCAAAGACATATGTGCCATAGAGGGTATAGAGAAGTAACATGTGTCTTCAGAAGCAAGCAAATGCTTCTGAAAAAACCCCATAAGAGCTCATGTCATACAAAGAGGGCTAAGGCCTAATTCCCCAGTTTAACCTGTTCACTTGTGCTTGGAGAAGACATAGAAGCAGAACAAGATATGCTGCTACACTAAATTTGACTTTCTGAAGCTAGAGATGTGTTTTTGAGTTAGGAAATTTTGAAGATACATTTACTAGATGAACACATTAAAGTCACGATTTCCTCAACTTTCCTTCCCATAGCTCTCCCCTGAAAGTAGTGCCATGTTTATTCATTAGTTGGCTCACCAAGAACGGTGTGACTGTAGCTGGCTGGTTGCTTCTTTCCATTGCCACAGCCTCTTTTCCTGGCAGACATTTTTGCTACAGAAGTCTGAATTTACCCCTAGAAGAAACTGGCAAAAAGCTTGCATGAATTTAAATTTGTAATCCTTGTATTGCAATGAAACAACCCACAACAAATTGAAAGCACTTTCACATAAACTGTAGCAATATCAGCTGCTAGCATTCCAGAGCCCTTCACTTCTGGAGCCAAAGGTGTCTGCTTAAATTGCTAATTAGCTTTCTATTGTTATAATTTTTCTAACTTAAATACTTTGCTTGAAAGCATTTTTCATACCTGCTCTAGTTGCCATAGCATCCATCACTGCACAGTTCAGCTGCTCTTCTGGCCCTGTTTCATTAACATCTAAAACTATAATTTCTTGAGGAAAAAAAAAAATTGACAAAACACAGAATACAAATTAAGAAGGCACCAATAAAGGCTTAAATAAATTCCTTATCTGGCAGCATACTGAAATTATCTTGATTCTTGGCACAGCAAATATATTGTGGAGTTCACTCTTCATTAAAAAGCACAGGCAACCACAGTACCAGGATGTGGGCAATCTTAAAGACTAATGTGTACATTTATGCAGATACAGTCTTCTGGCAACCAGCTTGTTTTAATCATAAAAGAAGCCTTCAAGTAAATTTAATGAGGAGCTGGTTGAGGAATTTATTCTGAAACATTAAACTATGTGTAAATTCCTGAGGATCAAATTAAGTTGAAGGTAAATAATGTTCAGAATGGTGTTTCAGTCAAGGCTGCCTAAAAGCTGGAGTCACAAAGATTCTGCTTAGAGAACTTTTATTTTTCAGCTAGAGACTTCCTTAAGAAGCCCAGACAGATGCCATATGTCGATGATAAAACATCATCTTTCACGATGTGACATTTGGAGCTTGCTCAAAAGATCAGTCATTTTTGTCTTTTCTAAGGCTGCCACCTTTAAAATAAATGCCAAACAGTTATGGCCTGGAAAAAGAGTAATTTCCAATAGTTATAGGTGTCATCACTGATGAAACATCCATTAGCGGATGTTTTGCTTTACATGCAGGGAAGTTCTGGATAAAAGAAACACTGTGGCAAGGACAGCTGTGTCAAGGATGCTCTAAAAAACCCTTGCTTTGAGCTCTTCCTCTTTCAGTGAGAGGATGCTTGGTCTATGTTTTTCCTACATTTAAAAAATGGTGCACATGAAGATATTTTATTTAATGATTTACCTTTTGAATCATATTATTTATTTGAAGTTCTGAAGTCTAGTCAGAGGTACAGTAAAGGACAAACATGCACACACACACACACACACACACACAGAGTTGTACATGAACACAATACTCTCTGTTTCCCTCTCTCATTTTCATAGAACAGAAGTATAAAATGGGTTTGGTTGGAAGGAACCTCTAAAAGTCATCTAGTCCAACCCCATGCAATGACAAGGAACATCTTCAACTAGATCAGGTTTTCAGGAATGGGGCATCTACCACCTCTCTGGGCAACCTGTGCCAGTGCCTCACCAGCATCAATGTAAAAATTTTTTTCAGTGTATCTAGTGTGAAACTATTCTCTTTCACTTTAGCAGCATTAGCCGTTGTCCTGTAAGTACAGGCCCTATTAAAAAGTTCCCCCCCGGTCTTTCTTATAAGCCCTTTTAAGTATTGAGAAGCCAGAATAAAGTCTCCATGGAATCCTCTTTTCTCCAGGCTGAACAACCCCAATCCTCTCAGCCTATCCTTACTAAAAATGTTTTCTGCAAATTGTTGATAATTCACTGAATGGTGTTAGCGATATACATTGCCTGTGCTTCCCAGCTGGACATTGTCATTTAATGTGTAATTCCTAAACAAAGAAGTATTTTATAATAGTGTTAGATATGTAGATGAAGAAAAGTAAACATCTAAAGGCTATGTATGTTGGCCTCATAAGGTACAGCCTGATCATATAAGTGCTCACTGGTGTATCTTGCAGATCTGTAATTTCGTATTAAATTTCTCCAGTAATAATGAGTAATAAATAAGATCTTATTTTACCTTCCTGAGCAGCATTTTTGGGGGGAAGATCTCAGTGAGACAGAGAATATGATTAAACATTAAAAAAAAAAAAGGCATTTGAAAGATATTGCTTAGGCATATCCTTTACATGTTTTCCTCTAGAGCATGCTGAGTGGATGCATATATGGTTTGAAATTATGTGGAGCTTGTATGGCCCGTGTCCTGGTCTTGTCTCTTTGTCAATATTTTTACAGGGTTCAGAAATTTCTCAAGTATATTGTAGGATGAAAAAGGGAAGGTGTCTCCAAGCTGCCAAAAGTGTATCCCTCTGTCCTGCAGATGCACCGAATAACTCATACAAGAAGTCCCATGGAACTTGTAAGCAAACCTGCAAAGGGAGAAAGCCTTAAATTCAGAGTAGGTGTAATGAGATGCTGTCAGATGGCAAAGGAAAAAATATAAAAGGAGAAAGAGTTGGTTTAAGCAACTGGTCATGTTGTGGTTCTGCTGCAAAAAATATGAATTTTTATTTTTTTATTTAGGCCAAAATCTTGCAAACTCTTGCATAGGTAAGCAATTTTATACACATGAGTGGCCTCATTCAATTCAAGACACAAACTCATTACCAAAGATAAATACAGGCATGTCTACAAGACTACAGCCTTACCCTGAGAGTGTGCTTGTTTCTGATTTCTACGTCACTTCACAAGCTGGGGATTGTGAACAAATATCCATGAAGGAAAAACACGAGGGAAATCACATCATTTGACTTGGGAGGGTGGAATAGTCCAGGAGGCACTGTTCTCATAGGAGGGAGAGCCTTGCAGATGTGTACAGCTGAAAGGGACAATGAGGCAGCACTGTCTTGAAAAACACAGAAAAGTGGGATTCAGAGGTGACAAATATTTGCGCTACATAAATGGTTCTTCTTGTGGAAGTTTCTGACAAGGGTCTCAGCACTGGAATGAGAACAAGATGAGCAGCACAGCTCTAGAACTCAATAGTAAAAAGCAGTCAAAAGGAAGACATTATGAAGTTCAACAGGAATACTTATAGGACAAAAGGTTTTCAAAAAGATACTACATCTCCAGAAAAGGCAGGCATCAGATAATCAGATTTGGTTATAAAATGCAGAGAATTTACCCCACAAAGAGGTTAGATTTTTGTGAAAAAATAATTTGGATAAAAAGAATTACAGATGTTACTGCTTTTTCAACAGACATTATATGTTTTTGTTTTGGTGTCTGTTTTGGTGTTTTGGTTTTTTTGTTTTGTTTTGTTTTGTTTTTTCCCCAAAGGAAAAGGTTCCATCTCCAAATATTTTAACTTAGTTGCAATATCACTTTCTTATAGGAAGAATACTTAATCAGCCTCAAGTATAGCTGAAACCCATGGGAAGTGCAGGTGATAACTATGTCAGAAAAATCAGATCCTAAATGGCTTCAACATGTTACATGATTGTTGGAAGTTTTAATTCACAAAAAGGACTGCAAAGCTTGGCATGGCAGTGATGAGATTCCTGTTCTTAGCTGGCCTGAGCTGGTTCGAAGTGTAGGGAAGGCTGAAACCCTGATGGTTACATCACAAGAATAACCTCACAAGCAATGACATTCCCTAACTCACCAGAAGTGCTAAGATGGCCAATGATAACTTTCCCTGGTATTTATTCCCACCCAATGAATGATAGTGTCAAGCTATGAAAGCCTGGCTTGCAGACTTTGCTTTGCAATAAGAGAGGTTGCCTTTTGGGCAGCTATGGAGGTGCTGTCTCCAGCTACCTGTACCACCTCGCTCTCTGGATGAATCCCCAGCTCTTGTAACAGTTGCTGGATTGCTACCACTGCTACCCTGAGACATTCAGTAAAATAAAAAATTGAATGTCAGTTTGTATTAACACATCATGTTGTAAACAACTGGATTTCATCTGCTGCTTTGCCAAGAACAAAGCTTTAGAATAATAATAATAATTTTTATTTTGGTTGTAGGTCTTTCTGAAACAGCTGCTTTTCTTGCATTTCCTGGCAGGCAGAAGCCCATGTCCCCACACCACCATTAGCCACTCTCAGAGGAGCCACAGTCCTTCTGTGAGGTCCTTAGAACTAGACTATTCTTTCCCAATTCTGTAGCAGCCTAAGAGAATTCCCTAACAGCCTAACCCAGGACTGTCATTGAGGGACCTTCCAGACCCCCAGGCTGTGATGATCCCACTGGTTTGTTGGATTGCATCCTGGGCATGGGGGTAGAATGTCTCCAGGGACCCACATCTTGAGGGTCACTCTCCTCTGTGTGTGGGGATCTTCCATAAAGCTATACACTACCTAATTGCCACAGGAAGGTCTTCATAATGTGCAGATCTTTGCATGATTAATAATTACTGAATGTGAATCAAGGCAATTAACTCTATAGCTACAGTGCAGGAGACTTTCTAATGTTGACTTAAGCTATGTTGGAGGCAGAGTGAATATTCTGCAGTAACCCTACAAGCTAGGAGATAGAAAACAATTGTCTCACAGCATTTTCCTAGTGTTCTGATTCCTTTTAAATGAGCTCCATTAACACTGAGACACAGAGATCAGTTAATTGTGGTTGTCGAGACATTGCAAATGATCCTTCCTATGGCTGTTTTAATTAAAACACCTGCTTTCTAGTTTATCGTGTCAACATTGCACCTGTTTATTCTGTGCAGATGCAAAGTAATGGTTATGAAAGAAAACTTTTCCTTTCTTTGAGCCATTCCAAGTCAGCAAGATTATCTGGAGTTTCTGAGTCTGCATATCTGTTCATTAGCATGCACGTGCCTAGAATATTCAAATTTTGTCATAAGATGTGCCTCTTTGCACATCTGAGAAAAGATTTCCTACTGCTAAGCAGTTCTTTGATATCATCAGATTCTATCAAATCTGTCTCTGATTTTAAAAGCAAACAAAGGGGAGGGGTTGTCACTCCTTTCAATTCAAACCTTTCAAACATCAGCCTTACTATTTAGTCTATAATAGCACTGTTCTACTACATAACTTAGTATTTACTTACCTTCTAGACAGATTTTTTTTCACAACATGCTTTGGATTATATTTCTATGATGTAAAGAAATTATTTTTCTTGGTTGAGCACCAGTTTCTTTAATTTTTCTCAATATTGCTTTCCAGAAGCACCTCTAAGGGGCTTTTTCTGACTGTCTTGCAAGCTCTGCAATAAATGATACAAGAAGGATTCTCAATTTGGTTGACTGGGAGTAACTTTCAGGTTTTGTGTTAGTCTGCAATTAGAGATATCCTTGAGTCATGGAGTATCCCTCAGCATCTCTGCCTTGTATAGCAATCACCAGTTTCTGCCTTCCCACAGCTTGGCACTTGGCAGTGCCTTCTGGCAGAAAGCACTCTCAGTCCCACCTCCATCCTCAGAATTTCTCTGAGTATGGGCTAGTGAGGCTGTGTATTCATACTTCTTTGGGTCCCCTGCCTCTGAGGAGGTGCATTTCTTCATCTGGGTTTGAGCACTAGACGAGCTCAATAGGACAGCAAAAACAAGATGTGTTAGCCAGACCCAAGATCAGACTTTAGATTTGAAACAAAGATCACAGGTGCAAAAACATCATTAAATGATACTAAATACTCTTTTCTCATCATCTCTTACCTAGGACAATAAGATCTTGCCCTGCTGTCACCTGTAGGTAGGCTTTTAGTGTTCAGAGCAACATCTGCATACCCTTGGTTTGAAATGTAAACCTTACCTGGTATCCTGTCCACCCAGATGGGGCCTCCCTAAGAAGGGCTGTCACCTTCTGAATCTGTTTTCTTTGCCGTCCTTTGCTGTCCTTGATACTTTAGAAGTCATGTTTTGGGATTCAGGTATAAACGTTCCTGATGATTTCATGCAGAGACACTGTGGGAACTTATTGAAACTCCTTTTCTCTTGCTTATCCTGGTGGTAGGTGAATTTTTTGAGATTGTCGACTTCTCCTGAGGGCAGGCACAAAACCTGCTTTGTGGTACTGATGCCTGGAAGCTCACAACCCTTTGGCAGTAATACACTCACATTAAATAAATGAATAATTGATTGTAAACACATTCTACAAAACCTCTGGCATGTTACAAGTTTAGACTGCATACAAAGAAACTGATGTAGACATCACACTTGGGAAGTAGTTGCTTTTTTTTAATATATCTGTGATTGCAAGTCTCTGTATACATTTTTTTAAATTGAGTTTCTGGGACTTGAGTTTCTTTAACTTTGGGCTAGGCAGACTTTGAGCAATAAATACTTTATTCTCACCCCCACATTGACCAGAGGAGATAACAATGAGTCAGAAATGTTTACTTGAATTGTGTGGTGTTTATCAGTTGCTAACAGAGAGTGGACTGATACTTAGTCAGTACACCAGGTTGGGTACACCAGGTTGGTGTGGAGAGCCTGTGGGCTGGCAGACTAGCTTGACTGTCTGGGAAAAACCTCAGCTAGAACTATCCACTAGATCACATTCAGAAAAGAAAGGAAGTGTGAGTGTACTTAGATACTTGTAACACTCTAGCTCCAGATGCACAAGCTCACAGGCTCAGCCAGGAGTTTTACTTTAAAATATGTATAAGGTTCTTTGGTAGCTCGAGATAGGACCACTTTTTCCCAAGGGGGACTTTTACTGTTAATTTAGGGGTGAAAATAAGGGAGCTTGGCAAAAGTTCGGAGGAGCACCACACAAGCTAGACAAAACATTTCACCACTGTACCGAACCAGCACATACTAATCCTCACCACCCAGTCAAATCCAATCCCTCCAAGCTTTAAGCTAGCAAAACATCAAGAGAGGAGAAAAGAAAGAGAAGAAGACGGAGCAAAAAGAGAGAAGAAGGAAAAAGAGAGAGAGACATTATATAGCTACCACTGGAACCTTGTGGAAGACCAGCTTTCACATGTCCAGATGACAGGGCTGCGATGGTGTGGCAAACAAATGCCTTTGGTTTTATCTACCCTGGCCCTATGGGTGCCCCCCTAGGCAGGGCCTCTTACCCACCAGCCACTCTGGGGTTCCAGTCCAGGGTGAGGGCAGTGTTCTCACTGCCCCTGCCAATTCGAGCATGGGTTAGGGACTCCAGGAGGTTGTTGAAGACTTCCTGGACTGCTTTTGAGTGGCAGCAGCTCCAGGGCTTCCCCAAGTGGGCTTTAGGGCCCTGCCATGAGGGATACAATGCCACCCCACCTCTGAGGTTTGACTCATCCCTTCCTCTTCCAATACATACCCTCACACCCCTTTCAAGGTGGTTCCAATCCAACAATTACCTATCTGGTGTCTAACAATTACTCATGGAAACCTGGACACACAATTGCTGTGGGCTTGACTGTATAGTTGCACCCTATCAGTGAGAGGGGATCCTTTTACCTCTGCAGAAGTGTGTAACTCACCATCCCACAAGTATTGCAAACACATCTCTTTCTACCTAGCATTTCTGGACACTTCTTAGATTTTTTATTTTTAAACTTATTTTGTCACACTGTTCTGAAGCAATTTGAATTGAGCTCAAAGTTGTTACATTTGGGCTATGTTAAGCTCATTCAAATTTGTTCCTATAGCAGAGACTAAAAGTCAAGATGAGCTTTTCTCCAGTCCTAGATGGGAAAAAAAAAAAAATCAATTAATTTCAGCTGTGCAATGTTCTACTTTTGATCTGCTAGCTTTTCTACTATGTCTTTGGCAACTTAAAATGATGCTTGAATTTCAGGCTTTATGGACTGTGATTTAAGAATACTGTCCTTGATGTCAGCTTCTGGTAAGTGTGTCTTTTCACACTTTATTGTGTATTAGCTGCTCACTGTGTATAAGTATCAGTCTTGAAAATGAATGTCTCCACCTGTCTCTTAGGAGAAGAGATTTTAACATTAGAAGAACCTCTTGAGAAGTACTTGTTTCTTTAATATATAGAGACTTTTCTAGTCTACTTGCTTATTTTCTTTTTTCTTTTCAAGTAGGTGTTGATGAAGACAGTCTTCATGGAAAAGAACGTGTCTTCTGTTGTACTCAATTTCCCTCTATGTCCTCAAAACTGTAACATTTTGTTCCCAGTTGAACTGGATTTGATACAGTTTAGACAAAGCAAGGTATTCTTGGTTTATGTGTTCAAATAGTCAAGTGGAAGAAGACAAACAGTGATTTTCAGAGCCACATCTTTCTTATCATAAAATAATAGATTGCTTTGAAAGAGATCTTTAAAGGTCATCTAGTACTACCCCCTTGCAATAAGCAGGAATGTCTTCATCTAGATCAGGTTGCTCAGACCTGTTCCATCTGACCTTGAATGATTCCAGAGATGCAGCATCCCCAACCTCTCTGGGTAACCCATGCCAGTATGTCACCACCTTCATAGTAAAAAAATTCTTCCTTATATCTCGTCTGAATCTGTCCTCTTATAGTTTGAAACCATTGCCCCTTGTTCTGTTGCTACAGACCCTTTTAAAAAGTCTTTCCCTATCTTTCCTGTAAGCATCCTTTAAGCATTGAAAGGCTCCAATAAGGTTTCCCTGGAGTACTCTATTCTTCAGGATGAACAACCCCAACTCTTTCAGCCTTTCCTCATAGAAGTGTTTCATCCCTTTGATAATTTTTGTGGCCCTCCTCTGGACTCATTCCAACAGGTCTGTGTCCTTTCTGTGCTGGGGACTCCAGAGCTGGACACAGCACAACAGGTAGGGGTCCCACCAGAATGGAGTAGAGGGGGAGAATCACTTCCCTCAGCCTGCTAGTTACTATTCTACTGAGGCAGCTCAGGATACAGTTTGCTTTCTGTATTGTGAGCACATACAGCCTGATACTCCTTGTGTATTTTTTTTGCAACAGTTGCATATATTTTTTGCTTAACCCCATCAGTCCTTCTCTCTACTTTGTGGTCATTTGCATAAATGGGAAGGTCATGGAATGGATAATTTGCTAAAACACAGGAGATCAGAGGAATTAATAAATGGCCATCTCTTGTGACAGAAAGATTTAATTAGTGGAGGGATCGGTACTGGAATCTGTGCTGTTCAACTTGTTCATACAAGGTTTGGAAAAAGACATCAACAGCAAAGTAACAAAGGTTGCTGATGACACAGTTATTCAAAATATTAAGGATAAGCACAGTCTGGTGAGCTACAGAAAGAATACAACCCCAGGGAGCCAGGCAATAAAAAGGCAGATGGAACTCAGCGTACATATGTGCAATGTGATTTGCCTAGTGAAGAATGCAATTCTAGCTTTATACAAGGGCTCTAGGCTGGCCATTGCTTTGAGTAGTAACTAGATTTTGGTGTTATGATTGACAATTCCATGTAAACATCTGTAACACTCCAGCCCTGGGCTGTTTGCTCACAGGCTCTGGTAAGAATATTACTTTAATATTTATACATATATAGGGTTCTTTAATACCTTATGAAAATGTCCAGAAATAAAGCACAAGCTTGTTTCTAAGGAGTTTATTAATTTAGAGGAGAAAATAAGGAAACTTGGCAATGGTTCAAAAGGGCACTACACAAGCTAAACAAAATGTTCCACCACAATACCAGCTCAGAACATATTAATCAACAACACTGAAGGCGATATTCAACCAATTCACCACATTTAAAGCAAATCCAATCCCTCCAGCTCTGAGTCACCCGAAGCATCAAGAAAAGGAGTACAGGAAACAGAGGAAGTATGAAAAGAGAGAAGGAGAAAGATGGAGAGACAGCTACCACTAAGACTTTGTGGAAGACCAGCTCTCACAAGTCCATGTGGCAGGCCATGACATGTGCCACCCCTATGCCTTTGGTTTCATCTGTTCTGGTCCCTGTGGACAACCCCTCAGGTGGGGCCTCTGACCCACCAGCCACATTGGGGTCACAGGCCAGGGTGAGGGGCTGTGTTCTCACTGTCCCTGCCAATCCAAGCTCACTCAGGGGCTCCAGAAACTGTGGGGTGTTATAGTTTTCCTGGGTTGTTTGTCACTGACAGCCACTCCAGTGCTCCCCCATGTGGGCTCCAAAGCCCTGCCAAGACACCACCCCACCTCTGTGAGGTGTGACCCATCCCTTCCCTCTCCACATACACGTGCATTCCCCACAAGGTGGTTCTGACCCCATAATAACTGATCTGGTGTGTCATAACATCTGTTCAGTGTTTTTTGGTAACTAAGAAAACATAAATAAAGCATTCATGCCAAAAGAAAGGACTTATGAAAACTGGCGTGAAAGAAACAATTGACTGTTGAAGTTTCAATATGAAGAAATTATAACTTCCAGGGAAAATATGTGTAAGGTTTACCAAATCACCACAAGGAAAAAGTTCTACTTGTTCCCTGTCTCTTACATGCTTGAAATAGGGCTCAAGAATGCAGCTTATGGGAGCCAGGTTCAGAGCTAGCAATAGGATCTGACTTTTCACATAATAACTACATACATATCTGTGGAACTTCTTGCTAGGGATGTCGGGGATGCAAGAAGTCTGTATATGTGCAAGGGAAGACTTGGAAAATATTTGAAAGAGAGACCAGATAGATAGAGTGTCTCTAAATACTGAAATAAAAACAAATCAGGAAGATCCCACAAGCTGAAAATTGTCAGTGAGGAGAGTATTAGTGGGAAGGTATCATATATGTTTGTTCTGCTCTTACTCTTGTCAAAGCATTTGCTTATGAACTCTGTTTCTGCTGGTATTTCCCTTTACTAATAAAAAATAAGCTTTTCTTTGTAAAGTAGAGATTAGAGAAAAAGGCAGCATAGAAACCGCCGAATCACTCTAAGAACGAATAATGATTATAAAAGAGGAAAGGAGCAGAGAATCTAAGAGTCACAAACAAAGCAGTTTGTGAGTTTGGAGCACAGTACTCCAAGCAGTGCCAGCCATTCCCACAAGGTGCCCAAGAAGCTCTGACTAGTGATGCAGCAGTATGAGGGCCTATTTCCAAATAATTCACCTGGATCTCCTATGAACCCTCTGAGAAATGTGCTTGGCCAGGGCCAAAGTGAAAACAATAAAGAGACAGAGCTACACACTGTGGTCTTGGTGGGATGGATGAATAAAAAGGTGAGAGAAAAACTGTACTCAGAACTAAGAGATTCTGTAGTTTGGTACACAATACATCATATCATAACTCTTTCACTCCTGCTGAAGATGAAATACCAGTCAGATCAGGAATGTGCCTTTCTCTATCCCTTCATAGAAGACTTCCCAAGGTAGGCGACCAGTGAGCTGTAGCCCAGAAAACAGGAAGGCACATCAGGTTTCTTTCTCATCTTTCAGTGACAAGTGCTAGATGTGGAGAATATCTGTAAAGCCAGTACCAGACTCTTTGGAGGATTTGCTAGATCACTGGACTTTGAACCTTAATTCCTTCCCAGTGAAAGCAGCGTGGGAGTGGAGGGAAGGGAACTTTGTGATACTTCCCTTTCTCCCCAATCAAATTATTTGCAGCCACAGTGTTGTCAATTCAGGTATAGGATCACAAGCTAATTTGTCCTCTTACATCAGCTTAAGGAAAGAATTGAACTAAAGTCATTGTAAGAAAAAGTGATCACTGTTTGGTGCATGAGTTATTCGGGTGTTTCATCCAACTATTCATCTCTGAGGTTTCCTTTGTTAATATTGTTCTGCTATGTATAGCCAGGTACATTAACATGGGATGAAACTGCACAACAGTCAGCAGACATTCCCTCTGCTGATTGTGATTCATGAAGTGACAATCTAGATAGTTAGACATATTTTCTTCATTGTCACTTAATTAAGTACTCTGATATTCATGGAGAGTGAAAACACTCAAAACCTTTCTGCATCATCTTATGTCATGTATATTTGCTAAGAATATTTCCTAATGATACTGCTGTCTTCCACATGCTCCACTCTTGCTTTCTGGTTTAACTCTTAGTTTCAGTGCTTTTTCACTTTTTCTCTTATTTTCATTATACAAAAAATACCATTAATTACAACCACAGGATGACAGAATGGTTTGGGTTAGAAGGAACTTTTAGAGATCATCTAGTTTCAACCCCCTTGCCATGGGCAGGCACACCTTCTACCAGAGCAGGTTGCCTAAAGCCCCATCCAACCTGGCCTTGAACACTTCTCTGGGCAACATGATCCAGGGTCCCACCACCTTCATTGTTAAAAAATTATTCCTTTTGTCTAATATAAATCTACCTTCTTTCAGTTTAAAACCATTTCTTCTTTAACATTAGTTACTAGAGATTTCCATTAAAAATATCAGGATTTTTGAAATAAAACAAGTGCAGTAACATATTGCACCTAGACATGCAGTCAGTAGTTGTGTAATCACTCTCACTCATCACAATAATAAAAATAATCCATGTTAAGACATATAAGTAATTAATAATATAATAGCCATTTAATTTCTGTAGTACCTTTCTGAATGAATTGGTGCAGTACTGAGCTAATATCATTGTGGCATTTACAGTAGATATTCTGCTTACAGTCTGAAAACATTCCCTGAGGAAGAACTGTGGTTTGGGTGATCAATGAATGTTAGCAGCTCTAATGCACATTTCTTCTTTTATTCTGGCAGCAAGCAAGCTTCTTAAAGACCCAGGTTTATTTATATAAATTGTTAAGTTCCAACCAAACTTCATACTAATAATTTTTATCTTCTCCCATAAGTCTGTAAAACACTGTTGTTCATAAATGTCAGTTGGAAACACCTTATATGAGAACTTATTTCACCAAGTTGTAGCACCACTATTCAGAATAAGAGAAGATGCCAGGCTAAGGGGCCACAGCACAGCTGTAACAAGAAATGTCTCCATGACATTTTACCACAGAGAATGCAAGGAAATTTCAGACCCCAAAGACACAATCTCTCTTTAATCAATTCACCAAATGTCTCCCAGAGAATTTTCAATAACCATCAGTTTCTTTTGTGTATCAACATGAGTGACACCAGAAAAAAAAAAGTTAATGCAATCTCAAGTTCCTGAATGTTGTTATAATGATAATAGTTCCCAATATAAATCATTAACATGAATAAACTGGAGCATCACTGTTTCTGACATAACCTCAGGTACTCACTGCTGGCTGGTTGCTGCTGTGCTGCACATCTGGCCTCCTTGAGCTGGTGGAGGGAGAGGAGAGGGTGCCTGGCACCATCTGATCCTGCAATAAGGTCACCAGGCCCTGAGGGCAGAGGAAAAGGTGCCAGCTATTAACAGTGTGGAGCATTAACAGGACAGACACATAATCAAGTGGCTCACTTCTATACAAAAAGGGAGAACTGGTATCTCTAGCTACCCTAGCAACGGTGTTCATTATGCTATTGCTTTCCGCATCTTAAGGATAAAAGCCAAGAACTCCCATTGATTTCAATGGCAACTAAGTAACTTGGTGCTGTTGAAAGCCTTTAGGTGCCAGAAAGGCTTGAAGTGCCTGCTTCTAAAGCTCAGATCTCTAAGTGTATTTAAACACCAAGTTCTTGGTTGAAGGTACTTAAATGCATTTTAAAATATATTCCTTAAAATCTTGCTTGTAGAAAGTCTGGGGAAGAGGAGAGATGAGACCCACAGTTTGTGACATGTCTAGGAATGTTTCCCAACCCAAAGCTGCTCCGCATGTTTTACTGCAGTGGTTGGCAGTGTTTGCTGATAATCAGACTAGTCATTACTGGTTATGAGCAATCTTCTCCCCATGCTTCTGTAAATAAATATTTCCCACAGCATACTTTTTGACTGTACAGTCTTGATTTTCTTTTCCCCCTATTTTTATTTCTTCTCTTCTTTTCCCATTGTCCTGTGAGTGCCCTGTAGAAGCCCTGCAGCTCCTTCTGCTGTGCTCCCATCAAACCATAGCAGAGATCTACCCCAGGATTCCCACTGTAGGCCCTTTTTCATACAACAATCACTAAGGTAGCAGAAAAGCCACTTGTGCTCCCAAGAGGCTGCATTGTAAAGTCCATTGAGGTGCACCCTGTCCTGCTTTCCTGACAGAATGGACATGGATCAGACGCAGAACAGCCATGAGCTTTTCCTCTACAAGGCAATCAACTGTTAGTCACACAATGATGGACTCGGCACCAAGAATGAGGTGAAGGCATTGTTACAGGAAGTATACACATTATCCCATAGGTCTCCACACCACAACACTAAGCCACCAAGTATTCACAGTTGATATAACATCAGGCTTGGCTCCCTATGGGCTTTTTAGTGATGTAATGGGAGTTTATTCTTTGCTTGGTGTTAAAGAGAAAAACAGTAATGGTCATGAAGGACCCTTGTGGTCAGGGCTTATTTTAACATCTGCACCACTGTCATACTTGAACTGTCTTAAAGTGATTATTTTCTTGTCCTCTGAACACTTTTCATCAGACACTTTGGCCTAAAGTCACAGAGTAAGGACTGGAAATTGGGTTCCTGAACTCTGTTTCGGCCTATGCCAACTGTAGCTCTTGGCCAATTTAAAGACTTAGCACGTATCAAATGCTTTGGGATTTGGAGCTGAAACATTAGTAGATTGAGTAAAAATAGGTCAATAAATAAACAGAAAAGGAAACACTGTGGAATTAAAAAGAATATGCTCAAGACTTTTTTCTAAGTGCCAGTGAATGACGGAGCTGGTTGAATAGAAGGGCTTGAGCTAGAGGGAGCCATGGGACAAAGTGAGCCCAGTGCTGAGCTGGCAGCTCAGAGCAAAAAGGCAAACCCAACCTCCTTTGCAAGATTTTGGATTACAGACTAGGTTAATAGCATTAGTTCCCTGTTCAGTTTTTCCTAGAAATGAAGGCATCTGCTGAAGTTACAACTGTCATGTGAGACTAGAAGAATTTTCTTTCATAAGATACATAAATTTACCTTTCAGCAAGGGCAGAAAGTGAAGATTTGCACTTGAAATGATGAATTCAAGAGATGGAAATAGTTACTTCTTTCCTTTGCATTTCTGGTTCAAAGCAGTCAGATCAGCCTAAATTTAAAATAGTCAAAGGTTGTTTGGTTTCTTAATGTGAACAAAGAAATATGGATGGAATGAAGTATTTTAATCACTGTGAATGAGAATATTTTCTTTAAATTGTCTGAGTATTTTTTAAGCAAAAATAAAATGGCTTGGCATTCCAAAACAGAAGTTAGTTTCCAAATAAGCAGCTGAAATAACTGTTCTGCCAGGACTTTTTCCATTCTTGGCCTTCCCATGTACTAAAAAATTCAACAAAACCTAATGCATTTGCAAAACATTTGAAGTTTACAAGCACTTCTTGTTTTTCCATAAAGAAACATGGGCTAAGCTTCATCTAGCTTTAGTACTGAGGTGACTAGCAAGCAGTGTGTCCAGGTGGCCAGGAAGGCCAAAAGCATATAGGCCTTTATCAGGAATAGCATGGCCAGCAGGATGAGAAAAATGATCATCACCCCTGTCCTCAGCACTGGTGAGGCCACACCTTGAGTGCTGTGTCCAGTTCTGGGCCCCTCCCTACACGAAGGACATTGAGGGGCTGGAACGGGTCCAGGGAAGGGCAGTGAAGCTTGGGAAGGGTCAGGACCACAAGTTTGATGAGGAATGGCTGAGGGAGCTGGGTTTTTTTAGCCTGCAGAAAAGGATGCTCAGAGGGCACCTTATTGGTCCCTACAGCTCCCTGAAAGGAGGTTGTAGCCCAGTGGGGCTCAGCCTCTTCTTCCACTAGTGACAGGACAAGATGAAAAGACATCAAGCTGTGTCAGAAAGGTTCAGATTGGACATCAGGAAGAAGTTCTTCACTGAAAGGGTGGCTAAGCATTGGAACAAAGCTGCTCAGGAAGGTGGTAGAGTAACTGTCCTTGAAGGTGTTTAAGAAAAGACTGAAGATGGCACTTAGTCTTGTGGTCTGGTTGACATAGCAGTGTTTGGTCAAAGGTTGGACTTGGTGATCTTGGAGGTCTTTTCCAAACTTAATAGGATAATCCTATGATTCTATAAGACCAAACTAATCTACAGATTTGTAGCATGGTGGTACTTAACAGAAACACAAATATTTTCTTTCAGGTCTTACCGTTTTGTTACTTAAACAGAAAAGTTCCTCAGTGCTGTTACTATCCCTGTGAGTGACAACGTGTCAGAGAGAAAATGTGACCTCTGCAACATGTTCCTCTTGAATAAGGACAAGAAAATCTCACGTAATATTAGTGTCTGGAAAATGAGACTGGATGATTCACCTACTAGAGAAACTGTGCCTTAGAACAGCATGAATTTTATCTCTGCCTTTCGTGTCAATCTTCTCTTGCTAGAGTATTGTCAATCAGTGAGATCATTCTCATACTTCATTATGTTTCCATGGTGATCCTTTTCTTCAAAGATAAAAATAATCCTGTTCTGATGTTGAAACTTGTAGAGAAAAAGACCATATGTAATTGCCTACCTGCAGTTATGTGCTTTCTATATGTAGAAGTAGGTACCCCAAAAGGATATCCATTCACATTTGTTCTGGTTTTTGTAGTTGAGATGGTACAGTAACAATTGGACTAACGTGCCTTTCCCAGTTATTTCCAATAACTCAAGCCAATGTGAATCAGTGAGTTTCTAAACTATACTACAATTTGCTACAGCTCCAAAATTATCCTGATAAACAATCCTGAAGCAAAATCCTAACAATTTATATATGTGTACTCAATAACAACTTCTATGTTAAATATTTTCTTGCTTTTACTATTACAGCTTTTTAGAGAAAAAGAGAGATATTAGTTGATAGATTGACTTCATTGATGCAGGATGGTGTTTGTGGCAATTAGATATTTACCTAGGGCAAGCCTCTAGGGCAAGCACCTAGAGGAAAAGTGTGTTTTGTACTGATGACTTTTTAGGAAATCAAGGCAATAGGCATGACTAATCTGTAAAAATGTTCACATAAAAATGTGCACAGTTTCCACAACAGAGGCTTATAACCATGCTTGTTTATCAAGTGCCATACAATGAGAAGTTTCACAAAAATGCAGTTTAACCTTTGCTAGGATTCTAAATTGTATTTCTTTAAATAAAAATAATTTTGGTCTGGTTTTCCCGTTACACTCCTGGAGTTTCATACTGCGTATCCAAAAATGAGGATCATGTAGTCTGTAAGCCCATAAGTAGAACGCTGCACTAGGGCAAGTGCAGAGTCCAGTCCTCCAAGGCAGCATTCAGCTTTATGCACCCCTACAGCAATCACTTCTCCTGGAGCTACCCTGAGCCATTCACCGCCTGGTGATTTCTGTGAAGAGGAGTGAGGATCCTACAGAGAAGAGCCTCTTTTTTTGCACAGCCCTTATCTGCCCACTGAACTCTGTCCTCCCTGTGCACTAGATCATGCAAAAGTTGCATTAGAAAAAATAAAAAGCAATTTTCCATTTGCTTCTATTTCCTTTCTTCCTGCTTTTTATTCACCTCCCATTCTTCCTTCTGCAAAGCTGGTCTGGACAGCAATCTCTCCTCTTTGATACTGCCTTGATTACCTCGGAGCTTTGAGGATGTAGGAGTATCCATGACCTGGGTCACCTCAAATACTACTGACAAATAGCATGGTGAATAGAGCTGTCAAAATTTACAATCACTACCATGCCCATGCTAATGCACTTTATTCCAGAAGTTCATAATTTGGCTTTATTTAGCCATATTTTTTTCTATCAGACCAGCAAATTAGTATCTTAGAAGTGGGACTGCTTTCAGTAAATCTCAAATACCTTTATATCAAGCCAATTGATGATTTTATTTATTTGTTTAAGTATTTTTTTTACTAGCAGACAAAATATGAAAAATGTAATGCACAAAGGCAGCCTGGACTGGTTAAATTTGTTCATGATAAAGAAACTTAAGTCAGGATCTTAAAACAGGATTCATCAAATGAGCTGAATTTTATATAGCACTTTCAACTTTTCCTGATATGAAGTAGCATGTTTGCCTAAGAATGAAAGGATATGGCCCTTTGGAAGCCAGTGAGGCTGTTGCTGCTCCCAGCTTCCTCAGAGGGAAAAGAAAATGCTCTCTTTCCAGCTGTAGCAGGATTAACTCCTTATCTGCCTATGTTTAATTTTCTGGATTCATAGAAAGAAAGCACAGCAATCATTCACTTGTCCAGAATAATGTGCAGCAGGCTCTGACATTTACACGTAAAGCATTAAAAGTAGTTCTGACAGCACAACTGTAATTCTAATAATACAGATTAAAAATTGAAGTAAAAGCTTCTAATTTTTTTTTCCAGCACTGAAACACTCAGCAGAAATTGCAGCATTACTGTCAAAAAAGTGAGGAAATGTTGCACTTTCCTGAAGGGTAACAGAAGACTCTATAAGAGAATCTGTGTTCCTGTTGCTGTGTTACTCCTTTCTTATCTCAGACAGTAGCTCTGTGCTCACAGAATGAGCAGGCAAGAAGACATCTTATTAGGTTCATTTGACAGAGATTCACACACACAAATGTCTGTGGAAGAAAGAGTTCAGCTGAGCTGCTGTACAAAGTAACCAACATGTTGATAGCACTCGTCTCTTCAGGCTGACACCTGCTAAAGGCATTTTATTTTCAAGTGATTTCATTACAGTGAAAGAGCAACACTTTTCTTTTTCCTGATGGCATACAAGTGGAAGAAACACTGCAAAATGATTCTAAACAAAACAAATTAAATGAGAAGCCTCAGCTGAACAGAAAATTGGTCAGAAGCAGAGCACATACGCTCACCATGTACACCTTCAGAGGGAAGAGCTGTGCTGTAGTGCTTGAGCTTGCTGCGTATTTGCTCTGAGCCAAAGCCTACCTTGTTCCAGGCTGAGAAAACATACAGTAAATGCAAGCCACTTTCCTGAAGAATTTACATTCTGAAAGGACAAGGCAAACAGAGAAAATTGGCAGTCTGGGTTGTCACCACCAGCCCCTGAAGGAGCACCACTGTAACCTTGTCTCTTGTGTAATCAAGAGACTGCTGGGTCCACCATGGCCGTGACCAGGAGTGGGGCCTGAATTGGCACCGAGCACACCATCTCCCAGCAATACAGATCTAATAGGCCATATAGTGCTGCTGGTGTAAAGCACATCATTACGGTCTTTTCTGTACTGTGAGAAAAGGATTCATACGCACAAGCGAATTTCAATAGTAGGTGGAGATGCTCACCTTCATTCTCTCCATTCAAAAGAATGGAGTGTATTAATAACTCCACAAAATAATTTTGGGTAGCTTTTCAACTTCCCAAATTACTATCCCAGCAGAGCTCTTTGTAGCAGTCTTCAGTTTTCTGAAACTGGCTTCACAAATGTTTCTCCTTCTCTTCTTGTGCCCTTCAGCCTTGGTGCAATAATACAACTTTATTGAAAGTCAGTTTTACCATTCTCATTCCTCATTCTTCTCCAGCATCCAAAAGGTGAATGCATCCAAAATGAACTGAAATTTCTTTCCCAGTTGGATCTTACAACAGTAATAAATGAGTTACCATCTGCATTTCTAATTAAAAATCCAATTGGTGTAATGTAATGAGGTTTCTAGATGCAATTAGCAACTGCTGGGGGTCTCTTTATAGAACCAGCACTACAATTATGAGGCAAATAGATTCTATCATATGCAATGAAGGGCTTTTTCAAAATTTTCTGTCCTTAGCTAGGTAGATACACAGCAGGGAGTTAGGTACTTTTAGGTACTGTCGTCTATTGAAATGACAAATTCGAGTTAGTTCTTGGGTTTCCTGCACAGATCAGGGGAGAATAAAATGCCTAACAGGCATTGAACCTTCAAAATAATGCCTGACTTCTGTCTAACCTTTGGAGTTTTATATTTACTGCAGAATCTAAGTCCATATGTTTATGTTTGGATCACAAGCACAGCCTTAAGAGTAAATAGTGGAGATACTCAATTTTCTTAGAAGTAGAGATGGTAAAAATGATGAAATGTCTGGAGGAAAAAAAAGTTTAACCTGTTTTTTAATGGTCGGTAAAAATGTAAAGGCCACAAATTAGTCTTGAAGCTATTCATGGATCACTTCTTCTAGATCAAAATTTCATAACTTTGTATTAGCAATGACTTAGAATTCAATGATCCTTTACAAATTAGCCTTTATAAAGAGTGAGAATGATAGAGAATATATTTAAAAGCCTTCCTCTGCCTCCCTTATTTCCATATGTAGATACACACATAGTTATACTCAACGGCCTGCATAAAACTCTTCTACCAGAGTATTGTCATGAGTCTGAAGCATTCCCGTTTTTCAAACTCAAATGATGATGTTTATAAAAGACAGAGACTCAGCAGGCAATGCCACTCTTACCCTTTATAGATCATCTTCAGCACTGTCTTATCCACCTAACTCAGTACATAGTTAAAGAAAATAGAGATCATCAGTATAACCCAAAGTTCCAGCTTGCCTGGATTTCAGGTTTCCTGGGGAGAGGCCTGAGAGATGTTCTTGAGTTCTTTCAGCCTGTTCAGTGATTTGCCTCTCTGAGATTAGCAGAGGCACCTCCTGCCCTCTTTCCAGGGCCACCAGGTAATCAGGATCTTGCAAAGCCGAACAGTCCCTGTGTGGGTCAGCCTCCACCTAAACCTGGGAACCCGTGAGATCAGTACTTCCTAATTCCTGTTTGATCCTTAGAGGAAAGAGGAGCTCAAAGAGCATGTAGGATTCCATTGCTTCCTCACAACAAAATCAAAATTACTCTAGCAGGACAGTAACAAAAGCAACAGAAACAACTCTACAAAATGCATTTTTAATACAGATGTCTGTGTGTTCTTTGTCAGGAAACAGAGTATTTGATAAAACTGCTTCTAGCTCACTAAACATGAAAACAGAGAGACTTCAGTTTAAAAAAAATAAATAAAAGATCATTCTGTTTGGTTTGTACTCAGATTTTTCCTAGTTTGAGTCAAGAAACTCTGCCACCTGGCCCAAAGAGATTAATTCTAAAATCAGATTACAGCGCATATTTATTGCCTTTACTGGAGTTCATAACAGCAGCAAAGAGATGGGGCTGCAAACAGATGCAGTCTGAACATTCATATACTCCACTTCCAGCCCATGATTTGTTTTTCTAAATGCTATTGCCATGTTATTGACTTAAATACAATTTCTTAAATAATTTTTTATTATTTATAACATGGGGTTGTCACCAAGACTGTCTGAATCAAGCAACAGGTGAATTCAGGAATTAATGAATGAGTGAGAGAAAGTAACAGCATGACAGGCAGAACTAGTAAAAAAAAAACATAGTACCCTAACAAGTAGATCTCTGAAAATGCCAGAGTCTGCTCTCCTGAAGTCCAGGATAGCAAGATTGCTGTACACCCCTCTTACTGCCCTAGGAATCTAAGGATCTCCCATCCAAGCCTGCTCTTCTGCTTCATGTTCCCCACCAGCCCCATAGTACTTCTCCTCATTGGCTTTTCTATCACTTGAAGAAGGAAGTTATCACCAATGTGCCCCAGGAACATCCTGGATTGCCTGTGCCTTGCTGTGTTGTCCCTTCCACAGATATTGGGGTGGTTGAAATCCCCCATGAGGACCAGGGCTTTTGTATGTCGGGTCAATTATAGTCAATTACAGTAATTAAGCTTACACTAAGTTTCTACTCAAACAATTTCTCAGGAGTTTAGCAGTCAGATAATAAGAAGGGATTCTTGGGGCATCATTTTATATCTCCTTTTCACTGAAAGGATGACTGCATAGAGTGGTTAAACAAGATAAGAGCTATGCTTTCTTTTGAAAACAGGGCTTCTGAGCTGCCCAGTCTGCATAATCACCTAATCCACACCTGGATCAACATGCTCATGGGGCCATGAACTACATGATGCCCCTTCACTGAGGCTGGAGTTACTCCCTTCTTCAGCAGTTCAACTCATGAAGAGGAGACACCAGGAGGAGGCAGGCACTATGAATCCTCAGGCAGTTTTTTTGCTTTATTTTTGCTACTCTGTTTCTAAACATATTTACCTTGACTTTGATAGACTATGTGAAGCTTTCTACCCATCTTCTATCTCTCTTTGATAATCAGCACAACCTCTGCAGATGCTGACACATCTAAATCATTCTGGTGCCACAAATCATACTGTTGGAATACCTCCCAGTCAGCACGGTTTGCAGAAGTGTCTTGAGCAAACTACTGCAAGGAGAAATTTGGAAAGTGGGGTTGGGTTTTCCATAACAGGAATACCCAGTGGTTGAGAGGAAGGGCTGCCATGGCTACCCTCCATGAAACCAGCCATCAGCTGGGATCCGGCCCTGGTTGTATCGGGTTGGATAATTGTCCTACAAAAGCAAATCACATGTTGGCAGGTAATAGCCAAGGTGGCAAGAGCAGTTGCAGCAAGCACACCTGAAGAGTCTCATGCACTGCTTTCCTTCAAGTCTCAGCAGAAAAAATTGCAGAGAGAGTAATCAGGAGACTCCTAGCTACAGATTCTTTACTGTCATGTCAGGCTGCTTAGCTTCAGAGGGCTTTAAGTGTCCTAGTATGATAACATGGTAGTGTTTTGGTTTTGTTTTAAGAAAGAAGCCTAGATATATACGTCAAAGACTGCCAAGGGAAAAAAAATAGGAGGGAAAAGAAAATGCAATTTGTCTGACCTTTAGGGCATACACAGCAGTATGCTTAAGTCAGTGAGAGGAGTTTGCCACTGATATTTTAAAGGCTGCACAGTCTAAGTTACCATTATTGAAATTCAGATGACTTGGTGCTTTTCTGTCCAATCTTGCAATCCTGACTTTGCTTTGATACAGTTCACTGGGGGGTAAATTCAGGCTCTCGGTCACTAACATCAAGTCAGATACAATATATTGGTTCATACTTTTTTTCATTTGACCATTCTTCTTGAGTTAAGAACTCTGATAATGTAGAGCTGACATTTGGGAAAAATCTAGAAAATGAATTCCTTTTTATCTCCAGGCTAAGCTGCACCAGTGAATAGAGTACTATAATAAAACCTATTTGTATGCCTGTCATACAAAGACAAACCTTTTCCAAAGGAAATGGATTTGAGTATTTGCAAGAAATGATAAACAGTCAGACAAAAAGGTACTGAATTTTCCTCTGAGATGCATAGGAGAAGTAGGTTTTAGCTTCCTTTTTCGGGGAGGAGGAATTTGTATGAAAACCGTGTCAGCTGAGATTCTCAGAAATGAGATCTTAATCCAGATCTTTGCAGAAAGTGACTAGGAAATATCTTGAGGGGAGTGGTTTAGAGTTATGAACAAAATATCAGCCTGCATTTGTATCAGAAATAAATGAAAAGAGGCATATCCACTTCTGATAAAAAGAATTTACAGGATTTCATTTGTGTAAAACCCTTGTGCAAAGCTGTGTTAAAATCTAGTGCTCTTTCTGATGTGTGTAATTGAATTACCATGAATAGGTGCTCATACAAGACAAGGTGTGGAAATCGAACCTAATTTCAAAGTGCTGTCACTTCCCTGACTCTCCTATGAAGTTAAAGCTTGTTATAATTTTATTTATTATATATTATAATATTACTGACAAAACAGATACACAGACAGAGCCGGGGGTTCCTGGCCACCTTGGACAGCCTGTGATTCCACTGCCCGGGTGACCCAGCTCTGCAGCCTTGCTGCAGCCCTGCTGCCCCAAGCCCCGACAGCCTGGGTGACATGCAGCCCTGGGACCTGCTGTCTTGCCCTCTACAGTGAGCATGGCAGGCTGCTGGCTGCTGTCTTGCTCCTGGGATGAAACTCCACCATGAAAAAGGTGGCCAGGGACACAGGTTTGCTGTGGAGACCAAAGCATCTCATGATGTTTGAAGGTATTTTTGGAGAGGTTACATGGGAGAAGTTTGTCTCAGAGCAGCCTTTTCCACATGGAAAGGGAATTTGTCAGTATTAGCAATCTAGTAACACCTGTGTATCTTGGAGAGGCATATCTTCCACTAAGGAAAGGTGAGTTTAGGCACCTGAAGGCAGATGTATGCAGTGAGCTGTGGAGTTTAGGCCTGCGTTATGGAGAAGAGATGGGTGAGTTCAGCAGCTGCATGTTCAGGGCTTTTGTGATATTTGGAAGTCTTTTAGATATTTCAACCAATTGCTGTCATTCCAACTATAATTAATATATTTTCAAAACCCATTTAATTATTGGATAAATGTAGCTGAGGGATACTGTCATATTTAGGTTTAGAATAGAGTAGTTAAGACACCTACTGTCTGAAAAATATCATGGTGAATTAATGCATAATGATGGTAATTTTACTAAATGAAGAATGTTCATGTGCTTACCAAGCTTAATTAAGCTTTGCAGCGCTCCTAAGACAGAAATATTGTTATGGTAATTTTAACAGGTAGGTAAATTGCTCATCCTGGCACATGAAGGTTGGGTAATTTACTGAAGGTCACAAATCAAGCCTGCAGTATAGCCAAAGTAGAGCCTATCACCTTGACCTCTAAGCTGACTTCCAGTCTTAAAATAATTCTATCTCTTTTAAAATTTCAGCTTTTTTTTTTTTTTTTTTTTTTTTTTTTTTTTTTTTTTTTTTTTTTTTCTGAAATAGAAACTGGCTTCTGTTCATAGACCTGATTGTTAATAAATTCCACTATCCTCAAAGGACATACATTTCTAATCTTCCCCAGTGACTCAATCCAATGTGGCAATTTGCTAGAGGGTGGAGGATGTGAGGACAAAGAAGAGGACAACATGAAGAAAGAAACAGAGACAAAAGATAATAAAAGAGAGTGAACTGAAAGGAAGCAGAGGCAGGAAAAAATCATGGCATACAATCAAAAGACAAAGAAATCAAGGGGCAATGAGGGGGCAAAAGAAAAATGAAAGAAATGGGAGAAAATAACAAAATGGGAGAGAAACTAATCAGGAATTAGAAGATATGAAATTGTGAGTGAAATCAAAATTCTCTAAGAATTGAGATGCATTTAGTAGAAATGTATTAAAAGCAATAATCTACTGTCTCCACTACATTATTCTGTTTACATCCCAGGAAATTCCTTACATCCTCAATCTATTAAGTGGTATTGTACATAGAGAAAGAAAAAACTGCTGCCACTGAGTAAGGATGAAAACCACAGCAAAACTCCTGCAGAGTAACTCTAAAATGGTAACAGGGGCAGACTATAGAAATTCCTACTGAGATCTTTTGATTAACCTTCCTATGATGTAAGTGGGAAGCCTAGATTAAACCATCCATTTCTTTTTTTCCCCCTCTCCTTTTATTTTACAGTAATGCAAATAATTAGTAGAAATATATAAATGAAGGTGGTTGTTTGGTTTGTTTAAACTTTCAGCTTTGCTTCCTTAAATTTACAAGTAATTTATTTTTCCCATTGAAAGCAAGAGTAGTTCAAGGTACTGTTAAAAGTGAATAGATGGGAAATTCAAATACAAAACCTGACATCTTAGCTGACAGCCATGTCCTTCCTAACCCAATTAGGAAGTCAAAGAAGGAATGAGAGCAAACCCACAGTTCTCGATCCCAAACTGTTTTTATCTAGCATATACAATGTGCATCTGACTGGTGGCAGAATGGGATGCTCTCCTCTTGCCAGTGCTGTCAGTAATTCTTATGCGTTATTTAGCTTGTGTGGAAGAAGTATCAAAGTGCTTGGATCAATGGTTTTAGTCTGTAAGAACAGTCTTATACCCATCTTTTTGCTTCCCTCGTGCAGACTCCTTGTGAGAGACACTGAAAAGCATCTTGCCCTCTCTGTAGCCAAGTCTTTTAAAAAGCTTTTGTTCTATGGGATTTCTATCAGAAATAGCTGCCTACAGCAAAACAGAAGATCATTTCTATTCTCTCTTTGGTAACATCTTTTGCTGCTTCATTGGGCTCCTAACTCAGACTTCCCAGCATGATTTGCCTGTGGAGACCACGTGCATGGATACAGTGGTGATAGGTACAGATAAGACTGGTTGGCTGAGCGCTGTTTCCAGACTGAAAAGCTCTGTGACTTGCCATACTCAGAATTTCCTAGTTTCCATATTGTGACATACCATATAATTTGACTAGTTTTCACCGAGTCTATGGTCAGATAGAACAATATCTTGACAAAAATGACTACTTGTCTGTGGACCAGTACTTATTTTCAAGTTTAGTATTAATTTTAGGTGATCCTAAAACACAATGGCTATAGCACATGTGAGTGGGTGGAAGTGGCAGAAATGCAACCACAGTGAATTTTCTTATCTGAGCGAATATTTACACAAGGGTCTTTGTTTTCAGTTCACTGAAGCACAATAACTCATGATTCAGTTCATCAACCAACTGTTAATGGCTTGAGGTTAAGAGCAGGGTTCTTTTCTTAACCTCCTGACTGACTGCATGTCCTGGCCACTAAAGAATGCATAGATGCAATCACATGGCACAGGGTCTGATTTAAAAGTCCTCCAAAGAAATTTAATATCTACTATTCATTGACCCAATTTGCATTTGTTACAGTTTTCACTTGGGAGTGTGAAATCTCTGGGGTAGTAGCTGTGCTTTGTGAACTGCCTGTTCTGGCACAGTCAGGTAATCAGAAATATCATTGCCAGTGGCTATTTACCACATTTTCTAACTTTTGATTAAATATATCTCATTATTTTAATTCACTATTAGTCATTATTTCCATGACTTTCAAATGAGCATTGCAAGTACTTCGATAAAAGCGGTTGAAAGCCGGTAACTCAAGGAAAAGAATTCTTGCAGAGTTCTCTTTTGTATTGCTCTCTTGCTCTGGTGACTGTCTTTTCAAAAGCAAGGCCAATGACTGGTGCAGGAATGACAGGTAGATAATTTAGTTCCAGTTCAATCCAGGCTGTTTTTCTAGTGGCCAGATGGGAAACACAGTGGAGTGAATTAATCCAGTTCCTGGTCATCTGGATCAGAAAATCAATTCCTTCAACAATTTCCTTGGGGATCAATACACCAGAAATGTATAAAGAGAGCTCTGGGTTTGGCATCTTCATGGATCAGGCAGTACACCTGACCAGCAACAACCTAGGAACATGCTGCAGCCCTCAAAAGATGACTGATTTGAGCAACTCCTTCCAATGTTTGAATAGGAAAATTCTTCCAGATTTCCTTCCACAGTTCCTCTTTGCTACTCAGAAAAGGAGCCTGGGTTACGTATTACACTTCAGCCTGTAGACAAACATCATAGGCTATATAACTAAGAAAATATAACACTTGTGAAATTCTGTACACTTCATGGCCAAGTGCTCTTGATTCTCATGGAGGAAACTGGAATTTGTAGTCTGTCACTTGAGAAAGACCTGCAGTCAGGCTCATATGCTACTATCCTCAAGGTGCTGTAAAGTCAGCTGAAGGTGTCTCTTGCCAAAATCTCTGAATCTGCTACATAATCCCTTCTTCACATAGTGATCCGCCATCACCACAAAGAGACACAGCAAAATTAGTCATGAAGCAGAGGTGTAACATTAACCACTTTTTCTGTGGTCATAGGCTAGAGTAAGGAAATTTGGTGCAAGGAAGAGAGGGCTGGTATTGTCTCTTAGAAATGTTTGTGAAATGAACGTTTTGATTCCAACTGAGAAATTCACATTTAATAAGAAACTCTGCCAGAATGAAAAACTTTATTCCAAATTGGGAAAATACAACCTAAGAAATGTTTAAATTTCCTGTGGTACAAGTGTTTCAGGTGCTCATTGAGCTGGAAACATTTGACCCGTATTTCGCTAAGGAAATGAAGATGACTTTCTCCTGAGGATTCCTGGTCTGCATCCCCCTTTCCAAGGGCTCTCCTGCTGTTTCCCAGGAGTTTGGGTCAGTTGAGGGAGCCTCATTTAACCCAGATCAGTCACTGACAGCTTGAGTTTATTGTCCCAGAGCTTTCGGGACTGTGGATTCCTTGCCACAAGGGTGACTACATACCACACCAAGAGTGCAATAGTTTCTCTGGCACCCTGCTGTCTTCATTAGGTTTTTTCACTAGAAGGATTATGATTTGCAGAAATTTTGACATCTTGGTTTCATACCCTAAGGGCTAGAAAATATGTTTCCAGTTTTTGAGGAAGACAGAGATGCTGACGTGTCCTGCAGCTTTAGTGCCTGGATGATATAAGGTTTCCAGACAGCCGTCCCAGTCTGGAAAGGATCACAGTAAGGGTGGGTGACCCAGAGACCAGTGGTTGTAGGGTGCCACAAGGACCTGCAGAAGTGCAGAGACAAGCACTGAGGCTGCAGATAATGCAAGGCCACACACCACAGCAGTCTATACTCATCATTCTGGCAAACTTCTGTGAAAATGAGACATTTTCTGAGATAAAATAGCATTTTTCTGACCTCACAGTATAACATGATTTACTCTGATATGATTTTAGTAAGTCTTATTATTACAGTATCTTCAGTCCCATGATCATGCACAGATTAAATAATTCTTAACTGTTTTATAAAGCACAGAGCAAACAAACATGACAGAATTTGATTCAGTGTTTTCTCTGAAAGCCCTTTTAGATAAAAAACCCCAAAGGCATGTGAAAATAAAAGCTCAGATCTGGTTTCAGCAGATGCCTGTAAATCCAGAGTAAGTACTCCAAAGGCAATGGAGTTATTTAGATTTTTTTACCACTGATGATTACTGTTATACAGTATTTTTATTCTCTCAGCAGATCACTCCCAAATGAAGAGAGACATTTTAAGACAGCTACTTGAATATTCTGAGGGCAAAAGTTTCTGTATAAATCCACATTCACTTGAATGTTTACAATTTTTTTTTTCTTTTTACAAGCATTCTGGTAAACACAAGTGTTTGTGGAATGCAACTGAGTGGCTTAATGAATACCAATAAAGTCACTCTTCAGTTTTTATTTGAAGGAATAGGCTTATACTCTAGTTAAAATATTCTTGAACATTGGTTATTGCTTTTAACAACTTTTGGGGATCACTGGACTAGAAATACTTAGAACTTGTAAATTTTCCAAGACTATAAGAATATGTTTTTCAAACTGCTACATGAAATAGCAGAAATTTCAACATTTCAGATACTTATTGGCAAAATTATACCAAAAATTGGTGAAAACCTGAAGCTGGAGATTAGTTTAAATCTAACTGCTGTAGTTACACCTCCTCTCATATAAGCTAAGGAGAAAATCTTGCCCTAGCTCCTGTGGCTGGTTTAGTCCCAAACTCCATATTACAGTGCTGTCATAAGTGACCCTGTAAGACAAGGGAATAGGCACATCACTGGATAACACGCACCAGTGGGTAAGGACCTGGCAGCACTTGCTGGGGCTGCTCAGGTCTGTGATGTTAAACGTGCTGTGTGTGTCAATGGACCAGACAAGCAAGGGCAACCACAGAAGCACTTGTACCTGCAGTGTCTACTAATTAGCAGGCTCTTCTTGTACTGTAATGCCTGTCTGATGTTTGTGGAGGAGGATGAGCTGTATGGCAAAAGGGCACCCACACCACACATGATACATTTTAAAGGGTTTATTTGTGGTCTTCCTATTCAGCCATAAGTCTGCCTGAAGGAGCCCTATTCAGTATCTTCTGTGAGAGCAGAGTGTCCACAGGCACCTGGGGAAAGCTGAAGTTGTTGCTTTGTCTGCTTGGGAAAGTAAAAAAGAGAAAACAAACTCTGCAGGAGAGAGCTGAGGATCTGATCTATCCTGTAAACAAACACCTGGGACAGAAATACAGGTGAAGCTGTACTGTGAGCCTGTAAGGATCAGGCCTTATTGCAAGCAGTGGCTTCTTTGCAAGATCCTTTCCAAATAGCACAGCAAATGTTCTCAGTGGATTGGGATAGTCTGTGAACGTGAAAGGTCTGGTTTAGCCATCTCCATGGGAATCATACCCTCTCTGCTCTCTTTCCACACACAGAAATGTGTGACCTGTGTCCCAGCCTTTAGTTTGTTTCAGCCTGGTGTGATTCATTTTTTGTATTGAGGCTCCTGGGAGCTACACTGAGCAGTGAAGTGGCTCCAAAGAGGCCAGGAAGATCAATGTACAGATTTGGCAATAAACAGTCATTCCCGAATCCCCACGGGAGTCACATCTCCTGTCTACTGGAGCTTGCACAGCTTTTAGGCTAGGGTCACTGAGCTCCTTAAGTCAGAATTCTTTTATAGAAGAAATAATTTTAAAGGAAAATTATTAGATAGGCACACACAAATGTAATGTTGACTTTTAAGAATGAGTGTTTACACCAAAAACCAGGCTCTGTGGGACTTCTATCCATCCAGAAAATAGAAATAGCTTTTGTATAAAATTAAAATGAATGAAACCAGCTTGAGTCTTAAATGCCAGGCAGTCACAATAAGCTGCTTGTCCGTAGCCTGATGTATTTACTAAAAGCACATTCAAGAGAAACAGGAGCTACTCAGAAGCAATTTACAAACAGGAAAACAGAGGAAATTGGCTGGGTAATTTATTCTCCAGGAAGTATTTTCATGGTTTTATAAGCAAGGCACCCAGAAGAAAGACTGTCATGTCCTACCTGCTTGTGACTTAAATATCACTGTCTTTCAGCATATTCATTGTATTAGTGCCAGGTACCTACTAACACAACTTAAAAATTGTGGATTTAAGTGTCAAGTGAAGATTTCATTTTTAGGAGGTTTTTTTTTTCCATGAAAGAAGATAGAAAAGCCCTTAAAAACCAAACTGAAGGTGACCAAAACTTCACACACAAGCACAATCAAATATGTAGAGCTGGTTATAGTAACACATAGGATATTGGGATAGTGGGACCAGATACAAAGTTTTCATCTTTGTGTGAATGTCCAAACCTTATTCCTCTTTCTAATTATGTTTCTCTCTTGTTCACTGCCCCCTCACTGAGAACCTGCTATACTCAGAGCTGTTTCATTCTTTGCTCTATTCTTTTGCCAAGCTCTTCTGAACACTATTGCTGGCCATTTAAATAAGATAAGTCAGAAGGAAACATCTCCCTTTTCCATTCAGCAGCAACCTGCACTGAAGTGTGCCTGCAACACCTGAAGAAGTGAAGTAGGAGATAAAGCAGAACTGAAATATGTTGGGGCAAAAGTTGATCAAACTCTGGATCTCCCACCTTTCACGTATACACTTTCTCTGCACCTTTATCACTCATAACAGGAATAGAGACTGACTGCAAGTGTGATCTGGGTGCTTATGTCCCTGTTTGGAATTAGATCTCTGGGTTTCTCTCTCTCCAGGACAAACATGGGCACAAAGGAGTTGAACTGCAGTAACATTTAGTGAGCAAAAACCCCAGCCTGATTTGTTCCTTTGAATTTCTGCTTTTAATAGCAACATGTTTATCAGTAAGCAGTGACACTATCCTGACAGCCTGAGAAGGGGAGACTTGCTCCAGCTGAAGGAGCAGGGATGAGGAAGGAAACGGAAATCATCTCACCCAGTGAGATGCTTTCTGCTCCAGCTACTCTGCCACACTCTTGTTACATGTTAGCCTTGAAACATGACTTAGATGAAATTGTTCAGCACTGCAGAAGAATGGCTGCATAACCCACCATTAATGATTAGCTTAATTTTGCATGAATTACTTGACTTCCTGCAATTACTTCTGCTCTTCCCCACCAGGCGAGTTGGTGTTTTGCTTTCCAAAGGCAGCGAGTCAGCAGCTTGCTGACCCTGAATGCCTGTGAGCTATAAGGTATTCATTCCATTTTCTGCACCAGTCACTAGGCTGAGGTATCTGAATTCCAGCAGATCCAGGATGGTTTATGGCTTGCTGTCTGCATCAGATGCTTATCAGGAGGAACAAAGCAATGGGAGAGTATGTGAGAGAGGAGTGAGTTCACTTTGCCAAGCTAACAATCAGTGTAAAGAAGTAGCGCGGTTGCGAACAGACAAGTGATGCTGTTTAAGAAAAATGACTTGGTGTTTTTTATTTATTCCCATTCCCTACTTTCCACCTCCAGAGTACTCCGTTGGACCAGGCAAAGCATTTTTCTAAATGTTAATTAATCCCTGCATCTGGAAATTAAACAAAGTGCTCCTTGCTTTGCACTTCATTGGTAAGGGTGAAGCACCTGCAGCTGGAGCTTGCACAGTGCTTTTGTTGATCCATGGGGCACTGCCAATGACAGGTGCTGTGCTGCAGCCATTCTGCCTCTGCTGGCTTGACTCCTGTTAGTACTTTTTATTTCCATTTGAGCAGAATGTCATGACTCAGAAAGCAGGCAGGAGAAATGTGAAAGCAGCAAGGTACTGTGTGCACATGGCTGTACTTTACTTTTCTGCTCAGCATGTTCCTACTTTGCAGTGTCATCTGTGACCATCTGGACTGACTATCGGAGAAAAAGCATTTTGGACTCAGGAACAGCTGAAACTGTGGTCTGACATTGCAAAATAAGGAACAGGAGTGCTCTGGAATAAAGGTTTAGACTTAGCAAGGCTCACTGGTCCCAGATCCAGCATGGTCAACAGTGCCAGTTCACACCTCAGAGCCACTAGGCAAAGAACAGAAATACCCAAAGTGCACAGAGCTGCTCACTACTTCCACAGAAAATCCCATGTCAGGAGCATATACTCAAAGCTGATGTCTGGAAAGAGGATACTGGATTGTGAATGGAAAGATGCTGATAGGAATACTGGGGACTTGCTGAAGGAAGGTTACCAGGGGATCACGTGCTCATGAAGGACAATGAAGAAGGTGAATAGCTGTGCAGGGAGGAGCCATGACAAGAAGCTGTGATCCTCTCTAGAGTGGAGAACTGGGCTTTTGACTCTGGACATGGTCCTAAGGAGAGGGGACACAAGAGTCCTTCACGCTTCTGTATTTTCAAGGGAGGAGTTTTCTGTGACATTTTCCTACAGCATATTAACATATGTTTGAAATTACAGGCTGAACATGACATTCCAGATGCTTGATTACACACCTCATTAGACTCAGCAGGTCTTTGGTAACATAGCCTTCTGCCTCCAGCTCCCACCATTTCTGGAGTAAGGTGAAGACATCTCACACTCCACATGCCAAAGAATACAGCCATCATAGATACACTGAGCAAGGGACTTAAGAAACAGAGCAGTGCTACTCATCATGGTCTTTGCATTCCTAAGGTAAGCTCCTGATGAGCTGTAGCAGCTGTCTGCCAGAGTAGGAGCCTTCAAAGAGAGTATATATTTGCAGTGAAGTTGCTTGTGCCGGCATGGCTTGCTTGTTCCTCCACACTGCTGTTGGTGTTTTCAGTTCTGCATCCTTTTCTGCACTCTCTGTACCAAAGTGAGCCTTCTGCCCCGGGAGTGTCTGCAGGGACTGTAAATCCTGGACAACAGAAACAAAAGCCACCCTGAAGCATATTCTGCCTCCTCTAGGCTCATCAGGCCACCTCCAGAGAGGCCCCAGTAGGTGTTTGCCTACCTCTGACATCTCAGATACCTGGAGGGAGCTGCTGCAGGGGCAGCAGTTTTCCATTATTTACTAGCCTTCACTGACTGCTGCTGTGAATGCACAGACAACTTTGCAAGCTGAATACAATCAGATGAGATGGTGAAGCTGGATTTTTGGTTGCTCTGTCTTACAGGCTGAAAGGAGAAATGCCCAAAAAGTATGTGCAAAGGGAAGACGAATGTATATTTACTTCTTTAGGGCAAGTGTAACCTCACAGAACCCCAACACTGCACTGACCCAACCTTGAACAGACCAAAGCACAAGACTGTAAAGAAAACAGAACTTCAGCTCTCCAAAGCAGCAGAGCTGTATATTAAGCAAGGAACTTTAAATAATAGTCTCTCTTCCTCATCCAGAGCACCCTCAGTGTTGGGGGTTCCAGCAATTTGGAATATGGTCTACCGCCTAACTAAGGCAAGTGTTGAGATCTATAGGCCCAAATTAAACATTTTCCCTTGATGACTTAAGTGATTTCAGAGCTGAGCTCCTGAGGGCTGCCTCTGCAGCCACTGTGGACAAGGTGGCACAAAGACATTCAGCCCTGATGCCTGCAGGACTTCCTGCTGCTCTGCTCTTGGCGGAGACAGACCAAGGAGCTTGAGTCTTAACTCTGATCCACCAGCAAAACAGGTAGTAGTGAAAGCACAGGTGAGTTTTAGAAATGATAAGAGTTCAAGAGTGAAAATGATTACTATGCAGGGAGTTGCTCAAAAACTTTTTAATGCAGGTCCTGTTGCTGGATCTCTGAGTAAGTCACCTTCTGCTGGCACAGGGGGGAAAGCCTTCTGCCATTGAAATAAATGGCTAGACTGAAAAAAGGGCTGTTAATAGAAACTGCATGATAATAGTGAAACCTCCAGATCATGAAAACTTACTGAGTCAGCAAAAAATGCACTCTGCTGGAAACTGTGCTGTTGTTTCTGGAGATGTGTCACTCGTGCTTGCCACTCCCTGGTACCTCCTGTACTGGCACCTTTGGCACAACCACAGGTCAGAGGCTGAGAGGAGCCTTTTCCCTGTCCCAGTCTAGTACTAGCATTGACCAGCCCTGACCCCAAAATTTGCTGATGTCCAGCCAGTTAGCAACACCCCAAAGAACCCTAAAGAGAAAAACATGCCTCTGCTTCCTGCCTGCTCTCCATCAGTAAATACTCTCAGGATTTATGGGGGTGACAATTGAAAAAAAGTTGCTGTAAATAACTCTGAAGCTCGACATACTTTTGAGTGTGCAGTATTTCCTACATATATTGCTCAATTTTATATGCATGTGTAACTGTAATATTACATTTGCATTTTGGTATGTGCATGGAGGAAATGGATTTCAAAGGCTCATCTAAGAATATATACCTAATATAAAGTCTCTCAAAAAAATCTTCATCCAGAAATACTTTCATACTTATATTAAGAAGAAAGAGGCTCAGTACAGTACAGTATGATCTATCTGGCTTTATTTAAAAATTCAAAATATTGAGCATGTTGAGAGAACAGCATTCCATTTATAGAATTGAAACATGAGAAAGACACACTGAACACTTGAAGACATTGAATGAACTTAAGAAAATTAATTCCTGTTAATGGAAGTATTATGTTCACTAGAGATAATAATTCTGAAATTACTGAGCTCTTGTGAATACAATTATTTAAAAAATATATAATACACATAGAAGACAGAAATCTAACTTTAATTCAGTTATACTGTATTCAGAAAAAGTAGCAGATCATGATGTATGTTGCTACAACTAGTCAAAAATATATGGTAATTATAGAACTATAGGAACATAGAACCTAGGCCACCCTCAGCACTGCACTGCTTTACAGCCTTTTTTTCTCATTTGAGTCTATTCATCTGGTTGCAATGCAGATTCAAATCTGAGTCTTTTCATTATGAGCCACTGCCTATTTCTGACAGTCCCATAAACGTTAAATCCTACTTAAAGCAGCCCTTAAGCTTATTGGCTGCCCTGTGTACCTTCACAGTCATACTTGTAAAAAATTGCACAAAGATACACTCAAGGTAATGCATTTCAAATATCTACTTCCACCTTTCTTTCTTATTTTTTATTTTCTAAGGTATCAGAACAGGTAAATTTGATAAGTATAAAGGAGCTTCAGGTTAAAAAGCAGCTACTGTCTGATTGAGAATATCACTAGTTTATAGTGCAGTTGGTCTCATTTAAGATACTAAGCTCCCTAAATTGAAAGAAATATGCAAATACCATAGAAACACATTCATGTGTATAATAATATCTATGCCTGTCTTAATTTTCTGGTTTCTGTGACTTCCTATGTATCAATGGCTATGGAGTCTGCATTACATCATTATGGAGGAAACAATGCATGTCTCTGCACCCAGCTGCATCTCTGTGGGCAGAACTGCCAAGACCTTCTTGTGCTGGGTGGTGGCGGCACCTTTATGCCTGATCGCACCCCCACAAGAGTCATGATTGCCCACAGGCAGCAGGGCTGCCTGCCAGTACTCAGCAGCTGGCACCTCCCCACTAGCCAGACATCTCTGTCCCTTGAGCACTGTCACTGAAGTGTTGGCAGAGAAAGGGTCCCTTCCAATGAGGCTGACCAGTGCAGGCAACAGAGGTGTGTGATGGAGTAACCCCAGCTGCAGAAATCAGACCACCTTCTCTGCGTGTGCACCCCTCTGTACCATACACATTGCCTCAGCCCTGACTTCAGCAAAACTAACGTGATGGTAATGTACTCTGGCGTCTGGAGGAAAGGAGAGATGCAGGACAAAGATGCTGAACAGCTACTTTCCTCCTTGCAGAACAGTAAGTAACAGATCAGCATGTCAGTTCTTAGGTAAGCGGGTCTCCTTGCTGAATTCATTACCAAGAGAGCTGTCAGATACCACAGTGCAGGAGACCCTCAGAGAGGAACAGCTGGTAGAGACCAACATGAAGGACCAGCCATTCGCTTCAGAACTGACCTGGTAAAACTTAGTCCAAAAAAGAGAAGCATGAGGGGAGCTTGATAATATTCTCTCAATACATAAGACATTTATTTGAAGAGTGAGAGAATTAACTGGGTGTGGAAAGGAAGCAATGTAACTGAGTTATCACAGAAATTACTTCAGAAAATTTGCTTTGCAGCAAGCCAGTTGTGACATCTCCATGCCTGGCCTTCCCTACACTGGGTCTAGAGAAGCACTTAAAATAATATAGATAAAGATGGTTTTGTTCTGAGAAGAAATCAACTGTATTACCTCCTAGGGTGCTCTATGTTATTCTGCTCTTTTAATATTTTAATTACTTGAGACTTTTGCTCTAACTCTTATTTGCTAGGTAAGGCTGAACATTGTACTGCTGAATGATGTGAGAAGGGGACTGTTGTAAGGAGCTGGGACGGGATAGGGTGGTAGACTTGATGGCTGTTCATTAAAAAATTTTGTGGCAAAACATTCCTAGTCATCCTTTTATAACTAACAAGCTTGCTCTTGTTTTATCCTCCAGAGCCTGATGTTTCAGCTAAAAAATACAGTTCTGAAGAATGGAGCTATCATTGATTCTTATCTTCTTTTTACTTGGGCATTGTTGAAAAAGTGAGTGTTCCCCATTCATTGACTTCTGCAGCTGTTAATGAGCATCAGAAAAAATTAAGCTATTTTACCCAGCAACAAAACATTAAATACTATTTGAAAAACATGCTTAATTGAAAGGAATATCTTCACTTCCCCCCTTATCTGTTATGCCAAACCCTCACTTTCTCTGCTTCATGTGGTAAAATCTTTGCACCTATCTAGGTATGTTTTGCCATCTCTCTCAGCTTTGGAAGGCTTGCATCTTCCAAGCAGCATCATAAGGAGAAAAAATTAGGCTCAGTAGAAAATAGGCATAAAATATGCTTTTGATTCTGGCATGCCTAGAAAACTAAGAGCATAACATATGTGAATTAAGTTGCTCAAGCTGCTTGCAGGGATGTTCTACACCAAGGGTTATAGATGAATTTCTGAAAAAAATTTACAATATATCAGGCTCTTGCTTGACAGCAGTATGGCTGAGGATCAGGGAGAGTCTCTCATCTTCACTCTCTGACAGCTCATTCCTCCCCCTTGTTCTTTGTACAAGCTCTGCTATTCTACTTTTGCTAATATTGGTCAGAAATGAAGTGAGCCTTATAAAATATATATGGGAGCTGCCACTCAAAACAGACATGAGGAAAACGAAGTAAACATCAAAATAATAACTGTTTTCCTCTAGTCAAGAGAAAAACTCAATTTACCTTAATAGCAATCACTAACCAGGAATGGTCATGAGGGTGGGTTTAGTTGTACAAGTCACTCTCTTTTCCTTGTTATTTGGAGTGTTTCCTTGTTGGATGGAGCGAACAACAGGCACAAATGACACAAAATGATGAGTACAAAGCCAGCCTTATGATTGAAGAGCCTCAAGCAAAAATAAAATCTTATCTCTGACTGCAGGAAAAAGAAATCCCACTTCAGCAATAAATCCAAAGGAACAGGACCAGGCTTTTATTTACATCCTCTGATTCAGATGTAGGACAGGAGCAAACAGCCTGTGCAAATGCAGAATGCCAAAATATGAATGAACTGGGTCTTTTTCTTTTAGTCTAATACATGCACAGTCTCTTCTATGATCATTCTTCTGCACAGGTGATCCCAGTTCTGTCCTGAGGGGTCTTGGAAGCCTTACCTACTTCCTCTACATGACCAGAAATGATTGCTCCCCTGCTTACAGCATTATCATTACGATTTGCTATTTGTGTTCCTCTCTGGACCCTACAATTATAGTTGGCTATTCTAAGTTTCCCCAAAACAGTGATGTTTTTTGTTGTTGTTTCTAAAATAATAGTTTCCAGAGGCCATTCCCCACCACACAATAAGCAATTGAAAGCAGCATTGTGTTTGGAGGCAACCTAATTCTCCTGCGGCTCTTCCCAAGACCCAGCACTGCTGTGTTATTGAGGATGCTCTCTCCCTCCTCCCAACCTTGAAATGCCAAATATATCCTGACTACAGATGTTGCAGATGATATAATGACTTTGGATTGTAATTCAGATGATGATTTTACTGCCAAGTAACATCTTAGCTGTGACTGCAAACCTAGCAATGTTCTCCACTGAGAAAACAATATTTACAGTAGGAGTTCAGCCACGGCAGCTCCATGGTGCATTCGAGCATCTGTTTACAAAAAGTTCAAAGAGGCTGAATTTATTACTGTGAGAAGAGACCAATATTAGGATATATCTTCATACATACTACCACTAAATTTTACTTCCACTTCAATATTAGGATAATTTTTACAGACATAAACACAGAAATAGCTGCTTATATAGCTTTGAAGCTGGGGCACAAACTGTCCTGAAACAATGAGGGGAAATCCATTGTTGGGAGACTGTCTTTGACATAGTCAGGGTTGGGCTCTGCATTGTGTTGAGCAACCAGGACCTAAGCTGAGGTGTAAGCTTTAGCACCATCCTAACTTTTAACTTCCTGGTATGTATTGATTTGTATTACAGCCTTCATATTTTTTAAACAGAGCAATTCCTGTATGTTTAATATGGAAGATGTTATTTGCTGTGGAGTTTCCAAAATTTTAATGCCTGCAGGGTACTTAAAAATATTTCCAAATCAATCTATCAAGGCAGGTTTCTCTCCTGTCTGAGTATTCATATAATAAACCCAAAGATCTCAACAAATACCTTCCTTGTAACTTTGCCTGTATACAAAACGTGAGGTTTGTATAAAGCAGGTGTCAGTTATGTGTGTGTTTCCCTGCACTGCTAAACGTCTATTCCACTCTCTAAATTACCAGCTCCATATGCAAACGTAGCAGACTTGGAAAAAAATATGCCACAGCTGACAGTATTCAGATTTAATCTACAAAAAAGTTAGGTTGCAAAATCACAGGGTATTATATCCCTTTAATGTTATCCACTGCTAAATATATTTTAAGTACCTTCTCCAGCAGGATAGGTGAACCCTGCAGGGAGGAAGGGATACCCTACTGTAGAATGGATTTTATGCTGATTTTATTTTGTATTTTTCGTGGTATACACACAAGTCAGAAGCCACAAAGAAGGAAATATTTACAGATCATCACAGTACAGTGCAACAGTGTGTACAGCCATGGCTTGATGGACGGGAGCTTTGGCAGCAGAAAGGGATGAAGCAGTTGCTGAGTCCCATCCCCAGTGTTGGTCCCAGGTAGAAGCCATCCCAGAGCACCAAGTCCTACCATTGCCTGACACAGACCAAGATGAAAGGTGTGAACATTTTAATGCAGATACACTCCCTGCCTTGAGATGACCCTGTGGTGATCCCTTGTCTGGGGGCTGTGAGTAGATGGCTCACAGCAGCACCACATGGAAGGGCACTATGTGTAAGGGTGCTGAGTGGCATGATCAGCCCCAACACCTGGCCTGTGACATCCCTTCCCTGCATGGATGGTGAAGGCCGTGTTGGGTCTTCCCTAGTCATAAAATGAGGCATCAAGTGCCCTCATTTTTCCCTGCTGCTTCCAAGATACAGGCCCTCTTCTCCAACATGTCAGGGGTCCTTCAGCCACTTCTAGGACATTTCTAGATATCTGACATTTTGCCACCCTTCTGTGCTCCCCTTAATGCTTCTCAGCAATATTCAGTGAGGTGACCAATTCCTTCCTGCTGGTGTGTTGTTAGCCTTGTTTCTTCTGCAGCTTCTACAGCAGATGTCCTCCAAATGCAGCCTGAGATAACCCCTGCTTGCCATGAGGGTCTATAAATTCCACAACTGTTTCTGGACTGCCTCTGCCCTGGAGGTCTCTTCTGCAGCTGCTTGGGTACTGCCCTGCTTTCATCCAGAGGTGCAGCCGAGAGCCCATTGCCCCACCATGATGGCACAAAGGGTCTTGGCGTGAAAGACAAGCAGACTCATTTTTGCCTAACTACATCTGCTTGTCTGGCTGCATGGAGGAACGAAAAAAATGAGGATAATATTACTCAATAACTATTGAGGGTGGGCAAAAACAGAAGGCAAGGCGAGGAAAAGATTATGAATATGGGCAGCTTTATTAAAATATGCTCACATGAAATTTTCTTCCTTACTGAGGGAAGTAAAAAATAAAAAATGCTCTTGAAAGAAACCATAGTAGTCCCCTTCAGGAAGTTCTATTTTGGGATAACATAAACTATGTGCTGGTTGGATTAATATTTAACATGGCTGAAAAAATATCATCCTATTACAAGTTCCTCCCAAGAACAGACAGAAGCCAAATTCCACTCTTAAGTAAAACCTGTAGAAATATAATCACCTCATAGGAGTAAGATGCTACCATAAGTCAAATAAATGTTTAAATATTGTTTTTATAATGAAGAAAGTAAAATGAAGAAGTTAATGATGGTAGAAAAAAACCCCACAGACATTTACATCTTGATATTCTGTTGACTCGCTTTTATTTATGTGATTGATAAATAATCAGTTGATTTAGAATTAAAAAAAAAAAAAAGGCATTCTTTTCCTGGTCTGGAGTCTTTCTTGGGAAAAGACATACAATAATTCATGCCAAACTACACAGACACACACAGGTATTTTGAAAGCACTTTGTTGTGATTGCATCACGCTCTTTTATTTACCACTGTGTTGAATACTTCTAGAAAGAGCAAGTATTTTTTATCTTTCTTTATTAAACATATCTGTTTTTGCTAGATAGCACATGTCCTCTCTTATTACCTGTGACAGTGAAATACCAGCCCTTTAGAGCCTGGTTCAAAAAGATCCTACAACTTCCTTTCCTGTTAGTCCTAAATGTTTTCTGTGGCTAAGATTCATGACTGTACAGATGGTCTATTCATTATGTTAGGCTCAATTACCTCTGAAAATACATGGGGAAAAGCATGTTTCCATTGAAGCCAATGTTAAAATTCCTATTACTGCAGTGGGGCTACGATTTCACTCACAGGGTTTAAATGGCAACTGACCTTTGGGTGTTCCTCTGGGTGGGATTGAAATTCTTATGGTGTGTGTATTGCTGTGTTTGATAGCCATGCTTCTAGAATATACTGTTTCTGTAGCATGTATTATTACAAAAAATAATCATGCCATTTGTCAAAGCAGTTTTTCCAAGCTGGATTTGCTCAAAGTTTTTTATAATTAACGGCATTCTGGAGATTCTAAATTTAATTATTCAAGAGTGTATTCTCTCTTTTGATGGATGTCACTGGTCATTAATCATCTTGCTTCTTTTTCAGTTAGCCTAGATAGATTTTTGCCCTTACAGGTTAACCCTTAGCATGAACCCAGCAGAGAGGGTGCAGCCCTAATCTGACTCATGGCATGAGGTGAGGATATACATGTTGAACATTGTCAACAGTGCTGATGCTCACACACACGATTTCCAATGACTTATTGACCTAGACATCTTTTTGTCAGGTTCTTAGTATTCCTTCTCTAAAAGTGGGGTTAAAATCAGATTTAAAGCACTAATATTCTGTCTTTATATACTTTTTGCAAAAGTTAAAAACAGTGTGGTACGCTCCAGTCATGTGTTAGTATGTATTCCGGATTTGAAAGCAAACCCTCCTCAAAGCAGAAATACAGAAGCATCACTCTACAAGATTTCTTAAAGAAAATTACTCTTTTAAACACTTGGGCATTTTTCCTGTGTAAAGAATTGGGGACTAGGAGCCTGTGTGGCTGTGTGCACAAAGAAGGTCTTGATTTTTAAACTCCATTTATAAAACAAAACTACTGATAACAGGTTGAGGTCCTGGAAGGATAGAGCAACTTGCTGCTTTCATAATAAGAATATGTGTGGCAAAAAGTTGTAGAAAATTTTCGATAGCAAAATCATAAGTGAGTATACAAATCATGACAATGGCAAATAAATGGTATCAGCAAAATTAGTTTCAAAGTACAGGAGAGAAAGATAAAAGATTATGTAAAAAGATTATTAAAGAGTGTGCCTGTTTTTTCCACCCAGAAATAGCAAAAGTTCCCTGAACACCATCTTACTTGACATATTTTTCCTTGAAGTCACTGCCAAGAAAACATATGGGAGTGTAGGAATGAGGCCTACAGCCATGAGATGTGCTGTGAGAGGTGATGAAGGGATTTTTAGGAGATATGCCATGAGATATGTGGCTAAGGGATTACCATGGGCATGATGGCCTGCTGATGGGAATTATAGGTCATCAGGCAGAGAGAGGCCAGATGACCATTATCCCTGCAATTGGCCAGGTAGAAGAGGAAGTGATATTAAAGTGTCACAGTTCTGTTCTGCCCTTGCACAAAACTCACAGCCTCTATAATCTCTCTCTTGGTAACTGTCAGTATCCCTCATTTATATATAAAGCGGCTCCACCTGTTCCTCCCCTCTATGATGGCAGTAACAGAGTATTTGACTACAGTCTCATCTCCACTTCTCCCAAAAGTGTAAATTTGGCATTTGAAATCCTCCATGGGAGAGGATGAGAATATGACTGCCTTGTAGATAGGATGATGGGCTTGCTCCTCTCTGCACCCCAGAGCGGTGATGCCTCTTTGGTAAGTTTTGTTCCCCCAGCTGCAACAGAGTGCACCCAGAAATACATATCTCTACATGGTTATATTTTGCAGGTCTTGTGAATTTACCACTGGCAATCTTACAAGAATCTATAATCTGTTGCTGCAATAGACCACACTATTTGCGAACCTGGATCATGAAAGTTCTTATTGAACTCAACCAGACTTACAGTGTTGAATTGGTAAACTTCATTACTCGTGATTCTGTGGTTGTGAATGAGACTAGAATTGTAGTGTAACCCACACTACTTGTACATCTTGGATTTTACTGAATGTGACCAGACTTACAGTGCCAAATTAATTCTAGTAAGAATTTAAGCCCAGCCATCCTCAATCCCTCTAATCTCTGAGGACCAGCTGGAACATGAGGATATTTATTTTTTGCCAAATTTCTCTATTCCTAATGCAACAGAGAGCCACAGAAGAAATCATATTAATGGACTTTTCATTGTCTCCTTCCTCTCTGAATCTGCATTTGTGGTGTCCAGTATCCCAGAAGTGTCTCAGGGGGAGGTCATTCAGACTCATGGTAAGGAAGGGGAAATATGTGATACCCACTATGATCAAACCAATTCAGGTTTATTTCCCAGCAGTCATGTTTTCCTGTCCCATCACCTTGTCCTGAGATCTAGATGGAGCAGCTGTTAATACTTTCTTATGTACTCCATCATGTCTAAAAACTGAAATTATTCAGTAAGTCTTCATTTCCTTCAAAGAAAACCATTCCCTGGATAATTTTTCCTTCAAGGTTTTACTCCTTAAGGAGAAGAGCAGCCCAACATGGCTTTTTCAGCATTCTCTGGGAGATAAACCATGCAGCACATATCAGGAGAAGATTGACACAAACTCCAGAAAGCAAATTCATCCTCTCTTTTTCAATCAGTTAAAGCAACTATTTGTAGTGTCAGCTGGACCAGACCTCAAACATCATATAACAGAGGAAATAACACTGTAATCTTGGAGGGCAAATGCTGGGAATCTCACTGCCCTTTGTCTGTCCTTGTGCTGTTTTTCATCCTAGAAGAGGTGACATGAGACCTGCATGTCGAAAACAAAGCCATGGCAGGGTGATTTCCAGGTGGTGTATAAAGCTTGGGAGCTTTGAACTCTGCCCTTCCAAATTCCCACACAGGAGAGAAGAAGCATGACCTGGATGTCCCAAAGCCTCAGAAAGCCACCACCTCCCCTGACCTCTGGGAGCATACAAAACCGACTGGCATTTAGAAAAACTCAGAGGTTTCTCTAAAATGTGAGAAACCTCGACATTAACTCAAGGAATATGGAGATATTAAGATGATTTAAGGGAGATATGTTTTCTCTGTTCCATCAGATATTCTGGACTTGCAGCTGAGACTCTTGCCTGCAGAATTCCAAAACAGGCCACTCAACCCTTGTTCAGTGATTTATACGACTAAGGCAGCATACGTGCCATTAATAAAAACACCTTATTTACCTTTCATTGGAGCTACTGAGCTGCTATACAGCACTCCTTTTACCAGAGACACAGCCATCATCCTAAATTTCTGATCTCTCTTCTCCTGTTTATAGGAAAATATGGATTGTGGGTGACTTCTTTTTTACACAGAAATAAACCCTAAAGAAAAACCTATATGGTTGCTGTAAGTGTTGAGAGAAAAGAAACACTTAGTCCTCTTCCAAACTTTAATCCTCTTTAGAGTCCTCACTTCCTGTTCCATAGAGATGCAATGTGAGGGCTATGTGCTTGGGAGGTCATAAGGAGCTTATTTCTCATAGGGCACAGCTATTGGTACCACCTGGAAAGGAAATGTAACCACTGTCTTTAGGAAGTCTAACTGAACATACTTCGTAATGATTAGGGCTTGAAGAAGCATCATAAGAACGTGCCAAATAAATTTAAAAAAAGGCAGGCTTATTCCAAGGAGCTTGATGCTGATGTATGATACTGCATATTTAATAGTTTTGCTACATATATCTAGTTCTTTCTTTTCTGTCTTAAAAACAATTATAATTTATTTACCAAAGTCACTGTTCTTTAACAGTTAATTTTTTTTTCCTATTTGCTTTTCTTCTGTTTACCAGAAGTTCCCATAAATTTGAACATATTTATGTAGTCACATGGCATGTCAGAAAAAAAATATTGTTCCTTTGGTTCACTGATCACTCTGTGAAAAAACTCGGCTGTCCTTCTATCAGGAACTGACCAGGCTGTTGTAGAAACTCAACAGCAACTTTATTTTTTTAAAGTGTTTGTTCTTGGTGAAGCTAAGTCATGTTACATCCCCATTGCTAAGAGTTATATCCCCAGTGATGAGAAAATCTTGAAAGGGTTAAATGTCTAGTTTGCATAAACAAACCAGGGGTTAGCATTAGCCCAATATTAAACTCCCAGAAAACATACAAAAAAAATAATGAAGAGAAGTGTTCTTCCCCTGCTAGTCATGGGCTTCACCAGTAATGCTGCCATAGAGCACATGCTCTTCTGCCTGTGTCTTTTTCGCCTCTGCTAAGGAGAGGGCCCTACAAGGTGGGGGAGATCTGTTTAGGACTCAGGACTCGACTCAGACCTACTTTCCAGCAGCTCCAAAACCACACAACCTTGGGCACTCCCTGCTGTCTTGCCTTACCAAGGTTTGCAAAGAAGGAGCAAGGACTTTGCAGGGGACAGGTCTAGGGACCTTTCAAGGATTCTAATAGGTAGACTGCAGAGGAGAAAATCCTAGAAGCTCCTAATTGTCCTGATTTCACATTTTTTTCTCTTAAGTCATTCTGTCTTACAGCCCTCCAGGTAAAAGTCTATTTATTCCTCTGGTACTGCACCATAGGCCCTGACACAAGCACTGAAGCTCAGCTTCACCATGGCATGTGTGACGTCTTCTCTCCTGCCTCCACACAGGGAATCAGCTGTGGGAATGGGTCCCACTAAGAAGATACCTGAGAGACAAGATGTGCTTTAGGCTACATCAGCTCCAGGTGTACAGACTCTGGGGCAAGCACAGGGAATGAGGTGGAAACAACTGGCTTGATGTAGAAGACCAGACAACATCACTCACTTCCTTGGATAGCAGATCACATTAAAACAATTGAGAAACTGCATCCATATTTCAATCAGACTGTGTAATGTAGGAGATATGTCTAAATACATATTATGCATATCACTCCTTCTGTTCTGCATATTCAAAGAAAAATTATCTGATTGTTTGCTCCTTCTCTTCCACAATAGCTGATTTTATAGATGCTTTTTCTTTTCATAGTTGAACCATTCTTTTTCAAACTTGGCTTCTTTGCACACATGAAATGTTTTCGATCAGATTATATTTATGGTGAAGGCAAACGCTAATTTAATATCTATCACAAGATCTTGCAAGATTTCCCATGAGGTCTCATGATGGTGTATCAGCATGTAATTAAATAAGAGGGCCAAGTCAGTCTCTGGTGTAAGTCCTGGGAAGGCAGTGATATTACATCAAGGAAGGGTTTTATTCTACTGTAGTCAACTCTAGCTTGCCTGGTATCTTGTTATTTTAAAGTTCTTTGGATTTTTTTTTCTTTTCTTTCCCCCCATCCATTCTTACTTATTTGTGCTGAAGTTCCACCTATCATTTTCTTTTTTTACATTTTCAATCATGCATGTAAAAGCATGTAACTTCTCACAGATTTCTTTGCTATGCAGTTTGGTTTAACTTTGTTTCATTCATGTACTTGTTATCTCCTTATTTGTAGTTCCATCCCCAAACAGATTGATGAATACTGTTTTCAGATTTGCACAGCAAAAGGCTTGCAACAGTATAACACATGGTGTCATGATAATGCCTAGAGCTTTAGCTTGGACTCATTACTTTTCATATGTTTTGTTGAACTTTTCCACAGATGCCATATATTCATTTACAAAGTGAGGTTTCTGTTTTCAGCCATTCTTTGTTATGACTGGCCACCCCATTAGGCTACACCTTGGCCCTGCTGAGCTCATCACATATGTTCTGGTGTGCATGTTGTCTCTGGCATCTTCTCCATCATTGTCCCTGGCTGCTGTGACTATTGCTGCTGGCATTTGGACGCAGACACCTACAGTAACTCAATGCTGGCAGCCTCTGCAGCTTGAGCTCACCCTCTTGTCTGCAGATACCTGCACTGTAAGCCAGCTGCACGTAGTACATGAACATTACAGCTGAGCCTCTGCTCAAGCTGATAGTTCTGCAGAGAGGTGGGGTGCTGGAGCCAAGGAAAAGGTGCTACTAAAATGGCAGGGTTCCTTTAAGAGTCTCTGCAAGAAGGCCAAGGCTTGCTCAGGTTTCTGTGTATGCTGATGCATGATGGTTTGTGGATAAGTCAAAATGTTGGAGCAGTTCCTTCTTCTGCTGGAGTGCACTGGTACGTCATGAGTAGGTTTCTGCGCATGCTAGAGCTCTAAGGCCTGCCATAGCTGGCATGTAGTGTGGCTACAGGTTTCTAGAGTGACTATAGCTACAGAACAATAGTTTGTGGAAGAAGGGAAAAAAGGGTTTTCTGTGCATTTCTTTTTTTCCATTGAAAATGTCCAGCCAGAAGTGATTTGGAGAATGAGTATGGTCTTGAAAATCAAGACTGCAGATCTGCTGAATAAAGACGGTATCTGTGTGGTCAAACCCCAGTTTTCTGTGCAAAAATATGTCAGTGGATTCTGGATCCTCACATCGAGTCATTTAGCCTGTCCAGTGCTTCAGTCCACTCTTGGGAAAATGGAGAGACTTCTCTACCTTACAGCAAGGAGCTTTAGCCACAGCCTCCAAATATATTTTACATCCCCAATCCCCTGGGAGCCCTCTTGGATCTTCTCTGCCTTCCACTCATTTCCATTTTGGCAGTCCCCAGAGCCCCTCCTTCCCCATCCCCCCTCTCTCTATCCTCAAACCCGTTATGTTCTCTCTCAGCTCTCTACCTTTCTGACCCTTTTCCTTTCTTAATTCACTTCCTGCCTCCACAAAGCCAAGTTTTTCTTATCCCACTTCTAGTAATCTTAATTGCTTCATACAATCCCACCTTTGTCCAGAGCGGGTGCTTTCCTTTTATACTAGATTTGCTCTAATGCAAACTTCACTACAACATATCCAGTTGCTGACTGCCAAAATCATTCCTATAACATAGACCTTTCCAGCTAGCAGTCTGGCTGTCCTCCAGGATGTCTGCAGGAGAGATATTCAAGGGAGAAGCCGAGGGAAGGAAGGCCTGGCAGAGGACCTAGGTTTTTCTCCGTTAAATAAAGCTGCAGAGAGCAGTAGGAATAAGTCTGGTGTTCAGGATCCCCACAGACATTGTTAATAGGAAGAGAACTGGGAACATCTATTGAAAAGTTTGAGAGGACTGTTAGAGAAATTAAGAGCAAGTCAGTGATTTGCATGGTGTATTTATTTTCTAAAGTGGAAATTAAGGTTCTAATTGAGCATTTTATGTAATTAAAATCTTCTACGTGGAAAAATGAAGTCTCTGCTACAGAGGTAATAGGAAGTACAAAAATACTTTGGATGTGCTAAAGATAGTGCAGATAATTAAATGTTCGCCATGCTTCGGTGTTCTCTCCAAGCAGAGCAGGCATTACTGTTTACTTGTGCCAGATGCGGGACTTTTCCCAGATCCTACTGTGCACATTATAGTTCTCTCTCAAATTCCCATTTGTGATGAGGAAAGCTGAGATAACTCACTGGTGTTATGAGTCTGTACTTTTCATTCAGTAAGTTGTATCCCTTGGAGAGGCTGAAATTCCTACTGTGCTGGGTGCTGCACAAGTGAAGTGTGGAGACCTGCTTGAGAGCATTGCTCAGCAGAGCACTTTGCAATTTGTTGGATATCTGGGGAGTGGAGAAGAGAATAGGGATGTACAGAGCCCAAACACTTATCCAAGTGCCAGTAATTGTGCCTAATGTGAAACAAGCAAGTCTCCCTGACAATATGGGCAACAGAAAAGGATGCCTTTGCAGAGGGATGTTTTTCCTGGTGCTGGTAAATGCGAAAACACTGTGAGATGAGAGAGAACAGAAGAACCTCAGGAGGAGTTTCTGGATACTGTTTCCATTTTGTCCAGCAATTTAGGTTTGTTTTAGATTCAAACATGGACATGCTTACTTTGTCTTAACTGCAGCTTTGCACTTCCAGCATGATCCGCAAATAACTGTTTACTGGAAGCTCTTGGTGTCCCAGCTCTGAATGGGTTCTCTGGAGGCAGAAGGGACTTGCACCTGTGTGAGAAACAAAACTCTTACGTGTTTGCGACAGCATTATATTCTGTTATGTAAAATATTCTCCCTTTTCTTCCTTCTATGTTTCTTGATCTCATAGCAAATCAGCTATTGTCAGACAAGCAAAAAAATGAAAAAATCTCATTGCGAAGCAGTGTTCAATACCCTTACCTTTTGGATATACAGTTTCATTTATTTAGTTCCTTGTGTGCTTAAACATCCTTATGTAATTTCCATTTCTTTACATTATGCCATTCTTTAATTCATGTATACAAATGCACATGACCATTGCAGAGACAATGAACAAACAAAGTGGTCCTTAGTCAGAATCTCTGTTGATTTCCATAAGCAATTTGATTAAGTGGAGAATATAGGATTCGAGTCAGCCAATTTCACTCAGATTAAGGGGAAAATGTGCCTGAAATTGATTAATTCATAAGCAGCAAGCTCAAGTCCATTGGGCACTCCTAGTCTGTAGTCACCATTCATGCTGCATCAAAAATAATATAAACTCAATAAGAGCACATGGTCCAGAAGGAGATTTATCTCTTGTAGATCTTTAAAAGCTGCACATGGAAGTTCTGCCTCTGAGACCATTGCAATCTTTCTTGTCAGTGGGATGCAGACTCAGACAGGTAATCGATGTCATTCTCTCGCCCAGCTCACTGCTGGATTAGGACACCACGCATTTTATGACAACTCGACCCTTTTATCAGCACACGAACTTAATGGTGAGACACCTCCTGAATTAGAGTTCAGTCCCATTTTGTTGAAGACATCATGCAACCTGATCTCGTTCATAAATTTTTACAAATCTGTTTTATAACGTACAGCATAGAATAGCTCTGTGAAAACTGATTCAAATGAATGAAAAGCTGAAAGCTGATTCAAAGGAGAAATCTAATATGATGCTAATGCATAATCTTCCTTTGAAGCCTATGAAGTCAACCACCTCCTTATAGTCAATGTTTTCATGCTCTTGCTTACTTTAATATCTGCTGTCAACAGGGTGCTGATTGGCATTATTCTTGCACAGACTCTCTATAGAATACACCTCACACAGCCTATCTAACCTCCTGGCTGGGGACTCACTGTGGGCTTCCACCGTGTAGTTCAGGAACATCTTCCCTGTAAACCTTCTCTCTCATGCTTGGCCTTGTTGGTCAACAAGTGACCAATGCAACTTCTTCCTTTGAGACAAACCCACAGACAAGCAGCTAAGTGAGTCATTCCTGACTCATGTGGTAAAGGCTTTATGAAAAGGAAGAGAAAGATTTCAATGAAAAATCTCCTCAGATGGAAAAGGCAGTTCTTATCTGCACTCCAGCAATTTTCAGCAAAATTTACGGTTTCTTTTATGTAGCAAATCCTCTGTAAATGATTATATATACAAACACTGAAAATTTCCAGGTCCCAGAACATAGAATAATATTTGCCACTTATAAAGCCCTTTTCATCTTCAAAGCACTCTGCAAGGGCCAGCTAATGAATCCTCAAGTTATTCCTTTGAGGTTAAGTGATGTGCTCAAGGTCAAAGCCTGTATCAGTCTCAGAGATTTTTGCCTTTGCGTTCCCTACTTTAACCCATGCTCCTCATATAAGCTATCACTCGCTATACTATAACTGAAATTCAGACATAGAAGCATTAAAAATTCTTTTAGGGAAAGAAAATAAAAGTTGAATGTTTCAGAAGTAATTTCTCACCTCTGCTCTGGATTATAACTACCCTCTGTGCTGTAACAGTGGTAGCCTGCTGTGTTTTGCCATTTGGCAGGAATGCTTGCCCACCTGCTCTACCAGATGAGTCTCTGTTTCTCAACACCCTCTGCCCTTTTCTGCAGTGGAGCCATCCCCAGGCCTACTTCCAGACAATGACCCAGTCACCTTCCTAGCCAGGTGCCAGCCCTACTCCAGCATTACCCCTGCCCTGTTTTCCACAGCATTAACAGAGTTCACTTGACCCCTGAACTAGATGTAAAGAAGAAAGTCTTATCAGAAAGATCCAATTATATCCCTGAGCACGTTTTGTTTGGGTCATGCAGAGTTAATTCAGAAAATCAGTGCCGTGTGCTTATCAGTACAAATTTAACAGGATACTTTCTTATCAGTACAAATCTTGCCAAGGTGGAATTTTTTTTCAGCACTAACAAGTGAGGTGTAAATCAGTGTAAACCTTAGACAGATTTAACTCCCTCAACACCTGGGACTCAATAGATCCAGTTGCACACTTATCTTTCAGTTGTGGGCTTACGGAGATTACGCAGCGCAATTTGAGTCACAGAAAGTCAGGAATGGGGTTCTGCCTCCCTGGGGTGCTCCCTCCCCAGCAGGAGGGTGTCCCTGGTATCCCTCATCTTGTCTGAGTAGCCCTGCAGATCTGCAGACAGCCTGTCCTACCTTCCTTCATCCACCTCCATTTGCCTCCATCTCTGCTTCATATGCACAGTGCAGGCAGTCCAGCACCAATAGGAAAATGTATCCCAATAGCTCAGCGGTGCATGACTCAGCCTAAAGGAAAGACAAGATGGTTTTTCATTGTAGCCTGTTCAGAGTCACTCTGATATCATATGATTGCAATTTAAGTGGGTGGAGAGTAGGGGGGAGAGAAGGGGACATCTTGAAGACAGCTTAAAATGTCCTAAAAGTTTCAGAAATCAAGCCCCCAGTCTCCTTCTGGCTCTTGCAAGTGTTAGTCAGATCTCAGCATGTATTTATGATCCAACATTGCACCGTTAAATCGTATCTTCCAGTGAAGCAGAGCCACCTTGCAGTTTCCCTGTGGTGTTCTCCGCTGGTAGTTTCAAGCTGCTCAATAGATTATGAAATGAGTGCTTTTGAAAGCTTGTAAGTTTGATAAAAGTAGAAGTATCCAAGACTACTAATAAAAATAATGTAACCAGATGGTATGATGAAAAAGATAGCAACAGTCCTGGGTAAGTGTGACCATATATAGTGATTTGCATGTCTGCCCACCTAATGGGAAGTACTCATGCACCTTCCCACTAGTCCTCTGGTTTAGCGAGTCTGAAATGCTCTTCTGCATGATCAACCCCCTTGAAAAACAGTGATTTGCCCTTTCCTGTCACATGGGGCATTCAGATTTCAGTCCCACCCAGTAAAAAGCATCAAAATCATCCACATTCACCCCATGATTTTATTATTAAAGCACTGTATCAAAGGTGGCACAGACTGGCACTACGACTCTCATAATTTTTCAGTCAAGTGGCAGCTGCTACTGTATTTTGTGTAGGACTCGGTGCCTTGCCTTGCATTTGGTACTCTGCAAAAAGAGGCTTTGCATCAGGCTCCTGGGGAATACTGGCTCAGATCTGGGCTGGAGGGGAGGCAGCACCATGCTGCTGGGCCTGACACAGCCCAGGAGGACATGGAGAGCCTGCCCTAGGTCTCAACATGTTTGGCACTATATAAGCCAGGTGTTCCTAGCATCTGCAGTAGTCAGTTGGGACTTTTTGAATGTATTTCTGGATTTAAGCAGTTAAAGCTCTCCTAGGTTCTTTTTTAGACACTAAGTCCTGGATCTAACTCAACACATATAAGTAGGAAAAATGTGAAGCCTTTGCTCTCATCATAAAGATGTCTAGCCTTCTTTTAAATTCATTCCTGTTATTTGCTTCAATAGCTTCACCTAGCTATAATTTATTCCACATACTTATTACTTTTTTATTGAAATAACTGTGCCTGAATTCCCCTTTCACTCTTAATTTCCTAGTTTTTAGACTGAGCCTCTTGTTTTTCCAGACTTCTCATCAGACTGAAGAGTTTATCTCCTTCCAGTTATCAAACTTTTTACAATTGTAATTTTTTTTTCAGATTTTTTTCTCTGATTTTTCTGACAAGAATAAATAGTTTCCTTTTAAACAAATGTAGATCAAATCTGCTTACGCTTCTGTCACCTGAAAGGCAGAAAGTTATGTGAGAAAGTAACCATGTCAAAAGCCTGTATTTCAGTTTTAAGAGCACTCTATTTAGTAATAGCAATAAAGTATTAGGGGTGAGAAATTAAAAGTCCTACATGCCAATACCTATGTTCCATTACCTTGACAGTGGTAGACTTTTTCAGCTGGCAGGGCAAGATGTAGCTGCTTTTGTGGCTGAAAGTGTACAGAGAACTTCATGAAGGACAGGGAATGATTTGGGAACATTTCTTTACTCATTGCATGATTTATTTTTTCGTATTTCTCTCACAATGTTGCAAAAAGATGCAGTATACAGCAAAAACATAGAAAGCTGTACATGGATGTGTGAGAAGGAGTGTGTTTCACTGATTTCAGAAAAGCCAGCTATAGTAACCATAACTTCCAGAGACTTAGCTATGAAAATGTGCAATCAGCTCAGAACAACTCATTGCATTTCTTTTGTTGTGTTAGTTTTTGCCTCTCACTGTGTTTTCCCTTCTCATCAAGCTATGCATTGTAATCTGCATGAAAGTTTTGGGCTAATGTCCCATGACACAGGGCAGCTCCCGAGTTTTGAAGTTATTGTTTTAGCATCCTTGTGGAGTGTGGCACCTTGCCCAGCATGAGTGCTATTTCCAAAGGTTTTTTCTTGCATCTAGGGTGGTCCAAGGCATTGTTTGGGGCTGGTTGCTTTGTTTGGGGAACACATACCTTGAAAAGGAGAAGATTCCCCAGTAAATCGCAAAGCTGGGGATTGAGACGTGGCTCCTGCCTGACATTCATTGAGTGGCTGAGTTCTACCTAGTTCTTGGGCTGGGGAACAAGCAAAAAAGTGGGTGGGGAAAAAAAAATAAAGCATTTCAAACTGGGTTTGAGTGTGATATTCTTCTGCTTTTGTGACTCAAATCTCTGCTTGTAACCTTGAACTGAACCTGCTCTTCAGAGACTGAAATCTGCCCCCATCAAATTCATCCTAGGTAAGCATTGTAGGCCTCCTCTTCTCCTCCCAGTGCCCTGACCACGGTGCCCCACACGCCCAGCAGGATCCTGGGGAGACACCTGGCGCTACAATGGTTTCAAATATCACTAGCACTCCGGGGCAAACAAGGGCAGAGACAAAAGGGGAGTTGTGGGTCTGTAAAGATTGTCTGGCTGCAAGCCAAAGGACAGCAAATAGGTAACTTTGTTGTGTTGGACTGTCTCAAGATGACATTGCACACACACTGCCTCCTTCAGATGTACATAGTCAGCCTAGCAAATGGCATAATTTTACATCTTCACATGTCTGCTTTTCCTTACAAAAAGTGACAGAGTTCTTGAACAGGAAAGAAAGCTGCCAGAGGAAAGGAGCTAGCCAAAATGGGTAACAAGGAAAGGAAGGTGGAAACACATGCAACTGTCTTTGCCCACAGTGCCAGTCTTTGGAAAAGGAGATGAAGAAGGTGGCCAGAGGGGCACACAACAGCAAGCCTGATCCTGTGGCTCTGAAGCTTTGGCCATATTTTAGGAGGAGAGGCTGGAACTGTCCTCGAGTGATATTCAGTTGTATGCCTGCTGCTAGTGGTGCCTTATTATACTGTATTTTTCTATGAAGTCCAGAGATAAAGATACTAATACTAACAACAGAGAAAAAATGAGAATGATTTTCAATAAATATTTTATTCATTATTTCCCATTAGTATCACTACACATGGTAAAGCAGAGAAGCATTTCTTTAAAAATCCAACAACCCCTTCAGTGGTACAGAAAGACCAGTGAAAGTTCAGAGTACTGAGCTATTTTAATTAAATTTTCAGGGCTTGAGGATATAGATAAATTAAAAGGGGAGAGAGGATTTAAGTAGGGAGTGGTTTGCGATCCAAACACTGTGGGTTTTGTCAGGGAATGACTCTTCAGAATATAATTCTCTTTATCTTGACTATTTATCAGTGTATCAGGGAAAGGAAAATAAGGTATTGTCACTGCCAGATATGGAAATGAGAGCCTGGTGACTGCGTTTGCATCTCAACACATTGCTAGTTTGTCCTTCAAAAGGGGAGCTACAACAGAGAGAATTCAGTCTGACCTGAAAGGACACAAACTTTGGGAACTTTTTGTAAGATGCTCTTCCAGAAATACAAAAATCCTTAAAAAAAATCATATATGTGTGTGTGTGTGTATGCATATGCATATATATATATATAGTTAGGTTTAGCAAGAAAGAAATTATTTTTCCTCTGTCTTGGCTTTTTTTGGTTCTTTCTTCATTTTTATAGAGAAGAAAGGACTCTTCTCCCGTTGAAAAGAATCCCATAGCCTCCAGAAATATTTTCTTAACAGTTTTGCTGTCAGTAGATTGCAAAAAGAGTGAAGCACCAATATTTAACCACATAGGGATGTCCATTCTGGTTCAGATATGAATATCTGATGGAAAAAAAAACAAACCCAGAAGATCAAAAAGAGGGTGTTCTTTTTCGAAAGAAGAAAGTAAAGCAAGCATGGATCAATAAGCATTAAAAAGAAGACAGTTAAGACTGAGTAAATAAAATAAAATGCCCAGAGACAAGTAGTCCCTTTGAAAAAGAACATCAGAAGGAATGGAATTAGTGCTCAAGACATGCCTGACAATACCTCAGTGACAGCAGCGAGGTAGTGACGGAGAGTTGCCTCGTGCACCAGAACCCAGTTACCCCCTAGAACAGAACTTCATTCCTCTGAAGGACAGTCAAGACGTAACAACAGATTTTTTTTCTGCTTCTTAGTGTTTTTGTCTAGTATTTCCATTTGTTTTCATTAATGCTTTGCGAAATATACACAAAAAGCAGTGGTAATCACAAAAAGCAATACACTGAATACTTTGGGGGGAAACATCATGGCCTTGGTGCAAGATTTCAGCACTGAAGGAAAGGTTTTTAACACCTACCAAAAAATTAATATGAGCCAATGCGGAAAAAACCCTTAAAGGAAAACACTTTCTGTACTGAGATGGTTGGTACAGGAATGTATCAGACATCTGTATCAGAGATGCGACATATATATCAGATACTATATATTGTAGTGAATATACAAAAAGTGGAATATTAGTAGAACTCACAGTGAATCTGATTTTGGGTTCAGTAAGTTTGGTGAAAGCTTTTTAAGCCAGGAAGTCTCAAAGAGGGAATAAAGCTGTCAATGCAGAATTATTTTGATGTGAAGCTTTTACATTTGGAGCCTCTATAATGTTTTCCAAAGCTGTTTTCCAAATGAAACTTTTCAGCTTGTATTATGAAATATTAAAATAAACTAAGATAAAAATATTAGCAAAATTAGAAAATTTGGTAACCTAAGCAAATATTTCAATTAATTTCACCAGTCCTTCTCATAACATGGCTTTGATTCAGCTTAAGTATAATTAAACTTTTCTTTTTCTTAGACCATGAAACTCAAATAAATCTAAACAAACAAACACCAGCTTTAGCTGAATGTTTCTACTAGGTTTTTATATAAATAATTTGAAGAAAGAGACAGTGAATATAATCCCTAAGAACTGTATGCCTGTTAAATTGGTAGTTCATTGCAAAGCTGGACCACTATCGTCACCGTCATTCAGTAACAGGGTCAACAGGGGGAAAAATGTACATCACAAGCTACAAAAGACAACATGAAAAGTAAATATAATATACTCATAGGTGACACAGGTGCAGATACAACACTGTGAATTTACATGAACTGCTAGGAAGAGGCTTGTGTTGATCCAAGACACTTTCAGATGTTTAATAAATCTGAATGCAGGAGCAACAAGAGGAAAGTTTAATCCTAAAACCAGAAATTAATTATCCAACTGAGGAAACTCATGTACTATTCTGACCTACACAATCTTGCAAGCCTTCACAAGAAGCTAATAGATCCTCTCTGGGAAATGTACATTCCTGAAATCCAAAATGGGCCCTGGTAGAAATGCAGGCAAGAGCTGAAGACCACCATGCAGTCAGTGATGAGCTTTCCTACCTCACAGGCATGGGATGAGAAAGCAATTAACACTGGCACTCAATATATGCTAATGAATAGGGAACTGTAGATGGGAATAATACAGCTACATAATGTACTCAAAACCTGGCAAGGATGACCATTTTATTTGGCCAGGAAAGTGTCTGGTCAGTCTTTGGGGAGAGATGTAGTCCCAGTAGTTTGAGAATGCCAGAGATGGATTGATGTAACCTGTCAAATGGTCATGTGAAAATTGCCCGAGAACTGTGGGTCTAAAATTGTAGAATCATAGAATATACTGAGCTAGAAGGAACCAACAAAGATTATTGAAGTCTAGTCCTGACCCTGCACAGGACCACCCCAAGAGTCACACCATGTGCCTGAGAGCACTTTCCAAATACTTCTTGAACTCTGATAGGCTTGGTTCTGTGACTTAGGGGAGCCTGTTCCAGTGCCCAACCACCCTCTGGGTGAAAATGCTTTTCCTAATATCAACCTAAACTTCTCCTGACACAGCCTCAGGCCATTCCCTTGGGTTCTATCACTGATTGCCAGACAGAAGGGATCAGTGCTACCGTTCCTCTTCCCCTCACGAGGAAGTTGTAACTGCAATGAGATCTCCCCTCAGTCTCCTCTTCTCCAAGCAGAACAGACCAAGTGACCTCAGCCACTCCTCATACAGCGTCTCCTCAAGGTCCTTCATGGTCTTTGTTGCCCTCCTTTGGACATTCTCTAATAGCTTAATATATTTCTTATATTATGGTGCCCAAAACGGCACCAGTGAGAGCTGCCCCAGTGCAGAACAGAGAGGCAATCCTCTCCTTTGACTGGCTGGTAATACTGTGCGTGATCATAGAATTATAGAACTAACCAGGCTGGAAAAGACATCTGAGATCATCAAGTCCAACCTTTGATCCAACTGTTATGCTTCCTCGACCATGGCACTAAGTGCCACATCCAGTTCCACCTTAAAAACTCCAGGGATGATGAACCAACCACCTTCTTGGGCAGCCTATTCCAATCCTGGATTACGCTTTCTGTAAAAAATTTCTTCTCAATATCTCACTTGAACCTTCCGTGGCACAGCTTAAGACTATGCCCTCTTGTCCTACTGCTGGTTACCTAGGAGAAGAGATCAACTCCCACCTGGCTACGAACTTTCAGATAGTTGTACAGAGCAATAAAGTCTCCCCTGAGCCTCCTCTTCTCCAGGCTGAACAACCCCAGCTTCTTCAGCCTCTCCTGATAGGACACAGTTGGCCTTCCTGGCTTCCAGGACACTGCTGACTCATATTCAACTTGTCATCGAGCAGGACCTCCAGGTTCCTTTCCACTGCACCGCTTTCCAGCCTCCTGTTCCCCAGCCTGTATGCTCATTCTGTGTTGCTCCATCCCAGGTGCAGAATGCACACTTGTCTTTGTCAAACTTCATAGAGTTCATGATTGCCCATCCTCTAATTTGTTGAAGTCTTTCTGCAGAGCCCCTCTGCCCCTGAGGCAGTCAACAACTCCTTCCAGTTCTGTCAACTGCAAACTTGCTTAGTATCCCCTCTAGTTCTGTGTCCAAGTCATTTATGAAGATGTTGAAGACCACAGGGCCTAAGATGGAGCCCTGTGGAACCTCACTACTGACAGGTCACCAGACTGATTTCCCCCATTCACTATTAGCCCCTGTGCTCGATCCATGAGCCAGTTGCTCACCCATGGCATGGCATGATCTGTTTATCCAGCTGTGTGCTGGACATTTTGTCCAGAAGGATCCTGGGGAGACAATATAAAAAGCTTTACTGAAGATTACACCAACTGGCTTCCCTTGATCAACTAGGTGGGTTACCTTGTCATAGTAGGAAATTAAGTTTGATAAACAGGTCTTCCCCCTCATGAAGCCATTCTGGCTGTGATCAATGCCTTCATTGTCCTTTAGGTGTTTTTCATTAACTCCCAAAATAATCTTCTCCGTAATTTTACCAGTTACTGAAGTGAGACTAACAGGCTTGTAGTTTCAGGGTCATCCTTCTTGTCCTTCTTGCAAACTAGAACAAGGTTAGCCATCTTCCAGTCAACTGGGAATGCTCAGTGCTTCTGACAGGCATTCTGATTTTGCATTTTTGCAGGATGCTTTCAAGATGTGAAGTACCAGCCATTCCCTGCCTTGCCAGGAGTCTCAGTAGCCTCCAGAGAGGGGTGAGGTTGATGATCCCAGCTCTGTGCTAATGCCTCTTCCAAGCTTTTCAGCCTCCTGCCTGAAGAAGCAATGTGTGCACTCTGAAGCCAAGTTCAGGGATGTAGAATGTTTTGTGTTCTCATCTTGAGGGGATAGGGGAGAAACAAGTCTCAGGAAAACCTGGAGTTTGCTATCCAGAATAAGTTTGTCCATGTTTCATGCAAGTTCTAACCTATCTAGCCTATTAAAAAAGCCCATACCATAAACACTATATCAAAAGAAAAAAAAAAAAAAAGTGATACTTTAAAAGACTGTCCAGCCAGCAACATCATACTGGAGTTTGTACATAAGAAAAGTACAATTCTAAAGAAATTTAGAAATAGGGACCACTCCCTTTTAAATAAAAACAACCATTGTATCAGTAAATCATCTTTAACAGATTAAACTGAAAGCACAAGGAAATGCTTCACATAACATTTTCCATTATGCACTAATACTAAAGTCACATTGTCCTTGAGAAGCAACAAATGGGCTGCAGCAAGAAAAGCCCAAGAAACAAACAAACAAACTTGCAAAGCCAGAGGGGCTGAAGGCATTTTTTCAAATAACCACAAACAAGTTCAGACTAAGAGGAACTGATCCATTGCTCAGTGACTTCAGTTTTTTGTTTTTCTTCAGTAGTTTGACTACCTGCTCCAAACCCCAAGCTTTCACTAGAAAGTTGTAGTTCAGCTTGTGAAACAAACTCAGGGCCATGCAATGTGGACCACCTCTGTGAACAGTCAGCATCTGGAAGAAGCATCATTAATGCAAATGCAGCCCAGAAGTTTCTAGAGGACTCTGAGCTGAACTCTAGCCCTATCAAAGTCACAGATTTTTGTATTTGGGGTTTTATTCAATTGTTTACACTTAGACGTACCAAGTAAAACTATTTTTATTGTCCCTATGTGGGGATTCACAGAGAAAAGAATAATCAAGTCTGTTATTATCTAAGAGTTATTTACCCAAAAAATATTTAGGATTTGACTGAAGAAGTTCTACTCCCTAAAATTAATTGCTTGGCAAATCAAAACCATGCTTGGCTTTTGTGATGACAGCACAGAATCCCACTGAGATCTTTGCTGAGCTTTCTGTGTACGTAACAGTCAAGGTTAGAACCCTCCAGCACAGAGCAGGTACCCCAGTGCTTCACAAAACACATCCTCTACAACATCCCCTCTGCAGCCTTTTGCAACCACAGGCATTTTTAGCACTCGTCAGCCCCTGTCCTCTCCATACAGCTCTGAAGCACACCTGGCACTCACTGTGGCAAAGTGAGGGGCCCCCTTTGCCCTTGTTTTGGTGTTTGTGAGGTCTCTATTTTTCACACCACTCTGTATCTTTGCTCACCAGCATGGTTCACCTCCTCTTCACATGGCTGTGGGTCATCATCTCTCTCCACGTTACTCCTAGTTTAAAGCGCTCCTATTGAGTTGCCCAGCCTGCTGACTGACCCTTAAAATCCCTCATACTCAAAGAGATTGTAGAAAGCAAATCTGTGTAGTCAGCACCAGCTGAGCAATGTGTTGTTGACCCACAATGGCTGCTCCTCCTCAACACAGGTCCCAGCTCCTCTGTTAACCAGGGTCTGAGCACCCCTGTGTCTGTAAACCTGCAGGTGGAACAGGAGTGTCCTTCTGCTGCTGGAGTCAGAGCTGCTCTTGGTGAATACTGGGTAACAAAAAACTTTCATAATTTGTAATGCAGAACTCAGGTTTGGATTACACCAGCAAGGGCCTGGACATTCTGAAGAGGATCCATAAAAAGCATGCTGCTGGGTCAACAGCAATTACAATGCTGCAGTAAGGACAAATGGACATAGGACTGGACTTTCCTCCTGCATCTTCTGCTGGGGGTAACTCAGGTGTTTCTCTGAGAAAGTGAGCATGGCCACTTTGAAAACAGCTCTGGGAAAGAGGGAGCTGAGTGTTTGGGAAGTCAGGACTTGCCTCCAGCCTTCTGTGGGGTATTTTGTTTTGTTTGGATTAACACAGCTTCAGAAATTCCTGCAGATTTGTTTTATGGTATGTATTTCCTGCATTGCCCAGACCATACAATTTCTTTCAGTTAATTCTTAATTACACAACTGAATCCAATATCCTGATGTATGACTTGCTGTGTCTCTAGAGAGTAAATGCCCAGTCCTTTATAGGGCTTTAAGAAAGGACTATATATAAAAATTATATAAAAAAATGTAACGGCTACTGGCATCATTAGAGATACACAGACAAGGAACAGAACAGCCTGTGGCAGGTCAAGCAAACACTCCTGGGCATGGACACACTCAACATGGTTTGCTTGATCTAACTGTGACTCTCTTAAAATACCATGCTCTTAGCCTCAGGCTTTAGGTTTCGTCTCCATGCAGTCAGCTGAACATTTGCCTGCAGCCTAACCCAAGTTAAGACAATAAGGGCATAGGGCTAAATATGGGATAAATGAGGACATAGCAGAAACACGGGTGGGAGTGTGGGCAAGGGGAGCACTGTCTGTCCCTCCCATACTCTGTGTAAGGGACAGAGGCACCAAACACATCTCTTCACTTCACACCCCTACGTCTGCAGCTTGGAAAGCTTTCAGAGACAGTCTTTAGGTTCTTCTACTCAAAATCTTTTAAGGATTTTGCCAAAATATCCTATTTCTTAACCATAGAATGAAAACAGAGTGTTGTTAGGGTAAATAAAATAAATGCTAGCAAATACTCTGGCATCACTATGAGGCATGTGGAAAATGAAATGGCGTCTGTCCTGGCACAATAAAGAGCTTCTTAAACACACAAGACTACAGTAAAACACGGTCTAACCCCTTTGCAGATTAGCCCTACTTTATACATAAGCAACAATAGAGCCAGAGCTGCCCAAGTGAGCATATTTCCTCCATTACTATATTTTCAATTCATGCAATGATAAATCCAAATTAATCTGTACCAAAGTAAGAAAATCTGACAAAGAAGAAAGGAAAAAAGTAAGTAAAAATGTGTTTTCTCCTCTGACATGCAATGAACTTAATGCAGAAGCACAGGCTGCTGGATTGTCTGGATGGAGGATACCTGGTGCTTTAGCTTGCCTGGCTCTGAGATGCAATCAATGCTTATATCATATGGGAAAACAAGAGTAATTCTGAGCTATTAAAGAGTTACTGGAGTCTGGAAGGAGAGACGGTCTCTGACCAAGGGGACTGTGGCAGCCTCTGGCTCTCCATCGATATCCTTCACTAGGACTGGTGCCCATATGAAAAGTAGGAGCTTTCCCTCATGATGCATGCCTCCCTTGGAGCAGTGTTTAAAATAATTGCTCACAGTAGTTTCACTGTCTGTGGATTTTGTTTCTTTATCTTGCCTTTTTTTTTTTTTTTTTTTTTTTTTTTTAAATGAGGGGATCCTTGTCCAAAATAAAAATAATCCAAGGATACAATTTCAGTCTATTTTGGGTTTCTTCTTGCATCCTCTGTCCTGGTTTTATTTTGCTGAAACTCTTCCCTGCCCTTGGGGGAAACAGCACATGGTTTTGGCTCAGAAAGTGAGTGGGAGCAGCCCCCTCTATAGATGCTGCTGATTCACCCTCCTGAGTCATCTTCCAGGGGTGCTGCTCCTGTGACTGCTGCAGTGATGCAGTGGGCACGGCCACCTTCATTTCGGTCTCCTTCCCCTGTTGCATTCCTGGGGCCGGCACACCCTGAGTGACACGGCTGCTAGGGGGCCTGGGAACTGCTGCAGTTCTCAGCAGCGTGGCTCCAGAAGGGCAGTCGCATCACTCTACCACCAACATCCTCCCATCCCCTCGCCTGTGAAATAGCTGGGATGTTACCAAACACATCCAAGAAAGCCAGACAGCGAGGAGTCAAGCTTCCCACCCTGTGCTGCCTTTATGTTGCTTGAGGTCAATTATTATAAACTATCAATTTTTCAGGAATGCTATTAATTTAACTGCTGTGTAAACTGAGTTTCTGTTTCTCAGCAATTATAATGCATAAGATCTCAAGAAGTAGTAATGCCTGAGTTTTTGTCTCCTTTTTCTCTTCCCCCCCCTTCCTTCTAGAGTTAACAGTTTCCAGCTGTGTATTCTTTGGATGTGTTTCCACACCAGCTTTTTCCATAATATAGAGCCGGCCCTTTTCCAAATCCCAGATGTGCTATTTATTTACTCTGAAGCATCTGGGCCCCGACATGGTCTTGTCACTGCAACGTGGCAAACTTGTGAAAAATCAGAATGGCAGCCAGTTAACAAGCTGTACTACACTGGCAAGTGGTGAGAACAGTTCAAAGGAGAGAGGAAGAGGGGGGTGGTGCAGTGGAAATGAAAATGGAGCAAATTTCATGTTTGGCTATGCTCTGCTTTCTAAGGTTACAATGATTAGCGGCATTCAAATTAGAAACTGGGGATTTTGCTCTTTATATAAAGAGACCTAAAGACACTGAAGCTTGACAGAAGCCATCTAGGGTGGCTGTAAGATGTTAAACACCCTCTCCCCAGCCCCTGTGAAGAGCTTCAAGCTCAGGCATGATGCTGCAGGTCTTATGTAAGCTCATACATCCTCCTAAAGAAGCTTGAAATTACAACAGACTCTAAAATAAAACGAGAGAGATATTTTAACTTTTTCTCTGAATTTCCCTGCTCAGGAAGGGACCAGCAGAAGGATTTTCTAAGCCAGAGAGAAATATCCCCATTGTTGTCATAGTCATATTGTAACAAACCTCTGGTTTTGTTTTGAAATTTGGATTATGAGGAGAAAAGCAAGCTTGCTCTGAAATGAGAGCTACAAGACTGCAGTGCAATAGAACTAAACTACAGCATTTGGTTACGAATGGGGTCTTTGGCTTACATTTAGCTCTGCCTTCAATCCAAGAATCTGAAATTGCTTTAGAGTTACAGAGCTTTCAATCATTATGTGGACTAGGTGATATTGTTGTTGAAGCAGGTGTCAGCATTTGTTTTAAGAAATAGAGCCAGAGTCATATGTGAAAGGCTGAGGAAACCAGAGGCTGTTAAAGACGGCAAGGGAGAAACACAGTACTCTGAGAAAGTGATATGTTACCTAGTTTGAGTTTAATCATGCAAATGTTTGATCACCCAGACACAGAAGGATGTCTCGACCACTGTAGCTTGGTTGCCCTGCATTCTGCCTATTATTTAAATTTTAGGGTTAGTAGGGTATATATGTTTGCCCTTTAAAACTGGGGTAGGACACCAGATGGGAAAGGTAGAAAAAATATGTAAGGAGTCTTGCATGGAAACAGAAGGGATGGATGTAGGGACAGTAGTTGACAACACTGTTTTCTCTAAGCTAACAATGCTCCTTCCTTCATGTTAGAAGAAAGCAATATGTGACCCCTGTCACAGGGAAAAAAGAAATAGCTCCCAGATTTGTCCCTCTCTGCATGTCCACCACACTCTTTCCAGATCACATGAGTAAAGGAATAGTATTTATGTCCTCCCTGCAATATAGAAATCAATCTTTCTAAGGTCATTCCCTTTCCTGTGTGCTCTTTACCATTCATTGAAGCAATAAGGTATGCAGTAGAATAAAAAATTCCCAGGAAATGAAATAGTTCTGTCAAGGGTTGCTGGAAGATGAATAAAAATTTCATAGGAAATGTTTTTAGAGTTTTATTCCATGAGATTTTTCATCTTCAGATCTTCTTTTCACAAAACTCTTGGGCAGCAATTTTGGTACAGTAAGCCTCAGGAAATTTTGTCAGATCCCCCACATTAAGTTTTTTATTTTTTTTTTAATATTCTATGTCTGAATCAAGAACCTTTTAAAAAGTTCCTAACTCATGAGGCACAGATGAGCAAATCCAGATGCTTCTGCTTGGCATGGTAGGTTTTGGGCAGAGCAATTCCCGCTGCCCTGGGTGCTTGCTCCATGTCAGACAACTACTGTGCTCTCCATTGAGCTGGGAGCCAACATGCTAGGATTGTCTGTTGGCAGGGTGCAAAGAGTGGGAACAGTGGAGGGAATAGAGGTAATCATCCCTTTTAAAGCTTTTCAAGAAAAAAAGCATTTTCCTAGCCATGAGTAGCAGAGGGCATGGGGAAGTGTGTAGTTCCAGTCTCAGGTTTAATCTAATATTTTCCAAGTGCTGTTCTTTTCCCACCATTATAAAATACAAAACAAAGGAAGCTTGCAGACAATGTAACTGAAGGACTTGAGTACAAGTATCTATCTTTTTGTCCTTTCCTATGGGAAGGTGCCATTTTCGGACAGCCAGTGGCTCATACAGTGCTCCAACATCAAGTAGAAGCAGTCCATACACCACCTCCTGGAGGTCTCCACTGCACCCATCATTCAAATGTAGGGTGGTTATTTCCAAACTGATGCTCAGTGGTGCCACACCAAGCAGTGGCAATGACTGCTGAGACCCCTAACAGTAGCTCTTTGAACTGTTTACATGGCAGTGAGATTAAAGCTCCCCATCACCTCAGTTCACTATGACTATCATTTCCCGAGATCATAACATTACTGCAAAAATTAAACATGATCTTTCCCTGTTGTCAGAAAGCTTTAGGATGCCTTGCAGAACAGCTTATAAAATCATCTGTTTCATTCCCTTTGGAAATACAAATATCACTTATGGGATTTCCATACATGGCCTTTAACTGTTAAAGGACATCCTCTATTTGAGTGTCCTTTCAGCCTGATGTGTTGCTGCAAACAGCTGCATAGAACATCACATTGTAAGTAGCAAAATACAATTATTGGTCTTTAAGTCTTGAGAACTGAACAATGCTTGGCAAAACCCCTTTTGTTTTTGCCATTGGAAGGGCAATCTTGCAGCTATGGTCAGAGAATCAACAAGTAGATCTTATTTAAAAGAAAAGAATTCTCAAGAGAAAAGAGCTAAGCTGAAGGTTTTATAACTAGAACAACTGAGCACAATCACTGCTGTTCACAATGAAGAGGATGGTTATTATTGATGGCAAATTGACCAAGTATTTTATGCTGTGAGTGGTATCTGTTTTGGACTGAGTACACTGTGTTCATGCTACACCTGATACACCAAAAATTTTGAAGTCTGCTTCCAAAACAAGGGATTTGATAAAAAAGAGAAGTACAGTGTTTCTGAGGTAGTTCTCTGCAGATACATTGTACCACCTCTGGATTTATCACTTTGCATGCTCTTTAGAAAATCACCCTGGCCATGGCTGGTCCCTTTTGGAAAGTGAAATGATAGGCCATTACCAAACAGCCAAATACGCAGGAAATGTTAATCTGATTTAGAACTTCACATAAACGCTCTGCAGATTAGTAGTCCTGCCATCATTCAAGGTCATTGCTCTGCTGCAGCCAAAAGAGTAATGTCTCATTACATTAAACCATGAGCACTTTGGCCCAGGGCCGGATTCAGCTCAGTGATGTAATGCTGCAGGCATAAGCTATCATAAGATCCCTAGCAGTGGAAAATCTGTGTGCAGATGGGTTGAGTTTGAGCTGTTTCTGTGGTGGGTTGAAGGTGTCCGTAATTCCTGCTCTTCCAGGAGTATATCCCTGAATGCCCTGTGCTCACCAGGGAATATGTGTTATTGCCATCCTTGGAGGACAACCCCTTCCAATGCCTGCAGCGAAAGGGGGGTGGCTTTAAAAGCTCTAGCAAGGATCCTGCCAAGCCCAGACTGCAAGGCAAAGCCACTGCCTTTTCACAGACCCTCTGGAATGTCAGGACCGCCTGCTCTCTTGGGAAGAAATATTCTCTGTCAGCAGCAGAGATGTGTAAAGCAAGACAGTAGATCAGAGACTGCTCACACGGTCCATTTCAGCTTGTTTGGTGTCTAAATACAGATCTGTTTCAGAAAACCTGTCATTTCCTCTTGGACAAGAAGAAGAGCAGTGCTTTTGTTGTGATAGAGTCTTAATTTTCGTTTTATTGCCTATCCTGCAAATGTCACATACTCAGAAGCACCTCTTCCCTTTCCTGAAGGCATGTTTTTTGTGCTGTTGGATTTTTTCTTTTTTAATTATGTGTGTTGACCTTATATCTACATCCTCTCTCCTTCCAGAAACTCTAGTCTCACCAGCCATGTGAACCTTTCCATAAATCAGTAGCCTTGTTATTTAAAAGAATGATTAGACAATTTTCATCCTAGAAGTCTAGGATACAGTAATATTAAATAAACTCCTTAATTTTGATGAATTAGGATATTTTTTCCTGAACAAAAGTAGCAACCACAATATACATCATCTTCCTCTAAGTTCCTTTGCTTTATTTTTTCCAGAGTCTGTACACATTGGAATCTAGCTTGTTTTACACAAAGCATCAGGAGTCACATTTACCCTGGAGTAATTCAACTGAAGCAGAGGGAAATACAGGAGACCGAAACTGGTCCCAGCATGTTAGATGGTTAAAAACGTTCCTGGTGTTGTTAGATTGGCACTTTTAGATCCCAGTGTCATCATGGCTAGGCTTCGCGAACGAAGATTTACAAGGGCTCTAACCACGCTTGCTACAAGCACGAGATCCCAGTGTATCTGCATGGAAACGGCAATCCCAGGAACGTGGCTGGTCTCAGGGCCTTTGGTTTTTTCCTCCTGCTGCTCTGAGCTTATTAGTAGAAAATGGAGTTGAGGAAAAGTTTGTCAATCCCTTGACAAGAAAAAGCAGAGCAATATTCCAGTCTAATTTACAATAATAGAAGTCTTGGTCTCCACAACCACTGATTATAGCTTCAGTTGGAGTGAAAAGAGAACAGAGGGTACTAAGAAGCTCTGCTGTAAATGAAGTCACAAGACCTGGCTGTATTCATCAAGGACACAGGGTGACCTAAGGTACACAGAATTCGTATGAAGGTCTGTTGGTTTTGCTACAACCAGGACATTCATTGAGAGAAGTCAGGGTAGAAGTATCATTGCATATGTTTTACATGAAAAACACAAAATATTTTGAATTCATTAGTTGTTAAAAGCACTTTCAACAGTTATCAGCTCCAGATATTGATTGCTTTAAATTGATCCCATTTGGTGATATCAAGTCTAAATAATGATGCCAGACTATGCCAGACCTGCCTCTGTTATGTGATATTTTTTTCTGAATATTTTCCTGAATATTCTTTTCCTGAATAAGGTATTAAGAACTGGATTCACAAGAAAGAAAAGAGTGTATTTAATATATTTGAAATTCAGGCAAAACCAATTCCTCTTTCACAGCTAAAGGATCTTATATCATGTCTGTTGAAGATGAGAGTTTAATATAAGTTGTAAGTTACATCTGACAATTTCTCAGAAAAAAAACCTAAAGCTATTTGGAAAACTGAGGTTGTCTCAGTGGAACTATAAAGTGAAAAATATCAAATGAAGCATCTCTTTTTTCTTCAGGAAGCTAAGAATTAATTCAAATCAGGAAAAAATATTTCAGCTATAGTTTTGGGGTTTTTTCTCCTGAGCTGAAAGAGCTCAATGCTGTAAATGTTTAGAATTTTACTGTTTTCAAATTTTTCCATAGAAAATCTAATAGTTTTCACACAATTTTGGAATTAACATCTTCCAGCAGGAAAAAAATAATAGATGTGGGACATTTTAGCTAAGAAATAATTTCAGCCAGCTATAGGTGGGAGGCACATTAGCTGCAAAGAAGGGGCACTTGGACTAATTCGTAAAACCAGAGAAGAGCTTGGGCTGGGTTTGCATGGCACTTTCCCACAGCTGTCCATATTCTTTAACTCTCGGCGTGTTCACCATCACCAGTTTTGGCCATGCCAACCAACAGACCCTTTCCTAGCCCTTGCCCAATCATGACTCAGGGAACAGTGCATGCCAAGGACCACCGACAAAACATCCCTGTTGTGGGGTGGAGGGGGTAGAGCTCACTCATGCCAATGTGCAGTGCCCTAGTCCCTGGCTGCAGGACTGCCAGATGGATCCAGACAGCTCTACTTAAAAGGACAGACACAGGCTACAGAGTCTAAAGAGAGCAGGAAGGGAAGATGTTACCAGACACAATTGGATGTTGAAATTATACAAAACTAACGTGTAGGTTTCCTGGAATGACACCATTTAAATGAGCTGACCTTTATCAAAATAGACCCTCAAGCCTCTAACACATTTCTTTCATCCAAGGAGAGTTTTTCCTGCTCATCCTCTGTAGCATGGACAAACAAATATGAGGCAGGGTGTCCATTCACCTTGCTGGATGTGGGATGTTGGGCTGGTTTATGGTGGTGTGTGCACTGCCTGGGCCCAGCATGCAACTCAGAAGTGCTTCTAGGACCTCTCTGTCTAGCACAGCTCAGGGTAGGAACACAGGACATGTGATGGAGCCTGGGGACACTGGTGACTGACCTGTCCACATGGTAATGACAGCAAAAATGAAAGCTGGGCCCTAAGCCTCAGATATTAACAAATACCCTTCAGAGCATGGATGTATCCTCCCTCCCTTTGGCTGCCCTAAGGCAGCAGCTGTATCCCTTATTTAGGTGGGATTTTGCCTTATTGCAGTGCTGGAGTAATTAAAGCAGCTGCTGACCTGTGGAGGGAGTTGGGGCAAGGATGGGAGAGGGGTACGAGGGAGACCAAAGGAGTGTGCAGCTGCTGGAGAAGCAGAGGGTAGTTAATGAGGCTGAGGAGACACAGAGCAAAAGTCAGTCCCTTCTGACTGCAAAGCCATTTTGCTCCTGCTGCTGAGGAAAGGGGGTAATGGGTAACACATGAGGAGACGTCCCATCCAGGGCTGTCTCTCTCTGTCCTTCACACACACACACCTTTAGCTGACCCCATTACCCACTAGGGCAGATAAAAACCACATCCATCTGAGATTGTCACTCAAACTCCTGAGCAACAACAAGCCATTTTGGGGTGGGTGAGCAGGCCACGCTGCATCATGGATGTTTGGATATCATTGGTAACCTTGTATATTGCCAGAGCTGTTTGTCCACAGCTGCTGTATGAGAAGTGCCACACCACTTTCCTGCTCTGGTGGACAGTGCTCTGCCACACCAGCAGGTTGTTTCTAGTGATGTTGTGAACCTTAGCCTGAAACATGAGGAGGTTATTTGTGGGGGTGAACTCCACAAGAAAAAGTCAGAAGTTGGTTCAAAATCATAGCAATACTAAGGCACATTTGTAACTTCAAAGACATAAAAGGAAATTTTAAACCATATTCTATTCTAAGGAGAGGTCTCAGCATTTTGCTGCTCTTTGTCATATTACATTTTCCGCATTAAAATATATCAAGCACATGAAATATGCCTTTTCGCAAAAAGAGATAATAATGTTTTGTAGTTTAGAGAGGCAAATAGTAATTTGGGATTAAATCTCCAGCAGATGCCAAGGAAACTCTGCCAAAAGCACAGTTGCTAACCTGGATGGCAAAACAGATGAGTTGCTGGACACAAGCATGTCACAGCCATCTTCTGAGCTTTTGCTGTGGCCTACTTTTTTAAAAATGGATCAGGTTCTCATTCCCCAAGAAATTAAAACATAGAGAACTAAAGGAAATCCAGATTTTGAAACAACAATGACAGCGTAAACATGCAGTGTTGATGCAGACCAGAGCATTTGAAGAGCACATTATTCAACACAAGCAAAGGCAGCAAGGTGTTTTGGGAAGTCACACAGTCCTTGGTGCTCTGCTGTTTCTGTGAGAACCTGGCTCTCCCAGACCACTGCTGCTCTGCTCTTCACAGAGACAGGCAGCACAGCACTCCTAAAAAACTTCTTGGCTGATATTCAAATCAACTTTGTGGAGCTTTTAGGACCTTGCCAGAGCTGGTTAGTGAAGCTTAAATTATAATAAGCACTGCTCAACCTAGGGAGCCTGAAATGACAGATAATTATTGGACAGAGGAGGACAGCTCCTTTTCAGGAATTGTCCAGACTCATTCCACTTCTGGGTTAATTCCCAGGTGAATGCAAGAGATGTCTGGAGTTTTCTGCCAAAAGCAGCTCTTATAGACATTACTTCCCAAAGCAGACCCTTGGGAAGAGACAGATACAGTGCACTGTATCCCATGACCACATAGAGAAAGACAAGCATGCCAATAAGGAACTGGAACATATGCTTTGTTTTGGTCTGTACTCCTTTCTTCCTACAAGAACTTTTGAATTATTAAAACTACACTAATCAAATCAGTGTTGAACAGCCCAACAGTTAAGGCATTACTTAATAAGTGAACAAATGAATAGATTTAGGATGTCATAACCATTAAATGGCCACTCAGTTAAATAAAATGGGATTTAATTCCTTATTGGTAACAACTCAAACAACTCAGGATTGATCTTCAGTCCTACCTGCAAAAGAAGGAAACAGAAGCACATATATGAAGTGTAAATATATCTACATTGTGCTGGAGATGGGGTGTGATGCCTGGCTCAGTGAGAAGAATAGGGTTTATTTTATGACCTAGTCTCCACAGCTCACACAAAATTTCCTCTTCAGCCACTACAAGGTTCTTGCTTAGATTTCATTAGCTGTAGAGAATAACGAGAAAGAGATGAACGGGTTAGAAAAAAAGAATAAATCAATCCATCAGTCAGGAGAAGCATAAGAAGAGAGAGAGCTATGTGTGTGAGCATGTAAGTGATTTGCTAGATGTAATTGTATTTGTTAAAACAAAAGAAAAACAAACTCATCTTTTCACAAGAGTGATCTGCTAGGCATGTATCACCTAGCAACTGGACACTCTTTTCTCCCTACACCTTGAAATCCATCACCAGTCTCCCACTGGTTTTTCAGCTTTATCAACAGTTTTTCCTGTCACTAGGCAGAATTCATCCTTGGCTGCCGAACCATGGAGTTATATCAAGAATTGATTTGCCCTCCAATCTGAGTTCTGTAAATTACCTAATAACCCACCTTTCCCCTTTCTCAAATTAAGTAGCAAAGAAAGTGTCTTTTTGTTTAAATTTTCATATTGTTGTGTATTGACTTAACACAGATAAGCCTCTTAGGTGAGTTTGGGGAAATCAGCTGAGCAAAGACGTGCAAATTGTTTTTCTGGGAGAAGATAAGTGGTGAAAGATTGAAGCTCTAAAGTAGCTGTACTGCTGATTATTGTCTGTATCACTGCAGAATAAAAATCTAACCAACTAGCACAGGGCAACATGTCAGACAGTATCTAACCACCTCGAAAGCATCAACCTTTGAAGAGACAATGAAGTTTGCCATGTAGCTATTAGTAATCCCACCAGCCTGAGTGATACTGAAGGAAAAAGCCAGTGCTATGAGCATAGTGTAAGACTGTCACATCCCACCTGGGAGGCGAGAGTCTACTTGTACCACTGTTAGTTAACAGAGCAAGGGTGCCAGTCCTTCAGCTACTCCCTTCCCTGGGACATTCCCCGAGATCCTGGTGCAAGAGGAGAGGACCTTTCTGTGGGCTTCACCTCACCTTGCAAGCTTCACTCTGCTCATGGGCAGGGGAAAGGAAGGAGAGTGAAGAGCAGGCTTCACACCAGGCTGAGGAAGTATAGCCTTGCTCCTGGGGTTCATCACTCTCTCACCAAGTACTCTCCGAGTTGTTGTGGGTAGGGATGGGTCCCACTGTTACAGACAGCAACTGGAAGCCACTAGTGGGTTTCACCAGGGGTCTTCATCTTGGCTGACAGACACCAGAGCGAATAGCTGTGAAAGAACAACCAAGAGACTGCAAATGATGGACTATTTAATCACTGTAAATACATTTGTCCAAACCCTGTCTATATTGAAGTTCCTACTTCTATCTTAACATAATCTGGCAGAGTTAGAAAGTTCACTGTGTTGACCAGCTCAGAGGTGGAGTCCCAGCTCCCTGTCAACTTTACCCATGACATTAGATTAAGGTTGTTTCTCATAAGTAAAACAGACAAAAAATGTGTCTCTTCAGCTCCTTTCCAGTCTCAGAACTCTCAGTTTCATATCTTCATCAAAAGAAACATAGCTTTTTAAAAATTTTGTTACAGGTTTCTGTACAGGTTGCTGTGGTGCTTGTATCCCTTTGGGGAAGCACATTATTCCTCCTCCTGCTCAGCCACTGCATCCAGCCACTTTGTAAGCTGCTTTTCAACCTGGGCAGAACTCACTGATTCCTTTTAACAGACACCAAAAAGCACCTTCTTCAGCTGAGGAGAATAGAAGATTTCCATTTCCTGGCACACACAACCATCCTTTAATCACTGATCTGGGACATGAACATGGTTCCTGGAAATGCCACACAGATTTTGCAGAAAAGGAGTGGAACTGGGCAGAAGGATGATTCCAGCATGGACACCATTCCTTTGCAGGGGACCCCTTGAATACCTGCTGTCACAGAACAGCACTCAGCTCTCTAAACATGTCCTTTCAAACAGTTCTCTCTGTATCAGGAAAACAATAAACACATGCAATTGTTTTTAATAAAGAAAGACCATAAACCAAGGATTTTCTTTGCTGTGAGTGATGCACATTGATTTCACTGTTTAGAGCATCTATCTCTATTGCTGCTAGCATTCTGTTTCATTGCCAGAGATAAAAAAGTAGCTAACTCAAGAGGAAGATAGAAGTTTTATTTATGCAGCGTACTACATAGAATGTACACAAGAAATAGCTTGCAATAATACAGAATTTGTTAATACACATCAGGAAAATTAACGAAAGATTAGGTCTTTGGTAAGTATCAACATTTGGTAAGCCTAAATGTATTAGGCTATATTTCTGACACATAATCCCACTAAACTGATTTACATCACTGATAAATCTAAACTCCATAAAGTTGCCTTTTTTAACTTCTATAATAAATTTTATTCCCTTTTAGAATTTGGTTAGTTCTTTACATTTTATTACGGATATTTGCTTTGCTGAAAATAGCATTTGGTGGTAAGGTTTATTGCTAGGATTCTGTTTGCAAATGAATCCCAGAGTATTACTGAAGCCCTGGAGGAACTAAGGTATTTGGAACATTTGAGAAATAGGATATTTGGATCACTGAGAGACGAGGACTTCTATCAGCTCTTTCTTTCAGTTAAGTGCATGATCAGACAGAGTGCTGCTGAGGGGTAGGGCTGCTCTTTGCATAATCAGAAGGCAAAGTACTGAGTTTGCTTTATACACATAAAGACCACTGTATGCTTGCTTGGTCATTCATTACCTGTGTACCATGGGACTATTTACAGTCACCAGCTTGCTCACTTTAAATTAGAAATGAGTTCATCCTGGAAATCGTTTTGAAAGAAATTCCAGTTTGAATTTTGGAATGAATAGCAGCTCCACAGTTTTCAGGGTTCATGTTTATTGATCATGATGTTAGACTAGCAAGTTGTCTAAGATTAAGGTCAGGAGACTGAGAAGTCACAAGAGCACCCCTTCAGGTGCCCCACAAGTTTCTTCTGAACTCCTCTCTTTTTACCCATATCCAAAAGCCAAGCATCACTCAAGGTGCAAGTGATAAAGCACAAAGTTGTTTTTCTTGCTTGGTGGCATTTCAGTCTATAGAAGACGTACAGGACTAATACAGACACTTTAGTTGTCCTAACAAGACCTATCAGGAAGACTTGCAAGAAGCTTAAGCCTGAAGCAATGATGTCAGAGTTTGCAAGAAGCTTAGGCCTGAAGCAACAGTGTCAGAGATGCTCAGATCATGTCTGGGGACAGGGCCTGCATAAAATACATTCGCTATGGACAGAAACTCAAAAGATTTTGCTATCTGCCCAGTAAACTCAGCTACAATGATATATATTTGACATCAGCAGAAAGTCTCTATATTTACTGCATGGGAAACCCCAAACGTAATTTGAGCCTTGTACCTAAACTCTTTTGTAAAGTGTTTCTGATTAGACAGAAACATTTACACATTGAGTTGACAAATCTTCAACAAGTACAGTTGATCAAACTTTGGTGCAGGAACAAGGCATAGGATTTTAAATCACATCAGATTACCTTTTGGGACAGTTAGAGATACTGACTTCCAGGCAGTGAGTATATTAAATGTGCTTTTTTCTGCTCCCAGTGAAATAAAGAGAAAGCAGCAATTTTTTTTTTTTTTTTAAAAGACTATGCTTTTAAATTTTTTCATGTTTCTGGCACTGTCTGATACAAGACACTACATGTTTTCCTTAGACAGACACTTCCAGCCTTTACAAAATTCTTTACAAAAGTATTTAGAATCAAAAAATATATTATAATAGAGGACGTTTCCCTTAAAAAGTAAAACAGTGCTTCATCTACACTCTTTGACTTCAATTTGACAGCTCCTTTTTAACACATTTTTCACTTAAATTCTAGACTAATCTTGGTACAAATCTTAAATTATTTAATAGCACTGCTGACTTAGCTCTTCCTTAAAACCTATTTTGATTCCTTTAGTACACTTGAATCAGAGAACAGGTACTCTCTTCTAAACACAAGGCAAGACATTTTCAAATTTAGTGTATTTTTACAAAAGCTGTAACATCTTTTACTGCATAGAAACAAGTCAAGATATTTACAGTGGAGTGGCTGCTGCACATTTCTCCTGGTTTTCCACCCTCGAGGCTCAAGCCTAGAGTGAATTTATTCCTCTTTGTCTGTAAAATATGATGCTCTTTACCCACTGTGCTCCTGGCACTACTGGAACTACTTCAGACTCTCCAATGCAATTAGCCCAAGGAGCCAGAATGAAAAAGACAAACAATAAATTTTGTCTTCCCTGACTTTTTGGAATCAAAACCAGGATTTAATAAATTACAAATTTAAAATTAATTTTAGAATTAATTACCTATTCTTGTAAAATGCTGTTTGCTTACAGAAGTAGCATCAGTCTTCAGTGACCCTTCTCCCTAAAGGTGTCGGAGCAGAAGTTGTTTCCCAGTCACTCAAGGCTCGTTGAAAAGGAAGGGCTTATTTAAGCTTTTTTTCCAGTATGATTTCTCATGCTGTAAAATTAAGCTTTTTTCCAAAATTCCCTATTTTCAATTTTCATTCAAGTAATAAGATGGAGACCTTGATACTAAATTGTGCTGAGTTGATTTTTGCAAGTGTTTCTAAAGTAAACCTTGCACAGTAGAGCTGAAACTTCCTAGAGATCAGGTGATTTTTTTTTTCCCAAGAAAAACAAGATGTAGAACTTGGCCAAGACAGCACACGTGTATTGCAAGCTCTGCTGTTTCCATTAACCACAACCCAACATCTTTGCAGAATGGGCTGTGCTCTGGTTTGTTTGATTTTCTGACTCTGGGCCCACTGAAGGATCAGATGTTGAGCTTAAAACCTGTTAAAATATATTTTGGTTTCAGAGCTTATAAACTGATAATCCATAACTCAGGATCTGAAAATACACTTATTAGCAGAAAGGAAGGGTCTGTAAAGATGATAGAAGAATGATGAAAGGAATTCTCTGTATATGGGTCAGATCCTTTCACAGTCTCTCAAGCTTCACTGTTCTCACCTCCATGGGTCAGTGAGGGCTCTGCTTCCTTATGCCCTCAGAGTAAGACTCTAATACTCTTTAGATTGCTACAGAGCCCTAAAAAGATGACTTTCCACAGAAGCTTGTTATACCAAAACACAGCTAAACAGTCACAACACATGCTGACACAGGACTATCTATTGTCCTGCACAATGTCCTAGAAGAGTAAACTCTTTCCAACTTGTTATATATGTAGGATTTTATCTATCTGTCTATCTATCTATCTATCTATCTATCTATCTATCTATCTATCTATCTATCTATCATCTATCATCTATCCATCTGTCTATCATCTATCTATCTCAATAACAGGATTTGAATTTTGTGCGGACAGAAATACATTTTTCATTTTAGCAGTAACTTTGTCTAACACAGGTCTCATGGAGACTACTTTAGGGGTAGGACTAAAATAAAAGAAAAAAAGATCACAAATATGGACAGTGGGGAGCAAACTTTCCCTCTGAGGCTGGAAAGGGTTGTTAGAAAACAGTCCTTGGATTTATTCTTTGCTAGATCATTGGATGAACCCTTCCACTTCTATTGTGATGCTCAAGAACCTGATCACAAAGTGGTTCTAGGCTTTCTTAGCTTCTGTGCAGTTGTGCTAACTAGGAAATAATTTTGCACAATGACATGCAAAAGAGTGACCTTACTTTTACAATCACAAGTCCACTCTGCAAAATGGTTTTTTTGCAGAGGAAATGTCCTAGGGATCCTGCAGTGTCCCCTCCAGAATGCACCAGAGGAAACTACACTCTTGGATTCAGGAGGACCACTTCCCATTGTGGGCTATTCAACCACACCTGGGGTGCCAGGGGTGTGGGACAGGGCAGGATTGCACAGAGCTGGGGGACCCACACCTCCCAGGCAGGGGGTCCTGCCTGCCCAGATGGGGAGGGGCATGTGTGATCCCCACAGCCTGGGAGGAGGTTGTGTAGGTGTGCATAAGTCTGTGTGCATGTGGCACATCTTGAGATTAGTTACAGAAGGTAACTTAGAAATTTGTAGTTACATCCCACTTGTGGCTGGATGGTCGTTATCTATTGTGGCTGATATTGATCCTGAATGTATTGTTCATGATTGTTAGTTCATTACATGCCATTACAGAATTAATACACCACTCCAATCCTGACTTGGCTTAAACTGTGTTTTGTCAGTGAGAGGAACAATGACCTAAATTTTGACAAATCTTCCTCAGTTTGGCTGGAAAATCTGGCTGGTGAACACTGGGAAGTTTCTCATGCATCCATGGAACCATGAGGAAGTGCACCACTTTTTTCCTCCTGTCTCAGTCCTCCCTACATGTACAGTTGCAGCACTGCAGGGTCTCACTGCAAAATGTGGTTGATCCTTTCATGTCCAGAATGTGGGTACTTCAGTCTGGGAGTAGTTGGCCAATTATTGTGACAATTAACCCAAACATTTTTCTGCCAACATCACTGATGATGACGTCTTGTCCATCTTCCTTAGTCTGCCTTGGTTTCTCCATTTTGTACCATTTTCCACCCTTTCTCCTCCAGTGGAGCCGGGTAAGGCACAGCAGTTGGTGTTGCTGCAGCAGAGCTGGGGGTTTGCCAGGCAACACTCTGTGCACCAGCAGCAGTGCTGCTCATGGAGCTACAGCCATTTGTTTGCAACAGGGGGGTTGAATACTGTCTCTATTGAGCAGTCCCAGCAGGAGGGATGCAGAGGAAGTTCTCACTGCAGCATCAGCAACACACACTGATGATAAGTTACCTGCAGTTGTTCTGCCCAGGAAAAGGACGTTTTTTTCCTACACACATTTATGCTTGGCAGTAACCATCTTACAGAGAAAAAGGAAGCAGTTTAACTTTGATGGCTGATTTTAAGTTTTCCCACTCTGCCCCAAGAAAATACAGTTGGCAGCATATGTTCTCAGAGAGCACATTAGCACTGAATTCATTCAAACCTCTCCACATGGGCAGGAAAAGGACTGCAGCTATTCTTACATTATTCATGACAAGCTTTGGCAACTCACTTGGTGTCAGCATTCACAGCTTCTGCTCCGTAATACCTCCATTGTCCCATGTCTCCCATGTTCAGGCTCAGCATTTCCAACAGTAATAAATGCATTACAGTCTTCTGGTGCCATTATGCAGAGGTAGGGAGAAAAGCACTAAGGCAGCCTGCACTCCAAAAGGACAAGGAGGGCATCTTCTTCACTTCTGCTGGTGATCCTGCACCTCTTTTTCCAGAGCACAGTTCATCCTCTTGACAGCATAAGACATATTCAAACTCTTTCTCCACTTATTTCACTTTCTTTTGTGCCACTAAGCAGTTGCCCTTGAACTTGTCTTGGCTGGGCAGAATCATGCAAGGAAAAGACTTGGGCAGAGGAAGGAATGCCAACAAACAGACCTGGCAGCAGTAAATGAAGGTGTGTGAATGCCCATTTCAAAACTCTTTCACAGTATCCTCATTTTGTCAACTCATTGTTGTCATCCTCCATTCACCCCCATCACATAGAATTCATAGTTTTTACTATTTCTGTTGACATATGTATGACAACTGAAAACCCTGCAGCTATGGAGGCATAATTCTGTATCAATACACCACCAGCAATCAGCTGAAGAGGGAAGCTATTAAAAAATATATTTATTTAGGAATGTCTTCCTTGGGCTTTCTGATACCAGCTGGATTCCTTTGAAAATGGAATGCAGGTTGACTTTTGCAGAAAGGGCATGTTTATAGGCAGACAGGAGGCTTCAGTTTCAGCTGAGATGTTCTTGTCTAGGAAAAAAGGCATTTCCTTTTCTTCTTCCCATTTCTCCCCTGTTGACTCTGCTGCTGTGTCCATCCTCATGAGACCTTTGTGAGGGCAACTTCTCACTTCCCCTTTAATATCTCCTAGTCTTGAGTGATGGAGAAATATCCACACAGAATTATGTGGTTAACATTTTCGAAAGCCACAAAGTAGCTGTAAAGGACAGGTCCCCAGCATGGTGTAGGACTCCAACATAATATTTTAGATGATTTTGAAAAGATTTCCTTTTGTACCCCAAAATTTTTCCTCCAAAGCACATGACTGAACTGAACTTAAACAGCTTTGTCTGGGTCTCTGTTCACAAGTTTTTCTTATACTGCACTTGAGATGAAATAAAACTGCTGAAACTCCTTTAAAGTTGCAAAATGTGCTGTCTGAGATTGTTGCCCTGGGGTTTGGTGTGGAAGAAAGGAAAATGGAAAATATAATTTTCCCTAAATCCCTGCAGTCTTTTTTTTTAAACATTTGACTCTAATCCTCCTTACTTGCAAGAAGTCTATTATTTGTTTAATGTTCCTTTTGCACCCCTGAAAGTAACAGAATTAAGAGCAACAGGATGATTAATAGTTTCTTATGCAAATAATGAAGTAAACTGACAGCTCCTTCCCATCAGCATAGCACTCAAGCCAGTTGCACAGAGTGGCCATGGGGACAGGGATGATGTAAAGCTGTGACGCTGGGAGCCCATGCCCAGCCTTGTGCCAAAACTTTAGCTGCAGCAATAGGGACAGCTGAAGCTGTCAGAGATCTCTGCTCCAAATGAGACCTAATTCACACTCAAGTCTACTTGTCACAGCCAGGACGCTGCCAGGAGCTTGCCACTGCTTATTTTTGAGGAGGACCAAGGGCACAAGACCAGTGGTTCCCAAAAAGAGGGCTCCAGGGCCATTGTTTGTGAAGATCATTTTATTTCACTTGCTGCTGACTCTCCTCCAGTTTGTTCAATGGGTGTCTTAGGCCGTCATTACAATGAAGCTAGTGGTCTGTGAAGGCAACTGAAAACACATATTGCTTTCTTCTCTATGGTCACCAATCCACCAGCAAGTGGAATCCAATTTTATATTTAGTGAGTATGCCAGAGGGAAAAGCAAGAGCTAATAGCCTTTCATTTCTAACTGCTGTAATGCTGTTCTCCTTCTACGTATTCACTTGGAGAGAAAATTCAATTAAAACATCCTCGCCAATTTAGAGAATGATTAACATGTTAATGATTTTGCAGTTTTACAGAAGGGCAACAAGGAGAGAGAAAACAGCTTAGCAAATCCATCCAAACTATGGTGATGAAGAGTGGGCACTGCCCCAGGACAGAACTGCCTCCAGCTCTCCCCTTTCCCTTCCCAGGGCAGAACAGTCTCTTTCACCACCAAAACCAAAGCCAAGCAGTGCAGGGATGGCAGGGAGATCACAAGGCAGAAACAGATGAGGACAGATAAACATGCGGTAATTCTTATCAGCAGAGGGATAAGAAGAGCAAACACAGACCCACAGCAGCTCAGTGAACATCTTTCTTTCATATACCAAGAAGGATTTACTGCTCTGAATCCAATGCCTCTGCACTTGTTTGGAACCCATGCTAGGACTGGGCTGCAATTTCTGCAAGCATTTCAGTGATGCCTTACAGGTACAGCAGGACTCCAGCCCATTGCTGTGGGTGACCATATGGAGTTCAAGAAGGGAAAGTCCCAGATTCTGCACCTGGAATGGGGCAACCCTGGATGTTTGTACAGATTGGGGAATGAGATGCTGGAAAGCAGTGCCACAGGAAAGGACCTGGGTGTCGATGGCAAGTTGAATATGAGTCAGCAGTGCCCTGGCAGCCAGGAGGGACAACCCTGACCTGGGGGCATCAGGCACAGCATTGCCAGCCGGGCGAGGGAGGGGATTGTCCTGCTCTGCTCTGCACTGGGGCAGCCTCACCTTGGATGTTGTGTGTAGTTTGGGGCACAGCAATACAAGAAAGATATTAAGCTCTTACAGAGTGTCCAAAGGAGAGCACCGAAGACCATGAAAGGCCTTGAGGGGAAGCCATATGAAGAGTGGCTGAGGGCCCTTGGTCTGTTCAGCCTGGAAAAGAGGAGACTGAGGGGAGACCTCATTGTAGTTACAACTTCCTTGTGAGGGGAAGAGGAGGGACAATGATCTCTTTGTGGTGACCAGTGACAGGACCCGAGGGAGTGGCCTGAAGTTGTGTGAGTGGAGGTTTAGGTTGGATATTAGGAAAAGGTTTTTCACCCAGAATGTGGTTGGGCGCTGGAACAGGCTGCCCAGGGGAGTGGTCCTATCACCAAGTGTGACAGATTTCAAGAAGTGTTTGGACAATGATCTCAGGCACATGGTGTGACTCTTGGGGATGGTCCTGTGCAGGACCAAGATTTGGGCTCAATGATCCTTGTGTGTCCCTTCCAGCTCAGCATATTCTGTGATTTTGGGAAAGTCTACTGTGGGCAAAGGGTGGGAGACTCTTGTTTCAGAGCAGCTGCAGCACACTATTGAAAACAAATAGAAAAAAAGCTCAGTCCCAAAGTCAGGTTAGTGCACAGCTCCACGGAGCGCTCTGGGAGTGTCTGACTGCTCCTTAGAGGTCACACCCTGTGAACCTGCAGTGCCAGCAAGTGGCAGGTTTCATCTCCCCCTACTCATGGCTTTGCTCCTGCCACCCAGGGCAGCAAAGGTCCATAAGTGATCTTGAGGACACCAACATGAGCTGCTGTCATGGTGGTCACTCCAAAATACCAGGGGTTTCTCACATAGTCAAAGTACCCAATGGCCCAGTGAGTAAAGCATCAATTGCCCCCTGATTTGGAAAAGAAAGTGTTTTTTTTCCTTTTTGTATTAACTCCTTGTTATATTACCCCTTGAACATCAGTGGTGGCAGTTGTCTTTCAAGGGTTGGGCTGTCATTTTAAAACCCTCATCCCTCACTAATTGCTCTTACTATTGCCTAGAAAAACATTACAGGTTTGGGAATGGTGGGAGCTTGCAGTTTGCTTTTTTCCCCTGGAAGGAAATACTTACAGTATTGCCAAACCTCAAATCTAATGTGCCATTTATGCCTTCTGCAAGGAAAATTTAGGAGAGTAGAGCTGAGAACAACAGGAGCTGATGATCCTCCCATACTTTGGCAGCAGGAGCAAATGGAGTGAGAGTCTGCCTGGTATGTTTATATTGGAGTGCAAGAAAAAAAAGGAAGAGAGAAAAGGAAAAAAGAAAGGAAGAGAAAAGCAAAAAAGAAAAGAAAAAAGAGAAGCTCCTATAAAAAATGACAATATGAACAGCAAAGGCATTAGGGTCTCTGCAGTGGCTAAGCACTGAGGATTTGCCTGCATGATGTTGCTGATGGTCACAGCAGCTGGACATATGTTCTTGAGCATCTTTTTTGCAAGAGCTGAGGGTGGCAGCTCTAAGGGTCTTGTCTGAACTCCCTGTTTGGGAGTCATCATGTCTTGTCTATTCCTAGACTTGTACAAGAGCACATTTGTACAAGCCTTGGCACTTCACACCAGGGGCTACTTGTGAAAACAGTGATCAGTTTGGGGAGCACCAACTGTACATCAAACAGATAATTTTCCCTTGTTTACGGTTTTCTATGAAAATGACCCATATATATCTGATTGCATGGTTTACATAAATTAATGGCAGCTGACAGATTAAGCCAAAGGCCAGATTCAGCAAACTAAGCAAGACTGTAACACTAAACCATAACTACTCTGTTAGGAGACATTATAATCCAGCAGCTTTAAAAAAAGAGCAAGCCTCCCCTCCCCCTCCCCCATACAATTTGTAAGCTCTGTAAAATTGCCCAATTAGAGTATATTTTACAAGGACTTCTGGCAGCAGCACGGACTTGCTAGCCCGATTAATGTGACAGAGTGTGACAATGGCTTCTCTCTGAAGTATGCCGGACCCCACAGCTAGATCAGGGCTGCACAGTTTATCTTGGGCAGATGCAGCTTCAGCACAAACAAAACAGTTCAAAGAAGTGGGAGGTGACTCTGAAGCCACAGATGTCTGAGAGTATTAATGGCAGCGCTTGGCTGCTCCAGCTCACAAGCCTTCCTTCTGTGTCTCCAAAAGCTCTGCTTGGCATGGCTGAGTTTCCTCCAAAAGGCCTGACAAGTTTCAAATGGAGCTCTTTCTTTTGGTTGGACAAATTACTTGGGACACAAAGATGACTTTTTAAACCCATCTGCCTGCCGGGGTGTTGTGAGAGACCACAGCAGAGGCTGCCTCCCCTTGCACTGTAAGCACACATGAAGAGATGCAGCTCTTATCCCAGTGGGTGCACTCACTGTTGGTCCATAGATTGGTTTCTTCTATAGAGAAACTGCATTTTGAACACAAGAGACTCAAAGCTTGGAGATACTTAGACAATTTGGGACAGGAGACCAGTATTTGGAGTACTCCCTTGCAGAGAGCAAAGCACTCAGTTGTTGGCAAGACAGACAGCCCTGGCATACCCAGTCTGCCCTGGCTGTCTGAGTCATCTCTGCCCTTCAGAAACCTCCGGTGACTGTGGATTTCTCCTCAAAAGGGCACACACAGGAAGGAACAGCTGAAGAAACTGATTCAATATCATTTAAAGATGGAAAACAGAGCTGGGGCTTCTCCCTGACAGCAGAACATCCTACTTCCCCTTTTGGTACTGATGGTGCTTCTTAGTTATGTAATCCTTTACCTGGCAATATTTATGAACAAGAAATAGCTAGGCATGCTTGCCTGTGGGATTAATTCTGAACCATGCATCTGCAGAGCATGGAGTAAAGCAGGAAAGTAACTGTTGAATGTGCTGGGAATTCCCCTGCAACCTTCCTTCAAGCTGGAAGAGTTATGCTGTGGGATTCTGAAGACACTCCTGTCACTCCAGGCGAGTGATGGCAGCCTGGTCACATTTTCCAAATGTTTGCTGAAATGCCCAAAATGCATCTGCCCTTTCCTGGTGTGCTCTGAGGGGCCAGTCTGCCTCAGGGACCCTCTGGTGCTGTTTAATTGACCTGTTGTACATAGGTGCAAGACTAGCTGGGCCAAGGCTTGGGGGTGGCTTAACCATGAAGCAGCAAAACAACAAGCAGAGCTGCATTTTAAAATAGAGATTGATTCTTCTGGTTTAAATTGCAAACAAAACTGTAGATGTTAGATTGCTCAGGAAGACACTCATTCTTCAAATGCCAGTGAGCTGACTGTACTTCTAGTAGGATTTTCTGAGCTTTCTGAATAGTAATGAGAACAGAAAGAAAGGTGCAGTTTAAAAGAATTTTCTGCCAGTAAAATACATCTAATGAATGCAAGTAAAACACAACTCAAGAGGAAATTTTTCCCCATGAAAAATTTTGTATCAAAAACTAATATAGGTCATTCTGCTGGAAGAGAAGAACGAATGTGTTAGTCATAGCAGCGCTATGTGAAATAACAGGCTTTATTGTTTACAGTTTATTCCAGGTAAAACCTTAAATCTGGAGTGAGAATTGACCTGGGCTCAGGCAGCTGCATTAACCAATGCCTCCACATCTTAAAAAATGGATACTCACATCAGATTTTCTCTCCTGTCCCAACATAACCTGCTCTTTCCCAGGAAGCCCATGCTGGCTGACAGACTTCAGGATCACTGGCATAACTCACTCAGCCACAGTTTCTTGCCGGCAGCCCATTCAGGGGCACACAGGGGTCTGGCATTTGTGTCAAGAGAGAAAAAAGCTAGTTTGAATGATGTGAAATTACAGGTGTTGCTCAGTCCTGCAATTCATAAGCTGAGCTGAATAATTTCACTGCCTTTTCCTGAGAACAGAGTGAAAAAGAGGACAAGAGGTAATCGTGGTGTCATCTACTGTAGCAATGCTACACAGGACTTTACCCTAATTTAAATCAGACTCATGTAAAGGACAGTGCTGTCTTTGATTTAGTGAAGTTGGTGGACGTGGAAAACCTTCCTATAGCACTCTGCTTCATGTGAATGCTCTCCTTGTGACCGGAGGAACCTTCTCTTTCCTCTGACATATGATTCAGTACAAAAACACACCAAAAAACCTCAGGAAAGCTTCTCTCCCAAAACAAATGCTTCTCATCTCATCAAATGGTATTTCAAAAGGACAAGGTCTTCAAATAACAAAGACACACATCCTGCCCTTCTACCTCCTTCAGCAATCAGCATGGGCCAAGGCAAAGCGAGCAAAGGGAGCTGCTGCCCCCCTGCTGCTCCACGTGCTGGAGGTGTGGGGTGTCACCACTCTGTGGTACAGCCAGCCAAGGACACACATTGAACTCTGCAGATAAAGACAAATACTGAACAGCTGCTCCTTCAGGCAATGTTATTCATCCATGAGCAGTAAAGGAGGCAGGGACCCAGGAAGAGGCAGCCTGTGGTTGTGGCAGTAACACACGGAGGATTCTGCAGGTGTAGAAAGAGAGAAGCTGTGGGTCCTAATACCATCTTCTGCCTTTCCTCGCTTCAGATGCCTGTCTCGTACCCTTAAAGTGCTCCATATGTGATTTGAAAACAAAAAAGTTCTCTCTGGCATGTCTTTGTCACTTCTAAAATAGAGCATAGCACTGCTAAAAGCCTCGATTTCATCACTCTGATTTCACATTGACATGCCACATTTTTCTTTCAGAGCCGTATGACTCTGCTCTGTCTTCCCAGAGCTTGTGCTGATTTTCCAATCTTATCCTATTGCACGTACCTCTGAATTAATCCTGACCTTACCTGCTCAACACTACAAATCTGGCCAGAGGTTTTAAGTGCCTCACTCCTTCAAGTGCGAGTGTTGTACTGAATGGTTCCAGCCACTCCTTTACAAACCCCAGCTGTGGACTGGGGTATGTCAGCACCTCTAGGGCAAGCTGAAGCAAAGAGCAAAACAAACCAGGGATGGGGAAACCTTCAATCTACCCTTTCCTTTTCCTGCTAGCACTTCTGCCAGTATCAGAAGGGAAATGTGCCAAAGTGTAATGCTTTTTAAAGTGAATGAAGCACTTTGATATTGCTGGAGAGGGAGCTGATCAGACAAGCTCTGCTATTCTTAATTCTGGCAAACAACGAAACAGTATGTTATCAATCCCTGCCTCAGGCAAGGCCAGCTTAGATCAAGCAGGAAACCAAATGTTGATGTTTCAGAGATTTCTTAGCTCTGAGGTACTCTAACACACTGAAATATTTGTGTCATAGAATTGAGATTCAATGCACTCGCTATTTTCTCACACTGTTTGAACACCCACGAGGAGTTCCCATGAATGCCTCCCTGAAAGCAGGCAGGGGGTTGCTGATGCTATAACTGCCTTGAAATGGTTGCATTGCTTTTTTATTGGATTATCATTAAAAGTCCAAATATGAACTTTCTGTAGGATGCTTCAGTGAAATTAGATGTTAGAAGACATGTAAATGTATATATACCAGGGCAGAAGCTAACTCAATCTGTCATTTATGAGCAGGCAACAGTGTCACTTTGTCAGCTCTGGATTGTGTAGTCACTGCATGAGTCCTGAGCTGGAGTTTGGCGTTGCCAGTTAGCACAGGTCTATTTAAAGTCACCTAGGACAGCTGCTGAACGAAGGATTAATATGAGTCTGACAAAAATCATGTGTGAAAATATATTTATTCTGTCAGATTTCTGAGTGGTAGCTATTGCTCCATTCAAGCTGAATGATAGCATTCAGCATTCCCACTTACTCATCCTGACAGCTAACAAGATAAACATGTCAGTATGTGATTTGCCAAATATTTTCTTGTGGAATTCAAGCAGAAGTTGCCAATGGAGCTGGCTTTTGAGTGGAGGGACATTTGAACATATACACAGATGCATCATGCATAGCTAGCAAAACCCACACCCAACCTGTGAGGGACCTTTTCTACCACACCAGACAAAGCCCAGTTTTGGTGGTGCTCCGTAGCTTTGCCCACCACAACAGTCTCTCATGATTCAATAGAGAATCTCCATAAGACCTGTTTTTGTGGCATGGGATAACTGCAGGGGGGGAGATCTGATGCAAGTTAAACAGATGCAAGGAGCTGGGCAGTGTCCAGCCCTGTGTCCATCACGGCAGATGTGAAGGGCAGTACCAGCAACCCCCACATTGCCTTTACCTTTCACTGAGGGGTAGTTCTTCCTGAAGATTGAGCTCATGACCTTTATATCATAGAGAGTTTTATTTACAGATTGGAAAATGGCAGTGTGTCCTTTAAGATGAAAGGAATCAAAACACAAGGGAAAGATTTTGCAGAAGCAGAAGATCTGACTGAAGAACTGTTTAGAGAAGTCTGTATAAACAGACCCGTTAGGCTGATGTCTCACATTTTAGCTATAGCTTCTTGAAGCCTTTACCTGGATAATGAAGGGATTTTTAGGCTTTGGACTCCCCGGTGCATCTGTTTTTTAATAATGCCACACATATTTCCTCATGCATTTCCAGCTGACTCCAGTAGAAGTTTTTCCTGCCTTCCATGTGTTATGTTTCCTCTCCATCTTCTTACTGCTTATCAACAGTCAACAGCAACAGCTTTAACATTTTTTGTCTTGAAGATGCTTAAAAGCATTTTGCAGCCTCCTGGCCTCATCCAGGTGTATATTCCAATCTGTGAAAGAGGATTAATTGCTCTGTTGATCGTAACAGCCCCTGTGTGGTTGGTAGGGACAATGTCACACCACAGAAATGAATCCAGTCTCAGAGACAGGTGACTGTCACAGAGATGTCCCTGCCAGGCCCAGCCCCACTGTGTGGTGCATGACATGAAGCAGAGAACAGCCCACGCAAGGCAGCTCATCACAATCTCAACAGCCAGAATTCCTCCTGCTAGCCCAAAGAGAAGTCCTGGACATCGGTCTGGGCACCACCATACTGCAGTTCCTGGCAGAAGAGAGAGGGAAGGATCCACTGCCCTCTCCTGCCACCTCAGGGATTGCTTAGGAGAGAAGGGTTCCTTCCCCTCCATTCCCTAGGAGAGTCACCAGCATCAAGTTTGTGGCAAAGGCTGAAGTTTCTTCCAAGTAGGAAAAGTAAAAGCCTGATATGAGAGAACTGCATCAGGCTGTGCTGGAGAAAGGGGATGGCTCTTGCTCAAGCCATCCTAAGGACAGTGCTGGGACGACAGGCAAACCACTGGCTTTCCCCTTCATGGCCTGCTCTCGCAGCAACTGACTGCATTTTAAGCTGAATCCACTGCACCAATAAAGAAATCTTTAAACAGCAAACAATTCCATATTATACCAAAGAAGAACTAGGAGCATAAATTATTATTTACTTAATCCTCAACTGATCTCAAAGGTGCAAATCTCTCATAAATTCTGCTGGTGGTTAACAACCATCCCACCTTTCAGGCAGCCCAACACAGTCACCATTCGTGTCATGCACAGAACAGTGAAGGTCCCTGGCATCCTACAGACATGAAGCAAAGATAGTGTGCATTTCTAAAAGTAGGAGCCTCATAACCTTTCTGTGAGGTGTCCTCAGCTGAGGAGGGAGGGGATCAAGATTAACCACCTGCTCATAGCCACATAGGAGAGAATAGAGCAGAATTGAATACAGCTCTGCTGGCCACGTGGGTGAGCTCCCCACCTGCATCTCTCTCTAACTCCAGTGGCTCATCCATATGCCTCTATCAATCTGTCAAGAATATACGAGATTTCTGCATACTAAAATAGGCAGTGAAATAAGAATTTAGCCTGTCCATAAGGATTTCCTAGTTCCTGTAGGTTTTGGCTTAGCTTGCTTCTCAAATACTTCATCGTTGTTTTAGTGCAAGATGCCTTTATAAGCAGCTCACCCTCTGCAGAACTTGCAACAGTCCTAAGAAAGCAGATGGCTCTTGTTTCTCACTTGTACAGCTTCTCTCCAACCCACAACGTGTCCCACCCATCATTTCAAGTGTCCACCACCCTACCCCCAAGCCACATTGCACACCCTGACTCAGCTTTGCTGTGGCTGTGCTGTGAGTGTCCTTCAGTGTCCCAGGGGCAAAACCAAACACATGGTCTTCACCATGCTCTTGAGGATGTTACAGAGTCTGTCCTTTTGGCCTCCCCTTTGCCTACTGCCTGAAAAAAAACTGTCCCCCTCTACCACCACACAGGAGGCCCAGGTGATGCTTGCTCCACAGAAGAAAGGGGTTAGCTACCTCAGGGTAAGTGTTATGTCTGCAAATCAGAAAAGACAGGAACCAGCCAGCTCTGCAAGACTGTTCACCAGCCCCTAGTTTTGATTGTGATTGAAGACAGCATGCAGAAGTATTCCAACAGCAGCTATGTTTGCATATGGACCATCCTTCTGGCAACTCTAACTCCTGCCAAGATACACTGGCCTTCCTTTCCCATTCCTCTGATAAACTCACGTGCTGATTAACTGCAGTGGTGTGCAGGTATTTGGCCCCCTACAACAAATAAAAAGCACTGTCTGATCTCAAAACCAAGACCTGATTAGCCTGGTCTTCAGTACATGTTCAGAAGAGGTGATCTCATCTCAAAATTCCGTGTTTGCTCCTCTCTGTGGGTGGCAGTAAGTTTTGGATAACTGGCATATCCTTGCTCTATAGATCTCCTTTTCCAGTCCTCCTGTGATTCACCACTGGTGAAGTCAACATGCTGAGGAGAGAGAGGCATTCCCCATCTCCTCTCAGCCTGCTGCTGGCTTTAAGGTCCAGATAGAGGAGTGTGTCGCTGAGGTCCTGCTTCCACTCCCTGTGCCAAGAGAGACTTGGGAACAGGACCACTGAGGAGGAGGGTTTTGCAGGGAGGTTGGGGGTCTTGGTGATATCCAGAAGGGACAGTGTGGACACTGCGTGCTCGCAACTGAGTATCATCTAGCTCCAGTCCTGTAGGCACAATCCCTGCTCATAAATTTTGTCCTCAGCTTGCTCTAGCATTTGGATATAAGGGCACTTGCTTCCCAGAGCAGCTGTGGCTGAAGGCTTTGTGTCTGGTGGTGGCAGTGGTGGAAAGAACAGTCTTTCTAGGGCAGAGAGGTTGAACCCAGCACCTCTGAAGAGGATGGAAAGGCAGCTTGTGTCCTTTCCTTGTTTCCCATTTCGGATAAATCAACACTCCATCTTTTCATTTGGTCCAATGGTATTTCTGAAGGAATTTACACAGCATTTCATGTGGGTTGTTTTCCCAAGTCAAACGAAAAAGGGTTACAAACTGAGGCTATGCTTATACCAGAAATCCATAAGATGCAATGGAGATCTATGGAAATATACCATGTTGTGCACAGAGGGCACAGACTCCTGTAAAAGAAAAATCCTTGACTTGGTTTGTGCCAGCATGGTCTTGGTCTGACCTGACGGGGCAGGTGTTTAGTCCCAGGACAGTTCAGCTGGGTGCAAGTTCTCCTGCACAGAGTGGGAGTTCCAGGGAGAGAGGAGGAGATGCTGTTCAGAGGGTTTTGACAATGAGCAAAGTCACTAGGAACAGCTTGAAGCTTGTTGCTGCCCAGGCACTGGAGAACCAGCCATCAGCTCCCATGGCACTGCATCCATCTCTCAGCTGAACAAGGGAGACAGAAACATACCTGGTAATTACAGGCTGCAAACAAGCAGTGCATGATGACAAACAGGGAAAAGAATAGCCTAACAAGAGCAACTCAAATCACAGCTGTAAATATAATTGAAATGTAGTTTAAAATTGAGAGATCTGCTGTAGTTTGAGAGATTTGCTGTAATTCGAAATGTACTGGTAATGTTCTGTATTATATTGTAATTTTACCATAATGTAAGTTAATGCTAGGCTATTTTTCAATATTTCAGGATGTTGTCAAAAGGATGAGCTGAATAGAGGAAAAAAAATATAATGGAAAAAATCAAAGAAGCATAACATTTAAAAAGAAAACACCACACACCAATATATATATATATATAAAAGCTTGAAAATTAATTTGTGACTTATCTCCTGAATGCATTAGAATAGATAATAATGAGGAATTTTACATTTCAACTTTCTCTTCTATTTTCTCTTTGAAAAGTTAGTGAGAGGGAAATAAAAGACAGCAGAATCTCATAACCAAAAGATTTGCTCTGTCATATTCAATGACAGAAGAAAGATGGGCAAATAAAAGGGAAGAATAAACTCCATTTAAGTCTCAAGTGTAGAAATACCTAAATGTTTTGGGGGATTCCCCTTACCTCCCAGACTTTAGAAGGGAATGAATTCTTTTCACAAATCATTCTTTGGGGAAAAAAAAAAAAAGAAAATGATTCATGCAGAAAAATTCCACTGGGTCCAGTTGTAACATCTTTGCTATTTGAAGTGGTATGTAATCAAACTGCATTTTTACATCCATTTATGGATATTTATGTTATACAAGGTATGCAGCCTTGAACTTATCCATTTGCATATAAGAATACAAGCTGATATTATGTTAATTTATTTTTCATCACCTTGTAGGGATATTTCACTAACAGGCCATTTTAAAAAAGGTACTATCCTGACAAAACTAAAACTGTCTATGGAGATTCCACTGAAATTACAAACTGAAAAGGATTCATATGGGAGAAAAGTAACAGTCCAAGAAGGGAAGATGATGAACCTCTGCAATGCATGAAAATAGAGCCATTTTGCAGGAAAGTCATTCCACAGCAATTTCTCTTTATAGGAATGTACTGTGCAAGTCAGGAAGTACACAGTGTGAAGTTTGCACTGCAATTTATTTTCACTCATCATTCCAAAAACAGTGCTTAAATCGATGGCATTTTAGATTTCTAATCAGTATTTCTTGTGTGTTAGTTAAAAAACTCCCAAAACAACAAAAAAACATTCCAATGACAAATAGTGGATGTTTAACTGTATGTGTAATTACAGAGTTTCACTTCTAAAATGCAAGACCTGATGCTAAGGTTGGGCTGAGGTCCCGCTGAAGTTAATGAAATGTTTGTCCCAGTGACAAAGCCAAGGCTAACTCTGGAGATCAGGTGCATATTGGGAGCTAAGCCTATCTCACATCTGCTCACTTACAGGTTTGGCCTATAGCATATGCAATTTCTGTTTGGATCAGGGGTTGCCTGATATAACAAGTACAAAACCCACAGATCTAGGATGATCATTTAAGTTTAAAGATTATTTTCTTGCTTTTGCAACTTTAATAATGCTACTTCTGGATTTAGCACATGGCATTTAAACACATATATTTACACACACTTGCTGTACCAGAGAATGCAGAGTTTTACTGGAGACTCACAGGTATCTACATGAATTACTGCTTATTACAATAATTAGGATATGCAGATCTACTCTAATTTTGAGTGCAATTGTGGGAAGGAGATGAAAGTTTATTGTTTCTAATATACTTTTACTTTCAATGTGTTTTGCTAGGAGGTGGTATGAAAAGACTGGGTTAATTCTGCCAAGATTTTTAATACCTTCCCTAATGGAATGAATATTTTAGGGCTGTGGAAAACAAACAATGCTGTCAGGAGTTAGACAGGGTGAGTGGGGACAAAAACCTTCACCAGGTCAGTTGCTTGGCATTCCTGACTGTGAAATCAGCCATAGTCAGTCAACAGAAAATATTCACTTTGTACACAAGATTCCAGCTAATTTTCAACATTTGGCATTATTAACACACACTGGGCCCATTTACTTAATTATAATTAATATGGCTTGTTCCCTCTTTGAAGAATTTGCCATTCATTTGGCAGTTACTGCCTAGCTTTGGTGTGCATGTAAAACCACGTGTTTTTCACATCTCCAGTAAGATCTGCCTGTATTTCCAACTGCTACACAGGCCAAGCAAAGTTCTGCAGTATGCCGAGTTACTTCCTGAATGAATTAAAACCTTGGAATTGTTGTCAAATGCGTAGGCAATCCAAAAAATGAGACAAATTTTGGAATTTGAGAAGACCCAAATTCTAGGAGATTGCATTAAGGCAAGCTTCTTTGCCTAAGAATTGTTTTAGTAGCTGCCAACACAATAATTCTTAGATGATGCAGAGAGATTTAGGCCTCTTGGGAAAGGGCAACAAAGCTGCACGGAGGAGTCTGGTCTGTTCTCCTCCTCAGTGCTGCAAAAGAAACTGAAGGAAGTCAAAATCCTGCAATTTTCACAGCATCTTTTAGGAGCGATAAAATAGTGATAAAAACCCCCAAGGAATTACTTTTATCAAACAAAACAATCAGCTCCCATTTTCAGATGGGTTTTCTTTTCACTGGCAGTGACCAACTGTCCTTCAAGCTGATGCTTTTATGTCCCTTAATATCTTTGATATGAGTAAAAAACATTCAAACTTGGTGCTGGTCCAGCTGAACAGGGATGCTGCTGAAAGCTCTGCCCTGCTCTGGGGCTCATTCCTGCTCACATGGGGAGCAAGAAAGACAGAAAGGCTCTTATTTATCTGAAACCAGGGACCTGTAGCTTGGGAGACCTAATGAACCAGATGAATAAACTCAGTTCTGTCTCCCTATTTAGATTCCTTTGTTTGTTTGTGCTTATTTCCACCGTTTGTTTTTTTTTTTTTTTTCCTTCCAGGAACTTCTCTGTCTGTTTCCTACATTGCCTTTTACACCAGAAAAGTTTATTAGCTCAATCTAAACATCTGCTATGTACTTTCAACTACTTTCTTCCTATATATTAAAAAAAAATTAACCTTAGTTTTTATTTGCAAACAAAAAAACTGGGGTTTGACTTTAAATTAAAAGCAAATGTAACGTCTCAAATTGCATTATCTGATTTTTCTAAGGCTTCACATCCCCTCTATATGTGTGGCAACAACTGTAAGTCAGGAACGTGCCTCCAGATATCTCCTTTGTACATCTAATGATGTACATCATAGGATCAAAAACATTATACCTTTTTAATATTCATTTGCAAGCAAAATCTGTGTTTTCCATTTCATATGTTTGATATAACAAACCCACATCTTACAACATTATCATACAGAGTTCTTTTATACTTTAATATATACTTCATTAACACCAGTTTAACAGAGCTAAGTAGGTTTCCCTCTGCCTGGGTCTCAGTAACTACCTCTTCTCCCAGCCCTGTATGACCCGTGAAATGCTTTCAAATCCAGGTCTCTTTATTTCAGTGGCAAATAAGCTTTATTTGTTCTAATATCATAAGAGTTGTCCCTGAAGATCATGTGCAACTGTTTTCCTATTAAAAAAGCAAAAAAAGTAAACAAAGATTACTCTGAAGTATGTGTTTCAACTCACTTCCATTTCCCTGTGTACAAAATTGTACAGGGAAGAGTTGCCTACCAGTGCTGGAGAAGAAACGATGCCAAGGAATGGTTTCCAGATTATGCAAGAGTACATTGGGTTGGTCTCTCACATGAGTGCACTTTACATTTTACCTGCTGACCCATCACAGTGATCACACAGGTTATTTCAGGACTGGGGGAAGGGCTGCCTGCTGTCACGACACCCTCATGAGAGCTGAAGCAGCCACAGCCTCGGCAGCTCACCTGCTGGAAAATGAGCTGCCCTGGCCAGAAACCTGCAAGCTCCTGCTCAGCAATCTTCATGCCTTATGGCAAACAGCATTTGTACACTTTCCGTGGGCTCTTGGAGAGCTTCCACTTCCAGCAATGCAAGCAGGAGAGTGCAAATGCCAAGTCCCTGCTTCACTGCAGCCATACCATCCAACAAGTCACCTGGGCGCTGTTGAAGTCCTGGATGCCTAGACAACACACTTGCAAATGATCCCCTCTTGCCCAGTTTATGTCGGGACAGGGCTTAGATGAACTGGGTGAAGAACTAGGTTGGAATCAACTTTTCTGGTTTCAGAAATGACCCAGGCCATGGGTGCCTGTACCAGCGCTCCTTCCTCAGCGCTGCCAGGGACAGTTTCAGAACACTTCTTGCAGGTTGTTTCGACCTTATCAAACAGTGTTTGCTGCTCAAACACAAGCACAGCTGCCCACAAACTGGCAGCCAGTGCTACAGACCACACTAGCAGTGGGGAGCCTGAGGCTTACCAGCAACAGAAAATTTCACCACTGACATAAAATTTGCTTTGCAAATAAGCAAAATCATAGATAAACTTATTTCAGTAAGGTAATGAGTGGCTATTGTCAGTGGTGTAAGCTAATATAATCCACTTAGGTTTCAATTTCAGAGATGTTAGCATGATTTTACACCACTTTCTGTAAGTCTGTGTAGCTTTGAGTGTCACATCACATTGATGCAAGATCTTGTGTGTGGAAGATCTAATAGGGTGTGTATTTGAACTTGGACATGAGTGGAGCCAGTCTACCTATGTTCATTCAAGATATATATCTGATTCTACAACAATGCCAGCTTTTTGCACTCCATAAAATACATTACAGGGGCTTCTCTATCAAATATGAAATCATATGAAATGTAACTGACTTTGTGCCTTAACATGTATTTCATTACCAGGTTTCCTAAACTTCCTACGCCTCTACATGAAACCATGTACACAGGTACCAACAACCTATGTTCATTTAAGAAATATGTTTTTTCCACTGTATCTTCTGCATGAAGCCAAGAGAAACAGTCCTCCTGTCTACAGGGGAATCTCAAGGGACAAGCTCTTCTCTGCTTTATAATTTTTTAATTTTCATGTTTAATTTTTTCTCCCAAGACACAGTCAGGATTAAAGGGATGTTTGCAAGCTGTCACCATCCAAATCCAAAGGAATCAACATGGTGGAGAAAAATATGCAAAAACCTCTGGAAAAGGAACCTTCAAGAGCCTTGCCATGTGCTAGTGAAGCCAGGCTACATTGCACCAGAAGAAAACACCACAAAGCTGCATAAATACAGTATGTTTAATATTAAACATTCTGAAGGCTGTACTGTAAGATGGGGATGGAGAGGAGTCTCTTGATACGAAGTTTGAACCTCAGAACCTCTTGAACCTCTCTGTGTTTGAAGGCAAATAAATAGCTATTTGAAAGAGGAAAGAAAAAATACATTGAAGTCTTAAAATACAGTTGTGTTTTTGTTGTTGTGTTAAATGCTTCTTTGGTTTGAGCTCTTGCTGAGCTTTGGTAGTCATGTCTAAGAAATTGGGAGAGCTTGGAAATAAAGACTTTTAACAATACAATGAAAAACAATCTGCAGAATTCCCAGAAGTGCTTGTCTTTGTGCCAGGTACAGTCCTTTCATTTCACATGTAATAAAGGAAAGACAGTAGTGAGCTTTTCTCAAGACCAAATGAAATGATCTGTCACTCTGCAGCCAGTTAGGGAGAAAATGCAGCTTTTTGTGAAATGGTGCCAATAATATAGTTACTTTGAGGGAATGATTTTCAGTTTCATATGGAAACTCTAGTTTTGAAGAAATTAGAGTGTTGAAACATATTGCTTTGCTTCACAGAAGTTTTGATCATCTTTTCCTGCAGACATAAAGTGGTTATGATGTGAGGGCTTGAATTCTTGTAGACATATGATCTTGCATTAGAGTACTTCCAACGTAATGACTTTCCATTGACTTCCAGGAAAGTCATGTACTGATTTAGAAGTTCTTTTTATTAACTGCCTTTAAGAGACTTTCGGAGGACTTACTACATCATAGCTCTCTGAGGGTTTTTCTATTTATTAACCAACCCACTAGTTAAAATGCTGGCTACTTAAATTTACCCAAATTTATGGATCCTGAAAACATTAAGACAAAATTTCGTATACTTTCTTATAAGATATATCTTCAGACAAATTCAGTACTGAGAACACATACCCGCTCCTTTTCTTTCACAGAAGCACACCTTCCTCTTTCAGAAAATGTCTCACTTCATCTGTGTAGAACTTTTGCTTTAATCATGCACAAAAATGTACAATAATTTCTTCCTATAAAATGTAAAACCAGTTTTTTGTGGGCTTCTATTCTTGTTGTTTACATTAATGTATTAGATAGCAATCTACAGTATTAGATAGCAACCTGACATACAAGAAACCCTTGGCGGGGTAGGGAGGCAAGTTTGGACATTTCGGAATATCCTTTATAAAGAAGGTGAAACATAAATGCCCTTTGGCTTTTGTAAGCCTTCTCTGAATGTGATGTTGGGATATTGAATTTGTAGTGACATACCAAAGGCAAATAGCACGGCAGTCAGATGACCAACAAGCCCTGTCTACACTTCCCATGTGGGAGTTTTCCTTTCACCTGTTATTCCCAGGCTGCTGCTGAGGTTCCACAGAAGCACCAAACTCAAAGGGCTGGAGAAGCAGCAAATAAGTTGAGTTTGATTTCTTTATTTCTTTAGTTAAGAATCCTTGTATATAATACAAATAACCAACATCTGTGGTTGCATGAACATCATTTTCTCCCAGAAGACAAATTAAAGGGCAAATTTTTCAGTTGTGAAAATTGTGCAAGCACACTGAATGCCAGTGTTATCACACTGTTAAGTTACAAGTTCCAAAGGAATATGTAGAGAAGATTCATTGCAAAGAAAACTGGCTTGGGGAAATCACAGGATGACTCTCAATTTCAAATTTTAAGTAAACCTTAACAAAAGACACAGTATTGACTGTATGAAACAATCCTTGGCAAAAGGAAAAAGAATGATGAAAAGCCCTGTTACGGCAGTGATACACACTGCAGTTTCCAACCACAGCTTCACACAATTCTTTTGACATCGGGGACTGTTCCAAATTTCTCTTGAACCAAAATTCTAAAATGTGCACTGAGATCAGCCAATTTTCACCTTCTTGGGTGATGAAGGATAATGAATCCATAAGTTATACATTTCTTCCATCCAGCTGGCTCAGGTTTACTTAAAGCTGCTTTAAACTTCCAAGCCTGCCATCAGCCTGGCCCAGCTCTTGGTCCTGTAACAACATCTGAGGCAACTGCAGCGTTTCCTGGATTATAAAGTCCTCATTTTTTATACAGTTACACTGAATATAGGCATTTTTCTCTTCAGCTGTTTCCTTCTTCTTTCCAGCTACCAGAATATTTAAGTGCTGCAGATATCTTGGCACTTCATTCCCTTCCTTGGGCACAGTAAGAATTTCTCATCTTCCATTTGCGCTTCTTGCTATTTTATCTAATGCATCCCATTTCCCTAGGGACGTTTCAGTTTCTTCCATTCTAAATACAGGACAAGAATTTGTTTTTCATTCCTGGAATGGCAGCATCTCAGACTTACTGTATACAATTGCTGTTTCTACTTTTTTTACCACTACTTTTTGATAAAAGAGTGCTTACAGGAAAAATAAGTCCTCCTTGTGCTGCTTTCTTTCAGCTGTGTGAATTGTGAATATCACCAGGGACAGAAATTGAAATTTACTTTTAAAAAAAGGTACTTGGAAAAAACACTTGAGGGCAGCGGGTATTTTAAAGACAGTTTTAGTTTCACTTAAAGTATTTTCACTTAAAGCACAAAGAACTGTTTTACACAACTAAGTTCTGTTACAATTTTTTTACCAAAGAGATGTAGTTAATACCAGGTATCAAGTCTAGAGCCAGGGTTATCAGATGAAAAAGTGAGTAATTGATGTATTGTGGAGCTTGAAGATTGAGTTATCAGTAAACTGCATTCTTAAGCCATGGGCATTACTTCAAATTTAAACTTTAATTTATACCCTGAGAAGTCTTCAGTGTCAGTAATTGTATCTACTAAGAAAATTGAGAGGATAGTACATGAATTTTTAATAAAACTGAACACAGAGGGAAATCCTCTGACATTTCACTAGCTTCTAAGTGTTTTATGAGGGATGACTCCTAATTACTTGTACTAAAGGCTCAGTAAGCAGAATACGTGAGATTCATGTAGATATCTGTCCAGGACAGGGACAGGAGTGAGACATTCCCTGTTGAATTTTCTCTGAGCTGACTACAGTAGGACATATTCTCTGCAGCCATATGAACATTACTTTGAATTAAGAATAAATCAGACACTTTATTAAACTTACTTTGCAATTATATTAACTTCACTCTTGCTCTTGGAAAAAAAAAACAAACCCAAACTAAACACTTGAGATTTGAAATATATTCTCTGCTTTGAGGCTCATAGTATTACCACACATGATGGTTTTTATACTAACCTTTTGCAGTTTTTACCCTCAATGTTATTTTCTAGAAGTCTCTGTGCAAAAATTCCAAAGCAAATATCTACAATTTCACATTTTTTTTAACCAACAGAAAATACTCCACAACTCCAAAGTTTCATTGGTCTTGGGGTCAAAAAACCCACCAAATTTTGATGTCTTTTCCATCCTGAATTGTGAATCAGCCATAGTGAAGATGGACCACAACTGTATTCTATTTCAGCCAAGCTGGAGTATTATTCATTAGAAAGGCTAATTCACCTATGGAGCAAAAATTAGAAAGTGAACAAATTTCAGTTGTTTTCAGGTTGTTGTTGAATTAAAAAGACACCTCATTGGAACAAAACAGCGGCCCACATTCTGGCTACATCCAGGTTAGGAAACAGACTTTTTTGTTTGTTTGTTTTTAACAAATTAAGTCTGCACAGAAAGCATACCTTTAGGGTGTGCCAAGACCACCCAGCAAGAGGCAGAATTAGAACTTGGGAGTTCCTGGTTTATTGTCTTAAGTTAAAACCACTAGACTGAGCTTATTCAAAGGGGGAAAAAAAAGTGGCCATAAAGTAAACTTTTACGGCATGGTAGTAAAGTTAGAGCTTGTTAGAATGTTTGAGATTAATGGCAACCGGAGCATTTTTGTCAAAATCAGGATAACTTTGGGAAAAAGAAAATGTCTAATGTAACTGCTTTCTCTGTTACACTGCAGAACACCCTAATACCATCTGCCCACATCTGCAAATATTTTTGAAGAAATTCCTACTGAGTCGACCAATGCTTATGCAAAACTTCAAACTTTGTTTCTTCATATTTTAAGGCATGTAAATTGAAGGAACTCTGAGAGCTCTTTCTTTAGTTATTTTAAACTGGGCAAATGGTTTTTTTACATAGAGGAATCTAAAAGTGGTAAGTTAAAAAAACCCCAGGTATTAATTTCATTTTTTTAGTTTACAACAATAAAGTAACAGCAGTCTCCCAAAGCTTTAGGCTGTCAGCAAAATGTTTCTGCAAATACTGCAAACCACTTACACTTCTGTTTGAAAGGATCACTCGCTACTGTGTGAATAAACACTGTACAATAAACAACATTGCTACATTGGAGACTTCCTGAAGTTTGTCACATTCTGATGTCTCATATAATCTTACACCTCAAACCGATTTAGAAGGACTGTCACAGCAACTCTAAGACTAACTGTTGCAGAATCACAGAGCAGTGAAGTTTTCCCCATCCATCACTTCACAGATGAGGGAGGGAGGAATAAAATTTTTGATGACACCTAATAGAGCACACACAGCAAATGTTTACTCAGCTTTTCTGCTTTGAAGATATTGTCAAGCACTCCACCGACAGCCATTATTGTTCCTGCTTGTTTAGACACAGCTCTGAAATGCAGAGATATGGAACATGACAAGTATTAGACTTCGGTGATTTTACAGTGTGATGAAAATGTTATATATTGTAAATCCAAGTCTAAAAGATATACAAGTACTGCAGTTTGAACTATAATTCAACCTGTTTGGGAGGGGGGGAAAAAGCGTGACCCCAAGCTCTTCCTGAACTTCTAGTATTTGGAAGGCAAAAAGAAATATTCACCTCCACACTGTCACCAAGCATGAAAACTCTCCTCTTGTTCCAGTTCTATGGGACCATGGACACAAAGGACCTCTGTACCCACAAAGATCCTCTGCAGAAATCCTGCATTTATTGTATAGAAAGAGGTAAATCAAACACCTGGACTCTGGCCAGTGATCTTCCGTTCTCCTTGCTCTAGGTGAAGCCTGGAGTGATCCCACTTTTCACAGAATGACAGGGCAACCACTCGGGCTCACTGAGTGGGTGAGCTACCAAGAGCTGGTTTACTATTTATTTGTCACATGAAGACATGGTGCCAAGAACAGCTGTGTCACACACTTCTTGCACAACATTCCCATTAAGTGCTTCAGGTCCTCACCCCATAAATTCAAGCATACATAATTGTGAGAATATAGCACACCCTGTGTGTTATCAAATGCATAGGGGATGGACAACCCACTAACCAGAGAGTCTCTGGCAGAACAGTCTCTGGCATGCCTCTGATGCCAGCAAGCACTGTTGGGATTTTACTCAACCAGGAAACTTATGCATATTGTCTCTAATTTCTCCTTTTGCGTTCAAGCAAACACACTATGTGGAACACCTGAAATGAGATTTTGCTGAATTGAAAGTAAGAGTCTATACTTCCTTCTATCACATCTGTTTCCTTCGAACAACTTGGAAATTAATCATCTCCTCATATCTAAAAGTTAGTTCCTGTTGATAAATGGATTCAATTTTTGTAAATTAGATAAGTTGTTGTTTATTACATGTGGTACTTCTGAAGAGCTTACTGAATTATTTATTGTCTTCTCATACCTATGAAGACACTACTGTTTATGAGAGGAATGAAAAGAGGTTCCAACAACTGCACATGCCAAAACCTAAGCTCAGCTATGCAACAAACTAAAGGTATTTGTGCATTAAAAAATCTCACACTTTCATCATTTTAGAAAGATGTAACAAGACCACATTTTTAAATAATCTTTTTCTACAGCTCATACTTATCCTTTCAATAGGCTTGCCATATAGCCAGAAGGCACTCCTGCTTGGAAGGCCAGCAATACCAAAGCTAAACTGAATTTCCAGTAGAGCTGTATCCTGTTTACAAAAAAGGAATACAGGAATTTGCAACAACTAATGTGTATTTGCTTCTCAACATTCCATGTTGAGGGTTCAGGCTACATTACAAAGGCTTAAAATAACTTCTACACAGAATTCAGCACTGGGAATCACCAATGAAGGGAAGTAGGCATTTTTTTGTGGATATTTATAGCTTTCTCTGCTTCTACCATGAACAATTTGGAGGAGTAAAGCATCAACATTTAACTTTTCATGGTTAAATGTCTCATGACTCACTTTCTAGAAATTCCTTTTATTAAACTCATCTTACTGATGAGCTAAAGCTTGATAATAGCCATGGAAAGAACAGCATGACACTTCTATTAAAAAATATGGATATTTTGTTATCTGCTTTTGAAAAATCACTAGCCTCTGCACTGTGTGTCATATTAAAATTTGTGATATCTTTCTGTCCCAGTGACAGAAATTTAAAGGAAAATAAAAAATGATGAAGTGTAAAAAGAACTGGGAAATTTGTTTTAAGTACAGGCAATGACATTAATTCTCTGCAGCTGTATCACTGATATATCATCTCCAGAAAAAGCAAACTATATAGATAATTTAGGATAAGTAACATATTGAATAATCATATTCACAAAAGTGAAGCCAAAGTATTCCAGAGATTATAATATGAGTCACAAAGAATCTCAGTGAAATCACAGTTTCAAAGACTTTCCCAAAGGTTCAGTCCACATATGTTGCATATGCTCAGCCAAGAATGTCATTTTTGCACAAAATTTTATACATCAGCTTCAAAATTATCTCAGTGATATAAAAAGAAAGTAGCGACTCATCTATGGGCAGCACAGTTTGGCTGAGGTAGGAACTAAACTTAACTTTAGGACTGAGTGGCTGCATGGCTGTTGAGAAAGCATTTGGCCTGTTCTCTTTTTCCACAGTGCCCCACTGTATGGCCACGGTGTGACACAATGAATATAGGTGGCATTGTGTGTGGCCATTTCACATACATAATCGTCCTACATCATTCCTGGATGCAAAGCCCCATTAGTTTAAAATTGACATTGCTAATGTCTAAATTGTATTTTAAAACGGCAGGAAGGAAGGAGGAATGAAGGAGGAATATTTCTTTTCGTTTGTCATGACAATGTAAATGCAAATAACGCAAATGCGAATAATGCAAGTATTGTAAATGCAAACATCAATTACTAAAAGAGACATTCTACTGATGAATTCTCATGCAGCTAGAAGGCACTAACTTCTTATTCCTCTTCTCCAACTGAATCTCAGATCTGCAATGAACTTACATTTTACATGCATCATGTATTTTAGTACAGTGTTGTTAAATCAGGCTACACTGAACATGAGCACTAAACACCACTACCAACATTTAACAGTGAAACTGAGGTACGTTTAGGTAGTTCTTCCCAGCTCACAGAGCAAAGCAGAGTAAAACACTCACACTTGAAGCCTCAGTATTACCTTGCTCTTTTTGTAGATTTTTGTGGTCCTTCCTCCAGAGCTTCCCTCTTTGTTTGCTATAAGCACAATTTTCACATAGTTTTATTGAAAATCATGACTAGTTATGAAAACCCATTCCATGGATCACAAAGTTCTGTCTGTCAATAGCACAGGTCAGTGATAATGGCAAGTAGTGGCCCTAATGGAGCTCTCTCTCATGTGCTTATGTGTTGTTCTTCAGAGTCATCTTAATTGCATCTTGCAGTTCCTGAGACCCAAGACACAAAACACACAGATTTTTTTCAGGCTGTTAGTCATTCCCAATATCCATGCCACAGTACAGGCACTGAGAAAGAAAGATCAAAAACACCCCAGAAAACAGAAACTTTACATAAACTAAGGCAATGTTGATCTCTCCTGAAGCAAAAACACTGCAAGCTAAGCAGAGAGTTGGATATAGGACTGTTACCGAGGTCACTGCCCCAAGGGCAAACACGATTATTGAGAGGTGTCTAAAAACCTTAATCAAGTGCTAGCACAACATACTTATCAAACACTTGTAACTACAAATCACAGGCCCACAGCTGGCCATACCTTTATGCAAAAAGGCTGGAGTTTCCAGAAGTAATGACCATGAAAGACTACAAGGTTTGGGTTGACAGTACTTCCATGCATTTACATAGACAGAAGATTACAAATGCTCTAAGTTAAAATATTCCTTTCTATTATATATATCAGGGTCTCTGATCATTTAGCAGGAAAGAAGGGGGAAAGAAAGCTTCTCTTCCAGAAAGCCTTGAGTTTTCCCACTCAAGAACTGTGATGCATGCATCATTAACTTCTATGCAGAAAACATTGTTCACTCCAACCAGCAATTAGTGGCAACATTTCTATCCTGTGCAGTGATGAGATTTTTATGCTAATCATTACACAGCAGTAAATTAATCATTTGGGCACATTTAGATGGTATGTATATTTCATGAGACAGATATAGATATCAAGATCAGTTTGATATTTACTTATGGTAAATGGAAGTGTCTCAAATGGTTATGGGGGAAGAATAATAACTAAATACACAGTCAAGGATGTTTGCAATGTAACAGCAGAAGCGGTACCGATTCAACTTTTTCTTTGTTTTTAATTATTTTAAGGAAGCTAAAGATCTTGTGAGAACACAGAACTGAATCATTCAGAGACAGGGAAACTCAATGTCTTGGTACAATGAAGGACAAAAGCACCTATCCTGCAATTCCTTTATTACTGGCAAAATTACTTACATTACATTATGCAGTATTGAAAACGGACTTTTCATCAGCATTTGTGCCATAGCCCAGTCAGGTAAATGAATTATGTATTGGCCTTGTCCCTCTGCAGCTATGTCTGAAACCTTTGAGTTGTAGCTGAAAGGAAGGCTACATAGGGGCCTCTCCTTTCAGCAGATGCAAGAGATTTGTAATACCTTGAAGAAAATGATTACTTGAAATTTAAATTTGTGACATATATTTAAATACTACTGCTGTTTTTTCAGCTCTCAGTTCACAGGCAAAAAAGAAAATGTTTATTGGAGGGAAATGATCCCTTGGACTTAGACGGTTGTCAAAGCACAGATTTATGTCAGGTGACCCTTACAATAATAGTAATATAAATAATATCCTCAGCTATTACTTTCTCAATTAAAGCTGAGAAAGATTCTCAAAGATAATGGCATGTCAGTGGAAGGCAAAGTTATGTCATCTTACCTGGATCGCCTCAGAAGTGCTCTTGAATTGAAAATTGAGCAACTGATACATGTTTAATGGCCACCAATCGAAAGAGCATAATTACTGTACTGAGCAGGGGGTAAAGATAAGCTATTACCCAGACAGTACAAAATCCCACTGGGAAAGAAAGGAAATTTATTAGCATGTCCTCGTTTATGGAAATTTTTGAGAGATATCTGAACAGGCAAATTATTAGGAGACCACTATAAACAGATGAACTAATACAGATCAGATCACGAAAAAAAAAAGGTGAATCAACAAGACAATGTCTTATTTTAATGAAATCTGGTTTTACATGAAAAAGAAATCTTTTTCAATTTAATTACTAAAGTATTTTTAACTTCACTATTTCCATAAGATGGTAATTTTGATTTTTGAACATTTTTTTTAAAACTACTCTGAAAAGCTTCTCTGTAGAATTGTGTATCTGAAGTTGATATGAAGGTTAAATTTTCTTCAGGGGCACCATATTAATTTTTATGGTCTGTCTCACATAGTTGTGCTGCTTTCGACTGGAGAACAGTTAATTTTCTTCCTCAGGAGCCAACAAGCACATCCAAGGATGTGCTGTGGTGCCATACACACCCTCATAGTGTTCTTCCCCTCTGCAGAAGAGTATTCTTTACTCCAGAGATCCTCTATTTGACTTGAAGCAATGGAGAAAAACACAAATAACCACCATTTCCAAGTAAGCAGAGGTTAAGATTTGCAATAATATAGGTAAATTCACAGAATACCCTTCTGAATCTCTGATGTACAAAGTCACCTACCTTGAGGGAAAACAACACAAAATGCAGTTCAGGAAACCGTCAGTAATATTCTGTGAAGGTCAAAAGGCTGGATTTGGAGACAACTGAGGATCTGTCTGTGGTGAGTACTACTAACTATGCTCTTGTCAAGCAACCCCCCCAAAAAAAGCATAAGCATCATGTCTGGAAAGCAGAGGAAATCTTTGCAAACTTTATTTCAATATTGTTTCTTTAAAATGATAGTGCAGCGTATCTCCAGGCAGCTTTTATGCTCCTGAAATTATTTGGAAGGAAAACTGAAATCATTAATAAATTTGATGGAAAATGGCTATTATTGTGGTAAACAGATATCATTATTATGAATTCTATCAAAATGAATTGCTCATCACTCAGCTATTGCTCAATGGCAGAACTGATTAACAGCACCAGGGACTGCCTGCCATTTGGTTCAATACTCCAAGTTGTTTGTTACGTTAGTTGTTTGGTGTTGATTGTATTACAGCAATTATTCACATCAGTAAGTTTGCTTGTTGCAAAATTAAAAGCCCAAATAAGGATCATGTCACAAAGAAACCAGTAGAAATCACACATCTTAAAATATTCCCCAAGACCACTTATATCTTCTCCGCAGATATGCCTGAAACTCCTCTGAATATTCATAATTCATAAGTAGGGAAAAAAACCCCAAAATTCAAACCCCTAAACCAACAATGTATATAAGAATCGAAATCCCAGATGAATTCCTCCATCAAAATGAATTTGCACCAGCATCCTCTCACCCACCTTCCAACTGGGGAGAGCAACCCTGCAAGGAAGGGGCAGCTGGGAATGGCTTCAGGACTGAATCAAAATCTGCTCTTACACTTTGTTGGATATCAGCTGGCAGGTAGTGAAGGTCACAAATCACAACTGTGATGCTGTTTCTGAAACATCATGGCATTTCAGAGAAAACCTGCCATATGAAATTCTCTGCTTGTCACTATGGCGTGTCTTACACGAGAAAGGACACACATGGCTTTCCACAGGGAGGTGCCCCAAAAAAATCGAGTAGAGATGGGAGTCCTCTGGTTGACTTCCTAACCTCTTTGTCCTGGTTTATCTGAGGTACATGAACCTTTAGTAAGATTTAATAGTAGAGCTGAATGAAACTATTAAAAGCCTGATTAATTTAGCATTTTGACTGCTATTTAACCATTCTACCATATTTTATCATTAAACCCAGACAAGACTAATTTGCCCTATAAGCTGAAAACTTCTAGAAACTACAGTATTACTGTAAAACAGTAAAAAGAAAGGGTTGTTTGGTTAATAGCACTTCACTCCAATGCATAGAATGAAAGACACAAACAAAACCAGTAAACATGTACACTTACTCAATACATTAATGATTCTGATGAAACAAATTTATTTGGTGCACTTTTCCTGCTGCACACGATCAATGTGCATACAAATGGTTATTATATCATTGTCAGAGAAATATCCTATCTCCATCTGAAATTTAAGAAGTACTTAAAAGAAGATATTTTAAGAGAAAATCACAAATGAAAGAGATCAAAACAAAAAAAGAAATAGGAATGTGTAAAATAGCATGTGCTTGGAGGAAAACAGATACAATAATAAAGCACAAAATCAAGGTTAAAAGCAGAATTTCCCACAGCTGTAGTCCACATGCATTAGTGGACTTACAATCTTTACTGATGAACAGAAATCTTCTTTCTTGCTGTTTTATTACCTTGGCAACATCTCCTCCATGTCAGCAATTACATAGGAGACAACAGTCCAAACAGCAGCACAGAGATTCATCTGGTTTGGATCCTGAACTGTCATCGTGTCCCCTTGAGAATGATGAAACCAGAAGTATTTACTGATGTCATTATGTAAGCTGGCACCTACAGAGAAAAATGGGCAAAGTTCCATTATAAGAATACAAATATTTAAAGAGGAATATAAACTTGAATCTGTTCCTGGGCTGTTTATGATTAAATCCACATGCAACTGTATAAAATTCATACTATATTCAAAATACAGTAACTGTACAGAGCCATGGCAAATATAGATTGTAGGTTTTAGGTTAATTCACTTGAGTGAGCATGAGGCAGCAAAAATTCACACCGGGGAAAAGCCAACCTTCCCCTGGGAGACTTGTTTCCTCAGCAACAGTATACATCCCTTTTCCTCTGACACCAGCAAAGTCCAAGCAGGAAAATCCTACAGTAACCCCATGGCAATGCTTCCCCCTCTTCTCCATCCCACTGCTCTGATGATGAGCTACAACTGAGTTATGAATCCTCTCCTTCCTGTTATTTGTGTTGGGGAACACTTTGGAGTTTGCCTCTGCTTTTGAGCCCCTGTTCCTCACAGGGATGTGCTGTTTCAGAGCAATTTTCCAGATAGCCTGGGCTAATCCAGGGAGCCCAGGACCACATTACTCTCACAGTCAGGAGTCCTCAGCAGCTGGGGCAGAAGCAAGTTGGGTGAAACCACAGCTCTTTCCATTCGGGAACAACTGATTCCAGCTGGGAGCACAAGGGAAGGGGAAGGACTACTTTCCCCCAAGCCAAGTGGGCTCAGGGAGCATAAATAATGTTTGCAAGGTATCACTCAAGGCAGATCAAAGCCAAGATGAGCTGGTTAAGCTGCCACTCCACTGGGAGCTGCAGCACAGATGCTGGTGGAAAATTTTTTCCCTGGCCATTCTCTGCCTGGTGCAGTCCCTATTGACCCCCTCTAACTCCCTGTTCCCTTGAAATTCCTTCTTTTCCAGTTCATTACCTTTGCCTCTTCTCTGATGGAGGCACATCAGCCTCCATGTGCTTTGTTGTAATTTCAACAACCATTCCATCACCAAGAGAGTTTCAAACAAATTTTGAAAATAAATAAATATGGTATTTTCCTCCACCACTGATTCACTGCTTGCAATTCCTTTGCACTGATTCCCTTGGCCTGCTCACTGAGCAGAGCTAGGAGATGCACAGCTCCCAGGGTAGGATCCACCTAGCACAGCAGAACCTGCTTCTTGCTTGGTCATCAAATACAGTGAACATGCACTGATGTGAATTTATGAGTAAAAGCTATGGGCTGCAGGCAGAAACACAGATTGAAGCTATTCCTACTATGCCAAGTAAGGAGGAAAAAACCTCAGGATTGTTTCATTATAAAGATAAAATACATAAATTATTAATATATTTATTTACATGCAGTGGAAATCAGTATCAGATGATGGGGTTTTGATAAATTCATGTGTGCTCATAAGACTTACTGTTATGATTTTTCTTGGTTTTCCTGAGATGTCTGAAGCCTTTGAAGAGAATGACAGCAAAATTTCCCACACCATAACTGTACATTCCTATAATGCATATCTTTTGATCACTTGTATAGTCATTCAGAACAGAGTCCAGGTCTCCCTGTGGTTAACAGGCATATTTTTATTGCTGTAATGGGGGCTGACTTGGATTGCTCATTTCACTGCTATTTTAGAGAGAAGGAATAGAAAGTTACAGCATTTTATAATTCCATACAAGATGAAGATCCCTTCATAAGAGAGATGATGAGCAGAAGGACCAAATGCTGTAGCATATGGTTATACATTATGGTGATTGATTTTGTTTTAAAGGCTCTTTTTGTTCTTAAATTACTTGATCACTACTAAGTTGAAGCAACGCAATCACAGAGAAGTCACTGGGTAGGTTACAGGTGCTGAATTATGTTCCAATAATTTTAGCATTGAATTTATGTCAACTCATATTCACTTCTAAAATTTTATTCTGAATCCTTTTAAATATACGCAACCATGAAAGGATTGAGCAATGATAAATTCTTTAGCTGATGGACTTCTGCACTAGATACATTACAAGTTAAGCCCTTGAGACAAATACATTACAGTTTTTGAACACTTCTGTAAGACTCAAGACAAAAACTGATTGCCTGAAATTTGTCGTAGACATTTCACTCATCACAGTAACTATGGATTTACCAAGTAGTGCTTTGTCCCTGTGAATGGAACAAGAACAAAAACCCTTTGCTTTGTCATGTTTAACTCCCTGAAACACTAAAAAAGATTTTTTTTCTCTAAACTGATTTTATAAATCAGAAAATTATTGACTCTGACATCAAGAAAAATCAGAATGTGTGAGTAGAGAGAAAGGTTCTCAAACTGGCTGTGTTGTCTCTTTCATGTTGTGGGCTACCACTGAAGTCAGGGACCTGTAAATATCTTGTGAGACTAATGAAAAGACCCCAAGAAAGCAGTTTTATCCCATGTAATTAGAAAGAAAAGTGAGAATCCATGTTCTTGTCTTTGAGCCCAAGAACAGTTCATAGCCGAGGGCCACATGCAAGCCTCTAGACATGAAACACCCTGGGGCACAGATATGACTGCAGGAAATTTTCACATCTCCTGCTTCATACTTGAGACTTCTTCATGCTGATGTTAGCAGCCTGGAGACATTTACGCATCCAGAGGTCTCCAGGGTGGGGGAAGGCACTGAATAGTGCCCTTTCACCAGTAAGCGTGTCCACTGAGATCAGCCCTTGCAGATGATCATGAAGAGGGCAGTTCTGTGGGGATCTGCAGGCTGCAGTCATGTTGGGTTATCTCAGTAAAGCCCATGGGAACCTACAGCTCCTTTCCTAAAAATCTAACAGAACAAGCAATGCTGTGAGCACAGCCATCCCACAGAAGGGGCGTAATGCTTCAAACAGTGAGGTTTCAAAGAACATCATCTGGCTGACTATCCTGTATCCTTGATAGCCACTGAATTATTAAGCCTTCTCAAAGGAAATCTGCCTGAAAGTCAAACTGAAACTGAAACTGGGAAAATTTACCTAGATAAGATTTGTAAAACTCCAATTGCCAACTATTTTGTTCTTTCCCTTAAAATTGATCAGCTTGTTTTTGTTTTTGTTGTTGTTGTTATTATACAACATTTTTCTCAGGAACAACGGTCAATAACAAATGGGGGCTAACTTTTGCCAGCTAAATAAGCTAGCAGTCAAGTAAAACAGATGAACAGACATGGCTCATAGACCTATAAATTATTCACTCATGTCTATGCTAGCCACCTAGAAAGCAGACAGCACACAGCCTTACAAGCATCTGACAGCTTTAATTAAGTACTTAAAACTCCTCAGCTGGGAGGTATTATGTGGGTATGTACCACACACCTAATTCTGATTTCCAGCTGGAACCAATACTCAAACAGAAAAACAAGAGATGGGCTGGGTGCTACAATGCCCCATTTTATGCATTTTTCTTTTTCCCTGTTTGCAGAGCACCCATAAAGAAAAAAGGGGATGTTTGCCAAAGAACTGTCTTTAATTGTCCTTTTCCAGTCTGTTCATATTTACAGTGATACAAATCACATGAGGAACAATGCTGGAAAAAAAGGAAATCAGCGAGAAACTACTTCTAGCTGGATGCAGTAGGTACTATGACAGGAAAAAAGGGAATGTTAAAAAGTGCTGCCAAAAAATGCTATACTTATATTTGAATACATAAAAAATACTGGAAATTAAAAACTGGTATAAAATGGTATAGATAATTCACTATACCATTACAGGGTGGCAGAAACCCCTGTTTAGTACAGTTTACTTACCTAGTTTAATGCAGTTCTTTTACCCATCAGTAGCTATCTAGTGCCACTGCTGATCCCCCAGGGTCAAACACTGGGACACTCTGCCCAGAGAGGCTGCAGAATCTCCATCCTTGGATGTTCACAACCTGACTGGACATGGTTCTCAGCAACCTGCTTCAGCTGCCCCTGTTTGAGCAGGGGGGTTGGAGTAGATGAGCTGCCTACCAACCTCAACCATTTTGTGGCATTCTAACCCCTGTGCCATTTCCTTCGCTCTTTCAGATATCTCTTACAATTGACATAACATAAATAAATTCTTTAACTCAAGTTCATTTATGTCTTGAACTCATTTCATGAGTCTCTGCATAACCAGCTATTTCATACATGGTTTGATACACTGCTTATGGCAGGTAAAAGCAGCTGTTTGGTAATGGATACTGACAATATATTTTTAGTAGTCAGCTGTGTAAGAGTATCTTGATGAAAATACACATACATACATTGAGGAATTCTGAAAAACAGTCCATGCCTTCTAGCTTCTGGTCTCAGCATGAAACGCACAATGTGAATACTGATTAGCTGATGATAAGGATATTGACTTGCCTTAAAATGTGTCCACATTAAACACCAATTCTTCACACATTAATAAACTGTCTGACACAATTCTTTTTTGCCACCTGAAGAAGATGAGATGTAGCTATTGAGGTGAAAGGATGAATAACCCATAAAACAAATGATGAGCATGTCAATGCTGACCACTGCTTTTTGTCAATCTCTGTCAGGCACTACTGCCTTCATAAGCACTATTGTGATAAGTCATCATTAGAATTGAACTCTACTGCCAGAAATTTAAGCATTTAAATTATTGTAATTTGTGAAAACGACTGGAAAAACAGTTATTGATTATTAGAATGATTAAAAAGGCAGCTTCCACAAAACACAAATATCTTCAAGGGGGAAAGCTTGTAGTAAATATAAAGTAACTTTTCAGCTTAAAACATTTTGCATTACACTTCTCCCTACATTTTTTTTTCTTTTTATATCCCAAAGAGCATTTCATTGCCAAAGGAAGCAAAATATGAGTCTTGAAGTCAGTAGATTCAGTAGATGTTTCCTATAGAGGCCTATCAATAGCTTCCCACTTGTCTTTGCTTCAAGTAAACTTCTCAACCATTCCATGAATCTTTCAATATAATGGGGAAATCCCCACGGTTCATATAATCTCTCTTGGGTGTCCTGGGTCTTCAGTATTATAGTTAGATCTTTGGGATACTGATCTCTACATATAAGTTGCCATATACAGTGAAGTTAATATGCTAGTGCTTTCTAAAAAGCATATAACTTTTTCAGGTTTCATTTTACAGAGGATCTGACACTATTTTGCACAGTATATATATCTCTCCAAATAGAAACAACTCCAGCTCAGAAGCACATACACTCTAAACAGTCAAGAGGGACTGAAGGATGAAAGAGGCATGCAGAGATGAAATGACACATTCATTTTCTCACAGCTGCTGAAAAAGGAATAGATGCCAGGCATCTGAGCTGAGGCCAGTGCCCTGTTGAGCAAGCTTTAGTACCTCCTAACAGCAAAGCTGGAAATGCCTTAACAAGGGATATTTTGCTCAATGTTTCCAGAAGTTTAAAAATATAAAAGAAAGGTGTTGCCAGGTAACACATGTGCCTCTCTTGCATCTTCCAAGTACGTGTTCGAGCTTCACCTCTCTGACAAGGCAAACCTTCACACTATCAAAAGCATTGCTTGTAGTGAGACGTCAACACAAATGCCTGTTCTGAAACCTTATTTTTATTTCTGCAGTGATTTTCCTGGCTATAAAAAACAGATTCCTTTTTTCCCTATCTATTAAGGATTGCTTTTGTTTCCTGCTTTTTCCTCTAAGAAATAAGAAAAACTCTTTTACTTCATTATCAAGTTTGTTCCAATCTCAGACCTTTTTAATGCCAAAAAAACTATTCAGGAATAAACTGAAAAACTACAGTGCCTTGAAAATAAAATAAGACCTGATGATATATATATGTCCTTTTCCTTTACATTGAGGACTTAGAATTAGTAAAAAAAAGAAGCAAAGGGACACATCACAACCTTCTATGCTGTTAAAAACTGCTATGTACCAGGAAAGCATAAATAATGAAGTTAAGAGCATTCTCCTCCTCACACCAGAATGCTAACTCAGCTTTGTGTTCCTACATACTCCATGAAACAAGGGTATGAGGGTACAAATATGTCCATAATGTAACAGAATCAAGAGCCTCTCCCTTCTCATAACTGCAGCATTGCTGCTCCACACATTTTGACCAGTTTTGACAAAGGTAAAAGCTTCAGGGCAGAGGTGGGAATACACATGAATTTTTCTGGAAAGGGTATGTGTCAAAGACTTACCAAAGGAAAACCAGATGAATGATAGGATCAGGAACACAATCTCTTATTCTATTTTTTATTTCATTTTGGATCTTTCTAACACCCAGCAAAGTCACAGATCCCAAGTGGTCAGGGAGTAAATCTGCTGCAATAGTATTTGTGTTTAGGATGGGCTGGCTGGAAGGCTCTGTCTGTGCCACAGCATCCCTGTTGCTGCAAGCCCTGTGGAGTGCTTGGCTGTTTGTGCTAGGTCTTGCACAAATGTTTTGTGAACTGCCCCTGTTTAACCACAGTCTGCAGAACTATTATTGTAATGAAAACCCAATTATTGCAGGCATCTATTGCATGTATTTTGGTGCTCATATTAACCTCTTCTTTTGTGGGATAACCTGTAGCAGACAGCTGGCTGTAATGCCAATTATTTCATTATCCATTTTTCAAGTAAGCAGAGGCAATGGAGAATGTTAATGCTGTTTAGTGGGGTGCTGACAGCATTAGTTCTCCAGTCACTTTGTCTCAAATGATGAAATTACAGGCTTAGTTGCTTGAGTTTCACGGCTACAGACACTGAAATAGTTTCCAGTATAGACCTTATAAATAACATCAGAAGCCCTGCTGTTTCACCCCCTGAGTCACTCTCTCAAAAGTCTTTAAAATTCATGATTCAAGCAACAAGACAGAGGGAAAGCTTTCAGTTGGTTGTTTCAGTAGCTAATTAAATGATACTACAGTGTAAGGGTGACAATATGAAGAGTGCATTATTTCTTGTTTTACTTATGCATTTGAGACTTAGTCATCAGGATACACTAAAAAGACTAAATTACCCATCAGGATTATCACAGTTACTTTTGCAACACATTAACCTTTCACTTATTGCAGCAAAGGACCAGTGGCAGATGGGGTTCCATTCTAAACAAGCATGAAAGCACGTGAAATGAGGTCTCAGTGAAGGAAGCAGTTCTACTCCACAGAGCACAGGTTGACTAGACTCTAAAATGATATCCTAACCAGCCCCTTGACTGGAAAAAAAACAACAAATAGAAAAACCCAGACAAAGTTTCAACAGTAAAAGGCACTGGAAGTTCTTCTTCCACTCACCCAATCTGTTTTAAAACAGCAAGGCCCTTTCTTAAAAAAAAACCACAAAAAAACCAAACAAACAAACAAACAAAAAAAACAAAACAAAACAAAACAAAAACCCGAGATACGAAAAAGGTAAGTGACCCTACTGGTGCTGCCCAAATATGACCCACTTGCAGGCTTACCACCTGGAATGGAGAGATCCCTCCCAGGCCCACTAATCCCCTTTTTGAACCTCATAACACCTCTGCCCACAGCTCCCTGTGCCAATGTATGGTGTGCCTGAGCATTTCATGAGGACACTAGGGTTCTCACTTCAGGAGTTGTAGTAGCAGCATTCTTCCTTTTTTCATTCACCTGCATACCACTGATGGCTTCATTCACTTTCATCACACTAACTCAGCAGCTTTTCACAAGCTGAATAGTCCTCTTCATGCAGAAAGTAGCTAATATCTCTGAGGATGCAGGCTTCTGGTGCCTCTTCTTGTCCCTTTTCTAATTGCATTTAACCATACCTGAGATGAAAAGCCCAATATTGCCTGCAAACACTGGCATGTGAATGGACTCGAGATGTGAGTGTGGCATGCCACAACATATCACCTAGGCCTGCTTTTTGTTTTTTCTCTCTTTCTTCCTTCCCCAGCTGCACAAAACTGTGTTTTTTTACCATCCCTGATGGTAAAACTTCAGACAATTATCCACAGATAATTCCCAGATCATTTTTCTTCAAAATAACATGGATCCTGTTGCCATGTATGCACAGCTCCTACACTGCAGTACGCTGCATTTATTGACACAAAATGTCATTGGCTGTTGTATTGTTTAGGCACTTTCTGCTGTAAGACTGCTGTCAAATTTTCACAGTCAGCTTCAGTTTTGGTATGAAATATTTGAAGTAGTCATCAGCAAATTTTGCCAACCTGCTATTCTTGATGTTCATTCCCTTTGAACCTAACATCCAGTTTTGTGAACATCTGAAGTGCCAAAAAAAAAGGTGGTTTAGCAGCCTAATAAAGCCTTTCTCTATTATCAAGACTGACAGCTTATTGTGTCTTCTTTTAAGCAGGTATTACTCTGAAGGAGGAAAATGCCTCTCACAGAATCACAGATTCACAGAATCAGATAGGTTGGAAAAGACCTCTGAGACCATAGAGTCTAACCTATGACCTAATGCCACCTTAACATCTAGACCATGGCATGAAGTGCCACATCCAGTCTTTTCTTAAACACCTCCAGGGACAGTGAGCCCACCACCTCTCTGGATAGCCCATTCAAAGGCCCAATCACGCTTTCTGTGAAGAACTTCTTCCTAATGTCCAGCCTAAACCTCCCCTGGTGCAGCTTAAGATTGTGGCATCTTGTCCTACTCCTACTTGCCTGGGAGAAGAGGCCACCCCCACCTGGCTACAACCTCCTTTCAGGTAGTTGCAGAGACTGATAAGGCTGAGCCTCCTCTTCTCCAGGATAAACAACCCCAGCTCCTTCAGCTGCTCCTTACAGGACTTGTGCTCAAGACCCTTCACCAGGCGCATTGCCCTTCTTTGGACATGCTCCAGCACCTCAGCATCCTTCCTAAAGTGAGGGGCCCAGAACTGGACACAATACTCAAGGTGTAGCCTCACAGTACAGGAGGATAATAATTTCCCCAGTCCTCCTGGACACGCTATTCCTGACACAGACCAGGATGCCTTCTTGGCCACCTGGGCACACTGATGCCTCATGTTCAGCTTTCTGTCAATCCAAACCCCCAGGTCCCATTCTGCCTGGTTGCTCTCCAGCCACTCTGTCCCCAGCCTGTGGTGCTGTGTGGGGTTGTTGTGGCCAAAGTGCAGGACTTAGCACTTGGTCTTGCTGAACCTCATACTGTTGGATCCAGGAACTTTTGAAGACTCATCTGCACTTTACTGTCCAGATTCAGCTACAAAAATGGTTACAAACTCCTCTGAAAAAGCCTTGCTAGATTGGTGAGGCATGACTTCTTTCTTCCAAAGCAACATGGACTCTTGAATTACTTTAATTTTTTCCGTCTTGGCTCTGTGACTACCCTCATTAAGTGAAACACAGGTCCCTATTTAGGTCCATATTTAGGGCATATAAATCTAGAAGGCTTACATACCTGTATTAGATGTCTGTTTATATTTGTATATATTATGTATACTTTAATATAGTTTACTTAATTTGTGCTTCCTTTAAAATTAGGTACTTGGCTACATATGTTATGCAGAGATTACTTAAAAAGTCGGTATTATAAATCCTTTACATTTTGCATTCCCTTTTAAACATTGTAAGAGGGATGAAAGTCTTTGCAAAATCAGCACTTTCTCTAATTTAGAATTCTTTTCATGTGTTTGTTTATGTCTCAGCTCAGTAAAGAAAGCAGTTAAAGATTGAGCATGTGATTTATTTTAATGGCATTAAACTTGAAATGTCACACACAAGGGCCAAGTGAACACTGGAACCCATGTAAACCACCTTTCCTGATCAGAGGCATTTCAGTATGTCTCTATACCCAACAACTTCCAATCTCACCAGAAATGTTGGTAGACACTTGCAGCCCTTGGACTGTTTGAAAGTCAGATGCAGAGAGTGGGAACCATGAAAAAGACCCACATGTCAGGATTTTGAGTAGTATTTCTGTTTGCAGTAATTGCACTCATTTATGTTTTCAATCTATTCAAGAAGCTTCCTTGTATTTTACAATCAATGGAATGATTTCCTAGAGTTAAAATCACAAGTCAATTTAAAGCAAGCCTTTAGGTCTGCTTTCGCAGAGGATGCTGGAGAGAGAGAGGAAACATGCAGGTGATTTCCATTTGCTCTGACTTTCCCTCCTAAATATGACTACAGCTGGATGTTTAAACACAAAGTTCCTGTAGGTCCCCTGCCAGCAAGAAGTTGACTACTAGAAATGCCAATACTCACAAAATCCAGCTAAGCAGAGCTTCTTTCTGCCTAGATGGTGAAAAAAGCCAGTTAATTACCATTTTTGTGCTTAACTAGATATGAAAAAAACCACAACCACCCCTCCCCCCCCCAAAACCAGCAAACCAGTCACCTAATTTAAGTAAAACACATCCTAAGCACACTACAAGTCTGTTATATTTTATACCACAGAAACCAAAACTGCATTTATACAAGCACACCCACAGGATGAGCAATGTTTTTTACTATCTCTACTTTCATACCCTAATGAGACTATCAAACTCTTCATGGTAAATTTTAGATATAGGACCATTAGAGAAACCTGGAAGAATACACTCTACCTACAACAAAAAAAATATTCTTCAAAATATCTGTGGCTACTTTGAAAAATGCATACTTGAGTTTTAAATCAGTAAGTTATTTCATAACTTGTTAGATGTTCCAGATACTGGATGAAATATCTCTTTCATTTGACCTACAAACCAGCGAGTTCATTAGTAATAGCAACACTGAGAGGTTTTTGAAACAAAACTCAGAGCTGATCTTATCGCAAGATTCAGGACTGTTCAGATGGGGGGAGTTTTCAGTCTTTAGGGTTAGGGTTCAGAGAGCCACAAAGCCTGCAGCTCCAGGGCCACTTTCTGGGGCTGCAAAAGGCATATGAAAGGGAGCACAGCACCAACACTGCTCCCTCTACACCATTCTCAGCTGGGCCACCCATGTGCTGAGCACCTGAGCCTCAGCCACCGTTAGGGTTAAGAAAACCACAAAGCCTTTCTGTTCTAGTCTACAGATCATGTTGTCCAATGGGTGATGAACACGAAGTAGCAGGAATGAAAGCGATTCAGTGTTTCAAGCAACAAATTGTATATTTTTGTCAGCAAAACTGCAAAGAAACTACAAGTTTTATAAATAAATAAATTAGCAAACAGTGAAGACACCTGCTGCAACACAGTTGTTCACAATCTCAGAATCTTTCTCTGTTTTAATGTTTCATGAAATTACCTGGGGCTTCATTAGGACAAGGGGAAATTAAAGGAGGGAAGTAGAGAAATTCCTCACATATGCTCTGACTCTGCTATATATCACTACTGGTATGTGGGCTCTGGCTAATCCACAGAGCAGAACCCATTCTAGAAGAAGACAGAGCAAATAAAGAGATGGCCCTAACTAGCATAATTCTTCTAATCTGTAAATTTGAGTTGATGTGATAGGTATTTTGCCATAGTGCTAACACAATGCGCGACTTGTCAAAATGCAAATATATTAGGTACAAAACAAAAGTCACATTAGGAGCGAAACAAAAGTCACATAAGCTTAGAAAGAACACAAAGAGAAGCTGACAATTAAATTTGAAAGTTTAACTTGTTCTCTTTCAGTGAAAGATTCTCAGTCCCACCAGTAAGTGCGAATAGCAATTGTCCTAAACCCAGCTTACTGCATTCTGTTTCACTACACACAGAATATGCTGTTTTCTTATAAGTTTGAAGGGTTTTTTGGTTTTGTTCAAGTTAAGTCTATACGGTTGCAAGCCCTGTTTAAAATGTGGAAAGCAAAGACTGGTTGGGTGAAACTTTACACGGCACCACCTAGTCCAGCTGCCACAAGTGCCAGGCTGTTGAGTGTAGCTTTGAAAATCCTTCTCCAGAAAATTCTGATTATCTCCAGCAGAATCATAATTTTGCACAAATCAAGGATCAATATATATTTTTCACTGTTTGTGAATAAAAATGTGCAAGGCCCCATTTAAAACTATATACTTTCATAGAAATGTCATAAGCAGCTCCAAAAGGCACCATGTTTCACATACGATGCAACAAAACACAGATATTTGATAACAGTGACCAGACTATACATAATACAAAGTAAATATACCTCTAATAGTTAAATATTCCCTACCATCATTCTGATACATTGTGCCCATGCTAAAACTTAGAGCAATGTTTACAGCTGTATAAATTAATTTCAATTTGCATTTAGGCAACGAAATCAAGCACAAGCACTCTCTTGTAAAGCTGCTTATGATGCTATATTCAAACACTATCTATAAACTAATGCAAAGGGGGAAAAAGAGTCAGTGATAATTGTTAGCAGCCTAGAGCAAGATTATTACCAAATGATGAGAACTATTTTAATAGAGAGAAGCTAGAATTGAATACATTCCTTAAAAAAATAAATCTTAATCTTTGCAATGCTGTGCTTGTCTTTCACAGGAGAAAGACATATTCCCCAAATGCAAGTTTTCATAACCAGAATCCCATTAGACTATTGGTTCCCTTCAAATACATAAATTGAAGACTTTTTCTACACAGTAGATTCATAACCATAAATATAAGCATATACCAACACATAATTTAAAACCTTTCAGGAGCCAAATGTACACTTGCTAAATAGAACAGCACACTATAAATTCAAAGGACTGCAATGACTACTCAGTCAAACTGGAATTAAAAATCTTACTAAAAATAACATTTGAATGAAAAATTTTTACACTCTAGCCAATATTCAATTTACTTTTACTTTCTCACTTTACTTTTACATCCTCACTTTAAAACTGACAGGCACCTGATAGCAAAAAAGAGAGGATGATTTTTCTCTCTTTAAGGTCCATCATTGCAAAATAGTTGTGCATGATTATTGGTTGAATAGTTTCCATTTCCCATTCCTACAAGGACTGACACAAAAGAAGAAAAACTGGCAGGTCTCATTAGTCCTGAGTAGTCCAGCCTTAGCCTTAGCTATTATCAGATTCTTCAGAAGAGGTGAAGAAAAAGCACCACCTTTTCAGAAATGCAGCCATTGAAATTAGAATGCATTGAGTGAAGAAGGGAATATTTCCCTTCCCTTGTCACATATTCTTTTCAGGGTCAAAAAATAGACAAGTGAGATTTCCAGGTAGTATAGTCAAATTATTTCCAGGCTGACAGACTGCCTTTACATCCTACCACTGCCAGCAGGGTCCAGCACTGTGACTCCAAAGGTTTTGAAAAATACGGTGTAGCAGAGAAGGCACTAATAATTACTTCAATAATTAGATTCTCGTGCTGTGTATTGAAAGCCCAAGGCTTATCTGGAATTCGAATAAGCACCCAGAGTGCCTTTACCACTATCTATTTTAGCAAATGGAGTGGCCACATATTCACTCTTTGAAATAGTGGAAGAACAATCACACTTTCCCCTATCTCAATGAATTTAAAATGCACTCCAAATCAAAAAGGAAGAGAATGATCTGAAAAAAGCAGAAAAAGGCATGGAATAATGCTATCCATGATGGGAACATGTATTCAGTTCTGCCCAGTTTTTTTGGTTTGTTTTGGATTGGTTTTTTTTGCTGCCAAAGGGTGATCTACATCTCAAATGGGGAGGCAGAAGTTTTTGCACAGGTAAGATGTAATGAGGGCAAGGGGCTAAGTCATGGCTCAAAAAGCTCAGGGAGGTGAAGTCAAGAGAGGGTTGGCTGTGGAGGACCAACGCAACACACAGGCAAAGCAGTGACCCTGCCCACTTCCACAGGGGCATGAGAACTGTCTCAGCAGACACAGACAAGAACTCTCACGCTTGTTAAATTATTACAGGAGTGTTTCTTAGCACTGTCTTAGCTCAGACCCCAGGGACTACACGCGGCCCTCTTGCTTTTTAATTAGAAACTTTAAGAAATTATTTAGGCTAAGGGATAGTGAAATTGTGACTGGGTTGAGTACACTGAGTGAAAGGATTTTTAATCCAAGTTAAAAAAAACAGAGCGCCATGTCTCAAAATCATTTTACCATTAACAGATATCCTGGCAGCTACTTGTCTGATGGAAAGAGAAGAGCTGCATGGAAAAGAGATAGAAAGCAAATGACATTTTTACCTCTATGATAATCCCTTCTTTCCCCCAAGCATCCTGAAATAAAAGACATAAATGCAGAGCACTTAGAGGCTTCAACAGTAACCAATGCATGTGCTTTTAATGATGACTGCACATGAACATCTGCCCTAAAAATCCAGCCAGCAGGTGTTGGTGGACAAGAAAAGTATCCATAGTAATCAGGATCTAAAGGGAGAGGTGGACAGACTAATTAAGTTTCCTCAATGCTTCCCATTTAGCATATTTTGGGGTTTAAAATTAAAGATATGTATAATTTGGGATGTTTTCAAGATTAAGATGTCTAAAAATTGTTGATTAGTTTCAGCTGCACAATGAAATCTGTTTCTTAGCTAGAAGTCAGAAGAGCTAAAATAGTTCAGGCCAAGAAAACAAGCTGCTGTAGTGGAGTGTCAAAGCACTGACTTCTTCAGCCCATGGTTCTCACACTGCAGCACAGCAAGAGAGTGAAAGCTGTCCTGTGGGCTCCCATCTCCTTCATGTTGTTGGTTCCAAGCTCAAGAGTAACGGTGGCTGGAGTGCTAATAACAATTTCAAGACTAGCAATGGCAATTCTGTGCAAATAGCTTAAGAACCTCCCTAGTCCTTCTGCAGGGGCAAAAAAAAAACCACCTCAAGAATTAATCTAGGCTTTGCCAAAAAGAGGTATTTTGGCTATTAGTGGCCATCTATTTCTGCAGCTTGTGAGCAGAGACGACACACAGCAGCCCATAAAACTGCTGCCTCTTTCTCCAGTGGCTGCTACAAATGCAAGGGGTCCTGGATCAGGCTGTGAGATGCACCAGTTAATGCCTGTGTGCAATAAAAACCACAGCTGCCCAGCCTTCAGCAGTATCTATCTACAGACTTCCTTCAGTGACAACTGTAGCACGTGCACCAGTCCTTCATTCCACTCTGAAATATGAATGAAAAGACAGCTAGTTAACAACCCCTTTTTTTTTAATATATTTCAAACCCATTCAGTTTATCTCAGTCTCTAATTTGGAAATGAAGGGCTGCTACTGCTGCAATGTCTCATCTGCCTACAGATTCAGTTAGCATTTGTAAAGCACAGAACAGAAAAAAATATGCAGGGAGTAATTGGTATAATTAATACTTCCTTATCTCTGGCTTAAATCTGAAAACCTACTAAAAAATGCTTTTGTTTGAGTAGTTATCCTAGAAACCTGAAAGCCTAAGACCTCACACAGCTCCACCCCAGTCACTTCACATCCCCTCTCCCTTTTCCCTTCCCATCTGCCTTACACTGCCTTTCAGCTTGAGCCAAGCGCTGCAGTGGGAAGGTGCAGACACCTGGCTGCAGGGTGAGAGCATTGGTTATTATACAAAGGCTCAAAGGAAAGACTGCATCATAATTTACATCTAGCACTTTAAATAACTCAGAGCATTTCTGCAGCTAAAAGGCCACTGACACCAACACGTACTGTGAGCCTGGTTACCTGGATTATTTAGCATATTGTAGACTACGCAGGCTCACACTACTTATATCAGAAAACAGGTGAACTGGGGAAAAACTCAAAGACTCAGCCAGCTTGTTTCCCGCTCTCTGGCAGCAGCCAATGTTTTGAGAAAGAATGGGAGAAAAGGGTATCTTTCTTCAGTACATCTGTCCAGCCATCAACAGATTAAGGACTATCTGAGCAGGAACTTGCACTCACATCACTGTGTTGGATAGCCTTTGCTGGACCTTTCTCCTACACCATATTCCATCCTCATTAAATTTATGCTTGATCCTGGTCTTCAAAGCATCTTGTGGTGCTGATTTTCCCCATTCAGTTACATGTTGCCCAGAGAAGTGCATCTCAAAGCTAGTTAGTGCTGACGCTCTCATCCTCTTGTTATATTATAAAAAGTGAACTGCTATTCTCTATAATGTAGTAGTGCTGTTTATGTATATCTTTCATTTTTCTTTCCAGAAATTATATTGGTTTTGTTGGTGGTTTCCACCTTAAGTCATGAAGGGGACAATCTGATCAAACCTGTAACTAGTCTGGTTCCTGTCTGCATCAAAGTCCAGAGAGTAGCTTGTACAGTATAAAGCTTGGTTTCCTTTGATTAAACTAATGATTTCTAACCCATATTATCTTGCTACAATGAAACAATGCAAAGACTGCTTCCTGGAATCCATGAGACAGGCAGACAATGAAAGGCAGAGCCAGGAAAAGCTGGGCTTTCCATTTCGTAGCAAATGACACAATTCTGTTTTTCTCTTTTCCCAACTCAAATGAAAATAAAAGGCACCCCAAATTTTTCTCATAAAGTGAAATAAAACAATAGAACCAAATACTCCAATCATGCACATTAATACACACATTAAAGAAAAATCTTAAAAGATTTTACATGAACTGCAATGCATGTGTGTGGGAAATAGTACTAAAAGTCCTTCCTCTAGAAGTTACCCATTTAAGGGATGCAAAGCATAAAAATTCTTAAAAATCACTTCTGTGACTTGACAGGTGATAAGTTTGGGGTTTGTTTCTTCAGATCTCTCTGATCAGAGATGGACAACCAAACACTGATCTTTCTCAGCCTGCTCTCCTCACCTTCCATTGTGCTTTGGCTGTTATTGCTGTGGATTTGGATTTCCAGGGAAGTAAGCAGGCAACCCAGACAACCCTTGTTTAGGTAATATCACTTTGCTTTAGGATTCTTCATAATAACTTTTGTCCTCAGAGAATTTAAGCTTTTCTGTCTCATATCTCTAATTCACTTGTGTAAGTTGCTTTCAGTAGCTTTCAGGAGGTGAGGTGTTTGTACACTACACATCCCTGAAAGGAATTTGGGATAGTTATAAAATGCCAATGCTCTAAACCTTTGCTTGTAGGGATGGAGTATCTACTTCAGTAACCAAGCTGCTCAACTTCTTTCTCTTCCACAATGCCACATTAATGGTTTTCAACTACTTTCAATTTTAAATCCATAAACATTTTCTAACATATGGATTAGCCCAACTTGACAACAAATGGATAATCAAGCCCACTGATAACAACCTTGCTCTCTTAGCAGCAGATGAAGTTGTACATTTTAAGGAGTAATCCACAATCTCTCAGGAGTCTGGAGACCAGAGTCTGAATTTCCCTGTTTTCAGCTATTCCTTTATTTCAGCTTTCTTTAAAAACATCAGTAACAACCACAAAAATTGTCCTGTCCCAGAAGGTCATTGCTCGGATTTAATATAGTTAATAGAACTGAACTGTTTTAAAATTCAGTTTAGCCAGTTAAACAACAGGAGAAGTGCCTATTTTCTTTGGTGAATTTCCAAAGCCCTACATGGTGATTGAGACAGAGCTCTGTCATTGGTACTGAAAACAGCCGAGGGCTGAAGACAGACTGGCCCTGATGGACAGTAAATCACAGTTAGGTTTTCTGGCTCTTTGGATGGAGAATTCCAATAAACTGTTTCTCTTGTTGAGGCTCATGCTTTGTCCTTTCAGACAGAGTTGTTTATGTGTCCCTAAAATACATTTATAGGAAGCTTATGCTGCTTTTTTCTTTACACACATCCACATTTGCTCAGGTGAAGCTGCTCTCATGCTAAATAACTGCAAGGTTTGGTGATTCCTATAGAAGATGGACCAGCTTAATTAGGAAGATAATGATGACTCCTTCTTCTTTATTGCACCTTTTAGGCAAAAAGTAGCTCATAAGCAACCCTCAGATAACTGCTACCATTAGGGGAAACTGGGGAAACATAAACTGTTTACTGATGACAGCAGATGAAGACAGAATCAGAAGAGTAACCCTGTACCTTCTCTCTTGCATTCATATGCAGCCCATGATCCTTTCTTGAGGATTTGCCAATATAAAATACAAACCTGTATTCAGTTTCTTTCACACTTAAGTGTTTTTCTGTAGTCTACTGCGCAGCTGAATTGAATAAAAGTGTTGCATGAAAACACATATAATGTCACTGGAAAGAGATATCTGGGGGAAACAAATGGTATTCAATAAATTCTGCTCTTCAGAAATTCAGTACCACTATAAACCCAATCTGTAGAATGAATTTTGAAGACAAACAGTTAGACAGGTTCCAATTCTGCAGTTTACAGATATTAACAATGTCCTGGAGAGGCTGCCACTGAAATAATTTTGAACTTGCTCCTTTGAGGAAGATAGCTCTATAAATTATTTCTGAGCTCTGCATTTGTTCAGTTTGGACTACTATCAAAAGCATTCTTCAGAAGCCTCAGACATTTACACCTAAAATGCCATCTGCAAATGAAAGCATGATAAGTTTGCTGCTTCAGGAAGGGATGAGTTTTCTGATTAATATCTAAAGCTCTAACACTAAAAAGCTTCCCGATTCTGGATCAAAATCATACTTAGTTCAAACCTCCAATGTGCCCTGCACAGTCAGTCTAGAGATTTATACAGCCTCCTTTCCATGTACAACTTCTAGAACTTTTTTTGGGAAAATGCTGTTCAAGTGTTATATTATTTGCTATATGAGCTACAATAACAAGCAATGAAAGAATACTAAGAAAGTAATTGCTGTGGTTTAAAAGTAAAAGTAACTTGAGTCTCTGCATGGCAAGCAGAATTGGGATGACAGGGGAGCAGGTACTACTCATGTATAGGAAAATGAAGTTAGGGATAGTTTAGGTAAATGGGGCAAATACAAATTAATGGTATTGGATGCACTGCATGGCTGAGCTGGCCAATGCCACTGAGAGGTGGTTTTCTGTCACCTTGGAAAAGTTGTGGCAACTAGGGGAAGTCCCCAGTGACTGAAAAAAGGCAAATGTTATGCCTGCTGTAAAATCTAAAGCAGCAGGATTCAGGAGAGAGTCCAGAGAAGGGCCACCAAGCTGGTTAGAGAGATGGAGCACCTCTCCTAAAAGGAAAGGCTGAAAGAAATGGGATTTTTCAGCCTGGAAAAGAGAAGCTTTTGGGGCAACCTAATTGAGGCCTTCTAGTACGTGAAGGGAGCCTACAACAAAAATGGAGAGGGACTTTCTACAAGAGCATACAAGACAAGGGGAAATTGATTCAAACAGAAAGTGAGTAGCTTTATTTAAATATTAGGAAAAATTCTTTACTGTGAGGGTGGTGAGGAACTGGAACAGACTGCGCAGAGAAGTCATGGATGCCCCACCCCTGGACGTGTTTAGGGTCAGGTTGGATTGGGCTGTGAGCAACCTGGCCTAGAGAAGAATGTCCCTGTCCATGGCAGAGAGGTTGTAACTAGATGATCTTTAAGTTCCTTTCCAAGCCACACCATTCTATGATTCTATGACGATTCTATGAACTATAAACTAGAAAAACTAACCTCAGTCCCCAGGAAAATTATGGACTGAAGGAGTAGAATAAAAGTGGGTGGAAAACTGTCTGGACTGCTGGGCTTAAAGGGTAGCCATCCACAGTCTGAGGTTTAACTGGTGGCTGGTGATGAGTGGTGTGACCCTCATGAATGATCCAGATGACTGGGATGGGCTGTGTCTCCATAAAATTTGTGGGAGGAGCAGCTGTGTATGCTGGAAAGCAGAGCTGCTGTTCAGAGAACTCAAAATCCAGAAGTGGCCTGATATGGACCTCAGAAAATTCAGCAAAGACAAAACTAAAGTCCTATGCTGGGACAGGACAAGCCAGAGCAGCAGTACGTGCGGGAGGTGCACTAGTAGGGCAGCAGCTCTGCAGAACAGGAGCTGCAGACGCCACTGTGCAAGAGGCACCAGCGAGACCTTGTGGCAATGAGGTAACGTATGGGCTTTTTCTGGCAATAAGGCAGCCAACACATCCAAGGGAGCAGTGTTTTTTAAATAGTATGTCTTTTGTGACTCCAGTAGAAGAAATGTGTGAACAAACTGGCCAGAGGCGACTCACATAATCATCCTGACTGGATGGTCAGCTTGTTTTCATCGTTCTTTATCATTCCAGTATAGCAATTACATCAGCTGTGTTTTGCTGTAATTTTAAACTCGATTCCAAACCACCAGTGAAAATTTTAAATAGTTGAGGATACACCAAGCCCTGAAGAATCCTATTAGGAACACTCATACTATGACTTCATATAGGAAACTACTTGGAGAGCTTCAACCCGTATCTTAATACATTTAACCTCTGTCCCTCCCATCAAGAGCAGTTTACACATGATTTTTCTGGAATGCTACTAAATGGTTTATGTTTATTCAGTTTTTAATACTGATGCCATTACAGTTTGTTTTCCAGGAATGAAATCCATGAATCCACAGATATTTCTGCTGTTGTTCCCAACAGCCATCCTGGATCATGACACATTTGGTGAGAAATCTCCCAACATTTCCACACTATAAATGTGTCTTATTTTTCATACATTTAAATTTCAAAAAGAAAAAAAGAAAAAGAAATTTGAGAGCATCACATTTAACTTTCTCACTTTTTCCATTGGCAAACACTTTCCATCTCCAAATTCCTTACAGAACTCTAATTAAACTCTTTTTTAATTTTTTTTCTTTCTGTTTACTTCATTATTTGCATAATCTTCATCGAAGCCAGGGACAGTTCTAGGAATAAGACTTAACTAATTTGTACTTCCGAAATGCATACTTAACATGTTAACACTGAGCTCTGTGTGCTAATGTAGGACACTTGTTTTTTTAGGATCACCAAAAGGCGAATACTTCCATATGAAAAAGAATATTCCCACCCACAGAAATAGACCTCAGCTTTCCTAAGCAGCAAACAATAGAGAATTACTATGTCTCTCCAAGGCATAGCCAGAATAAAAACAACCACACCCCAAATCCAAGTGAGATCCTCAGTTAGATATTTTCAGTTTGTCTTTTCTGAGACAGAGCATATTCTGATACTAAAAAGGTGAGTGGCAGAAGTGAATTTATTGATGATTTTTGAAATGTTTAGGAATTGCATATGCTTACAGGAAGAACCTATTTAATAAGAGTCATTTACACCTCATGTAAATTTTTGAAGACTAAGCATCTAAAAGGAAGGAAGAAATTCTGATATTCACTGAAAGAAGAGTGACAAAATAACTTTAAGAGAAAAAAGTCCACTAGCCAAAAAGTGTCAGAACCATTAGAGTTTATGATTTTATTTAAAACACCTTATGTTTTCATTACTAGATTAATGAGCTTATTTAGTATTAGTACGGGGTTGAATGCACTGCAACAGTTTTACTTCTTTCAGGATTCTAAAAGGCAATCAGAATGTCAGTGTTTCAAAGTAAGTTACTGTAATACTTGTATGAGATTATTTTAAATCTGTCTTGTCTAATTTTATTGAAAGACAAATTTTAAGAGCTATGTAATATCAGCTACTTAACCCAAGTGCTGTTTTGCCAACTAAACTGCATCACAGATACTGAAGAAAAGAGAATGCCTAGAAATAAAATAATAAATTCAGCAAAGTGTTTAGAAGTTCAGCAATGTATGACAGAGTTTTACAAATATTTTTGGTTTCACAGTTCAAATTTCCTCTGGGATTGGCAAATTAATGATAGTTCTATTTTTAGCATTCTAATTAGGATTATCTAAATGTTGTACAAATCAAAGACAAAAGCTTTTGATATTCAAAAAGCTAGTCTGTTTGATATGGGTGAGGCTTAAGTGGGAAAAGGAGCATTTCATTATAGAAAATGCTTGTAATATTTACTGGCAGATTCACAGATATTTTAAGGCCAGAAAAACCATCACACCTTTGGAATAACATATGGTGAAGAACCTCACCTTGTATTTACTGTATCAAGCCCATTCCTCGTGCTTGAATTACCCTTTACTTTTTGAAGGTCACCAAAATCTTGTTTTATACATTCAAAATGACAGAGAATTCACCAAGTCTGCAAGGCGCTTGCTTTCACCCACTTTGATTTTGTTTAGACTTAAATAGATTTCATTGCTAATGAGAAATATATTGCAAAAGCCCTCTTAATACTGCCAGGAAAATTAGCACTCAGGCATTGTGCCTGCTCAACTCCATCCCTCTCTCCAGCAGTACTATCCCAGATGAATACTTGTATGGTCTGTGTCTAGTCTACATGAAACAAAAACCTTACAAATCTGATGCTTCTTAATTATTATAAGTAGCCAATACTACATTGTGCCAAAACAAGACTAGCCCAAGCAGAACAAAGGTGAAAGGAATTGTTAAAGTGTGGTCAAATTTGTCTGGTATTCGAATACCACAACTGATACAAAACATACCATAAGTTACAGATTATTCCTTTCATGAAATTATTCTTATCAATGACTTTATTAACTTTATTAAAACTAGAGAAGGTCATATGAAAGGCTAATATAACTGAGATACTGTGTTAAACTATGAGCCTTTTAAGGTATCCAAATTCATAAAGAGTTGCAGCATATTAAAGTTATTTAATTACTCTAGAGTAATTTCTAATTTCAAAATCCCATTTTAATGGAACAATGATAAATTAGAGAACAGATGAATTATTTTACAGATTAATATACACAGTTCTTTCTGCAATCAGGATTTTAAATGGGTCTAATAGCCTTAGCACTTATAGTAGGTCCTTTAAGTGCCAAGCAATTATAATTTTGTTCTCTTAGCATACTGGTTTAATTTAATACCGCCCAAGTTGCAGAATATTTGGCTTTTACAGTGGAACACACTTATTCACCATATTTCCTTTATGAATGACAAAATAAGATATTTCAAAGGAAATGAATGCCCTGGAAAAAGCAATACAATATTGCTAATTATCAGACAACAGTGTTGGTATATCTCAGACTTACTGAGATCAAGGATCAGGCGATACAAGCATGTACACCATAAGCCCCTTACCCCCCATTTCCACAAACAAATAAATCAGGCCAATAGTAGTTGGTGCTGGCACTATGCTTCAACATATGTCCAGAGCAGTGGAACTCAGGAAGTATAGAAACATAGCACCTATGGAGTACCTAAAATTACCTAAGTATTTATAATACTATCCATAAAGCTTAGTTCTGTGTTTAGCGTTCAGGAGTTTTTCCAACTTTTTGCTCCACGAGCGAGGAGACATTTGTCTTGCATTTGTCAAATAACTGGAGAACTACATGTGGCTCCTAATGCTAAACATCTCAAATCAGAAGTGATGGAAATACTATGTATTGAAGTGATGAATTTGATGTCTTCTTTTAGGGAAATTTTTTTCTCTTTCCCTCATCTTGTAGGAAGGTCTTTGTCAAGTGCAACATCCCTTATCCCTCATAATCAAGTCAACGGCTTTTCAGCATTGGCTTATGAAGCCCTTGACTATGTAAATCTGATTTTTCTTCTCTTTCTTTATGGTTTTTGTTCTTTTGGAAATAAAAAGAAGCTTAGAAACTGCATTCAAGGAGCCTGCCCAAGACTGTAGATGATATAAAACAGGTAAGTATCTCAAGCATCACTGTGGGGTACCATTTGCAAACAGTGACACAGCCAAGAGTGAACAGAGGTTACTCACTTTGAATTTGGGAAAGAGAGTCTACCCAATTCTTCATGTCCAACTGGCAACCTCAAGTCAGGGAATTTTCCCATTACACTGCTTTCTCAGACATGTCCCTGGCTGACAGCAAGCAGAGGAGTAGGCTTGGCTCAAGCATGCCAGCAGGCTTGCACTTGATTCTGGTGCTACAGGGATGACAGAGGTGGGGGTAAGAGAGGGAAATATGCTCCAGAAAGGGCACAGAACTGAAAGATTTAACCTCTAACATAATAAGAAAGGAAATCCTCCGTGTCACAGGCCAGTGTCTCAGGCCAAAATAAAGCATATTTTAAAATGAAGGCAATAAAGAAGCACTATGAAAACATGAAAATGAGAGAAATTATATATTATGGTATTGGTTTGCCACATCTGAATGACTAATAGATTGGGTTAGCAATGAATTTTTCATTTCTGAAGAAACATTAGTTAGATGAACTACTGTTTTATTAGTTTCTGGAAGAATAATTCCTTCTTTTTTGCAATGCAACAAAAAAGCAAGACACTTTCACTGTGGAGACACAGAGACACAAACAACTATTAAGGTTCAGAATGACACTGTAAAAAGGAGTTTCACCTTTAGATCACTGGCTGATTTTTAAAAGCGGAATTGAAACATGCCTTTTGGGAATTGTTTGATGTCCTGGGTCAGCTTGATCTCAAGTTCAGCTCAGCTCCTAACAAACAAGTGTTCCCATCAAAAGCACTACAGCAAAAGATAACCACCTGACGAGCAGAAAGGAGCATCCTTGAACCAGCTTTCCTGTAAATAATGTGTCACAACAGCCATTCCATTGCAAAAATAGGAAAGCACCCATTTTCATTTCCTCAAACACCTAAAGCTGAACTAACGTTCACTGGAGTCCATAGTAAAAAAGAGTCATTCCCCTTCTCAGATTCTGAAGGTTTGCAGGGAAGGCTGACCCAGACCCAGGGCTGTTACCTTAGAAACTGGTCTAAATCACATTTGACACATCTTGATCACCATCAGGTATCTGTGATCATCAGATACCTTGCTTTTGCTAGGAAAATACCCGAGCCTGCTTTAGCAGGGCTTGCTTAGTGGTTTTTTAACCCTTTCAGACACTGAAGAAGCCTGTTGTGAAAAAGTACGCTAAGAAACTAAATAAATAAACCAAATCAACTAATCTTCCTACCTGTATTTGCAAATTCTAGTCAAACTTAATTAGCACTTAGTGTTGGAAAAGAACCGCATTATGTGCCACAGTTTGGATGCATCCTTAACTAAAAACAAACACATAATTCAACACTTAAAAAGAAGGATGAGAAAGATAATTACATAATTATTAAAGGAGCAGCTTTAGAACCAATGGTCACCTCAAACTGTAAGACCACAGCACAAAATATGATACCACAAACCTCTCATTTAATTTGATTTATGCTTCGTGAAAAGGCAAAACAAACGTTATACAAATATTTTCAGTAGCTGAAAACTGGTTATCAGTACAAAAACACAGCTACAGACATTCCTCATTGCTGGGCTGAGCTGTTCTCAAAAACAATCCAATGTAAAGGCCACCAATGGAAATATCTCTGATATTCTGCAGCCACAAAGCACCAGAGTGCTCTGTTTGGTGCAGATCACCTTGCTTGTGCTTTAGAGGTATTAGTTTGCTATGGTTTGCTAAGCACTCTGAACTCTCCTAGCCTCTTTCATCCTAAAATCTCAGAATAATCACCCCTATTTAGTTGCACATATGCTTAAAAAACATTACAAATACAATTTCATTGCATGCCCTTTAAAAACAAACATGCTGGAAATAGCAGAGATTAAGGAGCCACAGTCTCTTTGCCTGCCTCAGGAGCATCTATGAAGAGCTCTGAAAAAAACACATAATGTTGTCCTCTGTGGATCTCTCAGACCAAAAGGAGCAGGAGGAGCAGAATACTAATAATATATTGAAAGGCAAATCCCAGAATTTATTTAACACTGAAAAGGTAAAAAATTCTAGACAAATTCTGTCAGAAACCATTCTTATTTTCAAGAAGTACACCATACTTTCCCTCACTGTTGTAAAAACAAAGCCACCAAGTGTATTTTCAAGAAAATATTTAAATAAAATTGATGAAGTGTCAACACTTGACTGCTTATTTAAATTGGACAAAATTATAAAAGCTGTTACAGAGTGTTCAATTTGTTTCAATGTTATTACATACCGTAAGGGCTCATTCGAGCAGGGAGAATACTGCAGACAAGGCGTGAATATTACACGATGTCTTAGACGTCTCCCTGGTACAGTACAAAATCTAGAGCAGCTAAAATTCTTTTAGTGAAGCCAATTTCTTCACACTGGGGCTTGATGAGGAAAAAATAATCAGTGTTCCTTTATGCTGCAAGAACACTGCTATTTGCTTAACAGGAAGTTAAATGAACCAAAGCTTCAGCAAAAAAACTCTACCATCAATTAAGGTGACAAATTTTTAACAGGAAAGCAAATCAGATTTATTTAAAAACTGAAGTCTTGGTTCTGGTGTATTCATATTTTCCCAAGCCTGAGCTTATAGTTTATATTTTTCATAGTTTATGCTATCTGAGGAGTATGGATGTTTGTGGGAGAGGACTTCCATTGCTGTACTGAGTGTGCTTTACATGTGCAGCCCAATTACTAATCAAGAGGACCACAGCAAGCTGTAGCTGTTTATGCTCCAGGTGCACCACAGCTGATGAGATGTGGTGTACAAGAGCTCAATCCACACTGCCATCACAAGCACCACTCACATTATCAATTGAAAGCATTTGAATGTTAATTTTTTCTTTCCTCTTCCATAATCTCTCACACTCAGATGGGAAGCACAAAGTCCCTGAGGACCATCTGTAATGCTCCCAACACCTTACCTAAGAAATAATTCTTATACCCTTGCGTTTTCTAAACAGACTGAGTGGTGAGTTCTTATCCCAGAATCACAGAATATTCTGAGCTGGAAGGGACACACAAGGATCATCAAGTCCAAATCATGGTCCTGCACAGGACAATCCCCAAGAGTCTCACCACACGCCTGAGAGTATTGCCCAAATGCTTCTTGAACTCTCTCAAGCTTGGTGCTGAGACCACTTCCCTAGGGAGTCTGTTCCAGTGCCCAACCACCCTCTGGGTGAAGAACTTTTTTCTTATATCCAAACTCAACCTTCCCTCACACAACTTCAGGACATTTCCTTGAGTCCATAACTTTACCAGGCACTGAAGTGAGACTGACAGGTCTGTAGTTTCCAGAGTCGTCCTTCCTGCCCTTCTTGAAATGAGCTAAAAAGCTATTTTTATTGTCCCCCACATTTCTGGCCAGCTTCAACTCCAGGTGAGTTTTGGCTGCACAAATTTTCTCCCTATGGCAGCAAGGAGCATCTCTGAATTCTTCCCATGTCATCTGACCTTGCTTCTATCAGGCATACCCCTTCCTTTTTTTGCCTTATCTTTAAGAGAAGACTCCTGTTCAGCCAATCTGGCCTTCTGCCTTGCTTATTTGACTTCAGACATTTGGGAATTGCCTGCTCCTTGCCCCTTAGGAGGTGATGTTTGAAAAGTGACCAGCAGTGATGGACCCCAGCACCTGCAAACACATTTTCCCAGGAGACCTTACTTACTAATTCCCTGAGCAGCCTGAAGTCTGCTCATCTCATGTCCAGAGTTGAGGTTTTTGCTGGCAATTTTCCTTCTGTTAACAGATTTTAAATTCAGTTGCTTCGTGGTCGCTGTGGCCAAGATGGCCACCAATCTCCACTTTGCTCATGAGATCTGCTCTATTGACAAGCAGAAGATCAAGGAGGGCATCTTTCTGAGTCAGTTCCCTTAGGACCTGTTCCATAATACTCCAGCTGTAGCACAGGCTTGTTGGTCTGAAACTCTGGACCAGATATCTTTGCAAAGTCATTTCCAGGCTGTGGATGATGTACATGGCTACAGCCTCTCAGTAGTGCTTAGGGTCTCTTAAAACAACTCAGCAGACCATTGTCACCTGGAAAGCAGCAAAAGCAGCTGAAGATGAATCCCTAGCTTTTTAACAATCTCCATTCATCCCTACTTCTTGCCCAGCATAGATATTTTGGTTTGAAAATTAGACATCCATAGGTTTATCAAGGCAGCCAACTTTACAGTGTCTCTGTAGACCCTGAGTGAGAAGCAAAAGGCTCGACCATAAATAACATATTCCATGATTCCCTGTGTCTTCCACGAGATAAAAACCAAAGCAGTTAACAAAATATTAAGAGATTCTAAGCATATAGTAGCAAGTAGTGAAACTACCATGAAAAATGTGCCAGCCTACTTCAGTCATAAAACACAGGAGAAAAATAACCTTAAAATTTTAAAACTGACCATAATTTGTTTAATATCACAGTTATGAAACTTTTCTTTCTACTATTATTCAAATGGAAACTCACTAAGACTTCACCCAGGCTGGCCTCCAGTTGGGATTCTTGTGCTCTGAAAGCCTCTGTGCTAGTGTGGGGTCTCCTGCACAGGAGGGGCTGCCAGTGGTGGATCTCTCTCACAGCTTACCAGATTCTTTACCAACAAGCTCCTCCTCACTTGGAGCCAGATACAGTCTTCCAAATAAACCCCTAAACCACTTCAAACTTTCAATCCTTATGAATTTTATCCCTTTATCAGACCTTAATGACCCATAGCCGTTTAAATGCCACATCTCAAAAACTGTTTCTCCAGCATATAAAACAGAAAGAAAAACCCCATATTTCAAAGTAAAAATAATAATAATTTAAAAAATATTTCTTCTACATTGGAAAATTCCCTTCTGCCTTGGTTTACTATTTATAAACCACCAGTCTGGGATTAATTATTATAAATCCTTAAAGCCGAAAAGAAGATTTTAAGCATTTTATTCTACATATAATCTATACCATTATTAAACAGCAGTTCGGATGCATTTTATGTCCTATTTCTGTTGGTCACCTTTTAGCATTTATGCATTTTACACATGGAAAATTTTACTCCCTGGAGAAAGTATTTCTTACTATTTTCAAAAGACCAGACCACCCTTGTGACGTGGCACTGCTCGGGAGGAGCAGTGTCACCTGTAAGCCATGCTCACCAGGCACCCCGTCTCTCATCCAGTAATTGATGTCTGTTCCATCTGCATTGTCATAAACATCCGTAACATTGATGGGCCACAGCAGAGTCATGATCTCTTTCATGATGTCCCGAGCTTTAGCATTGCCAGTGAAACCCAGTCCAGATGGCCTGAAGGTGCCCTCATCAGACTCCATGACAATATCGAAGTTGGAGATATTTTCCTAAACGTGAAGAAAGAAGGTATTGTGCTGTGATTGCTGTTTTAACTGGTATCATATATTGGATTCTAGGTGTCAATGTGAGCATACCACAACAAATTTGTTTAAGAAGCAGAGAAATGCTTCCTGTGACCGGGTGTACATAAGCATAAAACAAAGGGACCTAATCTTTCTGTCTGAAAATGCTGAAACAGTTCAAATTCCATTCTGAGGCACCAATATTCTGTACGAAGCACAACATGACTGGTCTGCTGTCACCAAATACTTGCTTTAAGGCTTCTGAAGTGCCACCTAGAAAGTAAGCCATCACCACCGTATTGTAGTTTGCACCTACAGCTCTCCCTTTCTTCTTAGACCTGAAACTCAGAAATTCTGTTGCAGTGTGGAGGGTACACAGCCCTCTGGCTTTAAACTTAGACACATCTAAAGCCTGCTTAGATTGTGAAGGAGATCCCATTTAAAAAGCCAGCTGCTGTCTGTTCAGAAACACATTATTTTCAATATACCGTGTAGTCAACTCTGATGTTGGTTGGAGAACTGAAATACCAAGGCTCCCCCTGACCTGAAGGAATAATATCTACTTCATGGAAAGTTTGTGTTTTGAAGGTAAATCATCATAGGAAATAAGAAATGTAAGATTTTGTGTACAAGCAGCATAATAACATTTGCTTCTCGTGTGCACTTGGAAGAATCTTTTTAGCTAAAAGAACGAAAACATTCAGAGCAATTTATTTGTTTCCCATATTTGCTCAGATTGCTCAATTAAAAAGTTCTAATTGGAATAAAATACGTACGGATTTTACATGAAGGAAGATCTCACTCTTTTGGAGAGGCACATAACTCTTTTTCAAAATAAAACAGTTTATAGTCATGTCAGGGAGAAAAAGCCTATACTTCAGATGATCTTGAATGTGACTAAGAGGACTTACTGCAGGTATTACTCCTATGCCGAGATCTCATTCCAAAATTTTATGGCTGCAATGGGTTGTTACAAGAAAATCATTACAAGGGATACATGACAGCAGCAAGTAAGAAATCCACGTCATTAACAGCTTACAGAAGCCTACAACTCAGTAAAGAATTCTTTCACATTTTTCTGATATAAACCTAAATATGAACTACAGGTGGCTGTGAATGATTCACGTAAGTTTTCAAAAGTCCTTTATTGAATTTGCCAAGAACTGTGTTTTACGCTTTCCCAAGTTTTCTCTTTAGAGTGAAACAAGTTCTAACATAGAAGAGTTATTACTTTTACCTTAGAAATATATCCAGCAGTTAAAAAATGTAATATAAAATCTTTGCATGATGAAGTAACTGTAAATGTTTTAATAACAATCTGTTCAGAAACCAATCGATCCACCCATTCAGCTACTGGAAATCAAAGTGGAAATAACCAGTCACCAAATTGGCAATTGTCATTTTTATACAACGAAAAAAAATCTTCAGTTTTTAAAAGATTAAATAATTAGGCTACATGTGGTGTCTAGGTCTATCATCAAATGCTATATTATAGGTCATGAGCCTCAAAATGAATCCTGATTCACAGACCCTCTGAACATAGTGAGAGAGAAGAAGGCCACCAAGAAAACCACACTGCATGCTAAAAGGGATCAGTGATGCCGCAATGTCATAAATACTACAGAAATAATGTTTAAAAATGTAAATCTTCTTTATATCACATGCCCAAGGAGCAAGACTTAGGGAAGGCAACACACATTTCAATGTGCTGCTGAATTGCCAATGAAAGCTAACTTAAGTATAGTCAGCTCTGCATAAATATCATGCTATGGTTTTCACCCTCTTTGGCTGAGTCTCCAAAGCAGGAGTTCTGCCTATTTTTAAAAGAGCTGAAGTGAGAAGGAGCAGTAAGACAAGGGGAAGGAACTACTCAGGACAATGGAGTGAGAAGAGTAAGTTTGGGAACAGCAAGGATATCTAGAAGAAATCCCACCCATCACTTGAAACAACAGAAATTTTAAGTCGAAAAACTACATAAACTGCTAGTATCAGAGCAATTTTCAGTTGTGTTTTCCCACAAAAATGTTTGCATGTATTTTTAATACGCAACTGAGTAAACAAACCACCCACAATACATTACACCGTACTGTTGTTCTGTAAGAAAGCTGAGAACGTGCTGGAGTGGCATGAAAACAGGACACCCTCGGGAGAAAAACTGACTTTACTAGGGAACAAAAAAGAAACAGGTCACAACTCCTTGAAGTACCATGTGTCCTTGAGAAAGCTTTTTCCCTATTTGGTCCACTAGAAGATAGGATTACTTATAAAACTATTCATCAAGTCTGAAAGTTGTAGTTTTTAAAAAAGATTGGTTTTCTACACCCATTTTTGTACAGATGCATTGGCATTTCTACTTAGAAAGAAACACACTGGAAAGCATGCTACAGTGAAGATGCTTTGTCATCATTTGCCACCTACAGTTCAGGGATAACTGATACTAGCAAAGAGCGGTGAGACCATACGTTGACCCCTTGACTAATTCAGAGGAAGAGCACAACAAAACAGAAAGGTTTTAAGAAATAACTGCAGGTTCAGCTATTTTATTCAGTTGTTCTCATAGTGAATGTATCATTTAAATAAGCATTTTATACTCAGTATGTAATTCTTTTTGGAAAGTAATCTCATTTGCTGCATTTTGATATTGTGCCACTTCTCCTGGTATGTACCAGAAAATTAAAAGTTGTTCATGTAACCTGATGCCTAATTCTCTGAGCATCAAAACAGACTTTTAACCTTTATCTTCCTGTGATTTGTTCAGAGGTCACCTCTCTTTATCTTATCATGCTTAGCTCTTCAACTGAATTTTTAAAAGAAATATTACAATAAATACTACATGGGCAAATCTGCTTTCTATCTTGCTATTTTCATTGAATACACAGTTAGGTCTGATCCTTGCCGATACAACTATTTTTATCATTTTAATTCCTTTTATTTCTGTTTTCTCAATAAACAATCTATTTTTATCTCTGTTAAGCAAAACTAAAAATATAATCTCTAAGCCAAAAACTTGATAACACGGAATCACAGAATGGATCATGTTGGAAGGGACCACAGTGGGTCATCTGGTCCAGCCTCTATGCCCAAGCTGGGTCATCCCAGAGCACATGGCACAGGATTGCATCCAGATGGTTTCTGAATATCTTTAGTGAGGGCGACTCCACAGCCTCTCAGGGCAATCTGTTCCAGTGCGTGGTCACCTGCACAGTAAAGAAGTTCTTCCTCATGTTCAGGTGGAACTTCCTGTGCATCAGTTTCTGCCCATGGCCTCATGTGCTATTGCTCGGTACCACTGAGAAGACTCTGATCCATTCTTTTGGCACCCACCCTTCAGATATTTATATACATTGATGAGGTCCCCTCTCAGTCACCTCTTCTCGAGGCTGAACAGGCCCAACTCTCTCAGCCTTTCCTCATAAGAGAAAGGCTCCAGGCCTTTCATCATCTTTGTTGCCCTCCACTGGACCTGCTTCAGGCGATCTGTCGCTCTTGCACCAAGGAACCCAGAATTGGACACATCACTCCGGATGAAGCCTCACTGGGACTGAGCAGAGTGCCAGGATCACCTTCCTTGACCTGCTGCCAGTGCTCCCCCTAATACATCCCAGGAGACCTTTGGCCTTCTTGGCCACCAGGGCACTGCCGGCTCATGGAAAGCTTATTGTCCACCAGGTCTTTCTCCATAGAGCTGCTTTCCATCAGGTCAGCCCCCAGCCTCTACTGGTGCCTGCAGTTATTCCTCCCCAGGTGCCAGACCCAGCACTTGCCTTTACTGAATTTCAGATAGTTCACTCTGCCCATCTCTCCAACCTGTCAAGGTCCCTCTGAAGGGCTGGACAGCACTCTGGGGTATCAGCCTCTCCTCCCTGCTTTGTGTTGTCAGTGAACCTGCTGAGGAGATAGCTGTCCTTCATCCAGCCACTGATGAATAAGTTAAAAACACTGGACCCAGTATTGAACCCAGGCAGATACCACTAATGACAATTCTCCAACTAGACCCTGTGTCATTGATTAAGACCCTCTGGGATCCAGAGCCAGTTTAGCCAGTAATTACAGTGAACTCTTTCCAATTATTACTGTATTATGTATGACTGCTACTTCTATTTGGTAGGAAATATGTCCCATCTAGCATAAACACTGGTAATGCCAAGCAGGTATAAGCTACAGTAGCTACTTATTCAGTCAAAATCCTAATTGTTAATTCTTACCAGATGTTAAACTAGGCCCCAACATCTCATGACTAATCTACCCAGTCACTGACACCAATCCCTCTTACCCAGCTAAAGCAGTGACATACCTGAAAGTGTAATGGGGGAAACAGCTATCCTAAAAGCCTTCCATAATGTGGGGCTATTTAAAATACAGAATTATTTGTCCAACAGCTCATTTACTGGTTTTGTTTTCCATTCCACTGAGAAAAATGACCACTTTACAGGGAAAATACTAAAGTCTGTAATGACAAAGCACTGTCCTTGAATAATGGTTCATTTGTTCCAGTGATAAGGGACATCAGTTAATCTGACACTGTGTTTTCAGCTTTCTGTTATTGATTTACACTTACTTCAGGAAACAAGACTTGTATTCCCGTATTTGTCTCAGAGCAGTTGGGAAACAAGCATAGCATGGCAACAATCATGTTGCAGAACTCACAGCAAAGTGATCATCCCACTTGTAGTACTAAAAGGGAGTTTAAATCAGTGCCCATCTTTGCTGGGCTGGTAACTAAGACTACAGGAAAAACTAGAAAAAACACTGGAAACACTTAAGTGCATGTGACAGCTGGAAAAGAAAAAGAAATCCTATAAGTATTTAATAATATATAAATGTGATATAGCGTAATTTTGAGTTGCTCTTTAGTAAGATTACTTAATGAAGCAAAAGAGTATAAATGGAAATCAGAGAAAAAACCCACCACTACAGCTGTTAGGAAGCAGAGATGAGCCAGCATCGAGGCATAACAACCACCAGCTACATGCATGATCACACCATTTCCACTCTTTTTGAATGAAGACAGGGAAAATCAGGAACGCTGTGAGTTACAAATCTTTGTAAATTATCCCATTATTATATGGGAGAAGGCTGCTATAAAGCTGAAGATTAGCACAGTTTTTGCTAGATGACAAGGTATGAGTAAGGCTCATATGTTTGTTATAAGATCAAATATTCTTCTGCCACATTTTATGGGAAAAGAATCTGTAAAGAAGTCCACAGATTTTATGGCTTGTTCTGTATCAGTTACAAATTCTGACCTCCGAGAAGCCAATGACAAAAGTCCCAGCAACTTCAACAGCCCTGGAGCAATTTGGTCATGTACTTTTTAGCATTTCACTCGGTAAAAACATATTACTGGCATGTCTTGCCTTGTACAATGCCATGACTGTTTCCCCTGTGACAACTTGCCAGCACTCACAGAGATGACCATTCAGTATTGTAAATTTCCTGGAATGATGGACAAGAAAAAGCAGACGGCTCTGAAGATGGCAGCAGGTTAAGTAAGGCATGCACTGGATTACCTGAAGCCTTGTCTTGGGAGGATGTTTTCTTTGACAATAAGGCATAACAAAGAGAAGTGTTCTTCCTAGAAAATGTTCCATAACTTAAGCCCTTCTCCTCAAATGCAAGAGTAACAAAACAATGTCTTTGACTCAGAATGACCATGCCAACACTGTCTTTTTCTGACAGGCTTTAGGTTTTCACTTGAAAATAGGCAACACTGCCAAAGTTAAAAATTGTGGTTTACATCTTTCAACCAAAGATGCTGTTTACTCTTTCAGGAAGCTAATGAGTACTCCTCCAACTTTCAATAGAACATATATGAAAACAAATTTGCAACACCTTAGAAATTATCACAGCACATACAACATTAATATTCCCTTGTTTTACGTAGAATGCTTTTAGGTTTTCATCTGGGTAAGAGGTGAAATGCTGAAATGAAAAGAAGCCAATGAGGAGACAATTCAGTATGGCGAGGCAACAAGAAGCAGTAATCTTTTATGTCCTGCACAGTTGCAGGGAATTTGGATAAAAGCTGACCAACTTTCTTACAACAGAACATCCCGATGGACCAAGGACCTACGCTCAGGTGAATCTGCCTGAAGTATGCACTTGAAGCAGGTATCCTCAGAAGATGTCTTCACCAGATTCATATGGCAGTTCTGCTATTCTCTTGAGGGAAAGAGAGGAAAGATGCACAGGCAAAAGTTCTTCTAGCACTACATATGTGTGAAATTTGCCCACGTGGAATGAAGACTAAGCATTCAGAAGACACCCCGTCGTGACTGATTTGGGGTCTTCTGTGTTTCAGGCAGTGTAAGGAATGAACCTGGTTTTATGTTTTAGCAAAATCTGGCTTTCTTTGTAGCTTTCACTATGAAGCTGATTCCCAAATAGTTAGAATTATGAATTCCTTCTGACCTACAACTGGTGTAAAATATAATTCAGTAATTATGCCACATTTACTGTGCTTAATACAATCAGTGGTGCTACTGGCTGTTAATTAGGATTCTGGAGAATACAGTGTAATTATTTTCTTATTGTAGTTTTGCAACTGAACATTTCACTCGTCATGCATTTCTTTCAGTTCTCAGTGAAAGGGATCAACAGGACACCAGTGGCTTAAAAATCCAGCAGTAATTTTACAAAATTTTTGATTACAGAGAATATTGCCTGAGGACAGTCAATAGGCAAATAGTCTACATATTTTGCTGGGATAAAAGAATCCTCATTAAAATCCTTGATGTGTTTGGTTCAAATCAGACAAAATTTCCTGTCTCATGTTTCGTCAGAGTACTTTGCACTTAAGGAAATAAACAGAGTTTTCTGAAAACTCTGGTTTTTGAGGAGCCAGTATTTTCTGGGGAAGAATCACTTCACCTGAAAGCAACAAGTTAGTTTTTGGATATTTGCTTCTTAGAGAAAGCAACTTGTGAGCAAATCACTGTACAAAACCTCATGTGAGCATCAACAAAGAGTACTTAATCCAGTAACAAAGAAATACAAGCATTTCAGAGAGTGCTGTTTTCATGCAGACACAGTTTGAGCAAACTGTCAAACCTTTTGGTAATAAAGACAAAAAAGGGGAAACCATAGTGAACACTGGTGATTGATATTTTTCATGAAGTTTAACCTTTACTAAAAAGTTAAAACAGTGTATGGCATTTGCAGCAGAAATTTAGGTAAGTACTGTAAACATCATTAAGAGGAATAAAAGCATGCAGAAATATTTTAAGAATGCTTTCTGTAATGTGGTTTGAATTAAATTCATAACACATTAATGTCTCCAACAATCACAACAGAGTTACTAAAGTAAATTTGAAAGTGGCCTAGATCTCTTAAGTCTTCTAATTACAAAATGTATTTGCTTTCCCAGAATACTGTATGCAATACTTCTATTTCAAAATAAATATTATCAGCCATTCATAGTCCCTTAATTCAGCTAGGTAAATAACTGTAACCTTGTTCCATGGCACACAGACTTTTCACTGAAACTAGTCCAAAGCAATGAAAAGAAGGACAGACACTTCATTACATATACCTCTTTCTCCCTTCATGAAGGCAGCACAAGAGTAAACATACAAACAACTTGAAAAGCCCTGGTGGAGGGCACTCACATATTGTTGTTAAAGGTTGCAGAAGAATCTTTACTGAAGATCTGCAACATGAGATCCTTTGAAATTATGTTCCTCCAGTTCTTTCATTCAATTTGTATAAGAAAGTAGTGTTGCAATGTTTCACTTTTTTAAAGTTATTTACAGTATTGTCTGTACGTAAGAGCCTTACTTAGCAACTGAGTTGCACAACACTAAGCACGGAAAAAGACCTTGGATATAGTGTCGAACTCCAAGATCTGGAGCTTGATTTGCACTTAGGTCCTTTAATTTCATTACCCATCATCAACATCTAATGTTATGGAAAAGCAACCATTTTTCTAGTCTGGGAATAAATCTAATTATTGGCTAACCGCTAAAAGCAGTGAGCACTTCTGCAGCTATCTCCTTTGGGAGCAAAGGTGTTGGTAATTGCCCTGGGAGGCTTCTGCCCCATGGTCAAACCTGAGCAGGTGTGCTGTGATGTACTGGCAGGTGCCCTTGCACTAATGGAGGCACTGAAACTGCTGGAAGATACATGATTTTCAACTCTTGGAAATGGCTTAGAAAAATCATACAAAGGAAACAATGGAGGAAGACCATGAAATGCTCTCTAGAAAAATATTTAATAAAATAAAAGCATGGTTGCACAAGTAATGTATGTGTCTGAGCTTAATCGGACTGCAGTTGGGTGAATATGTTTCTCCTATATATTCACTGGATGCCATAGGAAACAGAAGAAAACACTAGATTGTCTAAAGCATTAGAGCTTTTGATCAAGCCAATATGGCAGCTCTTACCTTCTCATAAAGCTCTGAATAGCCAATATACCCTATCACTAGCTTTAATAATCAGAAATGATAATACTGGGATCTACAGAAATATTTGAGTGATATAAATAATGTTATTATGCAGGGATATGAGTTAATTATTGGCACCATACAAAAAGTACTATGCTGCTGATGTCTCACTTATTTCTGCAGTAACTTATCCACTTCCTAGCAGTGACAACCTACAATGACAGATGAGGAAGAAAGACCTGAAATTAAACTGAAAGAAATAATAAATAAGCTACAAAAGCAAGAGTATCTGTACTTGTCCAGTACTATATTGTCTTCATTTCTTCTCCCTTGCCACATTTCCACTGACATGAGGAGGTAATTTATAATGTCAAGGAAATCCATGTCTGTCTCTTCTGAATTACTGCATTCATATTTCTACTTGTTTGCAGTGAACTAAAGTCATAATAAATCCAGCTATGTAGATGAGTCATATAGGCTGTCTTTCATTTAACAAGACATCTTTAAATACCACTCTTATTTAACTTGTACTCATTACCATCAGAAAGCAATGTGTGTGTCGTACTATCCTAATTGCCAAAATTTGAGTAAGTAAATCATTAAAAGGTTAAGTTACTTTTCATGCTAAATATAATGTACAATCTTAATCTTCTTTATTTTGTTATTATGAGTAATGCAATGTCCTATAGTTGTATCAATTTATAATTATGCCAGATCACATGGCAGGGGGGAAAAAAGAACAACAAACAGACAGATGTCACTTCAGCTTAAATCCTACATGTAAATTACAAACTCTTAAGTTAGACAGGGCTTTCTTTGCAGAGCACAACACCCAGATTGAATCTCACCAGCAGAGCAAGAATTGAGACATCTTCATCTCAAATTTTTTCAAAGCAAAGTAAACAAATACCTTTCAAAGAACACCCAGACTGCTTTAGATTTCCCTATTTGATCCCTAGGCCTGTTTTTTGGTATTATTTGCAAATATAAATCTAGACAATAGTGAAATGCAGCCATTTTGGCAAAAGACGAGACATGCATGAGACAATTTCATGTGTTGCTGACACCACCACCATAGGGTGGATCTTTTTGTCCAACATGGAAATCTACAGAGGTAAATCACCATTTCTGATGAGTGGTGTGTACTAGGCACAGCCCCTCCAAAATGCAGTTCTGTACAAGAGAAGCATCTCCTTCATGCGCTGCCTATTCCAGAACATTTTATCTAGTTCATCAGAGTGCCAGAGGTAAATCCAGAGTCCTTAACACATACTAAACTGCAATCTGTCATCTCTCTGAAGCTGACAAAGAAAGCTCTTCGGTACCTATTCCAAATAAATGACAGAGCTGAGCTATCCCTATAATTTGGAGACATAAGGAGGAACAACATTACACATGGGTAGTTAAATACACATCTTAGTAATATTAAACTAGTTCGTGGGAAAAAATTGATTGTTCATCAATTAGCCAGAAAACTGTAACCACTGTAATGCTTTCTCTGACAACTCTATTGCAGATGCAAACTAATCTAATTTAATTCATCACAATGAATTTGATTAAAAGTGAAATTTCCATTTATTTGTTCTTATAGGTTGCTTAGCATTAAGAATATACTGTTAGGAATTGCTTCTAAGTCTGCTTTCATACTATTGAACAGCAGATAACTTCCTAAATGTATTTGCATTCATCTTGTCTCTGCCTTGGATGTATTAACCATCGCTGAGAGTTATACTACTAAATTAGGGAAAAGAATAAAAGATAACTACTTTAGACTAGTTATACAGGAACAGCTTAATTTTCCTGGGAAAAAGAAAAAAAGCACATATTCCAAAGACTTGTCTTCAACATAGTTTTGGCAACTGTTCTTTATGTCATGGTGTACTTTGAAATGGCAGTTGTTGGCAGGAGAGATGTAATAATACACAATATTTTTATCCTGATAACCATAGTCATAGAGTTCTTTGCATCATCGGAAGTCACCCTTTTAAGATGTTCCAGATCCCACCAAACTAACAACTGACAATGTGTATTATAGATTACACACTACTAAGATAAGATAGCAAACATTTGTCTTTATATTGTTTAATGTTTTACATTGTAAAATGTTATGGGAAAATGCAATGAAGCAGAAATATATAAGGCAAACAAAATTTATTTGTATTGCAAACATATGTGGAGCATTCATCATTCATTCTCAGCAAGTTAGCTATGTTTGAAAGCTGTGGCAGATATCATCGTGTTTCAGAACAGTTCTGTGACAGAGTATCTTGGGTCAAGTGGAACACATATACGTGCGGTCGCACCACTTATTGTTAAATGTAAAATGAAATTTACATTTACGATTAAACCCAGAAAACATACTTTCAGCCAAAACTGTAATCACATTAGTGGCTAGATATTAAGCTGAACATTTTGACAAAAATAATATGCAAGTCATAAGACTAGGGAGAAGAGTGCTGTCAGGAAAATGATGAAAAGACATAATTTACCTTGTGCAACTCATAGTATTGTTTGGCACCTATTCCTCCTTGCTCTTCTCCTGTCCATAGCACCAAGCGCAGAGTCCTTTTTGGGCGAAGTCCTAAAACACAGTTTTTAATAATTTTTTTAGTACTAAATATGTAATATAATCGAGCATTGTTTGCATTCCTCTCCACCCTGAAATGGATGAAAACCCTGGGTTTCCACACACCAAACACAAGCTATTTCCCCTGTGGGTTTTGCTGTCTAGTACTTTTTTCTTGTTCAGAGAGAAAGACTGAGGTGCAGGAGAAAGGCCACATGAGAAAGGAGTGGGCAGGTGTAGTGCTGTTACCAGTTGCAGTAGCACAAGAGAAGCACATTTTGGGGATATACTGTGTCTGAAAACCATAAGTAACTGCCTTGATAGATTTCCAGAACATGCGCTTCTGTCATTGGGGTGGTCTGGAGTATGGAATGCACATCCGCTTTCAGCAGATCCAAATCAAATTTTTGTGAGAATCATCATTGCTTTGTCGTGGTTAATTTATTACAATTAATAGAAAATGAGTTGCTAGATTTTTATGAGAAATGTTTATCCATTTCAAGAACTGAGGGGTTCTGTCATATTATTTTGCTTTTTATCAGGGAAATGAAAAGCAATAATCTGTACTTTGGAATCTAAAATACAGTCGGCTGCCGAATGCATGCACGACTTCCTGAAACAAGGCAAACATGAGACTATTTTCTATTTTGCTATGGTTGCTCAGTAAAAAAGATAAGTTCTCAGATAAATTTTGAAACCATTTCTTCCATGGCAGAACTGAACAGATAAAAGTGTTGCCCTTTATTTATTTGATTGTTTCTATTCATAAACAAATACATTTGAGACAACAAACTTGTGCGCATGGAAGAGTAAACAGATAAAGAAAAAAGTCTTCTCTGTGCAGTGGAATGCTAATTATGTTAGAAAAAAATAAGGAAAAAACAGTGAGGAGATTATCACAAATGATAAAGCATAAAGTACCACACACACTTTTGTGCTGAGGAGAAATAAAATCACTATCGCTGGAAAAACTTATTTAATTTCCTAACTGAAATGGATAAAGATTGCAAATAGACCTGTCCTTCATTAACTTTTTTTTTTCTCAACACAATGAATATGATCTGAAGATTTCTTTCTCAAAACTATATGCTAGCAATCCTCATAACTGACAGCAGACTATAGAAGGAACACCCCAAATCTGAATAAAAAAGCCTGGACTTTCCAATATTTCATAACAAAAGAAATGCAAACAAGTGGTTTAAAGGTGTATTTTCTTAATGTTAATCTGCTGACTGTAAACAGAAAGGTAGTCAAACCTCATTGCTTTAAAACTAACCTCCCAGAGGATTCCCTGGTCTCCTAAATCATGACAGTACAGGATTAGCCTCCTTCACTTTTCAAATCAGATGGCCAATGAGGGAAAATTAAAGTAATAAAATAGCTATCGGCTTTAAGTCAGAAAGATCTAAGCCCAAAATAACTACAAATGTGTCAGCAGTTTGGTTAGAAGAGGTGGCTGTAAAAAAGAAAAAGTGCTGGGTATAAAGCACAGAGTGGCCAGTCCTGTTAGTATGGTTTCAGTGGCTCTGCAGTTTAAGTGAAAAAAAGGTTTATTTGTCATATCACAAAGTGCAAAGTGCTGAACTCCCTTCCCCAGTCCACCATACCAAGGCTGTGAGAGCAGCTCTGTCAGGAAGTGCTTGAGATGGGAGCAGCAGCTCCTGCTTTCTTCCAGGTGAAAATCAAGATGCTTTAGTCTGCCACTGCTGCCCTAAGGGAGGCTCGGGTCAGTGATCAGGGTCTTCATGTTTGGCTCACAAGGGCTATAACCCCAGCTGATTTCTCCTGCTCTCCAGGAGCTTGAGATCAGCTCACTTATGGAGAAGAAGTCTGAGATTCTTATGGCCCTCTTCTAGCCCTTCACTGCATCTGCTCATTGAAGCTGAGGAAAAAAAAATAAGCCCTGCTGAGCTTCAGTCTTTCCAGTCTTGGAGGTGGTGTATCAGCTCTTCCCATCTCACAGATTCCCAATAGCAAATTCATTTGTGTGTTCTACTGAAATTAAATGGGCAACTTAAAAAAAATAAAATAAATATATACGTAAGCTATGGAGGCAGTTATTTTAAATACAAACCAAGTGTACAAAGGAAAATTTAATTTCCTTATTATTTTAATCTGAAAGTGATAAGTACTTATCTACCTGTTATTAAAAAGAGAGCTATTCTGACCAAAGAATGGCAAGCAAATCCAGTATTCACAAGTAAAACTGCTAAGAATATTCTCCATGCATGTTTTTTTGGTTTTTTTGGTTTTTTTTTTAAATAACAAAGTACTCTTCTAAAGTTCCAATTTTTTAAAAAAAAACATTAACTATTTTGGTTTGCTTCTTAAAAACTCCTGGTCCCTAAGCAAGGTATCACCTCCACAAAAATCATAAGTCTTGCAGATCACAGTCCAAATATATATTGAAACGACATGATAAAATAGAAAAATGTTCTGTGATAGGTGTAACATGTAGAGGGGTAGATAGACAACTCTAAAATGAAGGAAAACCATTACACAAATAAAACAATGCCTCTTTCCTTTTCATATGTGTAAATGACATATAGTATTAAAAATAAGGAGGATATCAAAAGGAAAAAAACTACAGATGACTTTAAAAATCTCCAATGTTTTAGAAAAATGTATTAGTTTTTTCCCCTCTACCTTACCCTTAACTGGGAAATACAATTATAGTTAACCACAAAGGTACATTTTACTGATCAGCTTCTACATTCTTATGGTTTATCTCAAGCACAAAAAGTACTATAGGGCACTTGGGCTCCTAAGTTAAAGAATGAAATAAAAGCATCGATACGATCAATCTCTGACTAAGGATATGTGTGTAGCAAGCACAGCAGGACACTTACTCTATTACACTCCCTCTGAGCTGGAGTGGCTGCCAGCCTTTCATTCTCCTTGGGTACCACAAACACTTCAGTCATACCAAGATGCAGCTCCTATTGACTCTATTTTCTGTTTCTTTTAAATCATCATAGATTGCTCACATTTGTAGCTATCAGCAGAAAGACTTGAATTTTATGCCCTACATGTCTTGGTCATGCTTGATAGAATTGAGATATTCCCACATAGCAAAGAGACAAATTATAATGACCTGTCACATGTAAAGTAAAAAAATAAACCTGTTTCACACTCAAGACAGAATATAAATCAGGAAGGAGAACTCGAATTGTCTTTTTTTTAATCAAAGTAGAGATCAGTACTGTAAACAATAAATTTCCTTCAGTAACTACTTTCCCACTTTATAAACATAAATCCTTACTGACAGAGAGGATTACAAAGATATTTTCTAAGAAGACACTGTGTAAACAGCTAACAGACTTCTTCAGTGTTGTTCTAAGACTGATCAGCCCAGAAAAACATAAAAAGCATTTCACCTTTGTGAAAACAGATATTTTTCCCTGCAAGTCAAGGCACTGGAATCACGCACAAAGCAAATCAAATAGTTCAGTTTACATGAGGTATATAAGCAAACTGCAAATGGATATGAGTAGAATTAACAGGTGCTGTGATTTAACCTCATCCAGAAACCAAGCACCACACAGCCGCTTGCTCACTCCCCCACCAGTGGGATGAGGGAGAGGATAGGAAAGACAAAAGCTGGAAAACTTGTGAGTTGAGATAAAGACAGTTCAATAGGGAAAGCAAAAGATGCACACACCAGCAAAGCAAAACAAAGAATTCATTCCAAAGACCCTGCATAAATGGCTTAGGAAAGCCTTGATCTGAGCATAAAGTAGAATAAATTGCATTGCCTGTTGAGGGAGGTGATTCTGCCCCTCTACTCTCCCCCCTGTTGAGACCCCTCCTGGAATACTGTGTCCAGTTCTGAAGTCCTCAGCACAGGAAAGACATGGACCTGTTCAAGCAGGTCCAGAGGAGGGTCACAAAGATGATCAGATGGATGGAGCTTCTCTCCTGTGAAGAAAGGCTGAGAGAAGGCTCCAGGGAGACCTTAGAGCACCCTTCATATCTGAAAGGAGTCTACAAGAAAGATGAGGACAGACTTTTTAGCAGGGCCTGTGGCAAGAAGGACAAGAAGCATGCACTTCTCACAAAATGCCTGTAATTTACAAAAACCTCTGCCATAGCTTAAGATAAAAAACCCCTATTTTGCTAAAGAAGTTAAGAACTCATCATCAAAAACAGTGGTACAATCTGCTTCCATTTCAAGAGACTATTACCTGATTTATGTATTCTGTGGTATGGGCAAGCATCGTTCTAGAGAAAAGGCCCTTACCCCTAGCAACCTGTTTCCCTGGCTATTTTCAAAGAATATACATACAAAAATAAACTGTAACTAATAGCATTATAGTAATAACACAGTTAATTGAAGATGTCCAGACTTTTTTTCTCTGACGACTAAGAAGTCTCCATTCTAAACCAGCAGGACTTCAGCTTTCATTCTGTTATTAGAGATAGAATCCTCTATGGCTCAGACAACTGATCTCACTATTTGTGCAGGAAAGTGTCTGTCAAGTCAGAGATTCATTTAAGAAGAAATGTTTTCTGAGTGGCACATAATGATTTAACAGAGAAAATTGCAGAATCATAGAATGGCTTGGGTAGGAAGGGACCTAAAAGACCATCTAGTTCCAACCCCTCTGCCATGGGCAGGGACACTTTTTACTAGACCAGGCTGCACCCATGACTTACCAGGGCAACCTGTTCCAGTGACTCACCACTCTCACAGTAAAGAATTTCCTTCTAATACCTAGTCTAAACTTACTCACTTTCATTTTGAAGCCATTGACCCTTGTCCTGTCACTACATGCTCTTGTAAATAGACTCTCTTCATCTTTCATGTAGGCCCCTTCAGGTACTGGAAGGACACAATTAGGTCACCCCTGACTCTTTTCCAGACTGAACAATCCCAATTTTCTTAGCCTTTCCTAGAGGGAGAGGTGCTCCACCCCTCTAATCATCTTCGTGGCCCTCCTCTGGACTTGCTCCAGCAGATCCACATCCTTCATATGTTGGGTCCTCAGAGCTGAATGCAGTTACTTCAGGTAGGGTCTCACGAGGGCAGAGAAGAGGGGTAGAATCCCCTCCCTCACTCTGCTGGATGCACTTATTTTGATGCATCCCAGGACACGTTTGGCTTTCTGGGCTACAAGTACACATTGCCAGCTCAGGTCCAGCTTCTCACCCACCAGTACTCCCAAATCCTTCTTGGCGGGGCTGCAAAGTTAAAAGCTTCAAAAAACAAGGCAAAGTACACCTCAAAAAAACCTTTCAGTACTACTTAAACCTTGACTATGGCATATTTCTAATTCTCTAGTGAAGCTCAAATTAGACACGGGAAACAGTTTTTTGCATTGGAAACTGCCTTTGTCTTCTTACATCAGTCTAATGCAGTGCAATCTCCTTGATTTTTGTCTATTGATAGGTTCTGTTTGCAGCATTGAAGATAAAGCACTGCACAAAATAGCAGTAGGAAGTGAGTAAACCTCTAGTCTTGAGGGTCTGGAGTAAAGAGAGATGAAGTCTGGAGAAGAAGAGACATAAGATCATAGGAAGAAGACAGAAAATGGGCAGGTCTGGGGCTGGAGATGAGGAAATGAAAGTGGAGAGGAGCCAAGCTGGGTATTGCAGCTCTGTCTTGCCTGGGGGTGGCAGCTTGCTCAGAAACATGTTTTGGGGGCTAAGAGGACATGACTCTGCCACTGGCACAGACTGTGAGCAGCTGTTTGGACGGGCCCCTGCAAAGAGGGCACAGGGGGACAGCAATGCCCCAGGTGAGACACGCTAGGGAAGGACTGGGCTTGCAGACCATCAGTGGCCTTGACAGCAGGGCAGCAAGATATTGAGATTACCCAAGCAATTCTCTTTTCCTGTTTTTAGGGAGGCTGACAAGCTAACAACAGAAGGGCAGATTTATAGAAGTGTGGAGGTGGGAAATGTGAGAGGTTTTAGATAAGATTTATTTTTAAAAAGCAATGCAATATCCAAGAGGAAATGTCAAGGAAGGAGCTGGATACACAAGACTGGAGGGGAAAGCTGTGAATGATTTGCAAGTCTAGTAACTAAAAATAACATGGATCAAGCCTTTTGACTGGGGAGATGAGGGGGAAAAGAGAGAAGCCAAGCCCAGAGCTCATTGCAATGGCTGCGAGTCAGGTGGCAACACTGCCAGAGGAAGGCATTCTCTGTGGACACCTTCCTGCCACCCGGCAGCACAGCTCGGGGCAGTTCAGATGGGAAGAGCTGCCAAACGTGCTCTTTTGCACATGGGGTTTTAAAAAAAGAAGTGGTTAGTGTAGTGTAATGAAGCCAATACAAATCATGTCTACAGAAAAATGAAAAAAAAGGAGAAGAAGAAAAGGAAACATATTACTTGCCTGTGTAAAACAGCAAAGCCCAGAGTCAGCAGAGTCCTTGCCCTGCTCTGATACTGTCAACATGTTCTCCAAGTACCCTCAAAAGGAAGAGGACATCATCCACCTTTAAAATACACTTTATTCCTCCGTAGGAGCATGTCTTTCCTTAAAAGTGTTTGGACATCTTATCAAATTGTGGAGCAGAAAAGGCAATCCAGGGCCCCACTCCTGCACTCTATGGCATTACAAATATCAGCTGTGGTTTGATCTTACCAAGTGGTGGCTCTGAATTCTGCCTCTGCTGCCCCGCTCTCTGCATCAGGAAAAATACAGATCTGTTAGACTATTCCAAACTTATGAGTCAGAAAATGCACCAGGCACATTTCTGTCTCCATACTGAAAATTTATACCTTAAAAAAAAAAAAAGACAGTAAGGACAAGATGCCCCTGACTTCATTTGCGAAGGATTTCAGCATTTCACCATGTCAGCCATGTTACATATTTGAAAAAACCCAACAACCCATAGCAGCCTCTATTGCCAAGTTTTTAAGATTTTTATAGATAAACAAAGCTCAAGCTTTATCTTGAGTTTCTTGGGTAAATTAAAGCTTGCAGAGAAGCAGCAGTCCACCAAATATAGGGCAAATTTGCTATGGAGGACTGTATGTCTAAATTCACCACCAGATTAACAATGTTTTATGTTTGCAGTCACCGCTCTGCTATGTCAATACAGTATGAAAACTGAAGATTTAAGTACTTGCCAAATACACATTCAACCAAATGTTAAAATAAAGGAAAATATGCATTTGTAGTGTAACAGCATATGCAGATATTTCCTACCATGTATATTTAACAGACTTGAAAAGGTGAAGGTCATAATAAAATATGCAACTTTAGGAAAGAGGAAAGAAAGTAAGAACAAGGAGTTAATATCAGGCACATTTGATTAAAGAAAAAAAAAACCACCACTGCCAGTAAAAGCAGTCATTTAATTATGTTTCACAATGTATCTCCTAGACAGTAAACAACTACACCACCATAATTACAGGAAACTGAGAAAAGTATTCAACAAAATTCTTGGCAAATATGTTAAAATTGTAGTTATATGACTTCAATTAAGCTAGCAGATAAGGAATGACTCCAGTGATCATATTTTGAATAAAACATATCTTTAGTCCTCATATATTAACCAGTGAATTTGGACTGGAGAAATATAACTTCATACAAAGACCACAGTGAACTGCATAAAAATCTGTCTAACGGTTTTCCAGTCGCATTAATCATGGGTATATTCAGATGAGAGTTACAATCTCAATTTTAAATAAGTTTTAAGGGGGAAAACTGTCTAATCAACTTCCTTTAAGTGACATAAAAAGTAATTCAGGTAGTACCTTAAAATTCTAACATGCATTTTTTAAAAAAACATTTCTGTAGTCTCTGTGCCTTTCTCCCCTGAAACAGAAATTTGGTTGTGCCAGATCCATGCCTACATCTATAGGAAAGCTGACTCATGAAACTCCATTTGCCCATAATGCTGGCAAAGAGATGAAGAGGGGGAACTATACATAGCACCTATCACCATACATTTCTCCCTTTCTCGTGTGTGTACACGTCATTGTCCAGGAATGCAGGAAAGCTGTGTTAAAGGTGTGACGACTGGGATTAGATTTTGCCAACAATCACCCTTCCTTCATCAAGCTGTTCTAGCAGCAATGGCATCAGGCATCCTGCCCTTGGCATGGAAAATGTCCCCTGTTCATCTACTTGACTCCTGATATTCACTGGCTATGGCAGCTTCCCATAGCAAATATTTTCTTACACGGAGGAACAGGACTCTCAGGAGCATTCTGAGGCACAATCCAAGCAGGAGACTTCCTGGTCTAACATGGCATGCAGATGTGACCAAACGTGAGCTCAATGCACAAGGCAATAGCAAAAGCAGGGACTGCTTTACTTTGTATCATAACCCATCACTATAGCGGTCTTTGGAGTGCAGCCTTCCCTGAAGTCTACACCAATAACTTCAACAGAGGCAGGAGTTCAGATAACACTAACTGGCAACCCCTTACACTGGCTGTAGTTGAAGCAATTGAAGAGCAAGAGGACAAGTTTGTCATACAGCAAATTCACAGCACTGCCACTGCCTTCTGAAGATACTGCCTGTAAACACACACACTGGGCAGTAGCTGAAGGATAGGTGTGCACCTCTGGGCTTGGCAGGGCACCAAGAGCTGACTAGTGATGAAGCAAGCAAGACCCAAACACAGCCAGGGAGAGCTAGAAAACACATTTCTGAAAAACGAAAGAGAGTTTGCCGGTAAATGCTGCTGAAAGAAACCTGGGATGTGAACAAAGGACCCATTGACTATTTGGTTCTTCCTGTGCTAGCAGAGATGAGACTCTGAAAATAAACTCGACTGTAGTGTCAAGTAGAAGACCCCATCAGCTTCTCTTCTAAACAGGAAAAAAAAATTGACTCCAGCTGTTTTAATTAAAAAGAGACACAAAAGTTATCACTCCCAAAGTTTTTCAGAAGGAAGCAGTGAAATTAATTCATCAAAATTGACTGCATCTCTAACTCCAGTGGGCTCTCTACTGTTGTTAGGAGACTTAAAATACTACAGAAGACTGACACTGCCTTATGACTCCCTTCTGAAGACCTTTCTCTGTCTTTGTCATTATTCAGTTCACTCAAGCTTCTTTTAGGGATGGAAGTCCCACATTTCCAGCACTGGACTGTGAGGTGGCTTTGGCACAGTGCTCCCCAGGGTTGAGGGAAGGCAGAACACCTGTGGCCTCAGCTGGGAAATGTCCCTCAGTCAACCAATGAAGGAAACCAGCTGGATTAGGAGCAGAGAGGCAGCACTGGCTAACGCTCTGAAATCACTGGATACATCCTAGCTGCTTCTTGCTCAAATTCACTGTACACGAGTATTAGTCCTGAGCAAGATAAGAACAGACACAGGCTTGAAATATTGGGAGAGGAGCACAAGTATCTCCTTCACAGACACTGACAACCAACATTCAAGCAGGATCGAGTCCCACATGCTATCTGTCCAACCAAAGACAAAAATATGACAACAAAATAAATTTTGTGTAATTTTATAGCGATATTTTATGTGTAGCTGCTTAACTAGACCAACATGAAAATGCTGAGGCATTGCCCAGCTCGAGAGACATCCTTTATTCTCCTGTAATTAGCAACACAGCTGTTATTCTGCAAAACTAGAAACCCCCAATTTGCTTGTGTGCTGCCTCTCCTACAGCTTCCAAAGGCCCTCACATCACATACGGCTCATGCAACAACCCATGGATTCCCCCAGCTTAAAGATGGGAATTTCTCAGCCTTTCCTCTCTAAAACACTTCCAATGTCTCCCATCATCTCTAAATTACCCCAAGAAACACTCTTGCTACTGCCATAGAGATATTTGCTACCTATCACACAGAGTTTGGAGACAGATTAAAAGGAAAGAGACGCTGGTGCTTACACCAATGCTACACGTGTTCTGGTACCCAGGTGTTTGCCATCCTAAGGAGAGGATAAAAGTGAAGTTTCTTCCCGCCTCTCCTCAGGTGGGACATAAATGTGCCTGCCCACCTCTCCTCAATCACCCATTTGCAAAAAACATACCAGGACTTCATATTGTATAAAATTTCAAACTTCTATCAAATTTAGTTAAAATAGATCAAAAGGTTAAAAACTGCAGAGGGCTAGGGAGGGCAGCATCTGCCAGACAGCCACAGGCAACCTGCACAAAGCACAGGCTCCCTGCCTTGGACACTCTGCCTGCAGTTGTGAAGGATAATCTCTAAAGCATCAGAAATCCTCAGCTAATTGCAACAGCCCTGGTTTCACAGAAGGAAAGGGAGTTTACTGTTTCTGACAAGCTCACAAACTACCTCAGCAATTCTAAAAACATCTTTATTCCTAGTAAAAGGAATAAAGAGTAATAAACAGCTGAAATGTTCATCTTTCTTCACGCAAACAACTTCTGCGGAAATACTTTCAGTTCTTCCTTTTTTAGGAATATATGGCATGAAGCAGCTTGCCAGAGATCTTGCCGATCAGTGGCATATATAAGTTTCCAAGAGTTCCATACAATATTTCTTTCCTTTGTGCTTCATCAAACTTCAGCATTAACTGGGAGAAAAGACTCCTTTGGATCACAACAGTCAGTATAGGTTGGTGATTTTTTCTCAGATTAGCTACCAGCAAAGCAAGCAGCTGTGAGAGTATAGCTGATAAGGAGAACTTGATAGGGATGCACTAAGGAAAACACTTCCTTTTACTTTGGTCAGAAGATATCTACAACCAATGTGTGTACCAACAGGTGCACAATCCAGTACTGACATTTAACTGTATGTTGCTGAAAGGGATGTTTCATGAGTGAAATTGCAGCTGCACAGAAAACATAGCAAGATTCACTATTTTTATTATCTACAGATATATATGTGTGTGTGCATATATATTAGATAGGTAGGTAGGTAGGTACATAGATAGACAGACAGACAGACAGATAAATTTTGCTGAAGGTAACCATCTAAAGACCAGCATTTGCTCTGAATTTGCTTCTTGTGCTTCCTCCTTGAAGAAGGAGAAGGAATGGCTCCTCCAGCAGACACCCCCTTCCCATCAACCTAGTGTGGACAATGACCACCCTAGTGTGAAAAATTCTAATTACAATTATTAGAAGCAAAGTATTCAGAGGAACTGAAACTTTCCACTTTTTACCTCTTCTACTTCTCAGAGCTAACTGAATCATTATAGCTTTAAACAGTGTTCAAAAACTACAGTAGCTCAAAATCTGACCCTATGTTTTTAAGGTATTACTCTTTTGAAATGTATACATGGGATTTTACATTACTTAAATACTTTTATTCCACTCTCTAGGGAATTTAGATTGAACAACTTAAGTTCAGTCTGACCTTTTACTCTGAAAAAGAAACAACATTCATGTGAAGTCAAAAAGGGAAATGGAAAAAAAATCCTACCAAAAGTCTGAAGTTTTGAAGACTGTGTAAAACTACTTGAGATTGTACCACTGGTATATGTCCTTGTTGGGAACATGTAACTATAATGGTGCCTGAAAAGCTAAAAAATCCAAACCTAAACCAAACCTAAATAGAAAAAAAAAATATATTAATATGGTACAGATACCGCCAGCTCAACCGAAAAATAAAAGCTAACACTGAAGATGCAGGAAAGATAAGGAAATAAAAAGGCCACCCAATTTAACTTATTCACTTTGAAATAAAAGCAAAAACTATTAAAAAATTTGAGACAAGAAAATAAACCATATTGCTTAAAATAAAATCTAACCATCTTAAACCATTATTTTAATGATTTTTCAATTAATTTCATGTATTTGGTCCTAAGCCAATAGCTATTAAATGGTTTTGGAAGGAGATTATGTTGAAAGTATTTGAATTGTTATAATCATTCTTCAAGTACTACAGGGAATTATCAAAATCCCAATTAACAGGCATAATTTGTGTTCACCAGCCATGTTCAAGGGTCACAGTGATATCATGATGAAGTGCTATTGTATCATCACTGAAAAAACCTGCTTCAATAGTGTAGTAGTATCTTGCTTTCACTAAACTAATGGCTCATGGCAAAAGTACGTGCAGTATTTCTCACTACACAATACAAAGTTTATATTCTAGAATTTGTATTTCAGAATGCTCACTTCAGCTTGAGGATCATACCACCACAGCTGGAAGATCAGTTATACCCTGGCAAATGCAGACACAGTTTTTATGGCTACACAATGCACCATGGCTTTAAGACTCCCAGTACACAGTAAAAAAATTCTGCACATGCATAGAACCAATTGTAACCAAGTTTACACTCATTTCAAATGTATGTGGTGGACTAGTCTGAGACTACATTTATCATAATCAAAAAGGATATTAAACAAAGTCTCCACAATTCAAAATACAATGCTCACTCGAGACACAATCTATGGCATTGATTCTAAATAAAACTCATTCATTCGTTTCTCACACAGTCTGCACATCTTGTTATTTTGCTGTCCTTTTTTTTTGGTCGTATTTTATGCGCATAATAAGATACAAAATCTGCGTTAACCAATCTGCTATGGAGGGCACTTTATGAAAGGCCCTATCCCCCTTGGTTATCTACAGGTTAGATGTGACAACCCAGAAGTTCTCTGCCAGCTTTATGTTCCTGCAGAACACTGGTACAACGCGAAGAGCTGGACACAGCAGCTGCCCACAACAGAGGGCACCAGCAAAGGCTCTGGCATTTCCCAGCTGAGAGAACAGCATTTCACCACAGGTTGCACAGAAAACACACAGGCTACTACCAGATGAAATCAAATATTTGCACAAGAAGAAAGTGATGAATTTCAGTCATGCGTGAAGGGAAACCCAGTGAATAAGAATTATACAATGCCACAATGAACTTGCCCTTAAGAGACACAGAACAGTTTATTCTGAATGGAATAGAGTAGCAAACACAGTAGAATTACTTTTTTTCTTGAAGGTGGGGGAAACAGACAATTTTTCAAGCATCATAAAAAAGATTAAAAAACACAAAAAGAAGGACTAGAGCTGGATTCTTCTGTAGAAGATCTTATTTACTTTTAAAAGAACAAAAATTTAAACAGATGCACTTTGTTTCAGTTACAGATTGATAATTCAAGCATTCCAAGGCTGGCAAATGAGAGATCAGAGGCTCAAATAATGCAAAATAAAGGAATAGGAACTCACGGGGATGTCTGCTGTTCACCACTGTAGTATGCGAGTGGCTAATCACATAACAGAGCTTGCCTACAAAGAGCTCTTCAAGAAAGACTGAGATGGTTCAAGGGCAGAAATCCTTCTGCTGGGAAGCAGGGAAAGCTAGTTTATTATTTAAAGGCTGCCAGAGCTAAGAGCAGGAGCAGCAGCTAATTTTAGTTTCTAATGAATACGTGGTGCATTCCTCTTGACCACAGGTTACAGTTCTGGAAAAAGAGAATAAGGAGAAAAAATAGATTCCACCTAATGAAGGGGGGAAAACATTCTTACATATCAATTGGATAACCTAAACAGTTCTGTTTTGAACTAGTTTGGAGGGGTATAGTGACAAAAGCCCATATGGAAGTAAAACCAGCAAAAAACTACAGGTCAAGCAGTAAGACTGGAATTTGCGGTGTGGAGACCAGAAATCACATTAGGCCACAGCAGACTGGGAACAGCAGGAACCAAACCAAACTTTGAGAGCCTGGGTGCCTGAAGAACATACGTGGTGGCTGTGCAACCATAGCTCTCTCTTACACATAGACTGGCCCCGTCTCACCTTACTTCAGGGACAATCTCTCCCACCAAACACACCCTATAGAAGCACATGCAGACCAAGCCCTTCCACAGTAACACACTGTCTGCAGCCCACTTCTACCCCTGAGTAAGATGAAGGCCATGAGTAGAAAAAATTGGCCTTTCAGACCCCACACACGGGAGGCTGTGCAAACCAAGAGGCAAAAGGCTGAGCAAGTCTACACTGGTATTTTATCCATAGCATTACTGAAACAGAAATATCCAGACTAGAAGCTGCCTTTTCCTCTTTTTCTCCTTATCTACACTGAGGGTTGAGTTCCACTCCTACTCCTGCTAAGCAGAAATCCTGGAGGACCAAGACCAGGATGACAACCTGTGTGCTACAATATCAGCTTCAGGAGAGTCCAGCTGATCAACAGGCCAAATTTCAGAACCAAATCACCTTGTCCCTCTGCTGGTTACCAAGGATGATTCAAAGAACTGATCCCTGGAACCAGAATGTGGCTTTGCTTCCCACAAACCTTTTCTAGTAGGATACTACAGTGTGCAAGGCTTCAGTGTCAAATGTTGCTTGACAAGACATATGAGCCCACAACATTTGAGAGGTCATCATGGATAAGCCAGATTTCACAGAAGTGCATCCTTGTAATGGTAAGACTCAAGTGTATGCTTTCACTAACGTGGATTATATTTGCCAAGGAAATGAGCTGTCACAGTCCAAAGCAGAGCCCAAGCACGCAGCAACATAAAAGCAGCATAATCAGGAAATTAGCCCTCCAGTGCAAAACTGAGAATGCACCAGTTGGATGATACACATGTATGTATCAATACTTGGTGAAATAAGTCAATCAGGATATATATTTACTTAGGAAGAACATTCAAGGGAAAAAAACCCCACAGAAATATATACATTGCAAATATGAACTTCTGTGAAGTTTAGAATATCTTTATATGAATATCTTTATGTGTAGATGAAAGGGATGCCTGGATCCAGTCCTAGTTGCATGATCTTGAGAGATAAAATTGTCTTGAGAAGTCATGAAGGGTAAAGTAAGGGGTTTGGAAATAGCCACTGTAAAGGCAACATGTAGGACAGTGAAAGATTTAGGAACATGTTGAATGAATAGTTTGCTTAAAAGGCAAGAAAATACCATAAGGCTATCTGTGGCTTCATAAAGCTCCATCTTCATTAATAAAGAGGAACCTATTAAGACAAAATGGAGTGACTTTCTTCTAAGCTACCTAGATATATCTTACGCTGAACTTTCATTCTGTGATGATCACAATCATGCAGGCTCAAAGCACTTTGTATATCATTGACTGATGTGTTGCTTTTGAAAGGCCCCTGTGATGAAAGAGCAGTTTAGCAGAAAAACCTGCCAAATACGAGTATTTGTGCTCAGAAAGATGGATAAAATAGAAAATATAGTTTAGACATCATACAAAATGTCCTGCAAATGTAATACAATAAAAATATTTTAAAATTCAATATTTACCCAGATCCTTAATGAGTGATAATGCTTCCCATGATATAAATGCTCCACCACCATCATCCATAGCTCCCTGCCCAACGTCCCAGCTGTCCAGATGTCCACTGACCAATACAATCTAGAAAAGCAGATATGAGAAAACATACCTACATTAAAACACTGAATCAGAAAAGTCTGTTTAGCATTTAAGCATTTTAATGATTTGTCATAGTTGGTTTTTTTTAGTTTAGAATGGGAAGAAAGAAATATTTCAAGTAAAATTAAAATAAAACTAAAATCTGGGATGACTAAATGCATCCTACTGCTTCAAACCACTGTGTAAGTCAAACTAGATGTGAGAAATGTTTAAATGAAAGGTTTTGTTTTGTACATTAAGAAAGTGCATACTTTCCAGAGAGGCAGGACTCCTACACTGCTGAATGGTGAAAATTTCTTTCATATTTCATCTATTTAAGCCCTTAAGCATGAAGTTTGATTGACCCTACTTTTGAGTGCATAAGGAAGAAATATGAACTTGGACTGAAGCATTCCCAGAGGTTTTTGTTTGATTATATATCTAAGGTATTTGTCACAGAGAATCTCTAATTTATTACTCGATCCCCTATATACGACAACAATGACAAGGTATTTTATAGTTCCATTAGTCATAAGGATATTTTAAATGGCTATTTAAAACATGATAGCAAGTCCAAGATGGGTTTTCTGCAAAAAAAAGTTTTACAACTACAGTAGAGAATAGAAGTATGCACATGTCCAGAAAGATCTGAACTCTTCAGACATTGACAAGCAGCATCAGATCAGTATTAAAAGTGAGACAATTCTCTCACTGGATCCGAAGTTGAAGGGCTGATGGATCTATGATTGCAATGGGGAAGTCAAGGAGGGACAAAAAGTCTGAACCAAGCAGGCAGTGTGGTAAAATGATGCAATAGCACAAAACCAAGAGCAGGACCCACTGTATTGCCCTAGGAATCTGAAGAACTGATACCAGTAAAAACTACCCTTGGGACAGGGTAGAAATATTCAACCTACGACAGCTCAGCAATAAGGGAAAACTGAAGGAGCCTCTGGAACATCGACCTGTGCCCTGCCCAGAACTGGCCATACATGAAGAGATGCTTCCTACTCTTGGTTTGGCTGATGTCAAATAAGTTTCAGAGCTGTGGGATCCAGAAAAATGTGAAAAATATTCATTCCTCCTGCCACTTTCTTCTTCCTAAGCATATTCTCCTAGCCTATTATCTCATCTTCCATTCATTGTCATTGTTGTAGTACATAGGGGATCGAGGAATAAATTAGAGATTCTCTGTGACAACTACTCTAGCACTGAAAATGAGAACATAAGGATTTTTCCCGGTTATAACCCCTGGAGGGCAAGAGCCTATGCTGTCAAGCATGTAGTGAATATCGCAAAGAACTAACTTGGGGTCCAAACATTAAGATCTCTATTTTCCTCTTCACATGAGATAAATCTTAGTATGTTTTCACTGGCTACTAAAAATAATGGGCTAACAGATCACAGCAAGACAAAAGGCATCAAGTGCTCATCCAACAACTGTGTTGTTTCATTTAACCAAATACAAAATGACCCTGAGATCACCTCAGCTGGTTAGAGCCTGGTGCTAATAACACCAAGGTTCTGGGTTTGATCCCTGTATGGACTATTCCCTTCAGAGTTGGACTTGATGATCTTTGTGGGTCCCTTCCAACTCAGAATATTCTGTGAAATCAGGTAACATAACTAAAATACCCTTAATATTAAACAAGAACAATGAGAAAGTACTAGTCAGATCCACTGTACTGCCATGAGTCCAATCAGAACGCACAAAACACCTTCAGATTTAGAAAATACACTGTGAGATGTTTATAAATGTGTGTTATAAAACACAGAAGTGCAATGCCTTAAAAGCAGGAAAAGCTCGTCATCAAAATATGAAGAGCAGCTTATTCTTTCCTTCTCAGATGTCTCAACTCTCTTTTCTGCTTATCCAGCCTTAACTCAACATGTGCTTGCTTTCCAGCACAGACTGATTTTCTTGGTAATAGACAGATATGCTGCAACCTTTATTCCAAAACCTCCCCTCCTTCAAAAGTGCTTAAATTTAGATGGCATGGCACTCTGCAAAAGCCTCAGAATTACTCAGGAGTATTCCAGCAATTTACTGCCATGATACTCTCAGGCCCAGCATGAAAGATTGCAAACAGCATGTTTTCCAGGGACGCTGCCCTGCAGAAGAAGTACTTAATCTGCAGCAGCCCTCTACAACAATAGCAACTTAGCTTGAAATCAGATCATCTGAGAAAAGCTGTGCCAGCTTTGGCAGTAGAAACCTTTCTGAAATGAGAGCAGAGAAGTGCTCACTGTGGTAGTCCTTGCTCTTTCTGTTTTCTTATAAGGGAAAACTAAGCACTCACATGTGTGCACTTGCAGGTGGGGGGGGGTGATGCATCAATGAACTCTGCTTTGTGTTCATTCATGCACTCTGCAACCAGCCTTTGGAGGAGAGACCTCAAACACCACCACACTTTGCATCCAACTCAATACAGTCCACTCAATAAGGAATTCGCAAATAATACCTTTTCTAAAAGAACAGAAAAGGCTTTGAGTGAAAGCCCAATCGTCTGTGGTATAAAGGACGTCTATTTCGAAACTTCAAAATCGCTACGTGGCTAGTTTGTTCTTATAGCAAAAATTGGTTTTAAGAAGATAACTCTTCTGTCTCCTGGGAAACAGAGCTTCAAGATGAAGTGAATTAATTACAATGAATTTGTAGACTCATTGAGAGAGAACCAAGTTTACAATGGAAATGATGCCTTGTCTTTAGCAGTGAAAGAATACCTCAGTAACGCTATTCCCTGGCAGCAATCTCAACATCAGTGTCTGAGAGGGAATCACTCCTCATTTCTGTGGAACAGCACATATTGCAAGAGCAGGAAATTCTGAATCAGAAGAAGGTGGTGTAATCGCATTGGGGGTTACAGATCCAATCATAAAGCATCTTTACCAACTCCAGAACATTACACGAAAACAGATCAAGGTTCAAGTGGATTGAGAAAGTCAGATAATTTTATGGATGAACTTTGACTTAAACTTACTGAAGCTGTTGCCAAGAGCAATTACATAAATACAACCATTGTACTTCTATGTGAAAGTTTTTTCAGAACAGTTGTTTTTTTAAACTATCATGCTTTTGTAGCAGCTGCAAAAAAGAAGTTTTACTGATCATCCTGACAGCCATAGTCATTTTTAAAATAAGACACAATCATAAAATGAGAAAAAGCACTATGTTTATCTCAGTCTTTAAGTAGACATAATGTATCTGAGCAATGGAAATATTTCTGAAAGTCAGTCTAAACCACTGTATTATTTAAAGCAATGTAATAAAATAATAGCATCAGAATACTTTGTATACGTGGGCTAAAAAAAAAAAAAAAGGCAGTTAAAGCTATCAAGGGTGTATGATTATTGCATTTTTCACACTGTTTTCAAACCTCTTACGTGTTTCTCAGCCCCAAATCTACACAGAGACTAATAACTTATGTTTGCACAAAACATCCTTGTAGAAATGTCAGCTCATGCCAAGAGAATGAGCTTGCAGGCATTGCAAGGCAATGCTTGTAAGTATATGTAAGGATTTGTTTTAAATATACAGACAAGCCATAAGGAACTGTATAGGACAGCACAAATACAGTAATACCCATTTCCCAAACTGACCAAAAAAAAATTTAGGATAAGACAGCTTGCAAGCAACAACTTCAGATTTGTCTTTCCTGTTCTATTTCCTTCTGCATCAGCATTATGATCTCTACTAGATGCCTTTGTATCATGTCCAGCATTTAAATTAAGCATATTGAAATATTTGAAATTGATATTTAATATATTTATATAAATATCTATCTATATTTTTTAGATTTTAAACACAAGAAAATTATGAAAAGGAACCACACATTCACACATGCATGTATGTCATGGACTTATCTTTTCCTGTGCAGGATGGGTTTTGCCACTAAAAAATAATCTCCCATTTCATACCTATTCACACAGGCCAACTGAATTTGCCATGCAACAACTTCATAAAATGTAGGCGAACTACCTTCTGCTTGGTAATAAGAAATTTCAAGGAATATCTATCCCATTTTTAGTTAATCTCAATTCTTACTATGCAGCCTTAGAGATCATAAATAATAAACACTAGGAACGAACTATAAGCAATGTTTTTAATCTAGAATTTTTAATCTAGAATTAGTCAAATTTAATCTAGAATAACGTTTGTATCAAGCTGTGAAAACCAGCATGCTGTGTTATTTCATGTCACCAAGAGAGATGTATATCAGGTAATGCAAGAGTAATGGAAGAGTAATGAAGTCATCATTCATCTTTGCCTTTCATAGATAAAGAATGTGGATCCATGGATGGAGGTTAGGTTCCACATAGTAGTATTTTTATTGATGGAATCTGCTATCAACATATTTTTCTTAGACAAGCATAGTAATAACTTTCATTATCCAAAACACTGAGAAGTATTTTTCCTTACATCTTCCTCCAGCAGACAGTGAAGATAAGGAGCATCTTAACTTAAGACACAGAATCATAGAATAATTTGCATGAAGAGGACAGAAAATTTAGACAAGGATCACATTCACAGAGAATGGGATGACCAACAACTAAACAGGATATTAGAACCAGATCAAGCATCTTTAGTCACGACACATAAAAACTCCAAGCATCTGCATGCCAAAACTTCAAGCTTAAACAGTGAACTGCTCTAGACTGTAACTTGAGTTCTTTTCAACATTTCACACACATTTGCAGTCAAACAATGCCACAAGTTAATTGTCTGCTCTGTAACACAGGACTACAGTGTTCCCATCCAGTTCACAATTATCTGGACACTTGTGAAAAGCATTTCTATTTTTTTTTTTTTTTGCATGAATCCTCCCACAGTGCATGGGGTATTTGTATTATACTTAACTTACACATATGAACACCACATAGAGTGGATTTGTGTTTGGATCAAAATCAAAGGAAAGAGAAGCAAAGATAAAAATTAGGCTCCCAGTTAAAAAATTGTCTATAATTTCTCTCCTTCCCCAGATATTCATTAGTCGTTTATTCTCGCAAACAGTCTCTCACTTCACAGTTTCCTACTTTCTCCAGTTCCAACAAAATTTATAGCACACAGTAAATGTGACTGAAGAACTATTAATATCAGCTTCTCAGACAGAGGAACCCAGCACCAAACTCAGGTGTGTGCTCCTAAGCAAAGGGAGTTCATTTTCAGTAATTTACACATTTGGATAGCATTGTAGTTATGGATAGCCAGATGGCTTCAGTTTATAAGGATTTAAAGGTTTTCTTCGTTTCACTGTGTTAACAGCATGAGAACAAAGGAAAAATGAAAGGCAGCATATCAAGTACCTAACTAGTGGGTAAATAAAACAGCTGGCAGGACTAAATTTAAGCCCATCATGTTTAACTTGCTTTCAAACCCATGAATAAATAAAGTCTTCATATACACAGATTGGCAAATTAAGAGTAGTAAATGCGGCATGGCAGTTTTGGGCTGTATTACCATCATCCACAGTAGTGCTTGCCAACATGTTCTGGGAAATGGCAACACCAAGCAGTGTGCATTTCTACTGCTTACCCACATAGAAAAGCTGTCACTAGCTTTCACAGCATCCTTCCTTTAAAGTAATTCTTAGTCTGCAGTCTATTTCCTTTCCTTTTATTTAGGAAAAAGTTCTGTCATCTGAATTTGTAATCCTGTGTGCTGTAGCACCACACTGACTGCAACAAATGCATCACATATCATCTTCCTGTTTGGAAACCAACTCAGCTCTTCCAAAAGCAGGGCAGATAATCAAAGGAAACTTCTTTACAAAGTTTACCATTAAAACAGTTTTTACAGGGACACTGCATCTTGTATGCACTATCACAATTCAAGCTCAGCATTTCAACATTTGGGGAAGACAGGATGGCAAAGCTGAGTGCTCATCAGCAACACAGAGTATATGGGTACTATAGCATAGTACTATATGGCACGGAATTAGAGCTAGACTAACATGCAAGGTTACATATATACATTCAGTGCATCTATTTGAATACAAACTCTCCTGTATTTTAAAATGTTTGGGCCTTGCTAACACAAAAAAAGCCCCCAACAACAACAAAAAAACCCACAACAACAACAAAACAAAACAAAAACAAACAAAAAACCACACACACCCCCAAACCAAAACCACAACTTTGTACAGTAATGGTTAAACAAAGTCCTATTCTATTCCATGTGTTTCTATCAACTTCAACAGCTAAATTCAAGCATGGAGCTATAGTAGAAATACTCAGTTGTAAAAAAAGCTTACTTGGAAAAAACTCTGAAAATCTACCCTGATCATTTCCCAGATATCTGGTTTGGGCTACAAATATGTTAAAGAAGATTTGTGTATTCCTGCACCTGCCTTTAAGAAAACTGTCCCCAGTTAACCTGCAATTGCATTAAATCGTCCCCTAATCAGGAACATTACCACATTTAGTGGATTTTATTTTATATATATAAAGATATTTCTTCAAATTAGTTTTTAGCTTTGGTGTCCAAATAATATGCCTTCACTGGACTGCTCCTTTTATTAGATTTTACGCACATTAGGAACGGTTCTTAAATAATCAGTCTAGCTGTCTCAACTAATTTACAGTCCTGAAGATATAGTGAAGTTCAGAAAGAAAAAAAATGATTAAACAACTGTCTTTTCTACTTAATATGCAGTGTAGTAAGTCTTAACTTCCAGGCTTCTGATTAAATGATAGATCTGCACATGAAACAGAAGTGACCCACTTAGTCATACAAGAATCCAACCCTATTATTGCTGATTAACCTTCAAAGAGCCCCTGTGTCACAATATACAGTAAACTCTTTAAAGCTGAATCTCTATTTTGTAGAAATGATTGAAAATAAAGTGTTCTTGGAAAGTACTGCAATCAAACCTCCCTGTTTGAACAGAATCTCAAAACCACTGAGCAGTTAAACAGCATGGGCTGATATAATTTATAGCATATACAACAGTGACAGAGAAAATTATCCTGAATATAAATTATTACTGATAAAGAAATTGTAGTAAAGTTAACGAGGCATAGAAACTATATGAGCATTTAAGACAATCAAATATTAGAATGACTACCATTTTCATATTAAATGTTGAATTTTTAGACTTGGCACTTTTATATTAAAGTGCTCCAACATCTTTTATTTCCTATTTCCTGAGCTGTAACATTTGAGAAATATCAGACTTCATAAGAAGTGCACCAAAATCTTTTATTTCCTATTTCCTGAGCTGTAACATTTGGGAAATATCAGTCTTCATAATCCTCTATTTTGAAAGGGAAAAAAAAAGTATTTTAATTTATATATTTCAACTCACTTCTAGAGGTTTTAAGAGGAAAAATCATAACAGTAACTACCTCTAAACAAACCCAGGCATCACTGAAATATCACTTACCCTTGCATAAAGATGATGTTGTAGCTGCTTTTTTTCTAGTTTCAAAGATTAGCAAAGAATCTCTGCAATACCCCTGTATGAAAGCTGAAATGGCATCTGAGCTGATGTGCAAAGAGAAACACTCCTTTTTCTACACTTACCAAAGGAAGACTTCCCTTACACATGCAGGAGACAATTTTATAATCTAGAATACTTGTATTTTTGTATTTTTCACTTAAGAGATATATAGGATTCCACATTATTACACATCTACCAACATTCCCATATGCTTTACATTTGAAACTCCTTTTCTCAGTAACAAAATTAATCTCAGCAACCAAGTTAATCTTAGCTAAAATAAACACTAATGCCCAATGTTACTTCTTTCACTGAAGCATTTACAAAGACCGTCCTACTTGTATACTGTGATACTATGCATTGCTAGCAGGCCCCCCTTTCCAAAACTTAAGAATAGTAGGTTTTCCTCAAAAAAAAAAAATTACAAATATTGTTTCCTCTCAAGAACACTAGAGGATCCCTTATTAAGTCAAAACCACGCTTCACTAGCACTGGCTTAGAGCATTCTGATGACCTAAAATGGTCTGAAAGACATCCTGAGAAGCCACCTGAGCTGTCCTCAAGAAAATAGACTTGACTTTAAAAATTCCTCAGGAAGACTGCTGCTGGAAGCAAGCCAAAACAACCCTTAAATAGCTGTAATAAGAGCAGCTTTGACTACAAGAGTGGAGGCTTCAAAACCTAACACTTATGTCCCTATGCCAGACACCAAGCATCAGAGAATACTTGATGTTGGAAGGGACCTCTGACTGTGCATTGATTTCCACATCCTGCTCACAGCAGTCAACTTATATCTGATCAGCCAGAGTTTTGTCCAATCAAGTGCTGAAAATTTCCTACAATGGAGAAGCCACAGCCTCTCTGGACAAAATCTTTTGATGTTTGTTTTTAGGAAAATATTTTTTTCTAATACCTATTATAACACAAGCTTTTTTAAAACGCGCCCTACTGGTCCCCCAACTGCAGCATTCAAAAGTCAAACTGGATTTTGAATGCTGTCAGTAGGCAAGCCTGCCTTGAGAACCACACCTCCAGATGCTTTCATTATTCATCACCACCAGCTGAACACAATGGAAATGAAATTTTTGCCTCTTACCACACCATTGTCCCTCACCATTACACACACTAAAAGGAGTGCTGATCACATAATCAGTTCTCCCAAAACTGTCTCATCATCCCACTTCTACAGTCACAATGACCTATCAAAACTAGTGATGCCTCTTGTCCTTGCTACTCTATAGTGGGAGGTGGCTCAATGCCTTTCTGCTATGATAGGAAAAACATTGCCCTTGCACAGTCACAGACTCACAGGCCCATGTTCACAGCTGCAACTCCATCTCATGAGAGAGAGGTTCTTCTCATGCTGCCCTCTTATTCCACAGATCCACACACAGGCCAATTTCTTGCCATTTCTTTGACTGCTGCCTAAACTATTTGTCTAGCATGCTAAAATACTCAATTAGTCTTTCATTTGATTACTTTAACCTTTTTTTATTTCTACAGCTTATCCTACATTCCTGGCACCTGCACAAGTTTTCTCAGAATTTTGCTAAGATTATCTTTTGTTTGTCACAGTTTTAAAATTCTTATTGTGCATTACTAATTTTTTGAATGTGCACATAATACTTTTTATTCCTCTTTCTTATACATGTTGCTTCCCTCTTAAACTGCATGATAAACTTTTCAACGCAGTGCTAACCTCAGGCATTCCCAGAAGCACAGGAACCCATCGTGGATGTAGGAAGCTACAACAAAGTGACAGCTGAAACACCAGAACATGAAGCAGAGGGAATAGCAGGAGGACAAGAGGTGCTGCTGTCTCCCTGGGTTCCTGGAGGCATGGTGGATGGCTCAAGTGACCAGCAGTCTGCAAATGATACCTGCAGGCTATTTGGGAAGGCCAGGTTGGAAGGGTGTTGAGGGGCCACAGCCCTTTTTGTGACAGCAGTGAGATATCCTGGAGCTCTCTCTGAGGGCTGGTTGATGATCCAGCTGGGAGCTTCTGGGTCAGGATGAGAAGGCAGACTGATGTGGGTGGCACTGCAGTGTGTCTGCTCTGGATAGCCTGAAGAGGAAGAAGTAAACGAGGCCTTCTGCAGACAAATGCAAAGAAGCCCCATATGTTCAGGCCCTGGTCCTTATGGGGCACTTAAATCACACTGATATATCTGGAGGGCAGAAGCACATAGCAGGGTACAAGCAATCCAGGAGGTCTCTGGAATACACTGATGACAACTTCCTCATAGAGGTTATCAAGGAATCCCTCAGGGAGATGCTCTGTTAGACCTCACTTACAAACAATTTATTTGGGATGTGAGTATCTGTAGTGAACCTAAGATGGAAAAGTTCAGGATCCTGAGAGGAAGGAGCAAGGCAAATGTCAGGATTTCAGTCCTGGTCTTGTGGATAGTTTAGCCTGTTCAAGGAACTGCTTGTAAAAATACTATGGGAGACAGAGTTGGAGAGGAAGAGTCCAGAAGAACTGGCTGATTTTCAAGGATCATGCTGGCTCTGACCAGCTGGAAAGCAACTTGGCAGAGAAGGAGCTTGGGGTACTGGTGGACAGCTAGTTGACCGTGAGCCAGCAGTGTGCCTATGCCATAAACCAGGCCAACAGTATCCAAGCTGCATCAGACAGAGTGTTGTCATCAGGTCAAGGGAGGGTGATCCTTCCTCACCACTCAGCACTGGAGAGACACATCTGTGAGCTGTGTTCAGTTCTGAGCTCCCTAGAACAAGAAACACAGGAATATACTGGACTAAATTCAACCAAGGGCCACAGAGAGGATGAAGGGGTTGGAGTGTCTGACAGATCTGGGACTGGAGAAGAGAATATGTATAAATACTTGCTGGCAGAGGGAGCCAGAATCTTGTCAGCAGTACCCACTGACAGAACAAGAGGCACCAGGCAGAAACTGAAATAGAAATTCCACTTAAAAATCAGAAAAAAACTTTTTTACTAGAAGGGTTGTAGGACATTGGAATGGCTGTCCAGAGAGGCTGTGGGGTCTCCACTCTTGGAGATATTTAAAACCTAAGTCCTACACAACCTGGTCTAGTTGACCTGGCTTTGAGCAAAGGATTGGACTACACAATTTCCAGAGGTCTCTTTTTGTAGTTGTGACACTGATTCAAATGAATAAGGAACGAATAATTAACATTTTCTTCTGGAGCTATATATAATCCACATTTTTTTTGGCTCTGAAAATTTCATTACTGACACAAAAAGTAGAACACAACTTGGAAATCAATTCTACCAAACCCCAGTATGTCCTTCAAGATCCAGACAGATAAAGTACAACTGTGATCTTCAATATAGTCTTTTACTGGCACAAGACAAAAGACCTCTTTTCTACTTAGGGTAGTCAAAAGCATAGTAAAAATTAAAGTTGATAGGAAATCCATTTTATGAAATAATTTTCAATGTTTTTTTCTAATAGTTTTATGAACTGATGCAATATCCCACAGAAACAGGACATTACTTGGTTTGCAACATGAAAAAAAAAAAAAGTATTTATCTTAGACTGACCATAAAATAATTGCTTTGTGTATTGTATGAAACATGTCTTCGAAGTATCAACATAATTTTCAGATTACAAGTCTTTTTTCACCAATGATAGTCCCTTCAGTTTCTTTTTGTTTCTGACAATTAACATAGCATTCTATTGAGGCTTAAATGTCGATTTAGAAAAACATTTATTTCTCATTTCTACATTCAAATTAGTTAATTATATTGTATTTATCTCTTTGTCAGTAAAATGGCACTAAACAACTTTTTATTATGTAGGGATACAGTGAAGATTAACATTCATTTTTATATTTATTACAGCTTTCATGGAAAATACTAAGAAATAGAGACTTGAAACCCCTGTCTTATGTTGAAATTATTGGAGCTGTATGTCTTTACACAAACAAAAATTCAGCCCATGATTTCTATCCACAGCCCCACAGAAACCGAAGAGTCACATTCACAGAGACATAGCTAAGTACTTGAAAGTAACACTGACAGATGTGCCTACTCTGTTCCCATTAGGGTATCTCAAAACCCCAGAGTTTTGATACAAAACAATAGCTCACTCCTCATGTTTAACTGTTCTCAATTTTTTGTTGATATACTCTTGTGAAGCTCGAAGTGTGTTTGACACAAGTTTTCACCAAGATGGACAAGAGGCTGATTTTTCAAACTCAAACAATGCCTGCAAAAGACCAGACAAGACAATTGTTGTCAGGACAATTTCAAGGGTGGAATTTCTGCTCAAAGTCAAGAGATATGGTTTATTGAAAGGAATAACACAAAGGCTCTTGAATGCATTTGGAGTCCAGGGGACTTGGGTAAACCTGCTGGAAAATACATACGTGGCAAAGCAGGAAAAAACAGTGGTAACACACGCTTCAAGATGCCTGGCATACCACAAGGCTGAAAGGCAGTTCAAGGGTATGAGTCACCAGGGCATTGCATGTCTCCTGCCTGTTACCGTCCTTTAATAGATGCATGTGTGTGTCCAGAGAAGGGCAAGGAAGCTGGTGAAGGGTCTGGAGCACAAATCTTATGCAGAGCGGCTGAGGGAGCTGGGGGTGTTTAGCCTGGAGAAGAGGAGGCTCAGGGGGCACCTTATCGCTCTCTACAACTTCCTGAAAGGAGGTTCTAGCCAGGTGGATGTTAGTCTCCTCTCCCAAGTAACAGGACAAGAGGAAACGACCTCAACTTGTGCAGGGGATGTTTAGGTTGGTCAGTAGGAAAAATTTATTCACCAAAAGGTTTGTCAGCTATTGAAACAGACACAAACCAGTGCTTCCCTTGCATACAATAGATTGTGGATGGATAACTCATAGCTCTGGACAAATCCTGGAGAAAGGTGAAAAACAAGTCAACTGCACTAAGAGGAAGGGAAGAGATATACAAGTTCTTTGTCCCGCGTCTTTCCAAAATCATAGTGTGATTACCACAGGCGGAGGACCAGGAAATGGAAATTATCTCATGTGGAATTGGTTCAGCTTATCTGAAACATCTGAGTATTCACCAGAAGGGTCATGTGGAATGATTACAGCATTTACCCCAAAAGTGGGAGAGCTGGGAATCAAGCTGACTCATGCTTTGCACATGGGTCTTCACCTCCTCTCTCTCAGGTGCTTAAGGAACAGCAGCAGGCAGGTATCATCTCTGCTGTTTTCACAGGCACAAATTTCTTCATGTCCTCCACAGAATGAGAAACTTTTGAAATGAGAGCTTGTGAAAATGTTCACAACAGATTTTTTTTCCCATGTCCAGCTACAGAGAGGAAGTCAGAAAGGGAAACATGAGAAACACCAGCAAGGTCCAGGTTACACAGATGGGTTTGTGTGACGTGGGTTTCTGTCTACTTGGACTTAACATCAAATTTATGTCCCTAGGCCACTCAAAATCTGTCAGTACTAACTAATACTTCCTGTCACTTCACCTTAGACTTAAATTCCTGACCTTTATCTGAAAGGTTGCGTGTCTCATTGCCAATGTCACCTCCCTTTAGTTTCTCTACCTACGGCTGCAAGTTAAAATAAGTTATTTACTTATAACTATCCCTGCACCTCCCTGTTTCACACATGACTGAGGAATGCATTTTCACAGAAATTCTGACATCTACACAGCACTGGCTAACCAGCTGGCAAACACCACTGACTGATATTAGACATTAGACTAACCTTCTAGATAGGCATCTAAAAGACCCTCTATTCATTCAGTCTCCACAACCATGACACTGAATGCAATAATGGTTCTTGGATTTTTTAATGAAACTTTGTGTCATACTCAAATTATTACTGTTGTTCTACTTGTACTTCATTTCATATCTGCTTTTGTTGAAATGAATTTAATCTGTCCTTCAGGCATTGTTCTCACAGGCTCCTATTCTCATTTTATTAGGTTTTGTGTCTTTAACTTTCAAAATTAAACACAGTGGTTATCATAGTAGTACACAAAACTGATTATATGTCCTGAATTAATAAGCTTGAAAGACATGTTTAGTTAAGATTTTATCAGGGCTATACCTGCTTAAATTTTTCAATAGTTGAATGCTAAAAGAAACTTATTCTATCCTTTAAGTAAACTTCTGACAAGATTGCACAGAGAGAAATAGGCACACAAAGAGCAAGATTCTCCTAATGCAACCACTCTAGTCTTTGTTATCAGATGTAACTTCATGAAAAATCTGGTTCATATTTTTTATCATTTGAGTGCATTCAGCAATTTTTATTCCCACATTAGTGGGAATTAATAACACAACCATTTCAGAATAGCTGATAGGAATCTGTAGTTATCTCTAAACTTTTCTCCTTCCACTGATGTCTTACAAAGTTTACTACTGACTTTCCAAGCCATTCTTGGGTGCTTCACTCCTGTTGAAAGAAGAAGAGATGCTCGAATATTGGTCAGCATTTCTTACATTCATCACAATCTTCTCAAGAGACTGAAGTCTTTATGCAGACAGTTCAGTTTTCACCCAGATAACACAGGAACAAACCAAGAAGAATGTGAGTTGCCAGTTTGCTCAAAGGTGACAATGTGAGGATGTTTTAATCATGCTTTTAAAAAATGTCGATTGCAAAGTAAGGTCAGAACAAGCATGAAACTTGGAACATTTATTTGATTGATCTTCAACAGTGAGCAAAAGTGTTTGCCTGGATTTTGCATCTTACAGATGAAACAAAATGCAAATTAATTTGTTCTATTACTAAGAGCAAAAAAAGGAAAAGTTACTCTGCTAGTGGGCTGCTAGTCCTGCCATAGTGAAACAGGTGTCAGACTCACTCTTGTGAGAAGCTGCTCCAAAGAATACATCCTCTGCTATGCACCCCTAAAGCATGTAAGTTGCATGCTAATTTCCCGAAACTACCCACATTCATATAATCCAGAGGATAGTTGCAGATCTCACTCTAGTAATTAACTTTCAATCTTTCCAGCTGCAGGACATTCAATACCAATCTACCCTAGTTACGCCATTATAATTGTAACTCTGCCACGCACAAGGAAAATAGACACAGAACTGAAATATTTCTATGACTTTGTTTACAAACTTTGCAACGTAACAAACAACATTACACCTTCTATTCCACAACTGATTCAGAGTTATTCTACATGTTCCAGTAAGGCTTTTCAAAAAAAAAAAAAAAAAAAAAAAAAAAAAGAGGCAGCTAATTAATGTTTTATTTAATTATAAATACATAAGGAAAGAAGTTAGTAGAAACGGTAAAGAAGCCAAATGATGTAAAGAGAAAGCTACACACAGAAAGTTTCCACAATTCTGTAGAAAGGGCTGACTCCAAGTATGTCAACAGAACTGCCTATCACTTGTTGCCACTATCATCAACACACCACAGGTTTGAGGTGAAGGAATTTATATAAACCGCTGCCTGGAAACAGGTATCAGCTAGTGCTGTTGTCAGGCAATCTTGACTCTCATCATGTCAACAGTGAAAGTAAAAATGAGCACCAAAAATTCAAAAACCACACATAAACACCTACAAAAAAGTGCTAGATCGCCTCTACAGTGATCTCTACTAAGCTACAGCATATTCTTGTACGCAGGACATAATCTCTTCAAATAACCCCAAGGAAACCCTGAGAAGCAAAACCAGGATGGAAAACCAGGCTATAAATACATTGCAGAAAAGCTTTTAAGTGGTTATGAGAGACCTGAGTTTCCTCTGGGAAGAACAGTGAACCACAATAAAGGCTCAAGGCACACTGAACAGGAACTGCACCGGCAAAGGATGGGTGTTAAATGGGCTTTTTATGTAATAACCAGTTGCTCTAGAGAATGCCAATGATTTTCCATCACAAGGTTGCCTTGGCATCCCCACACAGCACCTTCACCATAGCTGCCATGGCAGCATCTGAACACTTTCCTTTGCTTGCTCTCCAGACCATCTTGATCATTCACTGTACCCATATGTCACTGGTTCTCATGAACAAACAAAGCCAAAGTATCAGGTTGTAACAAAAATCTCCCTTCCATTCTCCCCACTCTCCATTTTTAAACTTCAGGGTGGAATTCAGACCCCAGCACAGCTGACAAGTGTGACGGGTCAGTCACGTTCAGTGGATCACTTGGGCTATCAGGCAAACCAAAAGAGAGAGCACTTCTCTCTTCAACATGCTCCTTTCCTCTTCCACTGCCCAACTCAGGCTGAATCAGAGCAACTTTACCTGAAAGACAGGAAAATGGTAAGGACAGAGGGGAGAGGGCAACCTCCATTTGGCAACCTGAGATAGAAAAAATGCAGGGATTTTATCACATTCCTGGAAAGATACTCTCTTGTTCAATTTCAGCCTTTTTTCCTGCCTCTCCAATATTCAACTCCAACTTCCTCTCAATTTATTCAGCCATAAAAGCCTACTTATTGATGACCACTGTGGAGGACACAGGGAAGAAAACCAGAAAACAATAAAGCACTATTCATATTCAGAACTTCATAATGGGCTGTACATCTTCAGGTATGACATGTGTACACATTCTAACCAGAAAATGTAACATTTGAAGGACCCTTAAATGTCCCACAAGTTATTAAATCTTTAGTTTTCAGAATCTAATCTCTGATCATCAAAGACTTAATAACTTAGATATAAAACGAGATGTACATGTTTTTCAATATGAGAAAGTGCACGCACTTACAAAATACAATAGAGTGTTAAAAGATTAAAGTTCATGTTGCATGACATTTGTAAAGAATTTCTTTTCTGAACTAATATTGTGGAACCCAAAACTATACTAAAGTCAGAGAAGTACATTTTCCTATACTTGTGGGGAAATATTGATGATGATATTATCTAGGCTAATAATAACAATGTGCTAAAGTAAAATGAAGAATACGCCCTCGCTGACTCTGCATTTTGTTTTGCAGTGTTTGCCTTCCCCCTAAATTCAGGACACTATACACAATTTTTCATGAACACAATTTATTATGTAACTTATGATATTAAATCATATTTCTTGACGCCAGATGATTATTAAAAATTTTAAAGGCACTTTCTGCATGTCAATCATAACAAGAAAAACTGCTGTTCCAAATCTCTCAATAGAAGGGAAATTACTAAGTATACTGCTATGACATTAGGAATATTTAATGGTGACCAGTGACTGGAATTCTAGTGAACATGTACCTGTGTTTGGTTTAGATATAGGAGAAAAGGACCTTTTCAACACAAATGTTTTTAATCCAGACAACACAGGATGTCAGAGACATTTAAAGAAATTAATGTGTGAGCTAAAAATATGTTACTACCAATTCTCCCTTCCACATGATCTGCAGGGTCTGGAGTATATTCTGAATTTGGGTTTCTTTCAGGTTTGGGTTTTTTTTAGCCTACAAACAAGGACTATTTTATTTCACTGAGTTTCCCAGAATTCATCCCAGCATTTCAATAATTTCCCTGGTGTTTAGTGATGTGTCCAGCATCCTCATATATTCCCTTCCTCATTCTAGCACATTGCAAAATCCCTTGTTGATTAAAGGGCACTGTCTGCATATGTTACACTGGTTTGGTGCAATATGGAGTTTGACTGATTCCCCAAAAGCTGTTCCCTGTAGATACAGACAACATGCTCTTTTCTCTCAAGATGAAGATGCCTACCACAACAGACAGCAAGTTTTGCCTGAGAAGCACAAGTCTATAGTGAATTACTCCAAACACTATACTGTGGGCAGCAGGTCAATGAATAATGGTCTGACGTTTGGGGGTTTTTCTGCAAGGGTCATATTTTGCTAATTAGGTTACAATTTTTTAATTTTTTTTTAATTGTTCACATATATTTACTGAGAAAAAAAAGCAGTTTTCAGTGTCAATGGCTTTGGTAGTGCATCCTTCATAAATGAAAATACGAGTTAGCTTTATTAGCTGGAACATGCTAAGCACAAGCACAAAGAGACCATTGTGTCTGCCTCGGGGTTTGATCAGAAGTTTCTCTTCTCCCAGTGCTTGCTGGAAGGATGCTTCTCATATAGTGTTTGGAGCAACTGAGCAACAGCCCCAGCCCCATATAAGCTGTGCAATAAGTGGAATGCTGAATAACATCTCCTACACCAAATGAAGAAAACGTAGATCTTGACAGCTTTTTAAAAATAAAATAAAAGCTCAAAGGAAGCAGGGGACAGTGCTAACAGATTACAAAAATAAAATCTGAGTAAAACATGTACAATAACCTAAAACGTTTTTCTCTGGACTAGAGTGGCTGAGGATGGGAGCCCCTTAATTTTTATGAAAGGAAATACATAAGGCAACTAGTGTAGAATGCATTCAGGACATCACTGCAAGTAATAACATTCATATCAATAGTGCAGGAAAGCTGAGAGGGACACAACTTTTTCTCATGGCTTTTACAGAAGAGAAGCATAGGGAAACTCTGACCCTGTGTCTTTGAAACTGCGTATCAGCCTCCCCTACAGCAGCCAAGAAACAATTTGCTGGATCTTGTCTAAGCACTTACAGCTAACACAGTTTGAATACAGTTTTGATTAGGCTGGCTGCATCCTTCTGAACCTAGCAGTGTTTATAATATATGTTCTTTCCTTTGGTTTATATAATGTGTTCCATGCATTAACTTTCCATGTAAATAGACAGCAATTAGGAACAATGTCTAGCAAATGTCCTCAAATTCTGGTATCTTCATGACGTAATGCTTATTAGACAGCAGATCATTAAGCTCTCTTTTCCATGAGAGCCTTAGATGTGAATACAGAGAAATCCCACTTTATCCCCCAGTTGGACCAAGCGTCTTTAAAATAGTTTTGTTGTAGCTCTCCCATAATTCAGCAAAATGCATTCATTTTACACAAGTCACTAGTAACATCACCCTAAAATGCAGAATACCTTGCCTTGAGAGTCGGATTTTACTACACCATGGAAACACCTGAAGGAGTCCTAAAAACAGGTCACTAAAATGTATATTGGGAAAAGATGGATTATTTCAAAAGGTGGAAGACATCATCTCCAGAGAGCTGCTGAAAAGAATCCAGGCTAGTTTCAATTTCAATCAAAACAGAAAAGATCAAAGGATTGGATGAGCAAGAGTAAAACATACTAACTACACATTGTGAATACCAAAGCAGAATCAAACATGTACAAGGCTGCACGTGCAAGGCCAGCAAAAGTTCAGACAGTTCCAGAAGTGTCTTATAAAGACAACTGCGATGGAGTCTTCTCCCAACAGCTGTGTAACTTCTGTCACTGCTGCCTTTGGCTCATTCACTGCCTACTACATGAATGGACAATTATAAAATGAAAATCATCACTCTTTCACAGGTTGCACATGCAGAGATTTTAGAAACTTCTTTGTTTATCTTTTGGGTGCTTTTTCTAAACTTTCCAGGCCATGGAAACAATCACACATTAAATAAAGGGAAACCTCCCTCACTAGTTCTGACATGTTTCTGTAATGTTCACTAACTGCAGATAAACCAAAACCAGTGGGGGTAATGAAAAAAGAAAATTCAGCTTTGAGAACAAGCACCAGGTCCCAACAGCAAACCTGAAGATTTGGGTATGACAGCACACAATCCTTCTTGAATTGGGCATATCTCAAGGCCTCTTCAGTAAGAAAACAGCTGAGTAAAGGTAATTTTTTCATTCACTGGAATGTGTTTGCCTTTTAAAGTAGAAGTTAATTTAACAAGATAGTGGAACTAACAAAAACAGACTAAAAACCAAAGGCAGCAGAGATGCAATATGACAGCAAACTTTTCTCCTTGTCAGTATTTTGCAGCATTTGAAACAGTTTAGCACAAACCTAGGAAACTCAGGAAGCCAAGTGATCAACCATTCTCTAGACAGCTAAATGTCTCTCTCAGGAAGCTTTTCAGGATATACCATCTAATATTCCCTGCTTAGTTTATCTCTAGAAATTATTCATACTATGTGAAGACATTTGTCTTCCTCTCCCACCAACACAATTACAGAAACACAATTATTCTACAATCATTCTCTCCTGTGATTCCCCATCCTGTATCTACATTTTGTGTTCTTCCCATTGAATTCCTTTAAAGTGATCAATACTATTCCTTTGCAGGACTGAAAACTGAAAGCTAAAGATGGACTTCCAGATGATGCCCCAGCTAAGATACATAAACTGCAACAAATCCTTGCAATTTCACTCTGTGGTGGTGTGACAGCTCAACAAAGTTCTATTTCAGAACACCTCTGTAACAGTCTGGGAAAAGAAGTGATTGAAAGGAACTACTTGTTCTTGAAAATTACTCATTGAAAGGGTTGAAAAATACCACACCTAGAGAATCTAAATCTAGATGCAACCAGCAAGAACAAAATATCTGAAGAGGAGAATTTGTGAGTGCATGAGAAGGGCAACTGACAGACAGCTCGAGGACCCACAGCAGCCTGCAAGGAACGCTGGCTTTGAGAACAGACTGGTTTCAGAAGAGCTGAATAGTTAAAGAGACTCTCAGATTTATTATCTGCCATTTCTCATTTCTCTTTTTTGGTCAGGATTGAAAAAACTTGCATTTTCTCTCTCTTGATGTCCTCTGAAGTTGTTCTTGTTTTAATTCCCTATGCACATACCATGATTCACACCTCCCTCCATCCTTTTTCATTACCTCCCCTTTGTAACCTCCTTTTTTCTGACAATCCTAATTCCTCAGTTAAACATGACAGAGTAAAGGATTTCTCTTTCTACTGCCCAACCATGTCACTCCCCATGCCTCAAAATCCTCTTACTGAGTTTAATCCCTCAGCTTCCCCCACTTTGTCAAACAGCTTTCTGTACTTGCTCTGAACTTCTGGAACTTTTATTTTAAAATCTGTACTTCCAAACTTTTTACAAAGCTGTATTTTAATTGCTCCCTATGTGTCATCCACTTAACTCTTCTCACATTCCTAGTTTCAGCTGTAGAATCTTGTGGAGAGTAACTACCCTGTTATCCTGTTTAAGTATTCCTGAAAACCTGGAGTAATATGAACACAGCTACAGCTAAATGAATATAGCAAAATTAGAAGGGCAATCATATTCTTTGTTCTAGTTGAGAACACAGCTCAGTCTTCTTTTCTTAGTACTGGACTGTAAGTTTGGCAAACACCAAATATTCCCACATAGAGTAACTGCATAACCGTATCTGTGTTGCAAGATTCAGATACCTGATCCCAGGGTTTTCGGTGCCTGTGAAATTCCACCCTTCTACCAGCACAGATGGTACCTTTTCAGCAACATGGACCAAAGCCAAAGCAATAAATGTGTTTCATTCATTCCTCTAGAGCACCTAATCAGCTTTAGACTACCACTCCTTATTGCAAGGTGCTTAGTGACCTGAACCTAAAAACCAGCAAGGATGACACAATGCCAGCAGGCAGTGCTGTGTCACAGCTGCAGAGGCAAGAACAGAACAGTCAAGGTCACAGGTGCAGTCACCAACATTCGGTGTGATGAAACACAGTACTGGTTAAAATGCAACTAATTTATGACTCCTATAATTAGACTGAAAGTTGCCAAAGTTAAAAGGACCACTTTCAGAAAAAAATACTTCCTCCAGAAAAAAAGAGTCAAAGTGCCTGATCCAGCAAATACAAAGTGGTTTCAGTCCCCGCATTTGATTTTAAAGTAGCAAGAAGTACAAAGCTTTTTATTATTTAATATTGTAACTAACATACTATAAACATTTATCATAATGAACAGGTAAATAATGCAACAGTAAACATCATCTATGAGCCCTGTTCAAAACATTTTCTGTTCTGACAAAAATTTGTATAAGTTGAAAAATATTCATTGCCAAGTGAATTTTAAAAAGACACAATTTTGAATGAGGAAACACAGTAATTTCACACAGATAATACAGTTATATCTTATGTCTAGATTCAGAGCTGGCATCTATCACATCTTTAAATTGCAGATTCTTCCCATTCTCTCCTGCAGGCTTTCTGTTGGATAAATATCAAATTTTCAAATGTCCTCTCAAGAACATTTTATCCCATCTAATAAAGCTATGATAAGTGTTTAAACCTACTTTGAATCCTGCAGGACTCATGGTAATATTTCCCAGCTATAAACACTACAATGTAGCTGAATAGTGTCAAAATGCTATTCATTAATATTGATATGTTTCCTTACAAGTTCACCACATATACAACTTATCTGATATTAATGATAAAATTACAAAGACACCTACCTGTTTTATCTCCTGAAATCTCTTCAGGAAAGGTTATACAGTAACAGTTCCTCATAAATGTCACTTGCCATTATATAGCCTATTAACTAGGTCAATTGAATGTTTCTTAAGTTCATAATCAAAGAATTAATGACTTTTGTAGCTTAACAATGAGAATTCTGAGCTCCTAACATTTACTATTTCAGCACAAATTTTTAACAATACGAACAATGTTAAACAATAATTCATTCCTATTCTCTTTCCCTAAGTCTCCATAAGCAGGTTTACAAGCACAACCTGAGAGAAAAAGTTCTGAGATGAGGTGTAGTTTCCTCAGTGGTTATTTGTAAGGATATTTGCTAATAATTCTGAAGTGTAAAGTTACATTCCAGTGTAAAGTTACAATTCCTTTCAAATGTCGAGAAAACTGAAAAACAAAAGAAGGGTATTTTTCCCCCTAAAATTATTCTGCTTTGCCCTCTTCATATCCCAGCATCTGCATTTCTGTCACTTTGTTTTTAATTCTTTATAAACAATTTATAGAAGTAGAGCAGTTCCCATGATCAGATTTTTAGATATAAGTATGATCTTTTGCCCCCTGCTTAAGCCCTTTATTATACAAACTGCAATCTTCTCACCCAATTTTTAAAGCACGATTATTGTCCATTATAAGACATAACAGAAAGAAGTCAGAACATTTCAGAGGACAAAGTTTCTGCAGAGAGGATACAATGAAAGCTAAGCCAGATTCTCCTGCCTGTTTTTTGCTTGTAAAAATATCACACTTAATTAAGGAGCTTTTAAAAATTTTCTGACTGAGCATAATGTTGGCAAAAACAAATCAGGCACCAGTCAAAACAAATAATCCCTTTGATTTACTACTCTGACGACTCAAACTGGCTGAGTGTAACTCATTCTTGAAAGAATTTCGCTCCCCAAATCCCACACTGTGAGTGGCTTTCAGCCCCGTTAACAAAGTGAAGTGGTCTCTGGTTTTCAGGGGGAGGCTCAGTGATGTGGAGAACTTTGGCAGGGCTACAAAGGCTTGGCAGAATGGAGGCAGTCTAAACAGATACGGCTGTTTGGTTTCTTTGCTGGAACTGCTGAACACAGAAGTAAACTGTATGAACCCTGTTTGCGCGCGTGAAGTACCACCAAAGGCACAGTTAGTGATTAAGTCTGCTCTCTACTGACAAAGACACACTCCAAAAAAAACTCTCAAACAAAAGCATGTATAAATATTAAGTATTCTGTAGGTACAAAAGAACTTAGCTGACATGGCTAAAAGCCTAGAGGAAACCCGATCAGTACAAAGGATGCCAACCAAGTTAGGAAATAGAAACCCAGAATACCTTGGGTTCTGCCTGGAAAATACCGTCAGAAGGGCTATTCTAGGCTAGGCACACATAGTAAGAATCTTGAAACACTTGACCTATATCCTCTGCAGAGAAACTTTACACTTTATTTCAGGGAGGAAAAATAAATAAGGATCAAAATACGCTTTAAAACTAGTGTGATGCTCCAGGTGTAAAACTGTCTGTTACGGAATAACCTAACTGCTGCATCCTCAGCATCTCTCTCAGTTCTCCCAACTTCATGGAGGCACTGTCCGTGCCATGGACTTCTAGAATCTAAAACTGGGGCAGATTGGGTAGAACTATACTGGTGCAGCTGGGTCTTGAGCATTTCCACTTGGCCTCATGGACCCCCCTGGTCAGCTTCCAAGGGTGCAGGTTCAGTTTCACTGAGCTGATCTGTAGACTTGCTGTCACAGCACAACAGAGTTGGGGAACAGCATACTAAGGCAATTCCAGTACTAAAATCTCATTGTAAAGAAAGGGATGCATTTCTCCAGCACAATTGCTTGTGGCATCTTAATAAATCTAGTCCAAATTCTGAACATACCCCAAGTGTCCTCCTTCTAAGCCACAGTAAAATGATTTATGCCATTAAAAAAGGGTACGTTAGCTTGTCCATTACAGAAAGCACTGTTTAAGATATTTAATTTCTCTGTAGAAACCTTTTTTGTTGTTGCATGACTTTTTTAGTAATTCAGTTACAGCTAATGTGATTTGCTCCAAGTTATTAAATTGGTAATTTATTAATCATTTTGTCTAGCCTAGTAACTGCTGCATAAAATGCACTAAATAAAAGTCACAAACTCTTTTACCCTTGAGCAATTTTCCTTGGATACACAGCAATCCATTTACAGCATGTGGAAATTAGCTAGTGAAAGGATTATAACAATTTCTTTTATCTTTGGAAGATGAATACAGCATCACTGGGAACCTCTTTGATATACACTTTCAAACAAGACAGGCAATCAGAAGGGCCAAATCTACTTTCAGTTAAGGTATTTTTCATTCTTTTAAGACAGAACGAGAAACTGAAAACAGTGTCACAGGCCTCAAAAGACATGTCTATACAGTTAAATACTGAGAATATGTTCAGTTCATGTAGAATAATACAGAAAAGTACATTGCATGGGTTACCACTGGTAGAGCAAATAGAAAAAAAATATGCCCAAACCAATGCAAGCAAATCAGCTGGATTTAGTCACTGCGCTTTATCCTCCCCACAGCTCCTTGAATAAATAGCTGTATAAGCCCTAATCAAAATGGAGTTTGCACATATAATTTAGGATTTAGATATAATTTACATAAAAATCTCTATTAAGAAATTCATCTGGATTAGAATTTAAAGGAAAAGTGCATTGCTCTTAAGTTATTGTTTTTTAAGTATGTGCTCTGGTCCATTCCCAGCTCTGACAATATTCACTGAATACCTTCCTAATTAGATTGCCAAGAACAATGTAACTCCATACCCAAGTATGTCAGATATATATTATTTGTGGACTGTCACACCCAGAAACAAAGCATCTTACACAGCATAAATTTCTCCCAAAGTTTTCCAAGTCTTCTTGGAATAAGCAGGCTTTAATGAACAAAAGTATTCATACTGCAGTGCAGAACATGTATTTCCAGCCAAAGATTTTTCTCAAAGTATGCAAGTCAGGCTGTACAACACAAAACTTTCAGCAACCAAAAAGAGGATTCAGCAAATACTCTGTTTTTTTTGGTTTTTCTAAATACAAGTAAATGTAGAAAACATTTTTCTTGCTACCTAAAATCTCTCTTATCATTGCACTAACACAGTTAAATGAATGTAAAACCAGAAACCTCAGAGTGCTCCTATCCCTTTTCTTGAAGCCTAAGTACATAAATAACCTCATTCACTCAGACAACTGATTGGTTGGGACAAGGAGGATGCCAGTAGAAGGGAAAGTTAAAATTCTAACAAAGGGATACCAGTTTGGTTTTTTTTTCCTTGGGAGAATCCACTTCAACTATATTAATTTCTTCTGGCCATTGTCTTCACTGGCAGACAATCTAACAGCAGAGATTTTGAAGAGTACATTTTAAAATGGACAGTGGAGTCATGTAGAGTATTAAAGTTAAGACAGTAACATCAGATCTGGACTCTATTCAGCAGAAAACCACTGCAGTCAGCAGAATAACGGGATGGGAGCTTAGCACACAGGCTACTGCTATTTGATATCTGCTGAATCTTTGAAAAGCTGCTTAATTTCCAGCACAAGAAAGAAAGGAAAAAAAAATACAGATTTGCATGAGTCACAGATCTGGCCTACTGCATCTTTTAGCAAACTAAGCACAAGTCAGTGTTTACTAGCATCATGAATATTTGGGCATTCACAAGGACTACGAAATCCAAGAGAATCCCCAGGCAAAGAAATTACTTCATCCAAGAGCAGAACTTGCATGCTTGGACTGGGAACTTGGGTTTCTGTCTTGACAAGGTCCCATGTGTGAACCCTTGCAGGGATGGCTGCTCTGGGCTGTTTACCACCACCGACATAAATTTCTCTACATGAGGAAATGCAAATGCCAGACTACTCCCCAGTGTAATCATAAACTGTTCTATAATCTATTTCAAGGGAACAAAATCATGTATGTCAAGATTGTCTTGTACGGAATGTCTGTCTTCTTAGAAGTTTCAATTTTTTTCTGGAGAAACTGTTTATAGATGCACATGGCACTGTATTTCTACAGCAAAAAAAGTAAGGTCAAAGAAAGTTACCTTTCTCTGGAACAGAAGGTTAATGAAAGCCTTATTTCCTGAGCAATTCATTTCTACAGGCTTGGACCAACTTTGAGAAGTAACATCTACAACAGCTTTGTCAGAACGTGGCCCACCATACAAGAAAAGAGTACCTACTGACTCAAGTTTTCATCCTGTGTTTTTAGATAGCATAGACCCATAAAATTCAAGAGCCGTAGAGCAGGATCAATACCTTAAATACAACTAAATAAGACTTTACCAGTATAGAGTATGTACCATCAGTAGAAGACAGAAGTATTAGGTTTGTGGGTTCCTTGGAATGTCTTTTTGTCCCGCCAGAACTCTCCTCTGTCAAGTTCACCTTCATCTACCTGTTCTTCATTTGTGAACTGATCTCATCTAAGCACCAGATCAATACAGTCTTGGTCCTATTACTGTAGAACTATGTGGTGAGGAAGAAAGACTATGCAGCCTTGTCGCATGTTATTGGTGCCTGACTCTATGCTGTCTTGACAGTTCACCTCACAGTTCTCTGAGGCTGCTGAAAAGCAGGAAGAGAACTGAACTACAGAAGTTCCATAGCCACTCAAGGGAACTGCTTGAGAAAGGACTTAGAAGCATTTTGGAAGTGAACTCAGGAAGCCATAAATGTTGTCTCTTTTTTAACCATTAAGACAGTAAGACAGGCAGCTTATCTTCTGATCTGGACACCAAACAATTCTAGAAGGTTAAATTCTGTCAGATGAGCTTATAGGAGGCTTTGAGTAGTTCCTCTGTGGTTTTGCATGTAAATGAGAGGCTCAGGACAGAACAGGAGCTGGCACATTCAGTTTCTTTGGAGTTACTTTAATGCATAAATACCCCAAAGGAGAAACTTTTCTCTGAATACTTCCCCACTTCCTTTCAACATGTAAGTTAGAAATGAGGTAACAACACTGGGTAGGAAAAGCAATCCTCTGCAGGTCACCTTGAACTTACAGAGCAGTTATTCAAAATTTGTAATCAAAATAAATGCGCCTCATATGGCTAGCACTGCATGGATTACATCAAGTGGTCAGTGGAAGAGGAAAAAAAATCTCTTTAGAAACACACACTGGGAAACCCCAACTTGCAGCTGCCTTTCCCCAAGACCTGCCCTTGCAGAGTCAGCACTTCCCAGCCCAAACCAGCTGAGGGAGTTGGGGAAAGCACATTCACCATGTGTGCAGGCACTCAGTTAAAGCATCACAAGAATACATAAAGGATGATAGCAAGAAACAGTATGGGTACCTCTGTACAGCCCTTCATTCAAAAATGTGTTCCTGGCCCACAAAACAACCCCATGCATGGCTGAACTAAAAAGCCACTAGGGTCACAGTCTTGTGACCTGCACAGCACTTCCTTCCTCTTCCCAAATCTGCAGCCTGCCCCCCAGCTGATTTTGTCGACCACCAAAAAGGTTTCCATTGCTTGGTACTCTGCAGGCCACAGCGCGAGAATCTCACTGTAGCACACAGCTAAACAATTCTTCCAGCATTTAATTTCAACCAAATGGGAGAAGGAGGGCAGACAATCCACACCACTTCCAAAAGGGACTGCAGATGGTGTGGATTATGCCTTGGGGAAGGCTGCTGGTTAATGATGATAGGATGTGAGGGGAAGGGAGCTAAAAATTCGGCATCCCCCACCAATGCAATGCAGCACAATACCTGCTGTGTGGGTAGTGTGCCAGAGATAAAGGTTGTTACCTCCAGGTCCAAGACTGAAACAGGGGGTCACATCATGGTATCTTGAATCCACATTTGCTTTGGATTTATAAATTTGTGATAGGTAGGTTACCTACAGAGTTGTTTTATTAATCACAATTAAGTATTTTGTGTCATTTATCATGCACATGAAAAAGTGTTGCAGAATTAGTTCATTCCTTTGCTCACAGTTTGAGTCAATTTTGCTATCTCTGTTACCATTTTTTCTTTTTATTCTTTTCAAAAAACATTAAAACAAAGAGCACAAAAAACTGAAAGAAAAGCTGTTTTCTGATGTCTTCCAAGGTTCAAAGAAGATTGTGATAAATATTTCATATTTATCAATTTTTAAAATATTGATCTTATGTGCTGATACACACCTTCAATCAATTCCAATTTTAACTGCAATACAAAATCATTAAAGATACATGTTTGTTAAACCTATGCTGGAAATAATTTTATGTTCTTCTAAAGCGAATGGTTTAATTAAACCTGAGACACTGCAGAGAAAATGAAGAAATCTCTGAATAAATGGAAGTTCTTCATAGGACTGTCTAGAGAACCTCAAACGAACTGAGGTTTTTAATTGCTAGGTCAGTAGGTCAACTTTAGAGCAATTGCACAACACTATGCTAATTGTTTCAGATAAATAATTTCTGTGGATTATCATCTGATAGAGTTTATAAGTGTAGTTGGTTCATCAAGACAGAAGAGGACAAAGATATCCCTTTTTCTATACCTCTAGAGTCTGAGTTACATGATGGGAAAGGCACAACATTATCTGAGTCACTACAGTCATACCCCAGGTCAATGTCACATCCATGAAGGAGCATGATATATTTACTGAACACAGTGCAGATAATCCTTTGATCTCTAGTTCTGTTTGTTTCAACAGCCCAGTTTTAAATTGGTATTAGCAATTATGATTCAAATTACAATCAAATATGTGCTTTCAGATAAGGGAAAAGAAAAAAATATATCACTTCTCTGCTTCAAAGATTCAACAATAGATTTTAAAATGCTCAAAGAAGCAAAATGAAGTTACTGAAAATATGCTAATATCTTCCTGCACCACCCTGAGAGAAGAAATCCTTATCTATTCCTAAAAGATATACATTTAAATGCAAATGCACTTATAGATGAAGATTTGTTGAAATCACTAAAACTGTATTTACAGCAATTTATACAGTTTAAATCTCACTAGATTTTAACAGCTAAAATTGCCGCAAGCTAGCTACTCATTCTTCAATATCTTAGTGACTTTTAGAAATCATCTTAATTAAATGCCTTCAGTGATTTGCAGTTAAGCAAGGGAAGGTTTGATTGGAATTTTTTGTTATTATTCCTTTAAACATATGCAGACTTTCCCAATTAGAGAAAAATTTCCTATTAGAAAACAAAAATGAAACATCTTTATGCTTTCAACAGAAACTTGTATTCCTTTACCCTTTAAGGAAATTGAATTTAACAACAAGTGATTTGACAAGGTATTCAAATTCTGTATTTTCTCAACTATGTATTATTGTTTAGATCTTAAATAACTAAGATTTGTGCCTTGTGATGTTGCAGAATCCTATGCTGAAAGGTCACTAGAAGACCTTTAAATGGGCTACACAGATAATTAGAAAACAAAGCCATCTCTTTAGTGCAGAGGCTTTTGAAAGAAACAGCAGCAATTACAGCATGCTGAAAGACTAGATGCTTGAGAGAGCATTTGCACTCATGAAAGATTGTCTAGATGCCTCCACTTGTCTCTGTACAAACATGTTCTTCAAGAGTTACTCTTCAACTCCCCAAGCTGTGAATATGTCCAAAATATGGACACAGAGCAGGACAGCTCACCCAAGGAAGAACTGGATATAATCTCATAGTACAATTTGTACCATGCCTGCTAAGTCCTAAGTGCTTTACAGCTGCTTTCAGTGAACAGGGGCAAGGGTATTGTATGAAGCATCTCATCAGTGCCACATTGTATATTAAATTTCTACTTCCTAAAGAAAAGCAGATCACATTTCATCCTGATGACCATGAATGATTCCTATGAATTTGTCAAGACTATTTTGAATTGCTGTTTTCTTCTTCTGAGCACTTAGTACTTCTATCTTTTTGACTTTGGCAACACCTGTAATCATGATCCCTCACCCTGGTCCTGTTATTATCAGATTCAGAAGGTCACACTGAAATATGACTGAGAATAACCCCCAAGTTCTTCTCAATTCACAGAAAAACCTGTTACAGTTTAAAAACAATTGAAGTAATTTGAGTCTTAGCCATTGCTGACTTCGAGCAAGGAATAATCTCAAGCATCCTGAAAGGCTTGCTGACTATTTTGCAGGAGCATTGTGTTGATCCCTAGCAAGACATTGTGTGTATAACAAAGTTCACAGATAAAAGAACATAAAGTTTATGTATTTTCATATAATCTAGAATATTTCCTTACCAATTTTGTTGAAATTTAACCTATGTATCAAAGCCAGCTTCTTTATATTTCTTCATACTTAGTGGTGTCTCTCTCCTGCAACTCAGCATTTAAATTTGCCTAGGCAATTTTAAATTAAACTGCTAAATTAATCGATGAAAAAGTAAATGCGCCATATTTAGTGGATAAGGGTGCAATTCAATTATTTTCTTGAACTTATTTGAAGGTTGGAAACTCTAATGAATGAGAAAAAAACGTCAGACTTGGGCTTGCTATAAATAGGGTTATTAACTATAGCCTATTTATATGCAGAGCTGCAGCCTTTCAGAAGGACTCACAGAACAACTCGCGGAACATGTTAAGAGGCAATCAAATAAAGTATCATCTGAACATTAATTCCAGCTAAGTGAACAGAACCCTGGAGCATTTTGACATACAAAATAAGGTCAGTGGACTTCTGCCAGAAATGGAGAGCATAAATCCAAGACTTTCTATTTTACAGTACCAAGAAACAAAGTCATACAAGCAGAGCAGACGATGAACTGTAGTATCTGCTTCTAAGATAAGACAAAGAGGAACATATTTTTCAACAGTTAAAGATATGGTTTTTCCTTTCCTTCACAAAGGATAATGTGACCTCAGGTACTTTTCCTGATTATTTGAAAGGGGAGAGGAGAGGACGAAGAACATCACTTTTCAGAGCTCAGTAAGCACTCTCCTGGCAAGAAGCTGGATGAGAGAGATTTCCCATTTGGAATGGCAGAATGTGCTCTACTTTGCTGAGCATGCCACAGAAAAACTATCTCATATATATATATATATATATATATATATATATATATGCGTGTGTGTATGTGTGTATACACACATATATATTTGTCTTATAGGAACAAATTCCATTACAATGAAAGAATATTATTTCATGAAGTGCTTTCTCCAATAAGCACTTGGCACATGAAGAGGATGAGAAAAATCTTTGTTCAGCTGACATCACTGAAAGTAAAAACTAAGTAGAATGATCATTGCTCCAGGTACATAATTAAAAAAATAAAGTCTGGAATTACAGAAGTACTGACACAGCATTAATATCTTTCCCTGCTGAGTAAAAATATTTAAAATACAGGGAGAATTCTACTTCTATTTGTTTATATTGCACTCTAGGGGGAAAAAAACCCCACTGAATTGGTGCAATTTATAAAGCAATATGGTTTACAGACTATTTCATCATACATCATGATATTATTCCATTCACCCTCTATATGATAATGTCTGATTAAATGAAATGGACCACTGGGGTTTTTTTTTCTGAGTAATTTATATCAGAACATTGTACATTGTTCTTTAGACTAATATTTCATAGTGATAGTTGTAAATTCAAACACTGGGATAGAAATCAGATGTCAAGGAATTATGTAACTATCAGAAGAATGCACATTTTCATTTATTTTTGTTCAAATTTGTAAACCAGCCTGTGGGATAAATGACCAAATAAGAACTAAAGTGAAAAGAAAATGCAGACTGTGAGGAACATGCTTTTCAAAATCTACAGAACCCGTAGTACAAAATACATTTTCCGCTAAAGACCCTGTAACATGTCCTTTTTTTTTTTCCTTTGCAACTTCAGTAAAGAAGAAATGGGATCTCAGTGCTAAACACAAAAATCAGTTACATTTGTGACAAATACTATTGAAAAGAGTCAACCATGTAAATCAGGATTTTGTCCAAAATTCCATTTACCTATTACAATGAATTAGAATTATATTTGTGCACAATGAAATTTTAGATAACTCACATATTACATCATGGCATATCGATGGTATAAGTACTGATAATAAATGAGAAACTTTTATGAACAAAACTAAGTTTTGATTTAATTAAGATTTATGTCTGCCGGCCTCATAAGATCTTTAACATTTTATTAACAATCATTTTGGACAGATCTTACTGATATTGTGTTTTACCATGTATTTTTGTTTGCCAAACCATAATAAATATTTTTGCATCATTGCAACTACATTTACAATGCAGGTAGACTAGCACAGTTCAAGGCCTTTAAGGTCTTAGGTGCCTGGGGGACTCCTAGACCAATGACACTGTATAAACAATGCAACAACAGTATTTAAAAAAAAAAGAAAAAAAAAAAAAAAGAAAAAAAACCCACAAAATTATATCAACATTTTTAAGCATGTACTTCTTTAGTAAACCAAGGTCTTGAGAGCAATTTTCTAAAAGACCACATGTGGTCAGCTTATTGTTTTTACCATCTCTCCCCACTCCCAGTTCTCACAAAGCAGTGTATAAAATCCTACAAGTCCACCCACAATTCTGCAGTTGGTTCCATGTTTCACTGCCTCTCTGCCCACCAAAAGTATGAACTCTGCTACCTACTCTGCTACATCCTTGAGGAACCTTCTCTCTCAGTTGCTCCAATCACACTTCTTAAGAGTAATACCTCCACTGTCAATATCTCAGCGTGATTAAGCAGACCAAGTTCTTTCCCCCTTTCACCTCAGTCCCACCCTGATCATTTTACATTCCACTGCTTTTAGCATTTCCTCTTCACTTCATTAACAATGTTAGCTCTGTCCGCTGTCTAAAATCTCATTGTCAGGTCTTCCTCCACGTTGGTCCCGTGTGTGGGAATCTCTGAATCTGCATTACACAGCCCTCTAAATCTGACCCACATGCTCTTAGACAAGCAGTTTTCCATTAAATTTGCATGGAAATTATTTCTTGGCACAGTATTTATCAAAAGACAAGAACTACCTGTGGTACAAAGTTAAGCATACAGTCTGCACTTAACAAATACAAACATACAACTACAGGTATTTGACTATCCCTGTAGTGCATAGCTGTTTTTAAACCGATCCTTGACATTTGGCACTAGTGTCTCTAGCACCTACTTATTTATAATGAAAAGTAAAATACAGTTTCTTTCCTGCTTCCTCCTCAATATTGTGGTGTTTCTTACTTCATGTTGCAGGCAGGTATCATCTGCCAAACCCGGGACTACCTTTAGATACTCTTGCATATCAGAACTCGAGAAAGACACTGTAATTTTAGAAGATAACATTTTCAATGTGAAGAAAAGAATCTTTTACAACCATTCTGTAAATCCTATGTGTATTTGTAAATTATTACTGAAATAAAATCCCACAGCAATTCTTTACAATGCTATGTGGGAGTCAACACAAAGGAATAGGTGGAAACAAAAAATATAGTGTGCCTGTTTATAGTCGCACCATCAAAAGGACTACAAAACTGATGAATTCGCTAGCCAACAGAACAAGCACTCTCAATGTTACTTTAATTTCTAGTCTCACAGTTTAGTTGGCTGCAGTTTAGGACGCAGAGGATTTAAAACCCAACCAAATGCTCTGAAGAACAGTGCACAGAGCAAAGGTCCAGCAAGTAGCTTTAGGCAGACACCAGCCTAGGTTCAAAACAAGAAAGGGGCTGGGGTGGGCAGGCAGCTGTCATGTATGTGGCAGTATCTATGCGCAAGCTCAGCTGGAAGGCAGAAAGTCCACTGTCTGAACTTATATCAAGAGCAGAAACGGAACATGTATAGCAGGGTGACAGCATCACTCAGTTCTTCCAAACTCCATTTGACTGCAGTGAGGAAGGTCATCTAGATGTCCTCATCCTTTGACACTGTCACCCTGGTGCTACGGTAACATCACCATTTGCACGCCAGTGAGCTGAGCCAGCAGATTCTAAGAAAAGTCCTGCTCCCTCTGGAGACCAGGTGTTGGTGGTAACTAAAGCTAATACATTTTTCCCTCATATTGCAATAGCTCATATGCAATGACAGCAACTGTGCCTCAGCTGGCAAGAGAACCCTTCCAAAGGGCTGCTGGCTTTCCCACACCTGGGAGAGCACATCGCTTGGTTCTCTCTGGCGTCACCAAGCTGAGACACACAGCAGCTCCTGGTGTCTCCAAGATCAGCAGAGACTGCTACCACCCAGAACTTCTCTCTCACTCTCACCTGCCCATTTATAGGATATGGTCCAGTCATTTTGAAAATAACTGAACTTCACAAAGGTCACACTACACTTTTGAACCTGACTGATAACTTCCAGAAAAATTATATCAGGAAAATAATTTTTGAAAATATCAAGGTTGTTTTGAACCTTTCTTCCACTTACACACATTCACTTCTCTACCAATATGTCAGACACACACCTCTAAGTAGTACTAAGTTTTTTTAACTGATGTCCCTTAAAAACATCAACCCCATATGTAAAAATGACTTTTAAGTTGTAGCTATTGCATACCCACATACTAAAGTTTCCAAAACACACGATTACATTAGGGTGCAACAGTCAATTAATCAGAATTCAGACTATGGCCAGGTTCTCCCTACCAGAATTAAATGCTTTTGGTCAGCCCTTGGGTTTTAAATAAGCAGTTAAAATTTTAGAACATTTGCCAAGCTTTACACTATAAAATCTAACATGGACTTTAGTCTTAAAATTTGGTAGGCCTTCTGGTAGTTTAAGTAAATAATTAGATAAATAAATAAAGTTGTCAAGTTACAAAGAAAAATCTTCCTCCATATCAGTTTTGTATTGACTGTTATCGTCATGACAAGACCACTGTTTAAGAACAAAGGACAGCAATATTGCCACTCCCACAAGGCACAGGATAAAAGACAATCCCGCCAATTAATAGTACAAAATCCTGCTACTAATAAAACAAACACAACTAGACGGTACTACTTATTTCAGCAAATATTGACACAAATACTTCAAAGAAAATACAACATTTCCTAACAATGCCAATGTTCTTTCTACACCCTTTCCCTCATTTCTTTTTCACCATTTCTCTTTCTACTTCTCCTTGCCCATCTGTCATGAAGTAATGGGCTAGCACTCTCAAAACTCTCCAACCCAAAACTGCATAACCATCTCCTAATTCTTTTAAATTCACTTAAATTCTTAGCAACAACAGGCATCAGCTTACAGTCACAGGAGAGAGGCTCACAGAACTGCACTTAGAAACTCTTCAACATTTTGAAATGAATAGCAAAACAATCCACATGGAGAAAATGTGATAATGGAGCCATAACATGATGGTATCAGGCTCTTAAAACATTTCTCCTCAGAGCTCCATTGTATGCATGATTTACTTTGAGCATAGGGATGTCTGCAAGCCACATCAAAGAGCTAACGGATAGACATTTTGTTAACATATGTAGAACTGATGCCAGGCCATAAAACAACATTGTACTGAGTATTACACATCTTCAGAAAAGTCTGGTTGTTTTGTGTTTTGGGTTTTTTTTCCTGGGGTTGGGATGGGTTTTTTTTGGTCTACAAATCATTTCTTCCGTTATGTTCATGAGTGCCTAACAGGCTCAGAAGCCTGGACAATTTTTATGTTCTCTTGTTCCTTGGATCTTTGCCCGGTATCACAACATCTGAGAGAGGGCTGATCTTTGAAACAGGAAAAGAAAAAGTAAATAAGCAGCTATTTCCTTTGCAGAACAGGTTCTGTTACATCCATCACAAACTGGTAAAGAGCTTCACAATCTATTACTTTAGCATCTCTGTTTCTCAGGTTATCCCTAGGACTGCTACTTTCAAAGGGCTGTCCAAACTTGGCTCTGAGCGACAGTACTTCAATGGTCTTTCATGCTTGTTGTGTTCAAAATCGAGCAACTTTTCAAATGGTACATACTGTAGGTACAGCATTCCGTAAAAACAGAAGGCAAAAAAAGCTTTGTAGAGTGAATTCCTGGAACAGCTCTTCCAGATTCTGAAAAAGCTACTTATGACCTCCCCTGTTTCTACTCTAAAGTATTTATGCTAGATCACAGAATAATGAGCAACCATTCAAATTGTGTACTTTGTAGGGCACTTAGGAAACAGTTTTTCTACCACTTTGAAACTGTAGGATAAGTAAAACAGCACTGCACAGCGAGAAATACACAGTACAGAAAGACGCAGTCAGAATTATAGGGTAGTTCTATCTTCATCGACTTTGATACCTTTTCAGTTAATCAAGTATTTTGTAGTTCCATGTTAGGTACATCAAAACCAGATTAACAACAAACAGCTATTATTTATAGCATTTCCTCAGAAGTGGGAATGGTTGCTGCTGCACTTTAGGACCAATCATGTTACATCTGTATTAAAATAAGAAGACAAATATGTAAAACTCTCAGTCCCTCAGTCTTCAGTGTCAACTCACATAGTTTAAATAAAACACCTCAGCAATACACAACAGAGTACAAATGGGTGCTAACAATATGGTCCTAGATACAGTAGCATGTTTCAAATACTCCTCCAAGATAAAGACAGGAACGGACTGCAAATGTCTCTGGCCTGCAATAGCCTGGACCTCAGCAGGTTCTGCTACTATACCTTTCTCATTTCACAAACTCTTTGGCCGTCAGTAGTCATACAGGCTTAAAAATATTATGTCCCACAACCCACAGTTGTCCTAAGTACCATGAGAATGGGATCCCAAGCTCAGAAAGGCTGCCAGGGCATCAAGTCATAGCATGTTTGGTCCCACTTCTTTCCATCTGTTTATAAGAAGAAAAAGTTGATCTTGAATTCATTATCTTCTAGGCACAGGCTCACCTCCTTTGGCCACCTACAGGCAATCATGCCTCAGCAGGCACTAAACAAGGGCCTCAAGACTGATGAGGATGGTGGATATCTCTTCTCAGAACACACATGGTCATGCTTGCTCTGACATTAGCAAGGGTCTTGCCTGGAGAGAGCAGCCCTTTCCTAATTTAGAAATAGTAATACAATGATAAAAAGAACAGAGACCTTGAACTTTACTGACAGCGTGACAAAATCCATTTCCTTTTTCTGTTCAGCAGCTTTCTACACCACCTGAAAACTCGATACTGTGAAGTTGTAACTTGCAGTAGGTTTCACTGTACATTTTTCTTAGTGAAGCATGTGTGTAGTGCCTACTGGCTGGCCAAACAGAAGGATAAAGCAGAAAGGAAACCTGAAGTATCAGCGGGCTAATTTTTCAAAAGTACTTGTGCATTCGGTACAGAGCTGCCTCAAAAAGCAACAGGGCATCTGCACTCACGTCACATCACCACTTCTGAAGATGAATGCATCCCTGAGAGCTTGATGCTTCACAAAGCAGTAATCACATTTCTTTTACTGCTTTAAGTTATTCAGAAAAGTAAATGTGTTGAGGTTAAGCAGAGGTGCCTAAAATAAGGTTTGCAGGTTTGACAATTCTGAGTATCAGTTTTGATGATATGAAACATTTCTTGCAGCATCAATGACTTTCAGAACTTTAAGTCTGAAATACAACAAACCTGTAGGAAAATATATCAGTTACTTTTTTTCTGTTTTCCTTATCATATTTCTAGTTTTACCTTTCACCATCAACCCAATTTCCAAATGCAAGAATCCATTTAAAACACTTGGAAAAATGATTGAAAAAGGAAGAACTGAAATGGAAGTGCTACAAAACTGGTCAAATAAAAACAAAAACAATCAAAACAAAAAAGAAACCCCTGGAAAGAAACCTAAACAGGGAAGAAAAAACAATAAACTACTTTTTCCTCTCAAGAATTTAAATAATAATATTCAACATTGTTTGCTACAGAGAAAACTGTCAGACAAATACTATTTCAGTTCATGGTGATTATATTTAATAAATACGTTAAAATCTCATGGGAGAAGTTAATGAATTATTTATAAATCAAGCAGTATATTAAATTCTTGTCAAAATATAGATGAACACAAGCACACTTAAATGTGCAGTTACATCTCAAACTGAATCACTTTTCACCAGACTTCTTCAGTGTCCTACAGCAACCCTAATTTTCAACCAAGTTCCAGAATTTTAAGTTATAATTTGTGGCAATATCTGTGTCCAGTTATGTTTGACAGGCTTCAACCTAATTTCAAACTGTTTTGCTTTAGACCTTTGTAAGAGCCATACCACCTACTGCTGATTTCTCACCCAGAGTTCAGAGATCCAGATTTGCTTTTGTTTCAGTTCGAAACTTAAATTGAAATTCTGGCCCGTGGAAATGGCACCTTTCTATTACCCTGAATTTGTACTGCATTTTGAAACACTTTGGCATAAAAACCACTGTAAAAGTTTAGGTCTGTAATGTATTTTATTGCCTAAATAGCTAGATGGTTCCCATTTTTACCAGAGTAACGCAGTGGAATGAGCGTGGTGAAGCACCCATTAAAGCTCCAAGAGGAACTGAGTACTATAAAACCTAAACATTCACTTGTTTTATTTTCATGTTTCTTGGTTACATTTTCAAAGTGTGTCCACTACCATTCCTGTTAACATCAGCAGGGGGCTTGTAAATAAGCCTTTACCAAGTGTTTAAAAAAAAATGAGCCTCTCAGTGGAAGAAGTGAAGAGATCCCAATCCACTTCTTTACTTAAAGAAGCAGAGCAGGACAGCAAAGAGAAAATGAAGTACAGGCAAGCATCTTAACATATCTTTGAAGTATTCATTTGAACACTTCATAACCTGAATTGAAATGTCAAATTTTGAAATACACAATTCAGGAAAGATTAACTGGCTAGAAACACTGTTAAAAATGCAGATGACATTAAATTAAATTAACTGTACCCTAATTTAGAAGTTAGAGCATTTAGCTTGGCAAATATGTGTTTCATGAAGCTAGACTGACAGGTGGTGGTGGTATGCAAAACAATCAACCATGAGGGCAGTTACTTCTTCCCTGCTCAGTGATGAAGCTTCTGAAACTGTACATTCACTGAGGATCACGAGACAGCACAAGCCAGAGCTACAGAACTACCATCTCAGAAAATGTAAAATGTTTCAAGACATTTCAGAGATAGTAATTCCAGTGAAGCTATAAAACTACAATGTTTAAAAAAAGCTCTGTGGCTCAGGAGGTACTCTAGCAGCAATTTCTAGTGCTGCTGTAGTTGAGGTTACATCAGCATTTTCACAATAAACCATACTGCCAGAAAAGTCATTCCACATTGTAAGCTGACATAGAAGATCTCATACCAGGCACAAATCCGTCAGGACCATGAATTTAGTTTGCATGATTTCTAGCTAAGAATTTTTAAGAAAAGAGAAAGCAAAAATAAAAGTCTTACAAATGGAAACCAACAATGTAGGATTAACTAACATTCAAACAGAATTAGCAAATACTTTTTGGTGCAGATGGTTTATTCCTCCAAACACACATACAACACCTGCTAAACACAGCAATGAAACCTGTTACCTGAAACAGACTGAGAAGCTGAGATATCTGAAATGTAGAAGAGCAGGTGGATAAAAGTTCCTTGTTGTAGTGATTTCTTAGAAAGGGCTGTTCTTTGGGTTTGTTTTTTCATATTTTTAAATTAAAAAACAAGTCTCTGTGTGTTCTCACTCACCTGCTCTGGGTACTTGCTTCCAACTATCTCTGCCACAGTGTTAAAGGACAGAGAGTCTGGATAGGTCTTAGCTCCCATCTTCAAGTGCACAACAATTTTAGCGCCCCGGAAGGACATTCGTGACATCATTTCAGCATCTTCCACAGAGATGCAAGCAGTGGGGATTTGGGGTACATCAGGCTGGTAGCTCTGTCCCCCAGTATGTGGGCTGTTAAAAGAAAAATAGAAACACAGCGTTTACAACTTAGCTCAAACAGATTTTTTTTTATCATTACCACAGAATTATTAAAAAGACTCTCAAAAAGGATATTTTTACTATTTTTAATAAATCTTTTGATAAAATACACCAAGTGCTTTTACATGAATCAGAATATCTGACTGTTACCATTATATATGCCTGGAAATCCATTCTGTGTCAGCTATATTTAGGTCACTGCTATGCTTTGACCTGCTCTGATACCACACTTTCTTCACAGTTTAATCAGGAAGAAAAGCAATGAAAAGTCTGTAAGTGAACAGTTTGCAAGAAGTGCATTATTTTTTTTTTCCCCTGTGACAAGTAAAATTAAAATTCACTACTACATTTTAATGCTATTTTCCATATATTATATAACAGGATCACAGAACAGCTGAGGTCAGCAGGGACCTCTGGAGGTCATCTGGTCCAAACCCCCTGCTCAAGCAGGGCCACCGAGAACCAGGTGCCCAGAATCATGAACATGACATGAGAATCTTCACCTATGAGCCTTCTTACAGTAGCAGGCCCATTTTTTTAATACATTTAAACAAAACCAACAAAAAATTAAAATTTGGGTTATTTTTAAGTCTTCTAGACTGGAAAAAAAAACCACTTAATTTCTGGAGGAGATGTGGTAAAGAGGAAGGGAGAAATCTACTTTGTAAGGTTATGGATTAGGTAAAATGGGAGAGATTATTCAGTTCTATTTGTTTGGAAGAATAAATCCTTCTGAACAATAACAAGTCATATTGCAATCAATAACATAACCCATAAAGTAAATATGATTAAACAATTATTTGACATGAAAATACTAAAAAACATTTACAGAGGTATTGCAGGAGCTGCTTCAGAATACAGACAGATCTGTTTATTAGGTGGCAACAGCTCAGGAAATTATTGCTCCCAGTTGTTTACAGCTGAGCCTCATATGATGGCCTGTGCCTCTTCCATCAGCTTTGCAGGTCGAATAACCCATAGCTCATGTTTGAAAGAACAGTTACTTCGGCACTCACAATGTCTTGTGCCACATAATCCTCCCTGAGTGGGCTAAGCTTATGTAGACTTATAAGTTCAGATCCTTTTTGTCTATTTTTTTCTTTCTTTTTGTCCTTGAAGGGGAAAAAAAAAAAGACAACCCTCATCCCCATTTTTAAATTGTGATAATTTGCTGCATGTGTTTAATATTTCCTTGAGTGTTTGGTGATATACCCAGCATGTGAACTAGGAGACTTTCCAAACAGTGTAAAATAAACAACAGACTAAAAAAAAGATTATGTATTCATATGTATTATGTATTTCATGTATTAAGGTTCAAAAAAAAAATCCCCTACATTCAACAACTGAGCAGAAACTGTTTGATTCTGTTCATTTTAAATGAATCCATTCACCTGTGTCTTCTGGCAAGATTATGTCCTAGTACTAACATGGTGTGTAGGCTCATTTTCAGTTATTCAAGTTTTATCACTGATTTCACTGACCTTGTGATTTCCCAGATGCTCAATAAAAGAAATCCCTAAAACTGTATTTGTTTCTCCAATATAAGCAGCAACTATATTTCTTCAGATGCTCAATCTGAAATTCCACCACAACTGTGAATAAAGCTTCTGAAAACCTGCTGAGGTTCACATATGCTTACACATCCCAAATAAATGAACACTTGTAGGTACAAAATTTACCCAGCTAGCCCAAAAAATAAACCTTAAAGTCACCTGGTACTGCCATTTTTATGCTCAAACTACTATTTTGCCAATATTACAAAGGTAAGCCAAACTACACAAATTAAGACGTTCTGGCACAGGCAGACAGAGACAGCAACTGTTCAGACAATACCAGGACCTGAAGGGAATGGATGACAGTCCAAATAATTGCTACAAAAAGGGAAATGGACCCTGAACATTACCAGAACAAAGACACAAAGCAATATCACAGTAGTGTATGCTCCTGATGCTACAAGGTAAACTCATATAGAAAACATTTGTGGCAGCCACTAAGCATCCTGGGAAGCACCTGATTAAAGTTTACATGCACGCAAAACATGCCATGTATTATCATCTACATAATAAATTGCTTAATAAGGTGTCAAAGAGTACATAAAAAAAAAATCTAAGTAAAGCAAATGAATCCCCTTTTATGCAGAGATAACCAAGAACTGGAAAGGAGACTGACCATATGGCAAGACCTGAGCAAGAACTAACTAAACAAAATAGAAATTCTTGCAGAGTCTGTGTGTAACTGATGGAGAGAAGCATTCCTGAGTTTGGCTCAGAACAGGACAAAGAGGATGTAGTTCGGGAGAAAGAATTTTTGTACTGGGGGCAAGGAAGATTTTTTCATTGAGCCTGAACAAACAACTTTGTGACTTTTATTTCTAAATAAAAAGGACTTAAAAAAAAACCCCTCTTGCGTTTACTATTCCCTACCCCTTGAAAAGAAAGAAGAGCATCACATAAAACCAGCTAGAGAGGTCCAAAGCAACCCGACTCAAAATCATCATTCAGCTTTAAAGCACTGGTACCTACAGGCAAGCAAAGAGCATCTCTGGCATTTCCCACTAACACCTGGGAGTGATGTCAGCTTCTGTTGCTTCAAGCACACACTCTCACTGAAAAATGCTGCCATTCAACAAAGCTTGAATTCATTTTGCAAAACTCTGAGGGGTAATTAGACCATTTAATAGATAACATACCCATAGTCCAATACCATAGTTGGGTGTTCAGTAGAGGAGAGAGGGGGGTAGTTCTTCCATTCTTTTTTAATTTATTTACTTAGCAAAAACACCTGTTCTGATTTTAGATCTATTGCATCACCTCATCTCACATATTTGAACTACTCAAAAAATTGGACACATCTGGCTAGACTGATCCTTATAAAACTACTAATGGTAATAAAAATTCATTGTCATTTTGTCCTAACAATCTTGTTCAACAGTTAACAAGATTCAGATGAATAAAGTGGATGAGTTTTGCTTTCGATAAACCCCTAGATTTTGCATCTTGGAAAGTACTTAAGAGAAGTATCATGGTATGAGGCTCAAAAAAAAGAGGCATTTTCTCCATTAGAAATGCATGTCAAATGACTAGTTCTATGGTACAGGAAAGTACAAAGGAAGAATAAAAAGCTCAAGAGACAGCTAGTTAATTTCTCTTCTGAGTAAAACAGTCAGATGTGGAGAAACTAAAAAATATAGATGAAAAGATCTGTTGCTGGTGCCAGCTAAGTTCTAAGTCTTGTTACTGTGGTAGCTGACCTCGCATGCTTCTTTACTTCGTTCCTGCACTTCCAACCCTTATCTCTAAGATAAGGTAAAATGCCCAGGGAAAAATAATCTGTATAAGAACCAGTGCTTCAAGCTAAACTGGATACTCTGATGGAAAATACAATTCAAGCTGAAGCTTCAGGCAAAGATAACAATCTCCTAACAAGAGAAGTAAGCATGACATTACAAGAACTCTAACATGGCTAAAGAAAAAAAAACCAACAACAACCCAATCAAAACTTGATTATATGAAAGCTTACAAATATCTACAACCATAATGTGTATACACACCCGCCCAACGCACCACTCTGCACATCAACCTCAAAAAGCAATCTAGGGTTGGGAAATACAAAATGAATGTTTTTTAAGTATCCTTAGTTTACTCATTCAAGCAAACACATTGAGAGACTCTAATTACACATGCGATCATCTATTTCCTACAGGACCCATGCAATATTCACTGTATGAACCACATGTAAACTAAGAATTCATATCAGATCATCTACTTTGTTATTATTGACTTAAATCATAAAATACATTCCTGAATGAAACCACAACTATATTAATCACTAGCTATAACCATAGCAAGATCACAGCCTTAACTCTCAGTAACGGGCTTACATCCTCCTCATATTTTGCGTTTGTTTTTTCACTGATATATGCTACATATCACAGAAAATCCCCCCACATACAAAGGTTTACACTTTAAAGTGAGTGATGAAACATACTGTAGCAAAAGAAAGGGAAATTTCACATCTTGCTATCATGCTTAGCTATGGAGAGCAGCTATTCATGAGTGCCGTACTCTTGTAATTTTCTCTGCATCAGGAGTAGCATGGCAAGGCCTGAACTCTGTTCAAGTAAATCCCCTTTTCCAGCACCACTAAGTCCTTACAAAACAAAACTTGTCATTGTATACACACAAACTGTGTATGGTCTTTCAAGATTCTCACCATTATCTGGATAGAGGGGCCAAACTGTAATTGCAATTAGTCAAATGTCGAGAGTATTGTTAATATTCTCAGAAGAATTAGGTCTATAAAAATGAAATCAAGACTATTCCCCATTGACAGCCATAGGGCAAAATATAAAAGAAATAAATTCATCTTTATTTTGTGTTTCTGTCATCATTTGTCCCAAGATTCTCTTGCTTTGCTTATTATTTTGTATTTGTAGGATTTGATTTGTTGGCTTACAGCAAACTGAAATTATATCAAGACTGTTAAATTCAAAACCAAATAGGAATATGCACAGAAAATTTTAAGAAACTGAGGAGTAAAAATACAGTACAAGTACAGAATTAATAATACAGCGGTCTGTTACCCAAGATAGAGTATTTGGAATCTAACCCTACAGTATCTTCCAGATTACTTTATACCAATCTTTAATTGATGTAGCATCTGCACAAGTGTAGTGAAATGTAAGAGAGGCTCCAGAAACTACCAGCATTACCAAGGAAAATTCCCTCTGAAAAAGAACACAGCAACACTGTTACCGCATGGAGTCCATTTGAATTAACATTTCGAAAACTGCATTTAATCAGTGCTAGGCACTCATTAAAATTAGGCTTTACCAACCAAGCATAATAGCTTTGCTTTAATTACATATGTCCTAGGTTACAGAACATAACTAACACATATATGTTTGTATTTCGTTATAATATTCAGTACCACAAGCACCAAGGGAATTCTATGGCAAGTACAGAATTTTTAAAAAATAGCATGAATTAGATATGGTTTTTCAGACAAAAAGCAGAAAACAACTGTGAATGGTAAAATGATCAAATGAAGAAAGTCCAATGAATTTCACCCCAGGACTGGCCAACTGCTGGGAAAGTAGAAAAGTCCACACAAAGCTTTCCAAGGGTCTATAGGAAATGGAAGTTTGCATCATCTGCTCTATAACTGAAAAAGAAACTTGCTGGATTTTACAGACATGAGGATGACTCTCTAGCAGCTGAAAACATCTCGAGGGAATTATTTAAGTCATACACCTGTTTGGCCTCCTTCTGCTCAATATGAACCACCAAGCTCTGTCCTTCTGTGTTTACATCCCTGCCTTGTGAGAATGCAGCTGCCTGCTGCACACTATCATAGGCATGTTAGCAGAGGGCTCCAGGAGGGAATGCTGAAGACAATCCTAATTGCCAGCAGCTGCAAGGCTTCTGGCTTCATGGGCTTTTTTTATTTTCTTATTGAACTCCTGGATTCCCAGACTTGAGCTGGAGCTTTAATTATATCTTCAGTGACCTCCCCTTCTGCCCCCAAAGACTACTGAGCACACAAGAAAAATTTAAAAAAACCTCACGGAGAACAGATGTTATATTTATATCTACAGGACGGATATAAATAAATCCAAACAAACAAAAAGCCAAAAACCAAAACAACGAACACCCCCATTTTCTTTATTCAGAAAGCAGCGAATCAGGCAAAGAGGCATCACAGGTCTAGCAATACAAAAACAAACTAAGTAACAGCTAGCTGTCTAGAATACTGATCTGGCCTTCGTATCTCCTCCATTTAATGATGGCTTTATTATTGATAATTGATTATTACATCAAAATTATCAAGCACAAACAAGTGTGAAGCGGCATCAGAGCTTTCAGGGTAAGATCAATCACCACAGCAGTGTTCCAAGTGTCTGTCTGATTCATTGCAGACAGGAAGCAGCAGAGAAAGTCAAGCTCTCACATACGCATTCATATAGATTAATTTACACCAGAAACATGAGTCTCCCCTGGCAGTGAGTGTAATGTATCATGGGACAGTACAGGTAGGTCCTCCTCGTTTCAAAAGATGGTCAGTGTTAAGGCTAACACACAGCCAATACTGTGTGGTATGGATGGAGGATCTGATCATCATAAAACTTCTCCCTTTTAATCAGCTGACCACAGAGGTAGGTAAGTAATGGGGAGCAAGGTCTGAAAGGAGGCAGAAGAAAGGCTCAAACTCACAGAAGAGGGTATGGATGGTGCTTTTCTGCTCTCCTTCCTTCTCCATGCCACAACCACTCAGAACAGTACACTCTTCAGACACAGTTCCTCCATAAAAAAATGAATTGCAAACCTATCTTAAAACTCATATGCATTTAGGAGTACCTTTTTCCCTCAAGGGGCTGGAGCAATGCAAACAAAGCTTCAGTGAGATACATTTTAAAAGTGTGAAAAATAAGACTTGAGCATCAACGGGAAATACAAAGGCAATCTAGAAAGAAAAAAAAACACCATAAGGTAGGAATGGGAGTGACAGAGAGGAAACATGTCTCTGAAGACAGCAGGAGACAGAATAGTACATTAGTACCAAAAGCAACTGTGTGAATGGGTAAAAGGGGAGAGTTTTTAAAAGTAAAAAACTAGAGCAGAATAACAGTTATTATCACCTTAGATAGCACAGAATTAAATTGCAGAAGTGAAATAGAAGAGAGGAAATGGAGAAATCTAGTCATCTTTTCTTTGTTTGTGAGTATAACCCAGTTTCCACAGAAAATCAGCAGCAACACTTCCATTAACCTCAACAGAAGGGGGCAGGGGGAGACAGGGGGGTAGGAAAAGGCTTTACAACCTAACTGGATACGAGAAGGATTCAGTCTGGATTTGACTGGATTCAGTCTCAAGCAGTGAGCAAACCAGAAGTCACTGCAAGATATCTGTCTGGGTGAGTCCCTATACTTTCTGAAGAAAACTGAAATATTTTCACTACGTAAAATGCTTCTTTCACTCTCACAGATCTAATTTCTATAGAATATTAAACACCTTTTTCGATGTTCTATTAAACAACCCAATACTTTTGCCATTCCAGTAAAAAAGAGAATAAAAAATGTTAGTAAAAATAATACAGAGGGAGGCACCACTTATTTTCCCCCTCAAATGAGAGATTTTAGTAGTGCCACATGAAAGGGACTGTTTTAACATCGCCATTATATTTGCCTGTTATCTAGTTCACACATTATACAATGACACTTACACAATGTAAATGCATAAGTGATAAGAAAACTATCCAATAGCGTATTACACTTATTTGATAAACTCTTTCTCCAATAAATGGTAGAGTTTTTATTTTCAAAATTCAGGCAAGTGTTGCCTATCGCTCCAAAGTTACAGATACACATGGAATTTTTCATTCGTGAACTTGAAAACCATTTTAAACAGAAAAGCTCTTTTTAGGAGCAGAATGTATTTTTCAAGCTTATTACAGTATTACAATTCCTGTAAACTAGGACTAAACATTGAGCACGGCAAAATGTCATGCCAAGTGCGAGTGTTCTTTCCCCAGCTGTATTTTTTGACTGTTGAGTGTGGCAGATTGTCCCAAAAGCCTCATAATCTACATCAGATAAAATAAAAAATGTCCCAATAGGTTCATCTTTCCTCTGAACAGCTCCTCTCCTGGCAATTAGTGTTGTGACTGGGAAACAGACTGTTAGGCTGAAACAAAAAATCTTTCTAGTGCAAACCATGGTTGAGAGAATGATTGAGTAAGTCCTGGGGATCTTCCCATGCTACAGGTTTCTCTGGGAGCATGCAGGAAGAACACCTGGTACAGAGCAGTTTTCATGAGTAAATTAATGTAGGGGTTTTCTGAGAAAGTAGTTCAGTCTTGAGAATTCAAGTAATTTTATTTCCTCAAAAGGAAAAGAGAAAGTGCTGACAAAATGCAACACTTTGTCACTATTTTATTTTTGATACCAAGTTTGTTGTGGTCTTCAGTGGATACTATATAGTCATACTATTTTGTGTAATGTTTGACAGGTTGTGCTCTTCCCACTTAATCTTGGAGATAGACTGATTCCTTCACCATTTGTTGAAGGAGAGGCAAAAGACTATTCTCAATCCCACTCTTACATTTTATGGATTTCTTTAATATCTAATAATGAGTGCCTAGGAGAGTCTGTGCTGGAAGAGACACTGTCTGAAACAATAAAAGTTTCTGTCATTTTCATCAGTTTATCCATGTTACTCAGGAAAATGTTGGAAAAAAGGTAGCAAGCTGGAAGCTTTTATTGGAGTGTACAATAATCACTAAGACTTTTGTAGTCTGTCCATAAATCAAAACACACAAATTATTTTGGACCTTAACCAAGAGATACAGGCACACAGCCAGTCAGATCAGATGAATTGTGGTGGTTGGGGTGACATGGATTTAGGGACATGATGAGATTCCACGCTACCTGAAAAGTGACAGCCATGAGAATGCCAGAACTCTCTGAGCTCACCTCTCGTAGCTCCAGGAAAAGAGGATAGTCAGGGGGGACCACAGGCTTCCCTGCTTCCTCCTCACCCATTTGTCTGGGGTCTCACCCGTCTGCTCAGGCAGCCTCCATGAGGAGGGCCATGCAGTGAGTCACGTACATTCATAGATTCATGATTAATGTTAACACTAAGACTATGTATATAACTTCATGAAGAATATAAATGGAACATCTGTTAAAAAAACTATACCTACTAGAAAGAAGTGCATCATATAATTTTTAGAAACAGAACTGTGTTTTAAAAGCTAATATACACTGGCTGAATTACCTTGCAGCTGTCAAGCTAAAATTTCTTTCTGTAAAATATACTACACTTCTGTGTAAGCATAGTGGAAATTGTACTTATTTCAAAACAAACTTGTCTAAAAACAGATGCTGAATTCTACAGAACCCTGAATGTGTGCAGTTCATAACTATTTATCGCGAAGTTTAAAGCAATTGTTCTGTAAGTGCAGCCCAAAGATCCCCTGCAGCTTACAACGTCGTTGTACACCCAGCCCTCAAAGTGGGACTTTAATAGTTTCATCTACATGAAGATAAAGTTTCACTGGCTGCAGGTGAATTTTGTGATATAGCCCATACATTGATTAATACAAGTATTAACAAAACTCCTGGGTTAAGAGGACAGTGCTTGATCTCTGACTTAACCTGGACTGTTCACCTGCAATGAACAGGGGATGTGGTTGATGTGACCCAGGATACACTGCAAATCACACAGTAATGCTTCTTGCTGCCAGAGCTATGAAACAGTTCAGTGGATTTGCTGCAAAAATGCTGCTAAAAAACCCTCCTTGAAAGTTCATGATTGGTCAAACCAAACACTTGGGGGAAACAGACCTGATTAGGAGCATCCTTCTGAAACCCTGACAGTCAGACTGTCCAGCTCACGAGCTCTGCTCTCTGTTAACCCTTCTAATGTCCTCCTGGAAAACTCAGGTGGAGGTGGAAAAAATAGTGTATTTGTACTTAGAATTTCTGTCACCAACATATTTGGACTAAAACCAAACAAAACTAAAAACTTCAGACACCTTAAGTGGGAATCTCTAGAGGAATAGATGAAATTCTCTTTTCCTTTCTCGGGGAACTTCTACAGACAAGCATCACCTAGAAGTCTGATGCTTTACAATGATGATCTCCAATTCCATGTCATCTTTTCATAATTGCCTGGATTCTGGCATCCTTTCACTAACTCTTAAGCCACTCCATTAAGTAACATGGAAATATCCACGGAATAAAAAGTACTGCCCTATATGGGAAAGGGTTAAAGGAATCCATCGCTGATTGTCACTGAGAAGTACCATACAAAGATTTACACGACTGAAAGCTAATTTTAGGCACTGAAAACCAGTTACACTTCTAAAAACCCAAGTTGCAGCTGCACTTATTATTCCAAGAAGCTCTGCTGAAGTTTTCTCATAGGTCTGCCTATTCACTTGCATTTCTGGAAGACTGAAATGTTACCATTGCCTCAGAAACTGCAGCACACCATTTCTTTTTTCCTAGATTGCCAGCTTTATAAACTAAGTAAAGGAAGAGGGGAAAAAGACTCACATAGTTTTGTGGAGTTACAGCCTTAGAGGAACCTGGCTGGCCAGGATTCCACATGAATCTGAACAGGGTTGAATCCCTTCTCAAGCTCTTTGGCCTTAAGCACAAATGTAGATCCCTCTAATGCCCTTTCTGGAGATACAGAGCATCTACTCAAGTTGCTTGGTCCCTTCACCTAATTTCTGGTGCTCCCACGTCTCCCAACAGCAACTTTAGCCTTCTTGGAGCCTCAAACTGGCAGCCATGAAAATTGTTGTTTTCTTCTTCAGAGACTGCAGGTAGAGATACTCAGACAGACATACAGACTCTCCTCAAAGAAGGATCACAGCCTACTTCCTGAAGAGGTACAAGCAATACACATACTACAGAATTACAGCTAAAACCTCCTTATATTCCATCTGTGAATTCACAGGTAATAAACTATATTTTCTGTCATTCACCTACTGCCAGAGCATTCCCACAGATCCCCATTAGGCCAACCTCAAATCTCAATCTAGCTGAAGTTAACAATCAAACAGACTATATTTTATTTCCTAATAAAACCCCATGGTTATATAATGGATTCTTTATCAGCAGTAGTCACCCACTGTTATGTAATAATACAACCGTTACTTGTTTTTTGGCACAGGCAAATTGTTGCAGAATCTACCATTGACTACTTAATCACAGGTTAGAAGAATTGACTTTTAATGTTGTCTTCTTTACAGTCAACAATGTATAAATGTTATTCTAAATTAACATTCAAAAAATATTACCACTGCTTGTAAACAGGGAAAGAGAGATATTATTGTGAGCTATTCAAGGTCCCACAGGGATATAAGGAACTTCAGAATCCCTGGTTTTAGTTGATTCACATGATTATTCTCCCTTGTCTGACAAAAGTATCTTTTTTTGTCCAGTGCACAAATGTCCAGAAACAATCTGGATTTTGAGACCTGAACAGAACATAGGTTCACTATCTCTTGCTGAAGCATTTTTTGTGTGCTTCACAGTCACCAGCAAACTGAGTTGAAGAAATCCAAATATAAATAAGTCAGAAACAATGTGGTTGTATTCTGCTTCTTATTCTTAGAATAAATGTTCTTCTTTTGCAATCACAATAGATTAAAAAGCCATAAATTGCAGTCAAAGCTTAATCCTGCTTAATAACAGTAATAATGAAAAGAAGCATATAAAAGACAACCCTGTGTGTTTCATAGAATATTTGCAATATTCTCATTAGACAGCCAAAACAGAAGTGCTGTGTCCAGTGACCAGGAAATCAAGGTAAGGTGAAACAGTTTAGCAGAAGTCACAGACACTAATCACCTACCCAGTGAATGGGAGAAATCTCTTAATATCAAACAAAGGTCAGATTTAAAAAGGAAAGTTGGAAAAGAACAAAGTTACAGATTTAGATTTGTGCCATCCTTCTAAATATAGAAACAAAATGACAGAAAGCATAAGATGCCTGAAGGATAGGACAACAGGCAAGTAATCAAAGCTGGCATCACTGGCAGAGCAGAGACAGGAGTTGGCACCTCTCATTTAATAAACCTGAAGGAGAGGGATTTTCACCATTTAGCTCTACCCCTCAGGCAAGACCAAAGAATTAGTATTTGATGCAAAAAGATGGACACAATAAGAAAAGCACAGGTGACTGATTGGATCTGAAGGGGAAAACAAATCTGGAGAAAAGGATTTAAGTAATTGCAATGACTGCACTTGCAAGGCACAAGACATTGCTTATACAGTGAAGAGTCCACTATTACTGTTGGCCATCAACATCAGGCTATATCTAGAAACCAATTGTAAACAACAACTGTGGAATAATTGGCTCTGACTTCCTAAAAACACAAGTCAAAATCTGTGTGCCATAAATAAGGGGTTTCATAATACAAACAGGTCTAGCTAATCATATTTAAATGTCTGACATACATCACAGTAGAGCTAACACAGCAGGGTGAGGCCATCCTAAGTGAAGAGAACATTTAATGAAATAATACAGAAATACCCTACCATATGGGCAAGCCACAAGCAAGACTGTGGGAAGTGAAAGAAACAACAAAAACGAGAGGCTCCCTACCCCCTGAAAAACAGTGCAAGCATTCTTGTAAAGAGAAATCACAATATGTTGGAATAAACCATACACATTTAATCACATGTTTAAGCAAACAAGGTAAAACCTATATTTGGTTGCCTGTTTGTTTTTTATGAAATAAGCAAAAAGTTACATATCAAAATAAAACATTATGTATACATGAGACAGATTCTGAAGCATACAAACCCAGCCAGAATCCCTACATAACCCTGTGTTCACTTTTGGAAATCAGCAATGAACCTTGAAAAGAATACTTCAGATGTTTTAGAGCAGATACAACACATTTCATAAATAAAACTTTGATATATACCAGCTGAAATGGTTCTGTAATATGTAGATAAATTTTAGTACCATCATCAATTAAGAACAGTAACAAATAGAAAAAGTATCTTGAGCAATACAGGAAGTAGAAACCATACATTTAGTAGGAAATACAAACTGGGAAACTAATTGTAACACCTGAAAATCATAAAACTGGATAGGTAGGTGAATCTACACAGTAGATCTCTGCACAAGCCATTTCAGCATTGTCTAGACCAAAATAAAATATGTGAGTTGCTGTGTAACTTGAAAGGAATGGAGTTAATCCTTGAATACATCAAGAAACAGAGATTTTACTGTCTCTTTTTATTTTTTGTTGTTGTTGTTTTTTATTTGTTTGTTTTTAATGAAAAAAAAGAATATTAGGTTAGGACACACCAAACACCAATTGTGTACCATTCCAGCACAACGATTCTGGTAGAGCTTAATGTTTTCCAGTTGTCCAGAGCCACATGCTCATATGCTCTGGATATGAACACTCCAGATAAAGTCCTCAGTGCTGCACTTATACAGAAAAAACATGGAGAATTACAGGGAAACAAAACAGTCCACATTTTTCTCAGATCTTATCGACAGCTGAAAATAAATACACACATTGTGAAAATAATTCACTGGCACTGTACTGCTCAGATCCCTCTCTGTAATCTTTATCTGCCTTTTCATTGTTAGGTTTTCCTTCAATCCTCTATTATGGTCACCACATACTACTGAGACACTTGTCAGTATAATCAAGAAAACTGAATATTGTGAGAACATTAAAACAAACCTGCAATTGATGAATCATTACAATCATGTCAGATGGTTCTGAACTTACTAACAGGGCTTTCATAGGCACAGCAACTCATGCAGACTCAGAAAGGGGTTGGCAGCACTGAAGAAAGCCGGAGCTTATTAGGGAGAAACAGGAAATCACAGAAAACTGATGCAGTTCCCAGTGCTCAACCCACAGCAAGCACAGCTGTAACTCCTTAAAGATCAGTACAAGAAATCCAAGACTTGGCAGTTTTATGCACTCAACATTTTTATATACATGAACCATAATGCAAAGGCAGAATAAAACTGTTCTTTTAAATCTTACGAACTCCAGAACATTACCAAACCTAATCAGTGGGTGCTCATGGTACCCAAACAAGATCAGAGTAAATCACGATATGGGTGGCCATGTAGCCACCAACAAAATGTATGACTCAGTAATGTTAGGGGAGTGGCTTAGCCAGAAGAGAAGAAAAAACTTTTGAATACTACATTGACAAAGGTTTACCTTGGAAAGCTATTTGTGAGGAAGCTAAGATTCCAATAAGGCCCTTATCCTCACAGCATCTTTCTGGATAACAGAGTCTATTAAAAAGGTTCTACTAGCCCTTTACCTGTCTCTACCAAAATTATAGAACACTGTTTATATTACTATACACTAAATGAATGAAACTCTTCACAATTTCATGAACACATTCCTCAACAGGAGTAGTCAAAACTAGGAGGAGGTAGAGACAGCTCTTGTTAGCCTCATCAGCATTTTACTGACTTCACAAGAAAACAATTATACCAGGTGTATAAAATCACCCAGAGGTTTCAGATGTTACACCAAGTCTTGTCTACTGCAAAAAAAACCCCCAAAACTCAACCAAAACACAGAGTTACACAGTTCAAAGCAAAAAGAGGCAAAAAGTTTGGCAAAAGCCAAAGAGGAGACTGAAGAAACATCATCTACAGGTTTCTCACTTTTATGAAGTTACCTGAAATCTAACTCCTTAATCACTGTGCAAATATCAAGAACCCACTTGTCTCCTAAAACACAGGCTCCATTTCTTCTTAGGACATCTAAGTTCTCTTGTTGACAGCTAGGATTTGCCCAAAAGTGAGCACAAAGGCTCCTCTGCAGAATTCAGTCTGGTATGTTGGCCTTAAGGGAATATAGGAAGCAAAGTAAAAATTAACGAATTCTCAGTCAACAACATACACAGACATCCTAGAGGGAAAGCCTCTAAGTGCAGGGTAAGAACATAAATCCCACAGCACACGACCCATTCATATCTCTAAGGGCAGCAAGACAACATGCACAACACTATAAAATATATCTGGAATCCTTCCACAAGCTCCCCAGAGATTTATAAAACATGGTCTGCTCTTATTTCCTCTTTTTACACCACAGACAAGGGGTTTATCCTTGTTTTCTGCTCCCTTAGTAGAACAGGAGACAATACTGCTGTATCCTGTTGCCTCAGGATATTGCTTTAGGACAGTCACTCATTGAGATGCTTGCTATGATTAACTCTTGTTGCTATACTAACCCCGTAAGTGAAAAATGTTCACAAATAATCGGTTGTGCTTCCTATTTCTTCAGTTGTACTACAACACTACTGTTTGCATGTCTACAATTATCACCCAAGGTCTTGCTGCCTTTATGCCTTGTGCATTCCCTGAGCCTGTGCAAAGCAGATGAATATGCTGTCTACTCAGAAAAAGACTATTTTTACAACAATTCTGCAGTGTCAAAAATGAGCATGCAGAATATCAAGCAGGGGAGAGTCATCGGTTTTCCAGTTCCCTCAGAGATCAGTTCTAAACTACCTTGACCACTGCATTTTCCTCCATACTAAAAGAAATTAACTCCTCAAAACACACGTTCACCCCTTCATCCTGTGCGCTTAAAACTCACTTGCTGGGGAGGAAAAAACCCACTTAAAAAACACAAGGCAATGATAAGAACAAGTACTTTCTCACTGAAAGATGGTAAAAAAGCAAAGGAAGTTTCTCGGGCAAATAAGTTAAGGCATCAGACCCACAAATAATAAGCAAACTCTTTATTTTAAGTACTTCCAACAAGAGCTAACTCCCTGGAAGCAGGAGCAGTGGCACTACTTATCATAGTATGCACCACGACCAAAGAACATAATATTGCAAGCAATCAGGGAAAATTCCAGCTAACAGCTTAGCACTGTCACATTAAGTGGAAAAAAAGGTAAAAATAGCTGATTTTTTTAAATCAAGGAATATAGAAACAGTTTATTTTTACACTCAATGTCTTGTGCCCCAGACATCCTTTGAAAAACATTATTTCTGGAAACGTAACCCAGTAATTTTCTCCCTTCAAAACACATCTTTCACAGTGTTTCTTCTAGACAAAACGGCAGTCTGCTTTACCCATTTCTATAAAAATAGTTTTCAATAATAATAATAACAACATTTGATTTAATGTACACATGAGCATCAAGGAGCATCCTTGGCTGGCATGCAGTGAGTATCCTTAAGTTTGCCTTCCCTGACTTACAGAAAGCCTTGCCTCTGTCCCTGCACTCCCTCTTGGAATTGCCATTTGATAATCAAGAACCACAACCTGCACTGATGACGCAAATCTTTGTATCACAGAGGGCACATCTCTGGCCACTAGTATAGAAATCACACCATAAATAGTTTAAGTTATTACACTGGTGATGTGCATTTCTTAAAGTCTCATGTGGTATGTCCGTACTAGCCTTTTAATTTTAAAAAAGAACGAACTGTTGAAGTGAACCTCCCAAAACCCTTTGCTGCCTGAGCACTACGAAGTCTCTGAGCATCAGAGTTTTATCTATTTCTGATGAAACTAAGCCAGAATATTCTCTCAGCAAGTGCACCTAGCAAGGCTCAAGTCTCTGCTGTTGCACCTAAATCTTTAACAAAACTTTTTTTTTAAGTGTTTGTTTTTTTTTTTTTAATTATAACGTCAGATGTAAAAACTCCATTGCAACACCAGGATTTTTGTTTTGAAAGATGTAAAAATGATTTGCAATTAAAAGAGGTAAAAGTTTGGGTAACCAATACAATACTTTCCCTAATCTCAAGAGAACAAGAGACAAGTTTATTTTATCAACCCAAAAGCAAGGAAGCAGATTTACAGATGGACTAAAATACATCCTACCCCTGCAGACTTGAGAGCCCAAGGCTAGCTTAATTAGAAGCAAAGGAAAAAATTGAGAGGACTGAGCAGAACTGTAGGAAATTAACTTACGTACCACATGTGCTAACAGGCCAAATACCAGAGTAACCACAAATTCCTGAACTGACACAGCACTTGCAGAGGGGGACCGAAATTCAAATGCACCCAGGGCACCAGCAGCTCACGCACACTAAGCCTGCAGAAGCGGCCAGAGATGTTACGTGGTGGCCTCTCTCCAGCTGTGCACCCTGCAAGCATCAGCCAGGCTGGCCCCTGAGCGTGGCCACATACACCACTGAGACTGCACAGCTCCAGCAGCCCAGGAAATCTCACAGTCACCAAGGTGCTATAGGCAGATGAGAAAAAGGAATGTACTAATGTTGAGCGAAAGAAGGAGAGTGAAATAAAAACTTAAAAAATCTATTTATTCAAAAAGTTCTACTTCATTTGGTACATATAAACCAATTTAATTTTTTTCATTTCAACGGGCAGAGAATCTTAGTTAAACTCAAATGCCTGAGGAAAGCTGTTGTTTTCAGTTGAGCCATAAACTAGATGATCAGCCCCATGATACAACCAGCAGTGTTACTGAAGAAATAGTGACGACAAAACTATTTTGTGCTACCATAAGCTTGCTTGTACACAGCAATTGTTCTGTCTATTAAATAAACAAAGTAAAAGAAGATAGTAAAAATTAAGTGTTTAGCTGTAAGGCCCCTGAAATTATTTTAGAGTGTGGGTCAAGTTTTAGAAACTTACATACAGGTCAAGATCTTTTGGCTGAAAATAATAGCTGGTGGTCCGTGTCATTTAATGGGCAATAGGGGCAGCTTTCTAGGGTGAAGTGACCTGTCTCACCTGCATGACTCCCAGCCCATGATACATGAAAGATAATACAGATCTGCTTTGATAGACTGCATGCACACAGAGCAATAGAGATGCTCAGGGACCTCACCTCATGAGTAGGCTGGGCTCAGGTCATGTCATGTTGAGTCCCCTATTAACAGCAAACTTCTCTCATGCTCACACACAAGTCCTAGCCAGTGCTTACCGCTGAAATACAATTCCAAATGGACATGGCGCTTCTTCCTCTCTACGGACAGCAGAACAGGTCAGAAGAAGAAAAACTCCTAAGATGGCAGCAAAAAATTAAGTATATTGGCATTTTTAATGGAACAAGGGACAGAACAGGAGGGGAAGGAGCCTTCAGGGCTCATGACACAATTGGAGGATACACTTTCAAGGACAGAACATCCATTTTAAAGGCCAGATACATCTCCTTGCTATAAAAAAAAACCCAAACCAAATCAAACCAACCAACCAACCAACCAAAAACTTCAACCAACCAACAAAAAACAATCAAAAAGAAAAAAAAAATCCCAATAAAGCTAGTGTACCATCCCAGAATTCAAAAAATGTGGCAGAGTGGGCAGGAAGAGTAAGCCCTTACTTTCCTCAGACACGGAGTTTTAGGGAAAGGAGAAAGATCTTCTAAGCAAGTAATTCTCATGTCTGGAACCAAAGACAGCACACCAAGTGTTAGGAAGATGTGCTAAGAAGTCACCGTGCCAACACCTGAGAGTTGAAAAATGCCCCTAATAATTGGGCTCTTGGCATTTATCTCTGAGGATTCTTGGGAACTTTCTGTTTGAGTTCTCAAAAAACCACACAGCTTTGCTTCTTTCAAGAGCCTTTAAAAGAGTTATTATTAAGATACAGTGTTACACCTTTATCTAATCTGTGGTTCTTGAGAAACAGAAGGATTTACTGAATGTTTCAGATTTATGTCATAAGAGTACATTCACCACAGGATAAATATCGAACCATTTCAAAAGCTAAAGGATACTTTTTTATTTACAAAATGTTTCAAAAACATACAGTTAGGAAGCAAAAAACCCAGGCTAGCTTATTACAACTACATTTTTAATCATGTCTTGTAAATTGAGTATTTTCACCATAAAAATCATCCACTAAAAACTGGGAGCACTCATCAATTTATTGTACACAACAGTAAATGTATGTATTATTTTAAGTTGTAGAAGATCATTAATCTCAGCACAGTCAAGCTATTAAAGCAAAAAGAGCAATTATTCAGATTTCTACAAAAGGCCAAATGATATGGATATTATTGAGTGATTGCAATAATACATATTATTTGAGAATGTTCAATAAAAACAGTTCTGTTACTCTTAACTCCTAATATCCATGTTTAAATATTTCACCAAATTGCCAGTGCTTCAGGAAATTGTTACTGGGATAAGGAGACTGCAAGAACGATGGAGACTTTTTACAAAGGCCTGTAGTGATAGGATAAGGGGAAGTGGCTTCAAACTTAAGAAGAGTAGGTTTAGATTAGATATTAGGAACAAATCATTCACTGTGAAAATGGTGAGGCACTTGAACAGGTTGCCCAGAGAAGTTGCAGATATCCCATCCCTGGGGGTGTTCAAGGCCAGGTTGGATGTGGCTTTGGGCAGCTTGGTCTAGTGGAAAGTGTCCCTTCCACCCTTCCAAGAGCTGGAACTAAATGAAATTACCTACTAATTACAGTGACCTTCTTCTAAGTAAAAAAACCTCAACACTCTTACATGCTACCTATGAAATAGCAAGAGAATCATTTAACTCTAACAGAACTCTCACAAGCAATGCCACAAGACACAGTGCCACATAACATTGTAATACCAACCACATAACTACTGTCATCTCCTCACATGCAAAGGAAGATGCAGTTGCTAATTTTATCTCCTATTCACTTGGCAATGCTGTCCTAAATAATTGAATCCACTCCTTGAAACTCAACAGCAAATCCTTCAAGTCCTTCATTGTCACCAACGAGTGTCATGAACCCTAATATGAACACATCAATGAGTTTTCTGGAGTATAATCAAATTCATCCCTTCTTGCCCTCATTCACAGTTGGGGTGCCTAAGTCCCCAGGGCATTTCACTCACTCCATAGCTATACTACCACACCTTAAAGAAAAATAAACTGTCCACATAATCACTGCTCAAAGATTCCCTTCAGACTTTTTGCTCTTGACAATGTGGCAGCCACTTGCCATCTCTGAAACAAGATGGCAAGGAACAGCTATCAGGCTACCAATAAGAGAACAGTGATTTAATTCACGTTGTGATTTCATCAAATTCTTGTCAACAAGCTTTAGTATTGTGCGTTAATAAACCTAAGATGTTTATCTACTAGAAAGTACCTAGTTTTAAACTATCAATAGTATTCATATTGTAAGATCACCTAGAAATCACACCACAAGTTGGCTTACATTGTTTCAGCAAATAGAGTAAGTAAATAACAATAAGCAGTCCCTTGTCCATAAGGGGTTGAAATATTTGAAAAACAAAGAAACCCCCTCAAACAAACACGTAAACCCGTGAAAAAAAAATCACCAAAGCTGCTACAGTTTAGGAAATATTGTGATGTTCCATCTTTCATTTACCTTATGAAAGTAGGCTAGTGCAGTGTGAGAAGGAGGATACTTTCCAGGATGTTTTGGAAAACTCCACAATCGCATTATCATTTATTCCTATTATTGGTGAACATGTAAACACTCAGGCCAAAGAAAAAGGCTCTGGTCAACAAGGCATCAGTATATAAATTGCAAGAATGCAAGACTTACTTTCACAACATTTAGAAACCTTTTATTAGCTTTTTACCGTCCATTTCTCACCCTTCTAATACGTTACCCCCTGCAGCAATGCAGTATTTCCCATCAGTCAATCAAAAAGGCAAGTGACTTGAACAAACAGTGCCCCAGACACTGACTGATAAGAAGCACGCCATCCAGCACAGCACACTGGTGGGACAGACAAGGAAGACATATAGCTGGTGGTTAAGGGAAAACATAGGTGAAGGCCTGGAGATAAGAAAACCCATCCTGCCTACAGAATTTCTATTTGTTAAAAACAAGACAAACAGATCTAGTCATCACCGAGTACACAGAAGTGACAGACTGGACCTGAATACCTTTTGTATTATATGAAGAAATAGATTAACCACATCCAAAAAAAACCTAAGTGAAAGTAAACAAAGAGTGCAGAAAGTATACTCAGTGAAAAAATGCTTCCTGGCAGAATCTAAATCTGAAATTGCTTTTGCGAATAACACCTCAGCTCCCAGTCTCAATTAAGGATTCAATACTTCTAAACAAGCATGCATTTGGCATCTATTTCTCCTCTCTTTTCATTCATTTTTGAAATAGCTGTAATGCCTGTACCCAGACCTAATAAACAGGCCCACCTTCAGTCTCTACCTCTATTCCTCATGTCTAAATTTTTCATTACATACTAAATGCACTTCCATAAATAGTCTGTCAAACAAAAGATACAAAGAGCCACTTTCAAAGGAAGCCTTCTGCAAAGCACCATAACTAAGGACATGACAGATCATCTTCTGGTTTTCAGAAAATCAACATATTATAGATTGCAATATTCTTTGATGATGCCAAATAGGGATATTTTGAAACCATGTATTTCTTCATAAAATTGTTTTTGAAACGTATTGTACTAGCTGTTCCTTATTAGGAACTATACTAGAAAATTTTAAGTATTAGAAAATACATAACAAACATCACATTTTTCGGACAACAAGAAATATATTAGTAATAATCTGGAGAGTATCTGAATTCAAGTGCTTTGTATTTGCAAAAGCACTTTAAACAGGTAATATCAGCTTCTTTAGGGGCGTATGAAGCATTTTTGTGGTTTAATCCCAGCTGGCAATTAAGCGCCATGCAACTGCTTGCTCACTACACCCCCGGGTGGGATGGGAAGGAGAGTTAGAAAAAGAAGTACAAAAAGTCATGGCTTGAGGGAAGAACAGTTAAACAGTTGGTGGGGGATGTTAAATATTATAATAATAATAATTGTAATTAACATCCTATGGTATGGAATATCCCTTTGGCCAGTTTGGGTCAGCTGTCCTGACTGTACTCCCTCCCAGCTTTTTGTGCAGCTCCTCACTGGCAAAGCATGAGATACTGGGAAGTCCTTGACTTAGGGTAAGCACTACTTGGCAACATCAAAAACATTAGCATGATATCAACATTATTCTCATGCTTAATCCAAAACACAGCACTCTACCAGCTACTGAGAAGAACACAAACTCTATCCCAGCTGAAACCAGGTCAAGCATATAAAAATCCTACCAAGAAACTACAGTAGCAGCTGAGCTGATCTCTGCATGTGTTCCAGTACAGTTGGCATTACTGATTTGTGACTCTTTGAACCATTCAAATGATGAAATTTGCACACTTCTCATATTGCTGAGATGTGACCATTCATGTTCTTTGTCAAACAGTGGAATCAAGCATGCCTCCAAGTGCCTGTCTCAGCCACTTCCGAGTTCCAGCCTCAACAAAGATCCAAAGCCAAATCACCCTTTCCACCTACAAGCCCAGACTTCTGCAGAAAGAAAACCTAGGAGCAGAGATCATAACAAAGCCATGGTGTTATCTAAAAGGAACACAATTCCAGGTTGTGATGTGGCACACACTTGGGATCTGGTTAGCTAGTGCCAATGATTCCTCTGTGGGTAAAGAGTTACTGGGCAACTAGGGGGAGGAATAAATGATCTGTATCACTCTAAACATGTACTTGCCAAAGAAAGAATGATGTTACAAAAATACAGCACCTCTTGTACAAACTGCATGTCTCCCGTGCTGTGTTATGTAAGTGGCTTTATTAACACCGCTCTACGGTTTAAGCAGTCAAGCTTTGTGGCATCACTTAAAGCCCCTGACAATCCTGCTCAGGTACAAGGTGGACAGGGAGATGGCACTGTCCAGTTTGCAGCCCTCAGTCCAGCTCTGTTGTCTGGGCCTGCCTGACCAGAACTCTCACCACCAGGCAGCAAGCTACTACACAAAGATCACTGCAGGCATTAAGGTCCCCAATACCCATGTAAGACTTAAAAAAATACTATATTAAAGGATGGTGTGCATCTGTCAGCCTTTTACATTATGGATGGACTCTTCTTCATTTCCTCTCTATGCCTCAACTAGTCTTTTTCACAATAGATAGGCATTTTAAATGTAGGCTTTCAGAGTTGGAAGAAATTACTAGATAAAATAAGGAACTTTGTTACCAACAAGAAAACTAAAAATAAATCATTTCAGTAACATAACGCTGTATGCGATAAATAAGTAATGTACTAAGACATCTAAAAATATTTACGTTTAAAAAAAAAAAAATTTCCACATACCTTACTTAAAAAGCAGTGTGAGAATTACAAACCTTACTGCTCAAGTGTTCTAAATAACTATGTTCAAAGCACACTACTCCTTCATCTAGTACAAGTCAGCCTCATTCTAGGAAAATGACCGATACATTGAAAACTGTATACTTACATGCTAGTCAAATACACAGAATAACCAGTTCATATCATCACTGACAGTCTGATACATGTTGTCAGCAAAGACATTTGGTTTTGGTTGATCTCAGAATATTTAGGGCAGCCTTGAGAATGACGGAAGTTCTTTAAAACAAATATTATACAAAATTTGGAACAGCAACAAAAAAATGAAAACATTCTGAAAGAATGACAAAGCACCTGGGAAAAGAACTATTGTGCAGCCAATAGTTTCAAAACCAAACACCCACTCATAACTGGCAATGTTTAATCATAGAGAACAAAATGCCTGCCCAGAAATGACATGTGAACCAAAGGGCTGAAATGAGAGTTATAGGGAGAAAAGAGAAAAATGCTTACCTGTGAATAGAAAACGAAGCAATGGATCTAATGAGGGATGCCACTGCTCCAACTTTAGCAGCTTCCACTGCTCCCTGTACTCTGTATTGCACAGTTTCACCATAACTGATGAAAGGTTCATTGTAGACAACAATCTTCCCCTTGGCCTCCTGAGCTCTTTTGTGCAGTTCATCAAAAGAAGCTACCACTATGACTTCGGCTGTAATTCCTGAAAGAAAGTATTACAGTCATTTCAACAGGGCTTTCCTATAGCTCTCCTATGGCCACTTTTAATAGACAGAAAAGCACAGACTGTGCAGAACTCAGGAAATCAGATTTAATTTTTTACTGGAAAAGGAAGACTATGTGAAATACTTCATCAGGGATTGGTACTAAATAGATGTAATAGCATCCTCATCAAGTACACACAGTTCTGTAAACCATGCTATCAGGTTGGTATTAAAACATAACTTGAAGGGCAAGAAGGATACATGGGGGGAATTTTGATCTCTGTGTGTGCTTTAATGCCTCACTGTAATCATTCATAGTAAAAAACATTTGCAAAAACTGCCTATGGGATTAATTTATTAAAAAAAAATGAAAGATAGTCATCTTTTCATGGAAATGTTTTGATATGTTGCTAAACAACTTAGCTTAACATAAGACAACTGGAAGCACTATTTTTAGACTGAAACCATTACAAAATCATTTAATCCATAAGTGAAATTAAATTAAAGCTCTGCAGCTTCAACAACTTTTGCAGTATGCGTTATTATTATTATTACTGTTGTTGTTGCTATTTCTTCATATTTAATTCCGTAGAATACCGCAGTTCTACTGGATCTCCTTCTGGGAGTTTTCCCAGGAACCCACATTTCCCAGTTATGATTCAGAAAACACAGGCAGATATTTCTGCAGAACTATTCACACATGGTAAGTTAGATCCCACCCAGCTCTTCATTTTTAATAGCAGGAATGGTGTTAAAATGCTTTATTATTCTGTTTGAAAAAACAATGCTATAGTTAAGTAGTTTTCCCCAAAGCCAAAGAATTCTTCTAACTTTTTAGAACATTAATTGAGGAACTGTATTTCATAGGATTTGAACAGTAATTCATTAAAATGACCACTATGCTTAAAATCCAACGTTGTTGACTAGTTACAAAGGTAAGTAGAGACTGCTTAACAACATGGGCTGGTACTTTGCTTCTAAATATAGAAGAAGTAGTGAATGCCTGAACTTTCAGCATTGTACATTTCACCTAAAAGTCACAAAATACATCAGTGAAAACTAAAACTAATAACAAATGCCTAGCAAAGATTTGTCAAAGAAGAGAAACTACCGCGTTTTTAAGAATAAAATTATTCTTGAAAGAGTCCTCTTTTTCTTTTCTTTTTTTTTTGTCTATGTTGTATAGGAATTATTTAAAGGATTTCAAAGACTTGTATTTGAGACTGTAATACATGAGAACTGTTAGCAAAATAGGAAAGCAATCTCTCTCAGCACCAATGTGTCCAGGCTCATGGCTTCTTTAAGATGAAACTACACTTCAAAACCTTAGAGAAACCATTCCACATAAAAGTTTGGTCTCTTAGGAGTTCACCACTAAGAGGGTAATAGACATCTACTGCTACAGCAAAACTCTGTGATTTTTAGCTACAGAAATAACTTAAGTGTGAGAGGTGTACAAATTTTAACTATGCAGATTCTTACCTTTACCTGGCAATGTTTAAGAGAGGCAAATCTGGGAATCACCTTCAAATTTTACTAGCTCCTATTGGCAAGCAAGTGAGCATACTAACAGACCCCAGCTGCTTGTAAGGAATGGCAGGTTCAGCTGCCTAGCAAAGGAACATCCCAGCAACAGGCATTTTGGGTATGAAACCATGCCACTGGAAATAAAGCCAAGTATCTGCAAAATTTCATTTTCCACAAGAGAAGTCATGGTCCCAGTGGATTGTGCAGCAGGTACTGGAAGGATGCACGTTGTATCACTGGCTATTATTCCAGGGAAGTGAGGAATGTAACTCTTCTGGGCATTAGTTTTATTAAGAAAAAACAACTCTGAAAGGTTTCTAAAGAAAGCTACAGACAGCTAGTAACTATAATTCCTAGGAAATATCATGGAGTAAATTTCTGGCCCTTCCCAGATGACAGGCATCAGGCGTTTGTACAGTGAGCTTTGTGGGAATTAAAGCTAAGGGAAAGAACACAGAGCTGTAAACTCCAGCTCACTATCCCTGCTATTGAATGATACCAAAAAAGCTAAATAAAGCCATGCTTTAACAAAACAAAACAAAGGCTCTCTCTGCAGGTTTAACTTAATGGGAGCATGGTATACAAAAAGCATCAAATACAGTGCTTTCTGTAACAAAGTAAAACTTCCCTCTTGTGTGACTTCAGATTAATTCAGTGACTCGTTTGCATTTTAATCCCATTATATACCATTTCAGACTCTATTACTGAAGTGACAAGAGCAATGTTTACCTTAAACAAATATGTGGACACACATACACAAATCACTCTAAGACCCCCTGTGCAAAGGGAGAAATGAAACAAAACCCCTGACAGATTATCAATTTAAGAAAAATGTTATTCCCTTTAGAAATGGGAAAGGTCTTACCTTACTGAGCCTTTAAGCAAATTAACAAAACTCTGCCCTAGCACCTTCTACCAATCAGTGCCATGGCTCTGCTTCCCACGTCAAAAGCTGTTCTCTCTCTTTCTTACTCCTATCCAGAGTTCAATCCAGAACTGACTCAGAGCTTGGCTGTGTGATATTGAACAGAATTCTTCAGAATTCCATGTAAGGAGGGAGATGGATCGCCTGCTTACTTAAGCAAGATACACACACACACGTATATAAAGCACCTGTAAATCAGCTGTCTGTAACACTGCCATATATAGGAAGTCTGATTCTTGGCATGAACAATTCTGAAGAATCATCTCCTAGCACCTGCTTACCTGCCACCAATGACACAAGGAGTAGATTAGTTCAGAGGGGATTCCTCACAAGATAGCTTATTCTCCCCAAGATTAAATGCAGTGAATATTTAAGTTGCTTTATTATCTAGAGCTATGCATCAGTCTGTGTTAGTAACAAGTTTCAGCAAAGAGTAAGGAAAAAAAAAGGAAAATCCATCCCATTATAAGATTTTAAAAACTCATGAACGTATTAAAACTTCAAGGAAATTTCCTACAGAATACTGCTGATGTTCCCAGCCATATCAGGGCAAGATGTGGCAAGATTTTACCATATCGTGTATCAGGAATTCCTGAGATTTGCAAACCCAGTCTCTATTGGGTTTTATTTATTACTATCCTAGAAACACTATTTATAAACACACAGAAATTCAATCAAGTTAGTTACAATCTACTGCTGTATTAAAAGAATTTAGTAAAGCCAGAAGGAAGTATCATTTGCGTACTGTTTAATCTTACTGGATACCAATTTCCTCATTATTTAATTATGGTCTTACTCTCTTTTTTTGAAACCCAGTCTCATTTTTGTCATCTAGTTAATAGCATCAGTCCCTTGGAGATCTAGTTACAAAGCCAAATGCAGCCATAATTAATTTGACAATAAACTTTTCAATAGCAGCAAGTGAACAATTCACTCCTCCATACCTCTCAAACTTCATTTACTTCACACTGTTAATGTAAGAATTATGATATCTCTTACAATTCACACTATGGAACACTGATGCTACTGATCCACATGCACTGAAGCTGCCACTGACAAATAAATAAGCTGATGAGAAAAGCAATTTTTCTTAAAACAATTAAAATACAGTAACTTTAAGCCTAGACAAAACAAAGCTTGAAACTATATCAACCAAGTTTCCACAAAACTTACTTGTGAACTATATATTTAAAACTTTTCATCCTAACTATAAAACATTGCCTGAAATATCAACACAAAAAGTCAACAACACATCTAATTGTTCTGATACTGGTGGAAAGTTTGAAACCAGAGAAAAAGTATCTGAAACATGTCCTGGCCTCTGCAGTCATGAGAGCAAAAAGGAGACAGAGTGTTGCCTCTTCATTCATCAGAACAGGAAGTCAAGACTGCTCATGGCAGAGTAGGAAAGTGTAGGAGGAACAACACACCACAAACACAGTGGATGAAGCCTATGTGATGATGGCAGCCCTGTCTCATAGACCAGCAACATCAGACATGTTCATATCTCTTCTTCTGGATGGATGCCACTTCCCAGATTTCTCCATTTCCACCTCAGCTCTCCCCACAAAGCTACTTTAGCCAGGTAGCTGCTGCATCAAGGTATTCTGTGTTCCATGCTGACCCCCAAGCACATGCAGGCAGTAGCTCCAAGCTTTTCTGACCTTAGCCTGGCTAATCCTATTGTCCTTTAGACTTTGATCATTCCCCAGGATAAAAGTACCCCTGCTTCTTTCATATACGGCCCACAAGCACTGCCTTGTGTCCATTTGCAAGGCAGCTTCTTTCACAGAGGTAGAGAGAACATAGATTTTTTTTTTTTTTAATGGGTCACAGGATAGAGCTGTGCATAAAAAGTTAGTTATATTTGTCTGGAGATAGAAAAGTAGTTGTTGGGACAGGTCAAAGTTAAGAAGGTCTTGGGAAGCAAACAGAAAAGGCAAATAAATTCTTCAAAGGTAAATAACATTAGGGATCTGGCATTATATCCTTTTTTTAAGTTCAGCATCCTCTAAAATCAGCTCAGAAAACATTTTTCCCCTCAATTTCTATCATATCTCTTCTAAAAACAAGTTGCTTTCCAGTTCTCTCCAGGAATTAGTTCAGCTTTCCCCCAGTGCCGCAAGTAATTCAACTAGATTTTCAGAAAAACAAACGCAAATTCCATCTGTAATGAACTCATTCAATTAAGGTTTCATGTCAGGCTGAAGCAAATGAAAGATTAGTATCATCACTTCTTTTTTTTCTCACTCAAAAATTATAGCATGTACTGAAAATGTGAAATACTCTAACACCTAGAAACACATTTGCTTTGTCAGCACATATCAATGTGTATTGATGTAAGAATTATAATATGAAGAAAATACTAAATATTTTAGGTGAACTGTGAAAGGAAGAAGAGGGCTTTTTCAGGAAGAAAGATTTACTAAAACCTGAATATACTTCTGGAAAATGTGACCTCATCTACTGTGTGGAACAGCAAAGAGAATTACTTCATGAAACTAAAATTACATAGGAGAGTTATCCAAAAGGATATGAGGCTATTCAGGCCTGATGCACAGCACACAGACTCAACATATTGCATCGTTCCTTAAGAAGAACACAGGGAAAAAGAAACATAAATAATTATATTTTTGACAAATATGCCTGACCATTTCCAGCAAGTACTGCATCTCATTAGAAGAGTTTGATTTCAATAACATGTAGCTTCCTGTGCAACAGCAAATCCTAGCAGAAAAGGGGCTGGACCAAACACCCAGCACAAAGAGCTGGGCAACAGGTAAGGTTCTCCCAGGAGCAGCCCTGCACAGGGGACAGGCTTGCTATGCAACATCAAGGAGAGTCAGGACTTCAAGAACAAGATCAAGAAAAGTCAGTTTCTGAGAACACAGGTGCTCAAGGCAGGAAGTACCGAGGACAACCATTTCTCCTTAGCAAGGTGCCAGTCACTGCTGGCTATCCTTTGGGATGAAGGTGACAGTGCCATGCAACAAAGCATGCATACCCCACACATGCAGAAAATCATACTCAAAACCTGCCTTCATTAGCTTCAGCCTGGGCTTACCATCCTTGAGGTAGCAACCCTCAACCCAGTGACACTAAAAAGGGACAAGATGTGAAAATTCAATCTTTTGCCATTGCCAATCCACAGTATACTTTGTTAAAGTAGCAACTGGAGCCCATGTTCTTCCCAGACAGCATGTCCACCTCAAAACCACACAGCTATTCCTACTCTCTAAATCTTAGAAATGCCACTGCACTAACTTTTGGCCCAGATGCTGGGCCATTGAAAACCACAGTGTCTGAGGTCCCTCATGGATGTCATCTTTCAGATTCCAAGAAAAACAGTAGCATAATTACCATACCACAAGCAGCATTGCTCTGAGTAACAGTAAACAATTCAGGCACCCAGCACCAAGGCTCAAGATGTGAATCAATAGCTCCTAACACACAAAAAACAAGGAATCCAGTGAAGACAGAAGGAGGGCTTTGCCATGCATTGGGCTCTCATGCCTACGACTCTCTCCAACCCCAGTTCTCAGCACTGAACCCCTCATCGAAGTGATACCCAAGTTCCTCCAGAAGGAATGGCCTTTTCTTCCACTAGGTCAATGGTCAACGAAGATGCTGGCAACTCAAGGGCAAATCCTCTGATAAACTTTAACTTTTTTTGTTGGTCTTTTGTTTATCTAGCTGAATTTCCTAATTCAGTTTACCACTGAGAAAAAAAAAAGGAGGGTCAACACTGGAGGGAAAATGGATCAGCCAGGACTGGGGCCAGAGCGCTTCTTTCAGCAGCAGGTCTGGCTTAATATAATAGCAAGCCTACAGCAAAAGCACACACCTTCAACAACTTCAAGACATGTATCATCCCCATTTTATACATAAGAGGCTGGAACTATTCTCATATTATCTAAGTGCAAATTTCCTATCACCCTCTATAAGAGCACAACTGGACCAAATGTTGACAGTTAAACGAAAAAAACCCAACTTGAACGCAGAACCAGGAAAAAGTCTGCCAACACATCATCTTCATATTTATATTATTTCAGTTTCACTGCAACAAACTACATAAAAAACAGAGACTGCTCCTTTTTTAAGGAGACATTTCAGGTAGGCTGCATTCTGATGTTGCTTCTGATTGTCAGTATTTCTTTAAAATTAAAGGGCAAGATCACCCATCAGGGTAAAAAAAAAGTGCATTTTAAAACACATGCAAAAAAAATGAATTCTTTGATACTTTATGGTCAAACATCTGCTAAACTAATACTTTCCTTCAATTATGGGATTCTCAAAGCAACCATTATCCCTGCTTTCTTCAGAATTTGGGGGATATAATCAGTACTACCAGAAATCAACACAGTCTCTCTCTCTATATATATATCTTTCTGTTTTGCCAATGTTGAAACACTGAAACTGAGACAAGGACATTGACTAAATACGGTAAATCTCCAGTTTGCCAGCTCCCACCACTTTCTAACATTCACTCCTGTTTGTTAGCTGGGAATCCATTTCTTCGAGGTGGTGACCATTTTTAGTCTCTGCTGACTTCTGGAAATCCAGGTCACTCTGTGCTTCATTTTCCTTCATTCCCTGTCACTAAGACAGGCAATAAAATTACTCCCTCATTGTAAGGAGATCAAAGGAAGTAAAAACTTTCTCTTAGACCCAACACCTCTGTATCTTGAAATACACTGAGAGTCAGAATGTTGGGGGTTTTTCCTCCTCAGTGGAAAATCTAACCTTTTGTCCTGTCCTTTTTTTTGCTGTCAATCAGACAGAATCTGGAAACTTAACATCCTGGCATGTTGCCCAGTCATGAAGAAGAAAGTAGAACTTTATCCACAAGATCACAAGGTCCTGAAAAGCCTTCTGCACCTCATCCAACTGTTCCGTATCTGAGCCAAAGTGGGCAAATCTCATAAAATCAAATAAACGAAGAAAGCTCTGCCCCCATCCCACAGACTTTCGACCCCAGAGGAATGTGTTAGATGGAAGACCTGCAGGAAGAGACACTCCTTGTATCCTGGAGTCAGTGTTGGCTTGGAGTTCATGGCTAAAATACTGCTACTATTTAGGGCTTCCCTGTTCCTGCCCTGAAGGATTGCAGATTTTTTTCCACACTCGCATGGTCTATGCTGAAATGGAAAGTAAGCAACCCCAGCGTGTGCTCTTGCCATTGGGTCACTCTTAAGAAACACTAGTTTGAATTTTCATGGACAGAAGGAAAAATAAACCCTGAATTTCCAACATTCAAAGCCAGGTTTGGAATTACTGTTAGGCTATGGCCATGATAATGGTGAGCCCTTCAGAGCACTATCTTGAGGTGCTGAACTCCAGAAGGAGCTGAGGGCACCAAAGGCTACCAAGTCCAGCACCAAGTTTTAAGTTTCTGTCAATACTTCTATGTTCTCAGCCTATCAGGTCACAAGCCTGGGGGTAAATCATGGGATAGTAGGAATACAGGACATAACTGGTAAGAAGAGGAAACCAGAAATTGACTCTTGTACCTCTTGCTGGGATGGCTCCCCTCTCATCTTAACTCCATCCCTCGACCTTAAAATACAGAAAGTCCAGCCAGTGCTCTTCATCCAGCTCTAAGTAGGCATCAGTCAAAGAAGGGATCTGTTTCGACTATACAGAGACAGTGGTTTGTAAACTGAGGGGTCTGAAACATATCTTAATAGGAATACCATACATCAGAATTGTTGACAGACCTTCACTGAGGGAAATTGTTCAAATATTTATGAGGGTATTTACAGGCAGCCTTCTGTCCCTTTTTTTCAGGAATAAGGCATGGTGATAATCACTGGTTAGAGCAGAGGAAGCACTTCTGGGAACAAATTCCTCAGAAGTGATAAGGCTGTGGTTTTAACAGTCTAACTACACATTTTTCATTCCATGGTTGGGATGAGTGAGGACAGGTGCTTTTCTGAACAGCACACCTTCCAGTGCTCTTCCCCAGAGAGGCTGGTGATAAGCGGTTCTCACCAGACATTTCCATCAGCCAGGTGGACAGTCCAGAGATCGGAAGAACAAGAGCCAAGAGCTCACCAGGGACCAGCTACCCCACATAACCTTCTCAAGCATAAAAACCTGTCACAGATTGCACAGAACGAGATGAGACCAGCAGAAATCAGAACAGCCACAAACAGTAGGATAGTTAGAAGTCAGAAAGTAATTTAATCAAAATTATTCAACCAAGTGTGAGAAACTGCCTGCTCTTTCATGAGAGGTCTCATTGCCATGAAGTCTTCCAGCATCAACACGCATCTCTTCAGAAACATGGCAGATCTCAGAGGAAAGTAAAAATGTCAGGAAGAATAATGTGGGAGGTTTGAACATTACTCAGTATAAACCAGCACTGGATAACCAAATCTTATCTTTCAAGGCATTACCAGCCACAAGTATTATTAGTCTGACCATTCAGCTGCCAGTATAAGAACTTTACAGATGAAAAAGAATGACACGATTAGCCTCTCTGAGCACTTGTAACATGTAAATTCAGTATCTCTCTAAAAGGAAAAAGGCAAACTTCAGAGTAAAACCAGGCAAGTGCAAATAACTACACAGCTAGGAAAGAAGCAAAAACCAGTCTACTCAGGATGTGAAGATGTTTGTCAAGATTAAATTGCATGTTATCTTTGAAGGTTCAGTAACACTTGCTCAACACCAAAAACGTCTTTTTAATTTTAGCTTCCTTTTTAAGAAGCTTGTAATGGAACCGGAAAGGACACAAAATAAGTTGTAGGCTCAAACGTTGCTCTAAGTATTATCCTATCAAGACACTAAACCTTATGTATATCATGGTACAAACATATTATTAGTTGTTTTGGTTGTTTTGCATTTTAAGCATGTCTTTACCTCAATATAACACAAATAGATAAAATTTACAGTAGCAATTTTGCAAACCAAGTACGATTTATTCCAAGCATGTCTTAAATTACCCAGTTTTACTTTGTTGCATTTTGAAGAGCTATATAATTTTTCTAAACAAAACAGCTTTTATACATTGTTTCATTTCAAACAGAAAGCTCACTATCACAAAAATTTACAATTCATAAAAACATTATGATTAACATGTTACCTTTTATTTCCTAAATTTATTTTCTCATAAAGGAATATGACTGCTTTTGAAGTGGTCTAGGAATAAGTTCTGTGGTTTTTATGGAGAGAAGTCATAGAAGAAGGTTATCATCTAGCCTTTAAATAAAAATCCTGAGAAATCCCCACATCAATATGTACAAAAAGAGACTCATTAATCATTTGTTTTCAGGCAAGCTAACAAATTCTGGTCTTTTAGGGGCTCAAAAGACCAGAATTTTCTTGAGCCCAGTTAATGGTCATTTTTGTTCCTGAAGAAACATATCACATGTGATCAGCTAAAAGGCAACACATAGTTCAATAACAGGTAAGTGACAAAGACTTTTCCAAGGTGAGAAGGAGGAAGGGAGGGGAAGAAAAGAACACACAGATAGGCCATCATAGCAAGGGGCTGGAACTTCCCGAGCTCAGCTCAAGATACTCCTTTTCCTGATGTCTTGTTTTTCACCAGAGTGAAGGGCTGAGCTTGGCAAGATAGGGCATGTCAAGAAAAGCAAAAATCACATGTTATCTCAATACCCCATGAAGAACTTTTCTCCTACCAACCACAGTGGAGGACCAGAATCTTCACAGAGAGGTTCAGCAGTGCTAAACAAAAGGGTATATACTTAATGGAGAGAGAGGTCAGGAATCAATTCAAATTTTGCAAGTCAGCTCAACCAAACTGCATTAATACAAGCTGCATCATTCTCAACTATGCCGTACAGAAGAGTTTCAGAAAAATAGCATCTTCTTTAGCAGAACTATTACAGCAGGAAGAAAACCACAGTTTGACCACTGAGAGGAGTTGTTACGGGTAAATACAGTTTGGTGTTAAAAAGCAAGTGACATGTACTTCCAAAAGGAAATGTTACCTTCTGGAGGAGTTGCAACACTGTTCCCAAGTCCCAAAATAGCAATGCTATGATTCCTTGGTTCCACCATCATTGCAAACTCTTCTCCTCTTTCCCAGTGTGGTACTTTCACAGGCTCCAGATGCACATTTTCCAGCCCATCGTCCTGCAGGGCACTGAACATATATTTGATGGCTGCATCTAGGTTTTTCGAACCACTGAGTCTATGTCCTATGGTATCGGTAAAAACTGCTAATCTTTCATAGGATCTGTTCTGAGCCTTTCCATGAACAGCAAGATCAATAATAGCCTTAGCAATATCAGTATAACCAGTTATCTCATTTTTAATGTCTTCAAATGATTTTGGGTAACTGCCATCTCTTCTTAAAGATTTCCCAGGATACTGTGGTAGCAAATTCATGAGAAACATTACAAATAAGTACTTCATTTTTTTCTCTTTTTTCTTTTCCACAGATGGCCTGTTGGAGAGGCAAAAAGAAAAAAAAAGTCATATTAAAAAAATCATACAGCTATCAGGAATACTTTTTGTTATTTGGATTGGCAGACAGAAACGAAAATAAATCAGTTTATCATGAAAATGCTTTGATCGGAACTAGCAGGAAAGTAAACTTAACTTGAAGACACAATTATTGAAAGCAAATGAAAAAGATACTTAGACAACTGGACACAATCTTTGTTGTGGTCTTTAGAAATATCCTTGGAATGCTGCATGTCTTTAAATAATCACATTCTTCAATGAATCAAAACCCAGGGCTGCTCCCATCCAGAAGGAGCTTTGTACCTCCTTTCTACTAGGAGCAGGAGTTGCCAGAAGTGACAAATCAAATGTCTTTACATAAAACATCCAAAAACTTGTCTTAAACCATTCATGAATAAAAGTGCTTCTTAAACTTCATCATCAGGAAAGCACTTTCTACTGCACTAAAAACATGCAAGAGCAATTTAGATCCAATGCCACCAGTGTCCTAGTTTCAGATGGGATAGAGATAATTTTCTTCTTAGTAGCTGGTGCAGTGATGTGTTTTGGATTAAGCATGAGAATAATGTTGATAACACACTGATGTTTTGGCTGTTGCTAAGTAGTGCTTACCCTAAATCAAGGACTTCCCAGGGTCTCATGCTCTGCCAGTGAGGAGTTGCACAAGAAGCTGGGAGGGAGCACAGCTGACCCAAACTGCCCAAAGAGATATTCCATACTGTGTTCAGTATGCAAACTCGAGGAGTTGACTGGAAGGGATTGATCACTGCTCCGGGATGGGCTGGGCATTGATTAGCAGGTGGTGAGCAACTGCATTGCGCATAATTCTTCCTGAGTTTCATTTTTTTTAATTATTATTATAATCACTATTATTATAATACTTCTCTTCACCTATTAAATTGTTCTTATCTGAACCCAGGTGAGAGTTTTTGTACTTCTTTTTCTGTGTCTCCTCCTTGAGGGGTAGGAAAGGGACTATGTTACCATCTGGGGTTAAGCCACGCCAGAATATTAACAAGCTTTCTTCAGACTACAAAGTCACCCATTCTGGTCTGCTCTTTAATCCTTATCCATAAGCTCTCAGTAGGTTCATCATCCATCCCCAGGCAGAACTCCAAGCACTACAGCTGTCCTCCACATAGAGGGCAACTCCATCTCCTTTTCTTCCCAGTCTGTCCTTCCTGAAGGGCATATACCCATCCATGGCAGCATCTGTCATGTGAGCTATCCTTCCACACCTCCATGACCCCAGCAAGATCACAGCCCTGCAACTGCATACAGATTTTTAAATTTTTGTATGTATTCCCCATATTGTGTATCTTAGCATACAGGCAATAAAAAGCACAGATTCATCAGGAGAAACAGAAGAGGCAACACACAACATTTATGAGAGCTTCTGATCAGCTCCCAGAAAGGGAGGATGACCCACCAGGCATGCATCCATAGACACCATCTGAAACACTGGCTGTGCAATGCAAAAGTAAGACACAGAAAGGGTGAAAGTATTAAACCAAATTTCTAGGATCCATACACCACCAGAATTCAGAAACAAACAATCAAACAAAAACACCCCAGTACCCACAAAAACACACATGCAAGCATTTTTTAGTTATCATGCCTAGCTTGTATGATAACCAAAACAAATTTTCAGCCTTCCACAGGCCTTTAAGGGTCTTTTCATAGACAGCAATTTAAGCAATAGCTTTAGCAACATAAGAATATTAAGCTATTCTCCTTAATTATTCAAATGTCCCCTAAACTGGAGAACAAGGAAGCAGCAAGTTCTTTACCGACTAGAATCATTTTCCCAAAAGAACAACAAAAATCATTTCAGATTTCATCTATGAATGGTAAATCTATCACAAATATTTCCTCTCTCTTTGTGAGACAGACAGGGCAAAGGTCTTACACAACCAGGAGCAGAAGACTTGGGTTATCTCAGGACACTGCCTGAGAACTGCAAAATGGCTTTTATAGTCTGACTTACTGTTTATTTGTGGTTATACTACACAGAGGGTATTGGTGTATTTTCATTGCTATGCTCTGCACTTTCCCTATTTTCTTTCCCTTTGGACCAGTTAATTACATGCTCATAGACATCCTCTGCTAGAGACATCAGTAATTTTCTCAGGATGACCATGCTCATTCCCTGATTTTTGCCAAGTTCATCATGCACAAAGAAGAAAACTGGATAATCTGATTTCTGCCATAAGAAATTATTGCTGGATGGAGTAAGAAAACTATTTTATAGTTTCAAAAACCTAAGATTTAGAGTTTTGTTTGTTTAAGGGTTTGCAAAATCTACCAGACATAGCTGATACACTTGGCTATTACACAGAAAATATCTGAGGATTGTTTAATTAACACTGACCACCTCAAAGAGCTCTCAGCTACCAACTTCCTTCACTTTTTTCAATGGAGAAATGAAACTGCAGTTATAATTCCCCTAACTAAGAAATGCTTTTTTTGCTCTTCCTGGCCTCATTCAAAACCAGCAGCATCCTCATTCCAAAGGCTGCCCCAGAGGAATTGCATTTAAGAGCTGCACTTCTTCCAGGAATTTCCCACTGAACACTGAGAATAGACATGCTTCCACAGCTTTGGTGGATGTAACATACCTTTGCCTTGCACAGCATTTTACTTCCTGCCAATGCACTATAAGAGAAGCATAACTTAATTCAAACCCTGGGCAAGGACACAAAAATGGAAATGTAATTTATTGTGTTTTCCTTGAATAGTTGAGCATAATCTGTTCAAAAGCAGCTATCAGAAATAATTCCCTGCTAGGTAAAATAACATCATACTCAGACTGCAACAGAGGAATCACTCCACTGCTATTTCAGGGAAAGAATCACACAGCTGTTGTCCCTGTCTCTGCAACTTTAAGTTCATGCTCTCCAGTGAACCATCTAGGAAAGGAGATTACTTATTTTTGCACATCTGACTAGTTAAGCTTCAGCAAATGAACATCACAGTGCCAACCAAATTAATAAAAAATAATAGGACAGCCAAAATGGTTCAATGCATTTAACTATTCATGAAACAGACAGGGGTAATCCAGCCATGGCAGTACTCGGATCCACACAGACGAGGAAGGGATAGTCTGAATATAGTCCACATAAGAGAGAGATTTCATCCTGCAAAATCCTAGCAGAACATTTCAAAGGGAAAGTCTGGAGCAAGGAAGACACACTCTTGGTGGAGGAAAACCAGGTTAGGGAGCACTTAAACGAACTGTACATATATAAATCCATGTGGCTCCACTGGGGTTACCCACAAATATTGAGAGCTGGCTGTCAAGGCCACTCTCCATTATATTTAGAAGGTCATGTCACTCCTGTCTTCAAGAAGTAAGATGTAGGGAACTACAGAACTGTCAACCTCACATCAAGCTCTAGCATGGGGGCAGGAGAAAAGTCCTGGAAAGAACTTCCAAACATATCAGGGACAAGAAGGTGATTCAGAATAGTTAGGATGGATTTACCACAAGGAAACTGTGCACAATCAACATGATACCCCTCTATGAAAAATTGCTGGCCTGGTAGAAGAGGGGAGAGCAGTGGATATTGACATTAATAAGGTAGTTGACAGTCTCCATAAAGGTTTCAGGGAAGCTGATGAAGTATAGGCTGGATGAGTAGTGAAGTGGGTTGAAAATCAGTGGAAGAACTAAGCTCAGAGGATTTTTTGTGTGACATCCAGTTGGCACATAGTAGCTAGTGGTGTCCCCTAAAAGCCCATACTCTGTCCTGTAGTTTTATAAATCTCCATTAATGAATTGGATGCTTGGACAGTGTGGCCTCAACAGACTTGCAGATGACAGGAAGGTTAGGAGGAGTGGCTGTCTACAGAAAGCTTATGAAGTGCAAAAAGTCCTGCATCTGGGGAGGACTAACCTGCATGTCCTAAGACAGGCTGGGAACATCCAGATGGAAAGGAGCTTGGTAGAGAATGAGTCAGCAAAGCAACCACATGTTGGCAAAGACCAACAGCATGCTGGGATGCACATTAGGAGTGTTGCCAACAGGTGGAGTGATCTGATCTTTCCCCTCTACTCAGCATTTGTGAGACCACAGCTGGAGTATTTGCTCATTTCTGGGCTTCCAAGTACAAGAGAGACATGGACATACCGGACAGAGTGCAACAAAGGGCCACAAAGATAATTAAGGGACTGGAGTGTCTATTCTATGATGAGAGGCTAAAAAAATTGTGACCATTCAGCCTGGAGAAGAAGAGTCAGAGAGGGTTTCATCACTGGGTATAAATACCTGATGGAAGGGAACAAAGCAGACAGAGCCAGGCTCTTTCCAGTGATACTCACCAACAGAACAAGAGGCAATGGACAAAAATTGGGATGTATGAAATTCCACCTGAACACAAGAATGCACTTTTTTTTTCACTGTGAGGGTGGTCAAACACTGGAAGAGGTTGCCCAAAGAGGTTGTGAAGTGTCCATATGGGGACATATTCCAAAATTATCTATGAATAGGCTTGCACAACCTGGGCAGATGACCCTGCTTAAACAGGCAGTTTGGACTAGAGCTCAAAACATGTCTGAGAAATCAAATCTGTGATTCAGAATATGAAATGAGGCCGTAAACACAAGCTGAAAGGATTTAAACAATCAAGGGAGAAATGTTCTAGGTATGAAGAAGAAGAAGAGAAATTAAAGGCAGGAAATTAGTCTTCTCCAGCTCAAATGAGTATGAAAGAGAATGAAATGTACAGCACAATACTATGCTGATAGTGAAGAGGATGTCATAAGATACGTTTAATAGTAGCTACTTTAAAAATGCTCCTACCTATTGTCTGATCCATTTGTCTGTAGCTAACTGCTGTCTTTGATGCTAAAGGGCAACATCATTAGGCTCTATATCTTTTAATGATGCCCTTACAGAAAAGAAGTTTAGCAGAGTCAATCTGTAACCAGGCTAACTGGTGTTACCACCATTAAAATCATTACACTATAAATTACTTAAATGTTACAGATGGAAAGAATGAGAGAGAAAGGACAAAAGAATCTCTCAGATGAGAACACTGTCTACAGCAATCAGATAACAGAAAATGGAGCAAAGGGCAAAAAAATAGGATTAACAAAGTTAGAGCGCTGCTTCTTCTCCAGTGTGGCAAAGTTTTCCCAAAATCCCAGTTGAAAATGCAGACAAAAGGATACAGAGAGTTCACAAGAGTCATGGCTATGGGAAATAGAGGAAAGAAAATAATAAATTGAGGATATTAACTACTTCATTGCTAGAGATCTGCTATATCTGCAGAGTATCTATCAGTTTCCTAACCACATACCATTTGATTTTCCTCCAAGGAATGTAGGAAATCTTGAAATCACACAGTGGTTTTGATGACATGAGAATAGACTGAAAAGCCCTAGGGTAACAAACTCACATGCTGCAGAGTGATGTCTGATACATTTAATAGCACTGGAAAAAAGTTTGTTGTGACAGCTGTGGAGTAGGATGGCTGGAAAGCTAGGTGAACTTGCAAAATGAGGAGGATATTTCTGCCTAAAAATAAAGTCATAGAGTTCTTCCATCACTTATAAAGATGAAGAGGACAGAGAGGCAAGGTTTATGATCCTGAAGAGTGAAGCAGAAAAGCAGACATTCCTCCTCTGGAAAATGGCTTTTACAGAATTGTCAAGATTCCTCATCTGGGAGAATATTTAATCAGTTTGAAAAATCTTGGGTTTGGGAACACACACAGTCAAAGCTAGTGTTTACATTACAAAGGCCTTAAAATTGGCCTTTTTACATCTAAAACTAAGGAAAGGAAAAGTACAACACAATATGGACATAAGACTTTGAGCAGTCTTATTACTTGGACCAAAAAATATAAAAAGCTGAAGGAAATACCTGAACTGTTTTACCTTTACCAACTTCCCAAGAACTACATTGATTTGCTACAACTGAAGATGAATGCTGAAATCCTTGAAAAGATAAGTGTCACCTATGACCATGTAGGTTCAAGTAGTGGTATTGACTTATGTGGATAGAATAGGAAGTGAAAAGTTTAAAGAAGTCTAGGGATTAAGACTGAGAAAGTCCAAACACGCCAAGAGACACTGCAGTCATAGCTCCCCATTTGGCAGAAGTTCATTCCCTACTTACAGTCAGTATGGGGGAAGTACTATAGCTTAACACAGGAAGGAAGCAGCAAAAGGAGCCACTCTTCCCTCTTCCTTCACCTCCAAGCCTCAGAATAGTATCAGGCTATCTTGATATAATCTTATTCAGTATCTGCTGCTAAAATGGATGGCAATAATCCTGAAGAATCACACCGTAATCCATATGCAGAGTACTGTATCAGCAAAGCTACAGAAATGATCAGTCAGCTACTTCCCTAAGAAGCAGTGACAGCCAAGACACAAATTCAGTTAACAATAACAAAAAAACCCACAACCACCAAACAATACCTCAGCCATGTAGCAGCTGATATTATTCTTCTTAATGAGCATGCAAAATACAAACAGTTGTCAAAAGGGAGAACATTATCTTTTCAGAGGCAAAAGACAGGAATTCAGCTGGATTTTTTGATGAGAACAACTGAATAGAACAGAAATATTTAATGAATGGAAGGCAGTTAGGAAACAATGACACCGAAATACAGTGTTGTTCATATTACAATGAATACCAAAGTATATAGCTAAAGCCAGCTGATGGTGTTGAAAGACAACTGAGGGGAATGTGGAAAAGATTTGGACAATTACATCAAAATATATGAGAATAGGGCTGCAATTATATTACCTGGCATTTTTATGCTCAACTTCCTTTGAGTCCACAACTATTGTCCCAGTGTAAAATCAAGACAGGGACAGGTTGCCTTCAGACATAGAACGACTGGCTTATGAAAACAAATTAACATATTCACATACATCTATTCAGAGACAAAATGTTAGTGGCATCTTTCTAATTAATGGAACCTTTCTTGATTGTAAAGCCTCTTGGAATAGACACATATCTTCTATCTTTTCACAAAATTCATAAATGAGACATAAACTCTTCAGAACTGAGTATTTTTCTTTCTGCCTTTCCTATGGGTGAAAAGCATTTTCTTTTGATTGAAGCAACATAACCATGGAAATGTTCTCTTACTACCTCTTCTGCACTTTCTCTATGTCCTTATCTGAGAAGATGAATCAGGCTGTGGAAAAGAATAAAATACACAAAAGAGAGAAACAAAAGGTCACAAATTAATGGACACCAAACACAAGAATTGCCATCAAGGCCTAATACTTCTTCACCCAAAATTCTAAACTAAGTTTCTTTTTGAAAACATGTTCAAATGAGACATCTTATATCCTGTATTGAGTTAAATTATTCTCACAGTACTGATGCTAAATATTTTCTTTCTGAGTTTTTACTGAAAGACTAGTAGACCGCATCCAGCTGAATGATGACACCTGTTTTCCTACCAGGAGATAGCCTAAAACAGAAGGTATGAGCCATGAGCAAATGATCAAGCCATATCTCCGGATAGCAAAAGCTCAAAAGCTTTAAAATGACTGATGGACATTGTAACAAGAGCAAAACAAATTTTGCTGATAACAGGCAGTGCAGGGCTGTTACTGTCAAAAGCTGGGCTGCCACCCCTATGAAAGCCAAAAACAATCAAATTGCCATGTATCTGGCACTCGCAGGCACTCCTTGGTGCTCCTCCAAGCAGCGTTCTGGCAGAAGGCTGTTCAGCCCTACAGAATACATGTGTGCCCTATGGTGCTCCCTGGTTTGGCCAGACAATACAATCTCTAAGTGTCTCCTTCCAACAATGAAATCTCTGTTTTAAAGATGACTTACAGTACTAAGGGTCAGGATATTTACCAAAATGGATCACCAAAATAAGCAACCTTAGTTACTAATAACATAATGGACTGTAACAGGCCAAGTTTTCTGATGAAGTGATCAGTCTGGCCTTAGCAAAAAACTGCTCCAGATGATATTTGCACGTACACACATTATATGCCATGCCACTCCAGAATTAGAAACTCTTATGTTAAATTCTTAGCATTTTCATACCTGGCAAGAATAATATACCTACAAAGCACTTTTTGCTTTTATATGAAACAAAATTTTTCAAGTCAACAATTTCAGAGCAAAGTTATGCATATTATTAAACACTTCAAAGAAAAAGACCAAAAAAAGACAGTATCAACTTTTTCAGAAGTATTCAACCATTTTAGCTATTTTACTCCATACACCTACAATCCCAATGTACACACTACAAACAGCACCACAGTTCCAAATTAAGTCAATAATTATTTAGCAATGCTGAATATAGGATATGTAAGAATATTAGTAAATAAAATTTCCAGATTAAAATAACTGTAACTTTTCTAAACATCTTTTTTATTGGTTAGGTTTTTTCACGCTTTCTCTACAGTCACAAGAAAAGGTATGTTTCTTCTGCTGCTACAGTAACAACATTCAAGTGGTTTCATGAAGCTGAGAAATCCGGCAAACACATTGCTAGACTTGTTAAGTATTGATATCTTAGTGTTTTCCCTTCCTATTGTAGGATACACCCACCTCTCCAGAGAAACAAGGAATGAATTTGTAAACACAACTATATGAAAAAGGCACAGCATCAAGATTGTCTCATTACAATTGACAGAAAAATGATCTTCATGATGCACACACTACTTATATTAAGGGTGGGAAAGGATATTAATCTCAATGGGATATAAGTACGTAATTTACAATTTCATCATGTTCACTAGAGCATAATACTGGTACTCAAATATCATACTGTTTTTCAACATATCAACATCACAAACAAGTTACTACAGTTCAGTGACAACACACAATTAGGGCCACCATCCCACCAAAGACTACACTGAAGTGTAGGGTGAAAAAAAAGCAAGCTTAAAAAGTTTAAAGAACCAAGTCAAAGAACAGATACAAGGAAGATAAATACATTTGACTTAAAGAGTTTGAGAGAAAACTGGTTTTCAGCCAATTTTGAGAAATACTTTAGGAAAACTAGACCTCTTTCTGATGTGAAGGAAAGCTCCAACACCACTTTTTCATCAAAGCTACTTCGCAGTGCGGCATACATTTGATTATGGAGCACTACAGTTACTATGCATAAGGCAGTTCTGATTCTGTATTCAACTTTTAATTACTTTTTACTGCCATTTAAAAGACAAAGAATTACCAAAACATTTTGCTATTCACAGATCAAAAAGTCAGCTATGACAGCAAACACCGATCAGTTTTTAACTTCTTTTCAACTTCAAGCAATGTTCAACACCTTCCAGTTACCACCAGGGTCCACAGTGCTATGCACTGCACAGACACACTGAGACACACATGCCTTAAACTACAAACAGACAAAACAGACAAACAATTGGAAGAGTGACCCAGAAGTGCCACCTCCAAGAGATATCTCCAAGTGATTGTGTTGCCACATGGAGGACATTTCAATTAGCATGACCATTCAGCCCCATCCTTCTGACACTACCAGGAGGAGACTGTCAAAAGCTTTTGCTGCAGTGAAGCAAATGGTCATATTACAAAAAGTCAACTGGAAATCAAACTGGAAAAAGAAAAAAAAAAGAAAAAACACAAACAATTAAATCATAAACACATCAATTTTATAGAGAAGACAGTGACAGAATGCGATCAACCCTATCTCTGCAAAAGTTGTGTTAAGACATCTCTCTGCCCTTGCACTGACTCGATTCTGATGCTGTACCTGAAAAATAGCAGTCAGACATTAAATGATGCTAAGAAAGCATGGGAGGAAACGAAACAGACAGGAGTTTCCTCCTAGGTCTTAAATATTTCTGCACAGTTCAGACTGCATAGGGCAAAGACAACACACAGAGAAGTTTTTACACTGGTCATCTTTGAAAAAAACAACTTGTCAGCACTGCCAAGAACACATCAGGTTCAGGTAAGTAACTACACTTGAGCTCAGGAAGTACACAGGGACTTTAGCCAAACAGAGCACAGAGAGCCCACACCTTCATAACCCAGTTGCTCCTCCTGTCCTTTTGCTATTGCAGGTGACAGCCACAAACTCCTGGGTCTGTTGCACACATTATGCCTGGTACACCATAAAAAGTGAAGGTGTTTAGACAATCTTTAAATTGCTATTTAGACACAGTGTTATCAAACTGGGCAGGGATCCCAGGGTATTAAGACACCCCTGCTTTTTATCCTACCTCCTAAATAGCACAGCTTTGGGAACATGGCCTTAAAGTGTTTCTAGTTACAAGACCAATCACTGAGGAGACAAAAGCTTGCAGAAACAACCCACTTAGAGCACTCTGATTTATCTATAAATGTTGATTTTCAAACCCACATATTTGCCCTAACATAACTGCATAAAATTCAGAGGACTTCATCCACAACATAAGAGACTATTTAACATTTGGGATTCTGGTGTCACTAACATGAGGAAAAAATGGACCCTCTGCATCCTTCAGATGTTGCAAATGTCAGTTCCTTCACAAACTAAATGCAATCCCAAGTTAAATGTAAGCAATTGGAGGATTGCTTACACTTGGTTTCCATTTTATCACATGCACCAGCTTTCAAGCAGAGGCAATTGATAAGGTAGAGTTCACATAAAGTTACCACTGCTTCTTCATTCAGAAGCAGCCAAATAGTCCTCTTTGACTTCCTGATGAAGTGCTGATCCTTTCAGGATGATTGTCTCACCACATGTACCTACACTTCCATGATTTCCATATTAGGGTCACTCCTCAGAAAGCTCTTCTTTGAAACTACTTGGAAACCACCCGAGGACATAAATAGTGCTTTGGGCAATGAATTCTGTATCAGTCCTGCTCACCGATGACAACTTCCCAGTTATCCATTGAAACAGACCTGACAGCAACAAAAAAAGTCCTACACCCCTTAATCCACGTTTACCAACAAGCCCTACTTGTTGAGTACAAGTACTTAGATATAAATACCTGGAGAGCAGGCAAGGTCAGCAAGAAGCCTACATTTCTGAAGTTTACTATCCTATTTAATTCCTAGATTTAGGGGATTTTTTACAGCAAAGTTACCTTCTGCTTTCAGAACAGCTGAGCTTACACAGACCACCACCACAGTTGCAGTGGTGCTTGCAGAAAACAGTCCAGCTGTTACCACACCACAGCTAAAAAATATTTTCCAGGGAAAAAGCGAGTATTAGCTGGCTTTCATCCTTCCTATGGTGCTTGTCTGTTGAGACAGGCAATGTAAGACAGCATGTTTCATTTTGATAATTTTGGGAGGTTGCATTAGACAGGTGCCTACTCTAATTATTATTTATCCAGTGTGCATTTGGGGTTTTTTATACAGAGTTCACATACTGATAAGATCTCAATAGTTATTTTTATATAACATTCTTCAAAGGAACTTTCCCATGCTCTCATTCCTGTCTACAGCTGCTCAACCAGGCTGCGTGTTGTAGATTTTCAGAAAAGAGCCATCAGAGAATCATAGAATAGTTTGGGTTGATGGGCATCTTTAAAGGTCACTTAGTCCAGCTCCTCTACAAAGAGAAGGAACTGCTTCAACTAGATCAGGTTGCTCAGAGCCCAATCCAACCTGCCCTTGAATGTTTCCAGGGACATTCCATCTACCACCTTTCTGGGCAACCTGTCCTAGAGTTTCATCACCCTCAGTGTAAAAAATGTCTCTTTTATATCTAGTCTAATTCTACCTTCTTAGTTTAAAACCATTACCTCTTGTCCTATCACAACAGTCCCTGCTCAAAAGTCTCTCTCGACATTTATTTTAAGTACTGAAATGCCACATTAAGGTCTCCCTGGAGCCTTAGCTTCTATAGACTGAAAACCCCAACTGTCCCCTATGAATACATTTATTTCTAATAGCAATGCCCTGAGAAAAGCAACAGAGAAGTGCCACATCTTCCAGCACTACAATGAGGAAAAACCAAAGAAGATACAGCAGCATGTGAAAGATGAGAAAAAAATTAGAAAAGTTGACTACTACTCCCCCAAAATGTAACTGGTTTGACTTCAGTAAACCCTTGAAAACTGTAAATGCATGATTTTGGGACTGACAAGAGTGTGGTATATAACACAATGATGAGCTAACTGAGAGGGATGCACCATAATCACAAGAAAACTGCACTGGTTTAAGCGCAAAACAACCAAGCCCAAGCATATAAACATTAGATACGCTTTACAGACACATATAACGTGGTTTTTAACTGCTGGGTTCATCTCCTGACTTAAAGTCAGGATCAGCAAAACAGGATTCCCTTGATATGCTTCTTTATGCTTCTGCATTAAACAAAACTCGCCATATGATCTGGATAGAAAAATATGATATTTTACTATTGATAATGATAGCTCCTCAAATAAAGCTTAAAACGTGCACTGACTTCTTTCAGCCTAAAAGCTTAAACCACAGACCAATTGTAAAAATTTGTTTCGTAAACAACATCAGATGGGAGAGCATGATGTGGGGAAAAAAATAATTTCCAGTCATGACAAAATCCTCAAACTAGACAAATCATAGTCTTGTTCACCTATGACACAAAACAGATTACACTCTTGTGTCAAAAGCATTACCTTTTCTCAAAATCAAAATTCTGGGCCAAAAACCCAGACCTACTTTGAGTAGTGAGAGGACTGCTAACAAAACCACTACTTAGCACTGGGAAATACCTTCTTCTCTAGAGAAAAAAACTTGCAAATGAGTTTTCAGCTCACCTGCTTTCTCCTCTTTCATCATCAGGTTTGCTGGAAGAGTACAAACTGGGACAACTACTAAAGAGCCCTGTACAATCCACCTGTACTGGATACGCTGCATTTGGCTATGCCAGGTCTTTTTAACAATTGTACTGTGCAGCAGAGAGCACTGCAAAGCAAGATGTATCTGCTGACTTGGGTGGCATCAGTTGCTGGAAACAAGCACATCTGTCCTCATTTGCTTACACTTTGAAGGGCAGACAGAGGTATTTCTGCTCACTACCACTCTTTCTGCAAGTTTTCTCTTCAATTTTAAGACCTAAGTCCAAAAGGAAGCATGAACCACAGACCTTAGCTGCAGTAGCAACATATATTAACACTTGTGTGGGTATATTTTAGAAGCCCGTGGACTAAGTGGGACACAGAAGATTTGGATTAGTTGTGGCTTAAGTCCATCCAGATCCCAGCTACAGTGGTTGTGCCCTCCACATTGCCATTCACTTACATCAGAACTTCATCCATATGATATCGGCAAGTTGGTTCTGAGAACCAATCCAGTGAAAAACATTTATACTTTCTTTGAAGAAATTATAATGAGCGTTAGCACCAGTAGGTAACTGCAAAAAAGAAAATGAAGGTGTACTACTCACAGAAAGATTGGACTGTGGCAGTCCCTGCAACCTGAGGAGCAGACAGCTCTGCCCTTTTCACCACCACTGCTACCTGGGTGAGAATCACTCATCAAGGGACGGGTGGGTGGCTGTGGTGGAAAACCCTGCAGCAGCTTCAGGAAAATGGACAAGGGCAATAACTCAGAGCCTGCACAGAATTTTCCAAGCCTGTTCCTGAGACTTTTTTGTTTCTGAAAACACTCTAGAGATTTCTAATTTAACAGCTGTTTCAAGACAACCAAACCCAACAAATCATTCAAATCAAGTTGACTTTGTTTTCCTTCTAGAGTATCTCACAGTGCATCACTGAGGTGGAAAAAGTCTGCTGTGTGTATTTTTTCAGCAGCACTGAAGAGATTACACAAGATTGGTGATGTACTTTTCTGCCTTACCTAGTTGTCATAAGAGAAAATAGCCCACTGCAGTACACTGAATCAATCTGAAAGAATGATCCTATGATCAATCTTTAAGAAATTAATGACTTAAAATTTTTTCTGCTTCCAAAGCAGTGAAGAAATTTTATTAAACTAAAAGTCTAAGAAGTGTTTCACAGTTTGCCACAGAAGAACATTGGTGTTTTGTACAGGAGAACATGACCAGAGAGAGAACTACAAGGTAAGCCCTGTGATTCAGAACAGTATACATCAACAGGATCAGAAATGCTAATCTCAAAAACTGTGCAGAGTAGATGGGGAAACCATTACAGATAAATCAGATTTATGCTTTGTTCTGCAAACATTACAGATAAAATAATGGATGCTTTCCCACTGGAGTCTATCGGCTCAGAGCTCATTTTAAGAACTCAGAAAAAAACCACATTTATTTCTCAAATGACTATTGGCACATGCATAATATTACATAAGCTCCACTTGAAACACAAAATTACTTTTGACTCACTTTTCTTAGGTAAATTCACAGTCAAGTGCCTCCTCTGCAAAAAAAAACTCAGAAAAAATTAAAGGCACAGGATATCAATGTATATGCAGCAGATGAAAACTAAAAAATTTGCAGGAGGATGGAAAAATGGTCTCATTCCCTTTCATATTAGTGTTCTAGCAGTAAATGTAGTATCATTACATTTAAGTAAAAGATCTGGCACCTTAACCGGCAACTAGAGAAAAAGAAAGAAAAAAAACCCCAAACAACACTCACACACTTAAAACTAGAACTGTTTTCTCGTATTGGTATTAAAACAGGCTTCAAAAGGATGACAACAATTCTCAGTTGCACAAGATGCTTCATCTGTGGGGTAACAAAACAGGTTTGGGCAAATCCTTATCTGGCAGAAACTGCCACTGTTGTATTGAATGCAGGATAGTCACTCAGGCAAGTTTAAAATAAATCTTCTTTGTTTATAACTCCTATGATGTAAGAAATGTTAGGTGACTTCAGATTAACCTCTTCTCACTATAACATAAAGATTATTGATTTAAAATTTATCTTAGAGAACTGCAATAAATTTGAGGGATATTTTCCTTTTTTAAAGCAGTATTAGTGCCTTTTAAAGTCAGGTTTTAAGATCACAGGTCTTCTGCCACACCATTGATTGCCGTTAATAGTACAGAGAAACATTTTGCCAGAATACATAAATAAACTCTTAGAGATGTATTTTAATTCATAGGTCTGTTCACTGGTACGTCTACTAAATCCCTCTTGGCAGCAACAGTACCAAAGGGATTTTCACATTTTTCTCTCACTGTGGAGAAAATTCATCAAACAAATCCATGTTAATTAGATTTAAAAGAGTCTGAGAAAATATTACTAATACCAGTACAGAAAAAAACAAAAATAATCCAAATGAGCCAGATGTCTGAATACTCTCCATTAAATAAAAAAATAAGTAGATGGATGAATGTAAAGGAAACTAAAGACAATATATTGGTCCATTCTCCCTATTTCAAAACCAGAAATCAAGTCTCTTGCAAGATCAAGGCATCCAAATTATCATTTTTTAAAACTACAGGCTAAAAAGGTTAACGTTTTTCTCAAGCTGACACACAATTTTTTCTTCTATTGTAAAACTGAAACAAAAAAAGAGCAAAGCATTCTCCACACACTCTGTCAGAAATACTGACTTCATCAAGTAATTGGCATTTAAGAGATTACAAATTAGAACTAAAAATTCACTATTGCCATCACAGTGAAAATGTAAGTGACTGGGGGTGAACTGAAGAAAGAACTTACATTTATTTCACTGCTTTGAGATTACTGCAGACATTTGGTAACAAAAAACGTGAAAGATTACTGCAATGCAGTTTTTGACAGATAGTATTTCCTGTCATGACAGAACAGAAAGAACTGTAGAGCTTTGAGATTGTAATCATTTCGTACATTTCTACGCACAAAATACTTCTTTAAGCAAAATATTTCACCCCTGTGGCTGCTATCTCTTACATGTACTGTCATCCTTCATCTTCATCCTCCCACAACTGAAAAGGAAGGAAGAAATGACAAGGCAAAGTTTTCAATCTTAAACAAGGAAGTTTTATACAATATAGCAGGAATAGATAAAAGACTCTCCTGTGCATTATGAGTTTGTGAAATTATATCACTAATAAGATACTGTAAGTTGTTTCCGTTCTCAATAGGCATTAAAGACATGCAGGCATTTGCAAAAACATGTTTTAAAACAAGAATATATCTGAGCGTTTTCTAACAGATGTCTCCCAACAGGGGTCAAGGCCAGGTTGTTCTTCCCCAGCCCAGATTTGCAATCTGTTCTTATCTGATTTAGTATCTTATTATTCTACTGTTCAAAAGAATTATATAGATTTTAAACACCAAGAAACAAGATTGGGTAAGACAAAGCCTTTATATGAATCTCTAAAGCTGTGGTGGCTTTGATTCAAGTTTATCTGCACAGACTTCATCTGGAAAATAGAAGTTTGAGTAAAGTAAGACTGATGGCAAGGCACAACTGATAAATGCTCTCTGAGATAGGGTGGATATGCCTATGAGACAAAGTTTCCAGGGAAACAAGGGACATAACAATTCTCATGTACATGGCAGGCTTTGTGAGGTTTCTTTGTGGAAAGAAGTATATGAGATTTTATTAAAAATAATAATCTAATAGAGGGAGCACCAGACAAGACCGGAAGGTCATTTTAAAAACTGACAGTAGGTAAGCACGAGAAAGACTTTGAATAAAATCTTTCCTCCTGGCAGAAAACTAACCAGAACAAAATAAAGGTAAACTTTTGTCACCCTAGGTTAAATTGTAAGAATTTTCTCAAGCTAAAATAGACAGATACATTCTAGATAAAGATCCAAGGTGTCTTCCATTCCGACACATGGAGTCTGTTCTACAGCTGTACTCAGTACTGCTCTGTAAGAAGAAATAATCACATACTCCTCTTTCAACAGATTGCAACACTCATACAGGCTCGGAACTACCTCCAGGAACAGTAAAACTAATCTAGTTTTGAACAGAGCGAAACTCTCAGACAGCCAAAATTCTGAAAACTAAGGCTCACTAAACAATAAATTAGGATTTTAGGTGCTTCTTGTGTATAGTACTGTCCGAGCAGGCGCTTTTGGTGCTCATGCAGCACTTAGGGAAGTCAGGTCCCAAAAACACTGCAGTTTGAAGGAAGAAACAAGTAATTCGCAAGAAAACAGAATTCTTGTCCTTGTATTTTGAATTTGCTCTTTTGTAGTTCAGAGCAGACTTGGAACTTGCCAGACATAACCACTAAATTCAAAAGGCTCCTTTCATATCTAATGCTTCACTAGTCAAATCTGTCAGCCTGCTGAACTTACTTTTTTCCATGCTTCTTTATCTCACTTTTTTCTCACTCATATACATTTTAGTACTTCTATATGTATATTCATATTCACATATATAAAAATTGTATATACATATAAAAAATGCTTCTCTTATATACTTTTCCCTTTTGCATGAAATTGAAAAAGATGGTCTTTGAAGAATGAAGGCCTGTCAAGACAAATTTAATGGGTAGTAGTTACTAGAATTTCTTACTCTGAAGCACTAAACCACTTTATATGCTGGGACCTCTTCACTATGAGGTGTGCTATGAAATGTGATTAAATATCTAATGCACTCATCTGGTATTTATGGGGTTTATTCATTTGCAGTGACATAGCTTTTGGGCAGTGACTGCTGTCAACTCTGCTCATTTAAGGATCACGGCAGAGCACCGTGCCTTGCCTAATGCCAATCATGCCTCCCCCAAGCACCATGTGACTGCCAACTTCAACTTTGGGTCCAAATTTGGTTTTAAATTAAGAGGAAACAGAGTGTATGCAAATATGTCATAGAATCACAGAATCAATTAGGTTGGAAATGACACCTAAGATCTTCCAGTCCAACCTCTGACCAAATACGTCAACTAGACCGTGGCACTGAGTGCCACATCCAGTCTTTCCTTAAACACCTCCAGGGACGGTGACTCCACCACCTCTCCGGGCAGTCCGTTCCAATGTCTAATCGCATTTTCTGTGAAGAAACCCCTCCAAATGTCCAATGTGAACCTCCCCTGGTGCAGCCTAAGACTATGTCCTCTCGTCCTGTCCCTTCTTGCCTGGGATAGGAGACTAAGCGCTGACCTGGCTACAGCCTCTTTCAGGTAGCTGTAAGGTCACGACCTTTTCACCAGGCTAAAAAACCTCAGTTCCCTCAGCTGCTCCTCATAGCATGTGTGCTCCAGACCCTTCAACAGCTTCTTTGCTCCATCCCAGGGCTCCATCCCGCGGCTCCATCCCAGGGCACCATCCCGGGGCTCCATCCCCAGGGGTTCCATCCCGGGGGCTCAATCCCGGGGGTTCCATCCCCGGGGGCTCCATCCCGGGGGCTCATCCCGGGGGTTCCAACCCGGGAATTCCATCCCACGGGGCTTCATCCCGGGGGTTCCATCCCGGGGGCTCCATCCCGGGAATTCCATCCCGGGGGGCTCCATCCCGGGAATTCCACCCCGGGGGCTCCAGCCACGGCCCCGGGCAGGGCCGGCCCGGCAGCACCGGGGGCTCCGCGGGCGGCCCGGGCCCCATTGCGGGGGCGGGGGCAGCACACGCTGCACGGGCTTGGAGGGAGGCCTCGGGCGGGGAAGGAGAGGGGCCGAGCCCCGGGATGGTGTGGTCGCAGGGCCAGGGGATGGTGTGTTCGCTGAGCCCGGGGATGGTGTGTTCGCAGGGCCCCGGGGATGGTGTGTTCGCAGGGCCCGGGTATGGTGTGTTCGCAGGGCCCCGGGATGGTGTGTTCGCAGGGCCCGGGTATGGTGTGTTCGCAGGCCCCGGGGATGGCGTGTTCGCAGGGCCCCGCACCCCGGGAAGGGGGAGCCGCAGGCGGGGCACGGGGAGCGCCTCCGAGTGGGGATTCCCGGGGAGCAGGAGGAGGAGAAGCAGGAGGAGGAGAAGCAGGAGGCGGTGGGCAGAGCAAAGACGCACCTTCCCCAGCAGATCACAGCGCTGGCTGCCGGCCGGCCGCGGGCGGGGAAGGGGGAGGAGCCCCATGGCGGGGGCGGGCCTGGTCCGGGGGGGCCGCGGCGGTGCCACGGTGGGGGCTCCGAAAACTCACCCAGCATCGCCTGCCATACCGGCATGGGAGTCATCAGAGTCCCCAAAACTCACCCAGCATCGCCTGCCCTGACGGCGGGAGAGTCATCAGAGTGCCCCAAAACTCACCCAGCATCGCCTGCCCTGCGGGCCTGAGAGTCGTCAGAGTCCCCAAAACTCACCCAGCATCGCCTGCCCTGCCAGTATGAGAAATTAAAAACATGGTTTTATTACAAGCAAATGCTTCATTAACTCCAGGAATTACTTTTTTAGGCGTACCGTGAAAGCTGTAAGGTACCAGATGCTGTCTGGAGCTGGTGCCAGGGACAATTTGCATTCGGGAATAGGGAATTATGAACGTAGATAAAGATATGGCCAAAACAAGCCCTAGCCACGTGGCAGGCCCTTTGTGTGCAGAGGAAAGTGGTCAGAAGACCCCATCCCCCAGCACAGGGGGCACACCAAACCTAACCAGGAGAAGAGGCCCACTCATGCCAACAAGGTGGGATTCTTGGGCTGTATAAAAAGCATGATTTTTCGGGTAGGGTTGTGCTTTTCGGACCTTCATGACCAGAGCACCCAGCAGGCACTGAAATAGAAACTTTCCTTGTCTGCTAAACTTCTTTATCTCACAGATATTTGTATCTTCTCTAAACTGAATAAAAGAGATTTTTCTAACACCAGGGCAATGACATCCTCGGAGCCCCCCCAAAATTCACTCAGCATCGCCTGCCCTTCTAGGGCAGGGACACCCTCGGAGCCCCCCAAAACTCACCCAGCATGGCCTGCCCTTCTAGGGCAGGGACACCCTGGGAGCCCCCCAAAACTCACCCAGGATGGCCTGCCCTGCTGGGACAGGGACACCCTCGGAGCGAGGGCCAGTGAGGGAGATGGGCTCTGCCACAGGCTGCCCAGAGAAGCTGTGGATGCCCCATCCATCGCAGGGTTCAAGGCCAGGGTGAATGGAGCTCAGAGCAATGCGGTCGAGTGGAAGGTGTCTCAGCCTATGGCAGGGGGTTGGAAGGAGATGGTCTTTAAGGCTCCTGCCAACCAAACCATTCTATGATTCTATGATGACCTCTATGACTGTGCTTTCATAGGCAGGTGTGAGTGATGGAAGGGCACACAGACAATGGATGAAGCGTGCAGAACCCTTCCTGCTGCCTGCACGGGAGCAGCATCCCTCTGGGTACTTGAGAGCATGGCTGTTCTTGCTTGTGTAGCTCATTGATGGTTTCCAGCTGTCCGAGAGCCTTTGCTGCCTTCACACTGTTAGGAGCTGAGGTAGGGCCACCACTCCTTAAATGGTGGCCGCCTGCACAAGTAACATTGCACTCACTTAAATAAAGGTGTGTTTATAAAAACACTTAGGTAAATGAGTGCAATTTCTTCTGTAGATAAGATCTTAAATTACAAACATAGGTCTTAATCTGCAAACACTTGAATTAAAGCTCTCGTTTGATTCTGTTAAAGTCAATGGGACTACCCAGGTACTTAGAGGTAAGTGTTTTTTAGGATCAAAGCCCTTGGTGCATTTCCAAAAGCTGCTGTAGTAGGAAGACAGTGAAAAATTTCCCTCTAATATTCAACACAGTATTCCAATATTCATGAACTATCTGCCTCAGTGAAATGACTGTTATACTAATGAGCTTCATGGGTGTGTACCTTGAGGAGGGATTTGGAACACATTATTATAAGATAATGGTTGTTCCTGCCAGGCTGACTCCTCCACCCGTTTATTTGAGGTGACTCATTTGTATTTTTTCACTTGTATTTTTCAGTGCAGAATCTCAGCGGTACGTTTCTGCAGCTGTGGCTGTGTCCTCTGCAATACAGATCAAGAAAACGCTGTTGGGGTGCAACAACATGTTTCTCAAACTGCCACGGTACTTGAGAGTCCTGTTCCTTTGAGGGTAACAAAGCAAATGTTTCAATAAAAATGTTACACAGGTAAAAGTCTGTCAGAGATAGCCCTGTCTAGCCTCCTCTTTCCTGCACATTCTGTATACTCTTTATATACGGTGCCCTATAAGCTGTAAGCATCCATTTATGACTGTATCTCTGGAAAGAGATTATACACAGTAAGTAAATAGTCATAAATGTTTCTCTGAAAGTCATGCAAGAAAATATTCTATCCTCAAAGACTGACTGTTGTACCCACAACCCCTTGTACTTAACTACCAGTGTATGGCCTTCTTTCTGCTTCCAGTGAGAGAACATAGGACAGATCTGCATGAACAAGCTCATGTAAAATTGTATTGGCAGTATTTTAATTCAGAATTTGGGTTGATTCTGGGAGTAATTTCTTTTTATTTGCTCCCTTTACAATTTAATCTCTTCCCCCAACTGGTTTCTCATTATTTTTTATCTTTGTTAATCCTTCCATAGCCAAGAAGTAAAAAAGATGAGTGATAAAAGGCCATCTGTTTTCTCCTTCATCAAATAGTCAGAAGGATGGAAGTATCTTGGCATGGCTGTCATTAATCCCAGGTCAGAGGGCAGAGAGCACACTGCTCCTGTCTCCTGTTGTCCTTGCCAAGGAAGCGATAAGAGCAAGTGAAGAGGTGTAACAACAAAACACAGAAGCTCCACCCTTCAAGCCTCTTCAGCCAGCAACATGCACAAATCTGTTTACAGGTTTGAAGTATGTCAATAACCACTTAGCCTTGGGAAAGGTACTTCCATTACCCCCATTTCTTACATGCTTTTCTTCTATTTTGCATTATCCACTAAAAACACAGTTTTGTTTTCCTTTAGTTTGCAGCTTCAGGACTTTTGGACTTTTTCCCTCCCTCAGGACTGTAATTGTAAATCAGGGAGAGGCTGGAGCTGAGGAGATCTTGCTCAGTTTCCCAAACTTTATAAGCTATTATGCTGGGCAAAACCTAGCCCCACCATCCAGAAATCAGCATTGTCATCCATCTTGCATACTCCTGAACTCATAAAGACTGTCAGGTGCTTGAAGGTCCCTGTATGGATGTATCTTTACAAGACTGCTGTGATTATACTGGTAGAAACAGTGTCAGAGTTAATAACTTAATATTCAAGAGAGGGATTGAATATATATGAATGTCAAAAATAATCAGAATTATCTGATTGTAACTTGATGCTTCAAGGAATAAGCTCATGCAAAGGGGAGTTCAGCCCAATGTGAGGACAGATGACACTTCTTACTACTGAATCTTTTTTCAATTTTATTATACAGTATATGAAGCATCTGGTGGAGTGTGCTGTTAGGCATAGGATAGTGCCTGAATGGATCCCGAATCTCTTCTGATAGGAAAGTTGCCGGGTACCATGTTTTTCCCTGCACAGGATGGGGATGATGGATGATGGTATTTTCCTGCACTTTGTTTTTTCACTCCATTTAGACTGCATGTTTTTTGGAGCAAGGACTGCTTTGGTGGAGCTCCAAACTTTGCTGAAGTCTCTAAAATGTGACTTTATTAAAATAATAGTAAGAAATCACAAGCATATTCACATACTAATTATTATGCAAAGTGTGGAGGGGGAGGGAAGAAAGTATGAGATTCCTTTGAAAAGTTGCCAGCACAGATCCAAATACAAGAGATGTTTGAAGTGGGAGCACACTGTACCAGACTGAAGGAATTACCAATATACCAGATACCCTTGTTTAGAAGTATGCTCTCAGTTTTTACTTTATGACATTTATTTACTTTGGCAAACTATTTTTTTTTGTCTCAGTCTTCCAAAAGTCTGTGGATTTTAGTACCACTAGAAGATGTTTTCTTCATTTAAAGCTTTTCTTTGTTGCTTTGCACTGTAGGCAGGTAAATATGGATTGCTAATTAATGCAAACTTTAGCTTTCATTTCCTTTTCTTTTCCAGTTAAAAGAGCTGAAAAGAAATATTCCTAAGTTTCAAAGAATCATTGCTCTTCAGTTCTTTATAGAAAGTGTTTAAGCTTGACCCTGACCTAAATGTCTCCATTTAGGCAGCCCAGCAGCGAGTAAATGTATCCTAATAGCACATAGAATGGGGAAAAAAATAGGAACATTGTGAAAGAAAAACATCAAGCAACTCCAGCAAGTATTGTTTATGCAGTTCTGTTTGCTTTCCTGTTGCTGTGTCAGAGACTCATTTTTTTCAGGTATCAGGAGCAGATCATCAGCTGAGAACAGAACATGTGCCAGCAGTTGGTTGGTAGGGTGTACTTGCTTGGAACACATTTTAGCTGGGGCCTGTCCAGTGCAATGCAGGTTTTCTGTCAGAACTCAGTGCTTGTTGCCTCAACTTCTATGCATTCTCATACTATGTTGATGCAAAGTGAACAAGACGAATCCTCTCCTGCCAAAGGGAAATCTCGTCTCTGAACAACACTCACCAACATGGAGCCAGAAGCAAAATGTCACTGTCTACATTCTCCAAGAACACAGTGATGTCGGCAAATGTGAGCCCTGTGTTCTTGCCCAGTGTGCATCAGCCCTTCTGCTGTTACAGCCTCTTGCAGTGAGGGCATGCAACATCTCAAAAAAGCAGTGAGGAACACACATGCTCCAGGGACATAAAAATGTCAGCAACTCATGTCCCAGCAAAAGTTTTGGCAGCAAAAGCTGCTAGTAAAAGACATAGTCTGGCAGGGTAATTTCTCCTGCAGACTACTAAAAATTTTCTTACAGGGGCAAGGGCCTGGGTTTTTTTTAAGAATTGGTGGAACATGTTCCCACTTGAATCTCCTTACAAACTGTGTGACTTCTGCTGTCATGGGTGGAGAACAGAGCATAGGCACCTGATGTAAAGCCAGAGGTGCGAGGAGCCCTCTCTGTGCATTCTTATGGGTCTCCAGTCTTCAGGTAAGCAACTGGTCCAGCAATATACATGATTTTGCCTCCACTCCTGTGTTTACAAAGCAAAGGTATTTGAATGTCTGACATCAATTATATTTGCATTAAAAATACATTAAATACTGCTCTAAATAGCTTTCCTTATGATGAAGTAATTAAATTATAAATGGTTTCTCTCAGCAACTCTCTCCACTAGAGTAGGTACCTTTATTCTTCTCAATATTTTGTGAGGATGAAATCCAGATTTAAATACAAGTTTGACTTATTCAACCCATATTTGTATCAAACAAGTTTAAATCCATGGATACTTTTAAAAATGCAGATAAAATACATCCTTTATTTCTAGACTTAAAGGGAATCCTCTACCCCACCAATGCAGCCCTTTTTTACTAACACATCTACTGTAATGGTGTGTTCCAAGTTCAATGGGCATCCACTGCAACTCCACTAACCTCCATGAAATCACAGTCCTTGGGCTGAGGAGAACTGTCTTGAACAGACCCCCATCCCTGGAAGTGTTCAAGGCCAGGCTGGATGGGGCTCTGGGCAACTTGGTCTAGTGAAAGGTGTCCCTCCCACAACAGGGTGTTGGAGCTGGATCATCTTTAATGTCCCTTCCAACACAAACCATCCTATGATTCTTTATTCTGTGAACACATTGCAGACTGTGTTCATACAGGATAAGACAATAAAATCTCTATCTAACAAGGCAAATGGGAACTCGAGCAGGAGTGTGACTTCCCTTGGTAAGGATGCTTCAGCCAGCCATTTTACTGTGGAGTGTTCTTGGAGTGGCAGACACTAGACGGATGAACAGAAACGGAGTGCTAAAGTAGCTGAACAGGCCCAAAAGTAAGAGGTGTGTTACCTTGTGACAGGTTTTGAGTGTAGGCACAATTCTCCACTCAGTGTGTGGATTCATGCTCTGAGACCCAGCTTCAGCAATATCTCATTTTAGGTTTAACTACAAGACTCTGACCAGGCTGCTCAAGTCAAGTGGAGATAATATAGCATTCATCATTTAAACTTCAAAAAAAATTGTGATTCTCTAAGAGAGTCAGTGTGTTACTATCAAAACTAACTAAAGTTTTGGAGTCCTGATCTTCTATGGTATGTATTTAGAAGATGGCATGCTTCTTACTCAAATTTGCAAAGTTTGTCTGATCACAGTTTGAAAGTTTTGATAAACATGCTGAAAAGCGAAAAGTTTATATACTGAGAGCTTGTGTAAAAGAATATATAGTTTCTTTAAGGACAAGTACAGCATTTTTTAAAAGAGCCAGAGCTGAACAAATCTGTGGAGTTTCAGAATCTGCATTAGAAGTCCCATCAGGAAAGGCTAAGTAAAATTCCATGTAGCTTTTAGTGGCTGAATGTGTGTTATAAAAAGCACAGACTGGCAGAGAAAAATTGATGATTTCTACTGCCAGAGTTGTTATAAAAATCAAACCATGAATTGGGAGAAATCACATGGCTGGGCACCTGCAACCAATTTTTGAGATGATAAAAGAAAACTTGAGACTCTGACAGCTCTTCTGTGGGCATATTTTTTTTTTTTTTATTTTCAAGCTTCTTTTTTTATAAAAAATCACTTAGAAGCTGAAAAAGCTAGAAAACTTGTGCTCTTCCAACTTATGGGGAAAAAAAGAAGATCGAGACTTGCTGGTTTGAAAGTCTTAACAGACATTGTGATTACAATTACTCAATGCAATAACTAGCAGAAATGCTTTTGCCTAATAAATAAGTTGCAATAATTACATGTTCTTTAAAGTCAAAATAGTTTTACTAATCTTTGTTCTGATGGGCCTAATATATTTTACTCTATAAGAAGTGCTAATTTTATGCATTCATAACGATGTTTCAATTTACATTGAAAAGCAAGTTGAAACAAATAAAAGCTAAAAACTGAATCAGCTGGTAAATACATATTTATTTACCATTTTAACATAACAGAATGGGAAAACTAAAATATAAAAAATGGAAGCTTTGTAATGGCATAAATATGAAAACAGTCTGTACTGCTGCAGAGCAAAAAGTACAAAATTTGGTAAAGATTAAACAAATTGCTAGTTAACATGTAATTTTGTTTACCAGTCAATGAAAACTAATTTTCTCTAGGAAAATATCTGAGCACATGCAAAACAAGGTGAAAGCTGATGTAAACACAGGCTTCTTGCTGCTGCTTTGATTGTAGTCAATAATTTAAGCTGGTTGTGATTCTCAGAGAAGGTTTTCCTGTGAGATGATGCTCAGATCATGAAAATTCACTAGAACTGTTCTTGAAGCTTTGGCTCACCAGCATGAAAGTGGCGCAGCCGCCAGCCTGGCAGCAAGGCACCAGGTCAAGGCAGGGTCCTTCATTCGAGCTTTTCGGTCTGAGCGAGTTAAGCCATTCCTTTCGCCATCTGAGACTTTCCCCAAGTCAGCTGGCACTGTGGGCTGGTCCAGAAGGAAGAACATGCTTCTCTTCCTTTCACAAGAGACTTCTGTTAGCTCTGTGGTATGGAAATTATAGGGATGAATGATGAAAACTGAATTTTAGGCTGTTTTACATTCCTTCAGTACCATTTAGTGTGATGGTTGTTGACTGCTCCCTGCCACTATATTTAGTACATGGAGTAGGAAGGAGATGAGCATTAGTAGTATGGGTTATGACACAAAAAACATCAAAAAGAAAGTCTGTTCTCGTATCTTTTTGGTATCCTCTGGGGAGCTGCAGTGTTTAGAGAAAGCTCCTGTTCCACTGCAGGAACTCAGGAAAATGGGCACCAAACTTTGTTTACACTCTAGGACTAGATATGGCCATACAAGGTGAGGGGGTAACTGGGACACAGAACTTTTTCCTCCACTGAGCTTAGTTTCCCACCACTAGATAAGCTGCAAGTAGGTTGTCTGGTGGAATTATTGTTCTTTATACGTCAGCACTTGGATTAATAATAGAAAAATACCAGAAGCTTCCTCTGCATTCAGCAAATCAACAAAAAAGTCCATGGGAAAAAAAAAATTGCATAATGCCCCAGAAGAAATCTAAATGAATTAAAGTCACCCCCTACAGAGAACTTGGGTTCTGTTTATTTTCAATAAACTATTACAGGTTTTGTAATATTTTTCTGGAAGTTTTTCACAAGCATTCCTACTTCCTCTCACTTCAGGCCAGGGCTGAACTGCTATGCTGAAGGAATTCTTTGGACCTGATGTTCAGCCATGAGAGGGAGAGGCACTCAGCCACAGTCCAACTACAGCATTTTACAGATCTATTACATCCACAGATTTTAAGCTGCAACGTGAATTAAAAATCTCAAGAGCTCTTCAGGCTATGCCATAAAAACATTTGCTAATAAAGGAGTTAGGGGTAGTGAACGTTTGACATCTTCCAAGCATGGAAAAGAAATACAAAGTTGCTTCAGTAGGGAACTGCCCATCTTCACTGCAAAGCCCGTGTTGCACGTCTCATCCCTTTCTTCCCACCTCCCATGGACAAAAGGCAATCCAGACCCTTGCAAGTGCAATGCAGAACCCTAATAATCATTGCCTTCTGCCACCCTCTCCGCACCTCATGTGGGCAGTATGAGACATGCAGGGTCTACCCTGCAGATCCATCACCTGTTTTGCTGTAGCGAAAATTCCAGGGGCAAGCAGCCAGAAGCTATGACTGGCAACATCTGCAAGAAGTAGCACAGATCTCTGATGTGCTGAGAAGCTGTGTGCAACCAAGGGCGTTACTCAGGGTATGACACCAACACCTGCTCACTGACTACAGATTTCCTCTGTTCAGACCAAACTTGCAAAGGCCACAACTCAAAGAAAACAAAATGCCTTGTAACTTTCAGTAGAAAACATAAGCTGTCAGGACAGTTTCTCTTCCTACCTTCTTTCCACTCACCCCAAATAAATGTCTGTAGTTCTACATGAGCCCTGTCCCTTCCCCCTGATCCCCACTGGAAACTAAGCTGAGATACCGCAAATACACAGAGGGATTTTCAGATTTCCACCCACACAAGCAGCTACTCAGCACATCCGATGCACATGTGAAATTGGTTCACAAGGGTCAGGGCAGGAGCCCACATTTCCATTTCCAGCTCTACTGAGCTTAAGTTTTATCATTTGTTTGTTTTCAAAGCAAAAAATATACAACTTACTTTATTTCACAGGGGAAGAAATCTCAGCAAAGCATCTTTATTCCACTGGCAGGGATGGGTTACAGCTCCCCCACTCCCACCCACACAGATGAACGCAGTGCCTGGTCAGGCCAAGAGTTGTGAGGAAATGAAACGCACATGTCAGCATCCCCCTCTCTTGCTCCAGCTCCTTAGCAAAATGGCTCTTCTCCTCCAGCCATGAACAATCCCAGGACCGGAAGACATGCCAAGGAGTGGTATACTAGCTGTATCTTTTCTCAGATGAACTGTACAGCAACATCATGTTTCCTCAACCTGATGAAAGTTTTGGAAAGGCAGTACTCTAAAGGTTCACAGCACAGAGTTTTCCCACCAAGGTTCAGAGGTCTGGAATACACAGAAAAAAGCTTAAATGTAAGAAAATTAATATTAATGCTCATTAAAAGTGGACAACACACATTTCCTAATAGGAAATTATTTCAGTCTGATTAAGCAAGTGCTAAGTAACAAATACAATTGATTGCAAGTCTAAAATAATTTGCTATATTATTTCCATCCATAAGAATAAGGGTTTCCCTTAGAGAGGTTTATCCCTTGGATTCCTTTTCCCTTCTCATTTGCTTACTTGAGCAAAGTACATAATAGTCAATATAGTACCATCATCTCCCTCACTCCAATAGTTTTCAGTTAATGTTTATCTGGATATTTCTTTCCTTACAAAAGTTTCCTGTATTCCATATGTTGCTTAAAAATAGTATCTGTCGTTTAAGACTGCACTCCACCATCATTTCCATACACAGCTCCAAGAAAAGAAAGAGCAACAACTAGTCAAAGTTACAAATATGCTATTCTCTTGCTAGGGAATACAACAGGACAATTTTTATTTTAATTTATCCTATTTCAATGATGTGCAATGCTCAAAGTGAAGAAAAAGCTAACTATGTAGCTATAATTCACTTGGTAAAGCTGGCAAGCAGAGGAACTAGGAACTCAACTTCTGAAGTTATTTTGCCATGAATAAAGCAAAGGCAAGAGCCTTCTTTCAACATAAGCTTTATGTTACTTGCATTTGGCTTCATTTGCTAAAAATCTAAGAGGAAGTACTCTTTTATAACCCCGGGTAAATCAAAGCAAAATGGCATTTTGGTAAATACTAGAGCCTATCAATCACAATTAGACACCGTATCAGGTTGCTGAGGAATTCCAGAGCTGCTGCAGTGGCTCCAGCAGAGCAGAGCCAAGGGTCTCTAGGAAAAGCCATCCCAGAGGTACAGAAGCCATTGGTAGCTGCGGACAGGCAGCACAGCACCCAGAGTCTGGCACCAAGACTCCCAGCTGCCCAGCAACATCCACGAGTAGCCAAAGTATTGCTAGAAACACATCCAGGAAGGGGAGAACAAAAGGGAAGGAAAACTGAAGACCAACTTGTGCTAGGAAGCCTCAGCATAAGAGACTCGCATTCAGCTGCCGATTTCTTCTGAAGAGCTTTGCTGGAAGCCCAGTGTCTGCAGCAGCCTGGTTTTCAGGGTGATGAAAACTGAGCTGATGTTTATAACCAAGACTCTGTTAGAATTTTTTTCCTAATAATATGGTTTGGCACTGAAAATGGAAAGGCAGAGATCACAAGATGATAAATTCTACTAACACGCCTACTGCGTGTTAAAGAAGTTTTAGGTTTTTGTTAGAGAGGGTGGGAGTACTGTGATACTTTAGGTTCATCTACAAAGCTGAAGCATTAAACCTCTTCTGCATATAACAGCAGATAATGCATGTGTAGGGAAAAAACGGTGAATGGTGAAATAAAGCTGAAACTTTACCATCACTTCTGTTTGTGAACAGACATAGAAGGAACCATACAAGCACAATATTTGGTAGCCTGCTTAATTGCAACATGTGTCTATGTAGGATAAAGTGGCCTGTACAGTAGGTATAGAGGCAAAGCCTAACATATATAAATAAAACCAAAACAGCTACTTAGTATCAATTTGCTTATAAAGGAGTCAGTTTATCTAGTATTTAGTATTTATAGCTATACTAGCAGGAATATTAATTGAACCCTTAAAGGATACTCAGATCTACTACCTTAAACAAAGTGGGCTTCAAAAAACTGCATGTCAGACTATACAAATAAAGTATTAGTTTAGGCATGGTAGACTTTATTTTGGCACTTTAACAAATGCTTTATTTTACAGCAGTGGCACAGCATTTGCCAGAAAGTTTCTTTTCTTGGCACAGTTATTTCAAGCAGTTATTTTACTAATTGAAGTTCACTAAATATTGCACAATAAGATATACCTGTTAAATTCTTACCCTGTTTTTACTTGCTGAACTTGTATGGCTTTGAAAAACTTGCCAGTTAAGTAAAAAGCAATATATTAAATATTTTAGTACAGGATAGCATTTGTTTGTTCCTAAATGAGCACTGAACTCAAGTTACGCAACTCTTATCTGAAGAGCTACCAGATCTTATTTACAATACATTGCCATTTCTGACATGTTCTTCAGCTTGACATTCTGAACACCTACATTTTGGAAATCTCAAAAATAAAAAATTAGAGGTCAATAGAGCAGAAGACGAAGCCATTTGTCTGGTACAAAGCATAATATAAGGAGGCAGACTATCGCCTTCTCCACATGTCCCTCTATCCAACACCTATCTAAGGTCTAAGCAACAGAACCTTTTCTCTTCTGCTCGGAATATTTCTTTCTTCTCTTATGAAGATATTCCACTTGTCTCAACTCTTCTATTGGAGTCTGAGCAGAATAAAGCAAAATTCTGCAATGGGCTGGGGAAAAAACAAACCCAAACAACAAATGAAAAACCAATACACACAAAATATGAACCAGGGTATTCCTTTGAATTTTACAGTAGGGAAAACAACATTGGCAGGAAGAACATGTCTGTGTCAATACTGCCATTAAATACAATGCAAAAGTCAAATGACTCATAACTCATACACCAGATGCAAGAATTGAACATTCTTGTTTTTCTCTGTGACTTCAGCAATAAATTTGGTGTGAGGATCAGCCTGATCAACAGTGTTTCTTTTTTTGGTCTAGATTTTTAATATCTACTAGATGTACTCTGTGACTTTAAAATATAAGACATAAAATAAAAAGCATACAAAAGTATATCACAATGGAATTCTCAGTATTAGGCCACATGATTTATTCAGTAGTGTTTATGTTCCCAAATTACAATTATGTCTATCCATGTAAGACTACAAAAGTTACCATTAGAATTGTCTGTGCTTATAAAATACCAACATTTTCTTTTACTGTTATATACTCATTAACACCAGTCTGCGACGAGTCACATATAATCATAGGCACTTCAAAGGCTTTAAAAGACGTTTACAACTTAAATGCATTTTTAAAGAACAAAAATTTAAACCTCTACTTGTACCTTCAAATTGCAAATAATTAACAAATACAGTGGCCATAGAAATCTGCAGCAACTTCTCAAAATACTGTTAGAGTCTTTGGGTTTGCTTAGGTTCGTCAGTAGCTTACTCCAAATCTTCCTTACAGGAGATTTGTTTAGTAAGAATACGACTATACAGTTTGTAGTAATAATCCAATTTTACACATTAATTTGCTGTTACAAATCTCACTGAAGCTAACAGGTAAGCTGAGAAACAATGCAAAGTGTAAAATTGATATTCTGACACTTAAATTTATACAAAGTGGAGGTTAAAGTTTACATAGCTGAAAAATTACATTTACACTAAAAGTTACTGTTATCTGAATTATCTGAAGACAAATTGCACCATGACAACTACAAAAAGGCATTTTTTGGAAACAGATAAATTAATGAAATAAAAACTAACTTGTAAGATCAATCTGAGACATGCCGACAAAAATTAAACAACTTTCATTGAACCATAGGATAAAACAATAATTTTCATTATTTTATATTTATGCATAAAGTTTTAAAAATCATTCAGTGAACATCAATGGTTTTATAAAATAATGCTTTGCCACTGTTATTCACAGAACACTGCAAATGTTAAGTTTTAATTTTACATTTTTAAAGGAATACATGAAAAGTTTTAAATACAATGGGGTTTTATCATAAAGGTGCCGTAATGGCTCTTTAATGAAAAAAAAAAAATCTTCATTATTCTATGCAAAAGCTTTATTTAAAAAAGTTCAGTGATCTCATAAATAGAGACACTAAATTGGAATTTTATGCATAAAACTCCTTAGTAGGTGCCTTTTGATAGGCAGCACAGGATGGTTTACGTTCACCAAGGTCGTAACTGCCTTCATCCTTCTTTCTCATGCGATATACCAACAGCAGGATAAGGAAGATTGCGAAAAGAAAACCAATAACTCCGCCAGCAATAACAGCTGTAATCAAAGAAACAGAGATTCACAATATGCCAGAAAAGCAAGTTTAGCACCATACTTCTTTTTCATCTCACACAATGAGTTTGCTATTATTTTCAAATTGCAGAAAAGGGCTCCCATTATGCAACTGTCTTCATTATTAGTATCCTGAAATATATTGTCAGAAAGCTTGTTTGTGTTTATCAAGGCAATCATTTACCAGGACATTCCACCTACAAGTTAATGATCCAACAACCCACAGTTCTAAATGAGTTACTAGCATTTTTTCAAAACCTCAATTAAGAAAGCCACTGGTACTTCCAGAGCATAAAGTTGTCTTTCAGACTAATTTTTCAGCAATTACATTTCCAGCTTTAAAAGAAGTATTTTGTTACCTTAGCTAAGAAATGGGTTTTCCCTTTTCTCTATCAGTTTTCACTCTGACTCTAAATTGAAATGAATTTCCTATTGATGAATAATAGGAGAGAACACTGCATGCACTTGTGAGTGTGTGGAAAGTAGACTTCAGGAGCTTTCACTGGTGTGAATTTAAGGCTGTTTTGTGTTTTGATGCTCACAGAAGATGTGGTCCAAAAATGTGTGACTTTCATGGCTCCCAACAACCCTTCTAAGGACATGGGGAAAAAGTATACCTGTAAAGACTGTTCTTACACCAAAAAACCCCTCACATGTAGTGAAAACACAGGTGGCCAGCTTGTGCCTCCCTGGGTAATGCAGGGAAATAGACCCTCTGTATCCTATGGAATATCTGCCCCTAACAGCAGGTGCTCATCCATCCCTCTCCATCTACCCATGCCCGCCATGAGCTCCTCCCAGGCAGTGTCCATTTGTACCAGATGGACCAGACAGCAATGTGCTCTTGGGAGGTGAGAGATACATTTCTTCATTGCAAGCATCAATCAAACTGTAATTCTTTTTCTGAGCTGTGGAAGCTGAAGATACTCAGCTGGCACTATTCAACTTGTAGGCATTGAATCAATTAGCAGCAGATTTAACTATTAAATATGTCCCGAAGATGCCCATTTCATTCTCATCTAATCAACCACTGGCTACCCAATACAAACGTGCTTAGTACTAATGTGTTCAATACTAAGTATACACCAAAACAACTCAAATGTTGAGTTTGTGTTATGTGATACGGATCCCTTCTGTTTTTTGTTGTATTTTTGGTGAGATACACCTTTGCAACACTGCCTCACCTGCCAGAACTTCTGTTCTCTGGAAGAGATTTTCTGAATGCTTCTCAGTGAACACATCGGTGTCATCCCCTGGCTCATCACTCTTTTTCTTGGCATCCATCTCAGACCTTTCCTCTTTATCAATTTCTTCAGGTGACTGTGGCACAAAAAGGAAAACAGAGCATTACTTAAAGAGAGGGAACACTACAAGTCAGCACAGTCACTGCCAGTCATGGGCAGTCACACAGCTGTGGCTCCACATGCATGCTCCACAATACCGACAAACACAACACACAGGAAGCTTTTAGACCACAGAAAGCTGGTCTAGACATTGTAACTGGATCTATTTGTTGTCAGGATGTTAGAATGAAAAACACTACCCATAAGTTTAAAACCTCCAAAAGTACATTTATCAAACAGCTGTTAACATTGCCTCTGTTTATCAGAGTAACAGCTTCTAAATGAAATAACAATTCTGAAATGAACATATCAGATATGTTATATGCAGAGTGCCTTTGAAGGTAACTTGGACAATATTTTCCATGGTGGTAGAAGGAAATACTGAAATACTTAATCGAACCTGGCGAGTGTTCAAACTACAGTCAAACCACACAGCATTCTCCTTTGAGAAGGGAAGTTTCACACAGAATTTGTGAATAACTCTTTGTGAGATGTGAAAAAGGTACAGCTCAGACTCAAAGGTATCATGAGAAACTGTCTTGTGTATGAGGATATATCCTTTTTTGCATCTCTCTTTTCTTTCATGTGAAATCCAGACGTTCCTATGCAGACTCTCTAGCAGGAATTAAACTGAACAGCTCTGCACTCATTTAACAGGCTATAGTAGCATTACTAATAAGTAAATTACTAGTAAGTAAAATTTGTGGGGGCTTTTTGATCCATATAAATAAATGACTGTCAAAATCAAGACATCAGTAGGGTACAGCAGAATCATTTTCAGTGGTGTTGCTCTCCAGCCAGGTACCTTTGTTTGTGCAGGCACCTTGGTCTGCATTTTCACCGTGGTGGTCTCAGTCCTAGATGCATCACTAGTAGTTGGTAACTTTGGAAGTGTTCTGGATGTTGTTATCACTGCACTATCCTCCTCTTCTTCAGCACCTGGAGACAAAATGTAACACTGCATTGACATGTGAAATTCTTCCAGACCAATTACATTTTTTATTATGACACCCACGTAGAGGTGTTTGCACAGCCCACCCTAAGCAACGGGCCTAGATGACAATGCCTGCTAAGATAAAGATGCAAGTGCAAACAGTGTGCCCCAAACTGCCAGGGGGATATTCGCCCCAAGTGATTCCATGAAAAAAGAAGTAATAATAAACAGTGACCAGGAAATTCCCATGATACTTTTCAAACAGAAGGACCCATCCTGAAAAGAGGTATGAGAAAAGCATTACCACTTGTAATAGGGGTATAAAGTCTGTAGTGGAAGCAGCAGCCATCAGAGCTGGTGTGACATGGGCAGACCCCAGTGCCCTGGGGTCCAATGAGGCCTCATGGCACCAGGGGCTCTGCTGGGGCTTGGCAGTGCCACTCACCACCCTGTGGGTGCCCCCAGTAGCCATCTCCAGTTCCCCTATAGCACGATGGGGGCACCACTGGAACGCAGACCCTGGGGTGCAGGGTCATCTCTTGGAGGTGGCAGGAGGTGGTGGAGCACCGGGATCACATGGAGCTGGGGTTACCCAGGTCTCCTACAGCAAGAGTGTATGGGCAGAGTACATTCAGATGAGCAGAGCTTACACACCCACGGCCTGCGAGAAGGATGTCTGTGTGCGTGTGGCACACATTTGGATCAGTTATAGAAAGTGATTTAGAAATTTGTAGTTGCATGTTACCATTTTGTAACTGGCAAGTACTGTGGTTATCTGTTGCACTGCTGATATTAAGCCTAAAAGTACAGTTCAATGATTGCCAGTTAATTACATATCATAAATTAATCAGTAAACTTCTCTATCCTTACTTAAACCATATGAACTGTTTTTCTCTGTAACATACTGCTTCAACAACAAAATTTCTCTACAGCACATCTTTTGAACCCTCAAACAAAAAAGCAGTTTCTATCTAAAGGAAGATTGTTATTACTTTATGTTTCATTCACTACGAATTCACATGGTTTTAAACTCCACATAATTCAGAAGCCTTTTTTCTTTTGAAATGAGTAAGAGGACAGAAAACTCCCTAAAGATTACCTTAAATTTAATTTCCTCCACATTCAAAGCTCTGCTGGAGTATGAAAGCTCTTTTAGAATAAGATAATGGACATGCCTAATAAATAACCCCTAGTGATAGCAAAAGGAAGAAGACACAGGAAAGAGACTAAATTATTGCAAGGCCTGAAAGAGGGGAAAGAATTGACCTATTCTTGGACCACTCCTTAGGAATCTCAATGTGTTCTGCTCATTACAGGCACTGGTTACCCAAGCAACTATTGGGTAATAAATCTAGCAAATGTGCATAAGAATAGTTCCTAACAAATAAAAAGATACTCTTACAACAGAGTAGTATGACTCACTCATTCCAAAGTGATTTTTTAACTTATTTTCTTAGAGAAAGAGAACAGGCTGAAAATATGAGTCCAATAATGATGTTTTGAACTCACAATCAAGAATTACATACACTTGGCATTGAAAGAAAGGGCATTAACATGACAATAACTAAAACAACCTTTGTATGGTAGAAAATAAAATTTAGAATAATCAAAAAAGTAATACATTAAAGATACTGGTGCAGAATAAGCCTGAAAAAAACCTTCAGATAAACCAAAGTTACATCACAACCTTCAGAATGAAGACCTCACAACAAGAATCAGTTATTTTCCTAAAATGCTACTCAAAGATCAAAAAATCAACATCCTGCTTCAAAACAGAGGTGAGGAAAGGCATCCAACAGGAAAATTTTTCTGGCTTTGATTCAAGAGTTTTCTTTGAGAAATAATGGCCCAATGGGTAGCTCAGCCTGCTTTACCTTCCAAAGTTCCTCCATATTACACAAGGCTTTCGCAGTCAAGGAAATTAAAATTGATGATCAGATTAGAGATCTGATAAAATCCACTTTGAGAGTACAGAAATTTATTTTCTTCTTTTTATGAAATGAAAAGTCCCATTTAATCACAACTGCTGCTCCAAATCCTTAAATGCCACCTTTGCTGCAGGCAATAGTTGCGTCTGCCAGATAAAATGGTAAGCATTACAGGTCTGAACTTCTCTGGCTAAGCAGGATGCAGATCAACAAATGGGTGACTGAGATCTAACTCTGGGACTAGTCACTAGATTTGCACCAAAGGTGCCCAGCTCCTCTTGCATATGGCCTCAGGGGTCTCCTGCAATCCCAAAAACACTGAAACACCTATCATTTAGGCCCGACTCAGGTACTGGCTCGGACACATCCCCTTGGCTCCTGCCTTCCAATTAGCTTTATCTAGACAGGCCTCTGACTGGCATGGAGTAGATCTAAACAAGGGAAGACATTTCCCTTCCTAAATTGACAGTAGTGTTCTCAAAATTACCTGTAAATAGGACTGAGGGATCAAAAAAACCCCTCACTAATCCTCTCCAGAACATAGCATTTTATCATATTCCCTAAAAGGCACAAAAAGGAGAATCACCTCCCTCACTGAATCCAAACAGGATTGGAAAGAAAAACCTACAGTTTCAGGAATGTAACTTTCAACTAGGTCATAAGAGGAATACAGTGAAGCAGTTGGAGTATAAGAGCTTACTTCTACCTCTTGAAAATATCCCAGTTTCTGTAGGTGGTTTCTAGATTTGGACAACCTGTGTGATGGTGCTAAGTATTCACTGCCTTGAGTCCCCCTCCAAACAGACACTGACCTCTTAGTGAGGGCCCCACAAACACCCTGCAGTAATTAAACCCATAGCCATCTCTGTGGTAGAGAGCTGAGAGCGCTCGACCATCACACATCATCTTTTATCCACTGTAACTTCTTCAGGATGCCCAACTGCTGTCTTCATAGTGGTCAAAATAGCTCTAAATTGTGCTGTAATATTGGAAATATCTAATATAGCCCTCAGTATTTTGTCTGTCAGCTGCCCTTTGGATGACAGGAACGTGAATACTCTTTAACACTCTCAGTGCTTGAGGAAACTTGTCAGAAAGTCGGGTTTGTGGCAGCTTAAATTACTGCATAGAAAGTAGAAATTACTGAATAGATAGTCATATTTGTTGTCGAAAAAAATCCCACAGTAGTTAGCACTCTTACTTGCAAAGCAGCCAGTGATTAACACTTCCTAGCAAACAAATCCAATCATTTTACCCTATCTTTTGGCATCATGTTTGTCTGCTGTTGCACATCATGCTCTGGGAGTACCACCACAACCAAATCAGTGATAAGGTGGGCATAAACATAACCACCATCTCTTTCACACCTTCGATCTTTATCAGTGATGTGAGGCACACCAGAATGACACATTTTTAGTTGGCTTACCTCGTCCCCATTTACTGCAAAGTCCCCAGTGCAATCCTTAATCCATATAGTGTTAGACACCCAGAGATGACACTAAAAACACAGTACTAGTGCCCTGTCAGGGAATTGTGGCTGAAATCATTGGAGACAGTGTAAGGATGTCATATCTCTGATAACTCTCAGCCAAGGAGAAAAAAAAAAACTTGAAGAAAGATTAAAAGGAATAGTCCTAACTATACTGAAGTATAAGATTCTGACTAGCACATCAAAAGCTCACTTTCAAATAGTATCACAGTAGGTTTTTATGTTAAAGGACCTGACCAGCTGTGCAGTCAATGTCATGAAGCATGCTTGGGGCTGGTTTGGCAGGTGGACAGAAGAAGCTCTTGCTCCAAGACAATCTGAAAGGCACTTATGAGTGGGACCTTAGGAAAGGGAAAATGAGTATTTCCTGTGTTGTGTGCACCACAAGAGGAAGCACAGCAGGAGAGACTGTGTGGCCCCAGCTGGAATGCCTGCCATACAGGCCAGGGGCATCCAGTGTTGGCCATGGACCTGTGCTGGTTCCTCTTCAACACCTGTGCGAGCACCTGTGCCCCCCACCTTCCCCAGTCCCATGGCCACCTGGCTGTGCAACGCCCCCAGCCACATCATCCGCTATCAGCTTCCCTTTAGGTCAAGAGCCAAAGCAGATCTGCTCTTGTGTTTCTTGGAGAAGCTCCAACCCTATCACCACAACTTTCCTTCAAGAACAGTCCCCAGTCACCAAGTCAGTCTACACCTAGATTATCCTGAGCTAACCTTCTCAACTTGAGCTGCTACTGACCGAGAAATATTGGGTTGGGAAAGAGAAAGAAATTAAGGAAAGATTTGCATGATTTTCTGATCTATATATTGTATATATTTACCATGAGTAACTTAAGAGAAGACACAAGAACAAGAGAGACAGTCTTCCAAAGAACTTGCGGATAAATCTGATAGTGATGGTACCTTTCCTTAACATAAGGGTAGCCACACTTCTCAGGAGCTACTTCCACTTATCTCCAAGATCAAGGCTCAGTTAAAGTCTTTTATGCCAGAGGAGAAAGTAGTAGTAGTTATAAAAGCAGTTCAAGTTGTATATAGGTAGGAAAACTATTTTTACTTTTTATTATTATCCTACATAAAACACCAACACTAAAAAGAATGATGACAGTCTGAAGCATGTCCTCAGAGATGGAGACTGCAAGAAAGAAACAGTGGATTAATGAATTCACTATGGACATTCTACTGTTGATATAGGACAGTGAGGAAGCAGACATGGCTCTTTCGGAAATTGCTCACCAATGGATTTGGATTGAACACTTGGGCAAATGCACAGCAGAATTGAATGTACATGGCAACTAAAGAGGCTATGAAGGGAAAGAAAAAAAAAAATCGAGAACATCATCACCTTTGCTACTCCTTACAAAAAACCCTCAGCCAATTTCTAGCCTGAAATGTGTCATGCCTACAGTGACATTTGTCCATGTTGATGCTACTTGAAGACCTGCAAGGGCATTAATGGTGGTGCTGACAATTCCTGTTAATCTCCATAGGCCTGGTGGCAGCTAACAATTTTCACAGCAAGGAAAGGAGTCAGCATGTTGTCATCCTGGATCTGTTTGCTTGGACTGGAATTACACAGCAAGAACACCACTCTGGAGTGGGAAGGCTCTTTCCGCTAGAAACGTTACCTCACTGAGTATCAAGTAAAGACAGCCTGGACATAATATGAGAAAAACTGATCAATGATACATCTGCAGGACACTTTCTACATAAAACAGAGATAACAGTAAGTGTAGGAGGAGTAGGGTGGAGGGGATGCTACTTTGCTTCCCTGAACTAAGGATTTCTTGCTTTGTTCAAAAATACTAGATCTGGGTACTGTCACATGAGCTCTCTGAAGGGGCATCCAGCTTATCTGTTTACAATGAGACTTTCCCTATTTTCTTGTAGGAGAGAAACAGAGATTGCAAGAGACAACAAAAGTGCATGCTGTACACTCCAACTTCCACCCATGGCTCAAAGCTGAGGACAGGGAAAGAAAGAAAAGAAAGCCAAGGCATTACTGTTGGTGATGTCTAGAGGTAGTTTCTGTCCTTTTGGCTCCGCTTTACCACAGAGATGACAGAATCACAGAATTACTGAATTGTTAGGGTTGGAAGGGACCTCTGGAGATCATCTAGTCCAAGCCTTCTGCCAAGGCAGGGTCACCTAGAACATGTTACACAGGAACACATGCAAGTGGATTTTGAACATCTCCAGAGAGGGACACTCCATGACCTCCATGGGCAGCCTGTTCCAGTGCTCTGCCACCCTTAATGTACAGAAGATGAGGTCGAATTTCTTGTAGTTTAGTTTATAGCCATTGCTCCTCATTCTGTTGTGGGGCACCACCAAAAAGAGTCTGGCACCGTCCTCCTTTGAGATATTTAAATGAATTAATGAGATATCTCCTCTCAGTCTCTTCTTCTCTAGACTGAATAGGCCCAGCTCCTGCAATCTCTCCTCATAAGAGAGATGTTCGAGACCCCTCATCATCTCTGTGGCTCTTCACTGGACCCTCTCCAGTAGCTTCTTGTCTTTCTTGAACTGAAGAGCCCAGAACTGGAAAAGTACTCCAGACATGGCCTCATTAGGGCCAAGTAGAGGGGCAGAATCACATCTGTCAACCTGCTGGCCACACTCTTCCTGGTGTACCCCAGGATACCATGGGCCCTCCTGGCCACAAGGGCACACTGCCAGCTCATGGTCAACCTGTCATCCATCACGACTCCCAGGTCGTTCTCAGTAGAACTGCTCTCTAGTGGGTCAGTCCTAGTCTGTACTGGTACTTGGGGTTATTCCTCCCCAGATGCAGTGCCCTACTCCCACCCTTCATGAATCTCAGGTTAATAAGATCTGAAGCCAGTTCTTGTGTAGTCTTTTCCACTTCAAAAGCAGGGCTGTATTTTGAATTATCCATATTCAAAACAGCCAAATTCCACAGAGGGATGGAAAAAACCCCAAACAGACCATTCTTTATACAACTTTTTATTGTTGACATATGTCCTTTCCTGAAGCTTACAAAGTCACCAGCACCTGAAGACATGACAGAATGGAATGCTGAATTAAAGCACATTTTTTCTGGAGATCAGAATTTTCTTTAGGCAGTCCTGGGAACTGAATGAAATCAATGATTCACTATATTTTTTTCAAATGAAATATTAAATTTCTCCTCAAAGAAGTCTACAGCAAGAAGGTCCAATTAAGCTTCTGACCTCACTGGAATGCCAAACTGCCCCTATATAGGACTCCCAACACACAGAGTATCACCCAGGTACCAATGACCACAGGCCTGGATTTCCCTGGCAGCACAATTAGACCTCTGCAGTCTTAATTGTAGCATATCTTTGAATCACCAAAAGAAAGGAAAAACACAGATCCCTCTGAAAAAATCTCAATTGTGGTTTACAAGGTAACATAGACCAGGTGCTGGAAGAAGGGCTCATCCTTTAAAAGTACACAAGTATGTATAAACATCAGCAGATATTTGTTTGTTATTGTACTTTTTGTAATATAAGTATCACACTGGGAAAATAAATGGCATTTCCACTTCCACAACAGCTTAGCAAATACTCACAAAAAATAAGGAAATATCTTTTCCAGAACTACCACAAGATCCTGCACTTCGCTTTTAATAGTTGGAGCCTCCAAGCTAGGCTAGAAAATACTACTCAAAGAGGCTTTCTAAGAAAAACGATTAATGAGGTTTCACTGACAGGTTTTTTAAAAAAAATTTAAGCTAGTTACATGCCTCTAATGAGCGTTTGAGAGCTCAGTACATTATATTTAAGAATTTCTTTTTTCACTATATGAATGCAATTACCTCAGAGAAAACTCATGGTTTTGGCAATATCTAGACTTCTAAAGTTAAAAGAACAACAAAACAGGAATAGGCACCATGTTTACGTGAACCTGACTGCATATAAAAGAAAACAGGATTGCTGCTGCTATGTTTTCTAACAGAGTGCTAAATTAGCATTATGTCATGGGAGAACTAAGCTTTCTCTAATCCTTATTACTAAACTCCAGAGAGATCTACACAGAAACCAGAAGGAAAGAAGAGACCCAGCAGAGAGAAAATAATGCAGTGAAATGATGCAACTAAGAAGTAAGAGAAAAGAGCAGAAAGTTAATACTTAAAATCCAGCCCACAGGGGTGCTCAATACTCTGTAAATAGAGAGCCTAGCACTCATGATATTCACTGAAAGTATCATCTCCAGCTTATAAAGCAATACTGCACAGCTTTTTCTCAAAAAATTGCATTGCTTCTTACACTTTTTAAAATCAGTTTGTGACATGTTGTCTCACCTGAACCTGACCCAGAAGAATAATCATCATCATCAATTGGATAGACGCCTGATGCTTCTTCAACAGAGCTGTTGTCAAGGTATAAATCTTTATCAGAGGTCAAATCTGTTCTCTGGAAAACAGATAAGAGGGAATGGTTAAAAAGATAACAGTACAGCTCTCCAGTACAGCAGTCTCTTTATCTTCACTCCTATTTGTTAACTTGTGGATGGCATACTGAAGTTTACACTCTGAGTTTATGCCACACATTCATCTAAGTTGTTATAGAAACTTGTAGAAATTACAGCATTAAAAAAAAATATCTAAGGCTGCACAATGAAAACCACTCTTCATCTCATTAAATGCATGATTGAATAAAGAGGATTTGCAAATATACTCTGCAGGGTTTTTGTAACAAGAAAGAAGCAAATCCCAGGACTGAAGCCCTCTGTCAAGGTATCAAATATACAAATCTATAGGCTGTCATATGAAGTCTGTTCATTTGATCTCAAATGGGAACGAACAAGAGCTTGTATCAAAAACTATCTCAGAGGTTAATTGAGCCAAACTTCACAAAACTCTTTAGAAATTAGAACAAACAACTGGAACTACAGAATACAAATATTTCTAAGACAGTGGTATTGATTAAGGATTATGCTACTTCCAGCCAGATCAGACAGCATGATGCTCCAGTTCCTAAGTGAACACATCTCTCCTAAAATGTGACTTCAGCTTCAATAGGCTAAAACTTTGGTTTCTTGTAACTGTTGCCAGATTTTTATGTCTGCAAGCATTTCACCACTACAGAGAGATTTTGCTAAAATTAGCTGAAAATAGAACAAGGTATCAATCATCTTTTAAACTGACAATTCAAGCTTCCAAATACTAGAAACTGTCTTCCTCCACAGCAGTGTGCACTTTGCTAACAGAGAACAAACTTCCTTATGAGAGCCATGTATCTCTGATGACTGAGAAGGTACCTGCCACTATTACTGCTATTACTCTTACTAGCATTTCTGTGAATGCCTCTTTGTCAGGACTTGTTGCATAAAGTATGACATTTGTAAATGGACTTTTAAGTAAAAAAAAAAAAAAACCCAACAACAAAAAAAACCCCCAAAACCTCAAAATGCTACACCAAAAATGCATCTATTCTGTACCTTATATAAACACCCAAACCTGCTGCTCTGAGTCCCAAAGGTTTCCATCTCACTTATTATTGCATAGCATGGACTGCCCATTTTATTCTACCCAACATTCACTCCTTTTCTAAAGGAGTCTCAAACTGTGAATGGGATAACTCCTGCATGCAAAGACTCACATCTGACTTTCCAAGGTAACTTTTTTCCCCCAAAGCTCTAAAAAATACTGTTGAAAACATTTGTGGCTTCTTTTTAGGAAGTTTTTGGCAACAGATTCCTGTTTTAAGCTTCTTCACAGCCAAAAATTGCTCTTCAATTTTATCTGTGATAAAAAATTATTCATAGAAAGCAGAAAGGCCATCCTAATTATTAATGTATTTCAGAATAAAAGATCTTTGCACCAGGGGTACCTTATGCTTCTCTGGACAGCTCTAAACTAAAACAATGTTACCCTGGTTTTCTTCTACAGAGGAAAAGAAAAACAACATAATACTTGGTCAAAGTCTACTCTTCCTATGGCTGCTTCTACCTGTGTGATATGTTGGCAGGGGCAGGGGGGGGAAAGCCCTCCTTTTAAGATAAGTTTACAAAAGGCCTGTTCTCATCTGCTGCTGTTAGTTCACATGGTCTGCCTGGAACTGGCTGCAGTCCAAAGAAGACATTCAAGATGATGATGTCTGGTCACCCTCAAATGACTTAATTCCTTTAAAAGATGTCTCCAAAGGAAGTCATGATGTACCTTGGTAGGTGTGTGGGTGGTATTGTAATTAAGACACAGCTGAGACTGTTTCCGTATAGGAAAACAACTCCCTGTCACAGGACAAATATCCTGCTTTTGATCCAGCTGCCACAATGGACCAAGCCACTTCATCCGACTTTACTTTCAGAGACAATCATGGTACAAAACAGACTCCTCAATATCAGGCAGGAAAAAACAAAACATTTTTAAAAGGAAGTGCATGTGGCTGACCATGAGTACAGAAAAGCCATGCAATATTTAAAAGATATCAGAGGCAGTAAATGTTACCCAGTGCCAAGCTGGGAAAAAAATTTGAAGACCTACATGCAGGAATTTCCTAACAATGGAAATTGCCTTTGACAAGAGGTGAGAAACAGCCTGAGTTTGCAAAAGTTAGTGAATGAAAACCAATCTTCATGGGAACAGAAGCATCACACATCTGTGCCAGAATTTTTTGCGTTAAATAAAAATATGAATTTACCAATCAATTTATTCCCTAGACCACTTCCCACTTCTGTCTATATCAGAAGCAAACAAAGTAGAATTAAAAAAACAAATAAAACCTCCAATCACTCCTCCTCCCCCCTCAAAACAAGCAATCCTGTTTTCTTGCTTTTTCCAGTCTCACGGAACTCAAAGAAGACAGAAATGAATCCTGACAGTTCCTGTAACAATTCAGTTCCTGGAAGACAGCTGAGCAGCTAACCCAACCCAGCCCAAGTTGCAAGCGCCTGGTCAGCCAGGCTCCCCACCATCATATTCACTCCTTTTCTTTCCATGAATTATGGCTCTTCAGCTGCCAAAAGCTTTTATTTCTCACTATGCTGAGATGTTCTCAGGATTTAAACCAGCTGAAAACAGAGGAACAGAAATGGAAGAAAAGCCTTGGTAGCTTTCAGCAGCAATTTGAGCATCTACTGTATTGTATTCTGGGGATGCAAAGGATACAATGTGAAACATTATTTAATATCTAGTACTGTGGATGGCACAACTCCATCGGAGTGAGAAAGCTATTCCCCCCAGTCTTATAGAACCAGCACAATATTTACTGTGGGGAGAAATACATGGTACAGTGGAGTCCAAATGCATCCAGATGAGACATCAAGTTCCATCTGAGGAAGATGCTTTGCAGCCTCTCTGGCCAGAGTCCCTTGCCTCAGCCCATTTGCAGTACAAGTCATTCTCATGTGGCGGACCTTGGGCAGGACACGAACATCCTCTCAAACTAAAGGCACAAAGAAGCATACTGTAGCTTAAAAATCCCCAAACATCTGCACAGATAAATGCATTCTCTGCACTGTCCCCAAACAGACTCTCTTTGCAAGCTGGCGAGTAGACTGTGGGTAGCTACACCTACACTCACAGCTTTCACCTTTTATCCCAGTTACTTAGAAGCATATAGCTGCCTTAGGCCACTTGGGATGAAAACTGCCTTGAAGCTCAGAATAAAAAGAAAAGCCCAACATTAAACAAAAAATACACAGCCGTTCAAAGTAATTCTGTGAAGATTAAGCTTAGAAAAATGAGAGATGATTAATGAAAATAAAAGAATATTTCATGGTGCTTAAGTGAGTATCAAGCACTGAAGCCATGCTTTGTGATTTTATGCTATGTAAAAATAAATTTGATCTAATATTTGCTCTAGAAATGTTTTCCTGATTGTCAGCTGGGAAACCATGGGGGTCCATGGACTACTTCCAGGATGTTCACAAAAGAAAAGTTGGGAAAACAAGTCTGTTGTCAGTAGGCTTGGACAGAGAAAGGTCTGTACTAGAACTTCAAGATGTTTAGGAGGAAAAATAAGGAAGTTTGCAAATTCTAGCTCCATAAAACTATTTTAGTTATTATGAAGGCCCAATATTTAAGGGACTCTTTCCTATTGCTAAAAATTGAGATCAGAGCCCTCATGTCACTTTTATGTAACAGCCTTATTTTCAGACCTATTAAAATGGCAGGAACACCAGGCAAGGATGCCTCTGTTATTAGTCCTTTAATCTGGCCCTGAAGCCACAAAAACTGCTTGTTACCTCTTGACAGAGATTGCATTCTCGTCCATCATTGTTATCCCACTTATGTTTTTATTCCAAGAATATAATGCTGCAAAATCCTGTGACCTAAATACTTCACATGCTACATACCAACGATCACTGAGTCCTGTCTGGTTATTGACTCCACTGGCATAAATCTAAATCTCATGGATGTAGTGTAGATTAGCACCCATTAAGTACTAGATAAAGGACACTTTCATACCAGTAATATGTTGAATTTGAAATCTCAAAGTATTTATTTTACTGAAGCTTACATTTAAAATAATTTTTAATTTAATGAACTTAGATAATCCAGGACATATTAAAAAAAAAAAAAAAAAAGACAACCCCCAAGCCTCACTTTGACACTAAGTAAGAGAGGAAACAAAGCAAGAAAAGTTTTCCTGTCTCATCATCTCATGAAAGGCATAAATCATTCATCAAAATTACAATGGCAAAAAAATGAAAAACAATCATCAGATAACAGAAGGGTTGGGAACGGATGGCACATTTTGCTTTAAAAAAAGTACAAAGCACCCTGTCACAGCCATTCCCGTTTTCAGTGCTGCTGTTACTATCAGTCCTCTCATTTTGGGATGGTGATTTAGGAGTAAGACATTACAGACTTTTATGCCATGTGTATGAAGTTAAGAAAGCTGGTGAGAGGAGCAATGAAGAAGTAATGTCTACTATGGCTGTTTGAAACTCAGACACAAGAGCAATGAGAAGCTGACACGGAAGGAAACATTTTATCATTTGCAATGCACTCAAATTTTTATTCTCTGCCTTTTTGGACATATGCATGGGACAGAGAATTTGAAGTTTGCAGCTGGGTTACTAATGATACATTGCCTCCCTTTTTCCCCAGATGGAATTCTTTTAGATGTAACCTGTTTATTATGCATGGAAACAGAGACTAATATTTAAAAATCGATGTTATTTTACAAATATCTAAGCCAGGAGCCTCTGAAAATTTGCAAGCACTACAGCTGTTTAGTCAGAGATCTTACACATCAGAAGGACAAACAAAACAGATTTCCTTCTTCTATTAATACATAGTGCAGTTCCGTACATGCTTACATAAAAGCATGCTCAGCCAGTAAATATGAGTTCACTAGAGTGATGTATTTTTCATATCCACTACATTTTTGGAAAGCTAACTAGTTGAATGCATTCACCTGAAGCCTGAGGGCCACTGCAGAGGTTCCCAATGAAAGCCAGAGAAAAGGCAATTGTGTGAAGAAGCTGTATTTCCTTTAGGCTTTCTTCAAAAGGTGCTATGATCTGCCACCCAACAGGAGTTAGTCCTTACAGACCTCAGCACTGCTGACCTCAAAGCTGGCAGGTGTCTTCCTATCATTGTTTGCCATTTCTTTGCTTGCTGTCAGCACACCAGGAAAGCAGTCTAACAGGTGAGACTGTCCCCTTAAGAGTTTGTGAACCTTGTCCAGGAATCAGAGTCACGATTTTAAACAAAAAAACTGAAATACAAAACTTCAAAGTCAGATTTCCACCTCAAAGCACCAGGTTTTCCCACAGAAATGTGCTGACCAGAAGAGAATCCACTTTCCCTTTTTTACCATGTTACTCATTCTCAAAGATGAGCCTCTGCCAGCTCCTTCAGTCTGCAATTCCCTGTGCTGCCCACATGTACCCAGCTACAAACATGCAATTTTGAAGGAGGATTTTATGTTAGGAGGCCTGTTTACCACTAATTATCTTTAATGCCTGCCTTTCCTTTCCCTGATATGCCCTACAGCTGGGCACAGAAGAAAAGGAGAGAAGTAGTCCCCATTATTTCCTTTCAAGGTGATGTTGGCCCTTTTAAGAATGCACAGAACAAACTCTTCCCAGCAAACCCCACCTCACCGCATTGTGCCAACCACAGTGGGGTCTTCTGCAAAAGTGGTGGTGGGAGGTACAGTGGTGGGAAGTTCTGGGATTTTCTGAGAAATAAGAGTAATAATTGGTGATACCGTTTAAGCACAACACTCTATGGACTTCCCATTTTCTTCCTTGGAGAAACCAAAATGATTGCACAATGGTAATGCAAGTGGAGTGGGTACTGGCCACAGGGCAGCTGCCGTGCACCACAGCTTGGGTAACTGGGATCACAGCAAAAATATTATTTCTGTAACAACAGGCCCCAGATTGTATTGAATTTTCCAAGTTTGAAAGTAAGTTTCATAGAGAAGACAGTATCTGCATTGCTCATTTCCCCCAAATAATTTTGACAGAGTTACCATCTCCCAGTGTTACCTTAGAATGGCTTAAAACCCTCCAAACACTCTCCAAAGCTGCTCCCTTTCCATGCCAGTCCTCATGCTCATCCACATGCCCACTGTGAAAACCAGCCTTGCAATGGGAACTGCCTGGACTGAATTTGCAAAAGCCACCACCTCCTCCACTGCTGCCTTTGGCCAATTAAATACCAAGCTTTGATTGCCGTGACTCATTCTGGAGAGCTCATTTACACAGGTACTTTTAAAATCACAGAGGGCATTTGGTGCCCTTCTTCAGGTGAGAGTGGAAGAGTAAACCATCTTTGTACAGGTGTCCCTGGTAGCGTTGTGTTTGCCTCCAGGGACGGTGTTGGTGCCGGCAGCGGCACAGCAGGCTGTCATCCTGTATGGTGCAGAGCAGAGCCACTACCACAGCTGGAGCACATGCCAGAAAGATTATTCACGCTCCTTGTACCTCATGTATAACTTCCTGATGCTGCACAAAACTATAGCTTTAGGCCTCCAATCTCTCACGACAGATAAAGAAAGGGTTTGACCGCTCGTGGCTGCTGAGGAAAGGCGGAGAGCCCAAAATAAACACAAGTACTGCAAACTGCTTCTACTACTGCTAGTTTCAACAATAGAGAGTCCACCAAAAGAGCTGATTTACAGAGATTGCCTCATGTCAGAGCCAAGAGTCTAAATATGCTGCCTTTTAAGATGCACACAATCTGTTATGCCAGACTAATTACCAAAACAGAGGCGTATTTGACAGGGACTGCATTAATAAAACAACTCTTGCTGGTGTCAGGCATTTCAGCAGTCTATGTCATGGCTCACACTGAATAAAATACGCTGCATCCAAGGAGACACCAACAAGCCACCACCACGTCAGCTACTGTTCACTTACAGCCACATGCCGAAGACATTACAGCTCTGCAGTTGATAGATTTAAGTTCACACTCCTCACAAAGTCACAGAAACTCATGTGCCTGTTTTCTAACAGTCATCTGTGCCTTTAGAAATATTCCCTCACATAATTACATGCCGTATGGTACATTATGTGGTAACAGAACTTAAAAGTGTAACAGAGAACTTGTTCGAGCTTAATTGGAAATGGTTTTTGTCCCATTTTAAATACTCACAAATCCACATAGCAGGTCTTTGGCCTTCTTAGAGCCTTGGAGCTGAGGCTTGTCCTGCCTGGAGGAGAAAGATAAATGTCCTCTGAAGTTCTGGCCTGTTGGCAGTAAATTCCAATGGAAAAAGCTTCTATCTTTCTCCTTCTTTCCACAGTGTCCGATTTCCAGTTGTGTATTATTTATCTACTAGATGCATACAGAAACCAAACTTTGGTCTATAATTCTAAGCCCTTATTCAAAAATTGTGTTGCCCATGGTTGGACAGAAGTTGTTGCATGATGATGCAGGAGGGAAGTGAACAAGCACGGCAGCAAGATCAGGTGGAGCTTTCTATCCTTACACATGAATATCAATAGCATGATCTGTGATGAAGGACAGATCAAGCAACCTCCTCCATTCTCCCCAGCTACAACTGATTTTGCAACGAATATTTAGTGAATGAACAAAAAGAGATCCTCATGAGTTACTGTACAGCCTTCCTAGTCTATCCAACTAGGCTCAAGTCCATATCAAGAAGCATTAAAAGACTGCTACGTGAATAAGACCACCATTGAGTGTGCCACTACAAAGATGTTTTCATCATCTACCCTGCAGAAGTTACCTATATCTTCATTCAGTTATAAAAATTTTCTGAAGAAACAAACCTTTATGGTTATCTATGCCACCACTATACTGTAGTGAAAGAGCAGTTCCATACAGGCTACAGGTTAGGACCAAGGGACCTTCCTAATCCCATGACCACATAAACTTACTCCAACTTCAAATAATTACTTAGAAATGATAGAGGGGCCTGGCAAATCTGATTCGCCAGCTCAAGCAAACAGTACTGCTGTGCTGTTTACGCAAACATCCCTGTTTGACATTATATCACATTCCCTAACTCCACATCAACAGGTCTTTCCTTGTGTGTGAAACCTAGAAATGGACACTGCTGTTTAGTTGTCGCCTTCACCTTGAAAACCTCAAGACTGCTTAACAATAAATTACAGTACACAGCAATTCCCATTTCCCATGTAAAAGCAGAAGTTTAATATCACAGTTTCTCTGGGTATTCCCAAATTAAAAGATTCAAAGCCCTTTCAGCTTTCATGCCAAGCAATCAATTGGTGCAAAGAACAGTTTATTCTTCAACTCTGCCTTTGACGTAGGCACAATACAACAGGCAAACTATTTTAAAGGGACTACAGCTGAATCAGCTTCCAAAGTGCTACTCCAGACTGAAATATTAAAGGGCAATGCAGGCAAAACAGCATCAGAAGCCAGCAGCCAGTAATGTGCATCACAGATTGATTTATCTCAATTAGCATAGCAATTTTCTGCACATTTTTTAAAAAGCATCCATTGGTTTGCCTAAAAATAGGATCAAAACCACCATGCAAATTGTTGTCACAGCTCAAAATGCTAATCAGTTTTTTAAGGACACATCAGCCCATGTGCAGACAGGTTAAATTTAAGGCACAGCCATGACCGAGAAGCTAAATGCCCTCCTTTGAAAATGCTGAATGAAGAGGTCAGCTTGTCTTTGAATCACCAGTCACAAGTTGAGCAGTAACAGGAGAAGTAGGTAGCTTTTGGTATATAGGTCATAACTACACGTACCTGCCCCAGTCAGTGCTTCTAAATCTAATGCACACTGACTCTTCAACGCACACCTCCTCTCTCCTTTCATGCTTTACTGATCCTTTTTGCTAATCAATCAGAAGAACTAACACTTATATTTTTGTCCCTCCTCTTGAGAATGTGGATGAATGATTAAAGCTGCCAGGGTAACCTCTTTGGCATGCATGCCAATAACTCCCCACCTAATAGCCTTTCCTCTGCCTCGATGCCCTGGCCCACTGGTGATAACTGCAATCCCTTGAAGTGGTCAAATTGCAGGGCAGACCCCATGGAAACCTATTTAGAGCTGTTCTAGTTCATACCAAAGAATAATGTTTTTAATACAGATTGTTCTTTTTAAAGGCCTACAAAGGCCTGTAATCAATCGTAGTGGAAGCACTGCAAACCTCCACCAGTTTCCAAAGCCCCATATTGATTCCCTTCCAGCCCATAGATTTCAACAAAATAACCCCATGTGAGGAATCCAGAGTCAACTAAGATGAAATCATTTAAATTAAGATCTTTTTGCCATTAGTAGCAAGAATTAGCAATAAACTGTCTCAATCAATTACATTCCTTTCACATAAACAGGGAAGTCACATATAAAACAAGTATATAGTTACATTAAATACCAATTAAATATTACTAGCAAGAGTTAGGTATAGCAACTGAAGTTTGTCAGAGGTGAGGAGGAATCAGACTTCACAGCTTAAAGAGTGAGCATTTTCAGTTTGCTATCACTGCTACTCTTTCCACTGTTACAGTCTCCTCAGGCAGACAGCAAACACAGACAGCATTGAGAGACCAGGTACATGCTTGTGAGATACCTCTTTGTATCCCACATCCCCAAACAGTAAGACAACAAAGATGACTTTATTGCTATTTCCAGGTGTCAACTCCCACTCATCTCACTGGTCTCCAAGATTAAGTTGTTGGATCCAGCATTCTGATCCCATCTTACTTAACTGATTTTTTGCTACAAAGGCTTGGTGTTCATATCCTCTTTGATACATACAAAGATAAGAAAAGAGTTTACTTCACAGGGGATAAAACACCACTCTAATAACTTCTACTATAAAAACAGTTGAGTGAAATCAGAGATAGGGTGGCTTGTAGCTTGTACTAGCTACATGGCTTCAGAACCAGTCTTCTGTCTGGTATGCTGCCCTTCAGGCATGACTCCCCTCCTTTCACGAGGGAGAAGGAACTAATGCATCACCAACACAAGCCTGCCTGACTCCCCAGCCAAAGACAGCATACAGGCTGGGCTGGGGGGACCCAGCACCCTGCCAGCAGTGCCAGCCAAATTCCTAGTCAAGTGTGTCTAAGGCAAGAAGGATTTTCCCTCCTGCCCTCTCTCTGTCTTTGACTCTCCTGACAGCTCCCTAGGGCTTACAGTTCAGCATCAGACTGGACAAGGGAACCATGTGGACCATTTCTTCTGAAGATATACAGAGCCCAGAGCTGCATTCAGAAACTAGATGGATATACTGAGCAAAATCACTAAAAGAGAATTTCTACTATATTATTAGGAATTTCTCCCCACACTGCTGCCTGTATCAACTGTGCAGCAAGACAAAGCAAGGCAGAGCCTCGGTGAGGCAGTCTGGTGTCAGCCTCCATACCTGCTACACTTCCACACACCACAATTATATTGCATTCATATTCCTGAGAAGAACCAGCTAACAGATGTCTGCTCTTAAAAAAAACCCACAAATGTACTTGGAAAGCATCAAGCTGAAACTGCATTCTAGAAGGTACACTGAAATAAAAGGCTACTTCCACAAGCAGTGGAAAGGCTGACATCAGATTTCCTACATAGGTTCCCTGCTCCACCACAAGCCCAGCTCCTGCTCCTTTGCCCTGTGCTACTGTTTCTCTATAAGCTTTGCACATGGATATGGCAGAACATGGATCTAAAAACTCTGAAAATGAATATATACAGTAATTTCTCAAAATAAAAGTTTAAACTGGAATTACAGAAGGGACTACCTTCAACCAGTATATCACTTTTTTCTTTTATTTAAAGCATGGTAAAGAAAGCTCCTGCTTTAACTGAAGTGTTAGTGATAACATAATCTCTCCCAATTATTATGAGCAATTACCTTTAATAAAATTGTCTGAAATAAGCTTCGCATTGATTACCTTCAGCTGATGTTTTAAAAATAATGCTACAAAAAACTAGTAGCAGAAGAACTACGTTTGTAATGAAGGTAGGGATAAATTACACTGTATTTGATAAATTTACTTCCCGTGATTTACAGGACAGTAAGCCAAGTAAGTTGTTTGACAGCATTTTTAGCAGTCATAGATCTCACTGAAGAGTAAAATACAACGAAGACTCTTAACGGTATTAAGTATCTTCTAACAAAGAACAATTCTTTCTTTCTATCATTCATACTTTAAATCAGAATTCTGCTAGAGGGAATAAAGATTTCAGTATTTCTATAGCCAAACCTCAAATATTCATATAGATGTCCCAGCACCATCAATACAAGGTTAGCAGCACTCTGCAATCTTTACTGCTTTATCAACAGTCTAAAGCTTTTAAAAATCTATACGCCTACAGAACCTCCTGGAGCTGTTACATATTGAGGATTTCACAGAATTATTGACCTGGGCAGCCTCTTTATCCTCAGTAAGTTATTTTAAGCAACTTTCTGCCAGCAAGCAAGTCTCTTTGTTAGGCTTTGTCTGTATTATTGCTAAAGCACTGCTTACAATACAGCACAAAACAGGGAAGTACTAAGCAGAAACCAGAAAGAGGTCTGTCAAATTCTCTTTTTATTTCTTTTTTCCTGATATGCTTCTAATACCCTACAGATCACCGCCCTGCTGCCTGGAATCCCTCTATGCAGCTGAGCCACCTCCTGAGAGGGGGCAATGTGAATGCACAGCAGACAAAACAGACCAAATCATGTATTTTCGGGATCATGCTCTCTAACTTGCCCGCCTTCTTTTGCCTTGTTTGCACTTCTACACATCTCTATCTCTATCTATCTATATATCTATGTAAATCTTGTAGAGAAACAGAACCTAGCAAGTGTGTTTACCTACTAAAAAAAACATATCACTTGGCTTGGGAGATGAGAAAGAAAACAATAAAGAGAGGCAAATTTCTCATACTTCAAACTCAAACCCCAAATGCTCTGTTCTATTCTTAAATTCCTTATCAGATAAAGGGCTTCAGCTTGAGGATCAGATTTCTTTGGCATGGTAGGAAAAGCAAATCTCAATACATATCAGCATATATCAAAAAGCAATCTCATGGTCTTGTGAAGGCTTGTGCCTGGAGGTATCAACAGAGAAGGCCAATGCTAGCACAGCAGTCTTCCTTGGATGTAACTTATGAACAACCACAGTTGACCAGCTGCATCCATCCTTCTTCTACTTTTCCACTTATGAAAAATATTTATGATGTGATCCTCTTTGGGGAAGCAACTCTTGCTTGCACTTTTAATTTGAAGCCTTGTATCTTGAAAGCTTATATGCCCAGTGACCCATACTACCCCTTGCTTTCATCAGAACTACTAGCACATGCCCTGTTTTAATCCAAGGGAACATCATAAAATCTATTCAACTGACAGCCCACACAGACACAGAGAAAATTTAGATTTGATACCAACTTCCATATCACACTTTATAACTAGACTCTCAGCTGATGGCCAAGACATACAGAGGAAGCTGCCCAGGGAGAAATGTAAAAGATTTAAAAGATTTAAATTTGAATCCGCAAACTCTTTGCTAGTGATATTTTTTTTCTGGATGATAGATCAACTTTCCTATTTTCTTGTTAAACCTGTACCTGGCAGAGGGAATAGAAAGAATGGATGTTTTCTAAGTTATCAATTCTGTAATGCTTGTGAGTACCACAGAAGCAGCTTCTAAGCAATGTCTTAGGGAAGCAACTAATTCAGCACTGACATCTTTCTGCTACTTAACACAGTTAAGGATTGGCAAAAATAGCAGACACAATGAATAAGTAACCTGTCAACCCTCTGTTATGCTAGATAAAGCACGGATGTGTTCCAATTATCTGCACCTTATTTCCAACAGTTCTGCTTCAAAAATACAGCACATAATCTGCTCCATACAGCTGCCAATCAAATGGACAAATTCTCCTAAGTTTTCATTGCAGATATGTCCAAAGCAATTGCATTTAACAAGGCTATCCCCAGATTAATAACAAAACTTTAATTCAAACCACAGTTTTTTCTCTACAGGCAATAAAAAAAAGGGTTGTTACACTGATGGCATTAGAAAGCTTCTTAGTTCCTGTTTCTGTTTACTTGAGTAAAAGGATCACTAAGCACTCAAAAATGAAGCACACAAAAAGGGGTTTCATCAGCCTAAGTGTTACGGATGTCAGCTGCTTAATAGACCTGACCTCACACAAATCTGCTCACCTCCCTAGGTTATGTGAGCTTAAAAAAAAATCTAGGGACAAAGAGGGAAGGTGTAAAAACTCTGCTTAGGGAGACCATACAGCAAGACATTCAGACTACTGTAAGACAACACAGAATAGTTTTGCAACATTACTAGTAAAGTTGCATATATATAGCTAAGAAACTAGAGGTCAAGGACTGCATTTCAAATTACACCAATGCATGATTAAGCAATATTTTAACATGAATGCTAACATACAGCTAGATAGAAGAATACTCCTGTAATGTGATTTTACTACACAGCATAAAGAACTTTTCTATCCTACAATAATATTGTTTTTAAGTTCTTCTCAAATTAAACATCTGGATAAGAATAAACCTCTACTCAGAGGGCAGGGCATGAAGTATGTAAATCAGGTTTCATGATAAACATATATGATCAAATTAGATGAAGAAGTTATTGATAAATACAATTCTGCAAACAATATAAATGGAGGCAGCTTTTTATGGCATGTTGGGAAGAAGAATGTAAGGAGGCAATTGCAACATGTAACATTATGGAAGGCAGCATTTGATTACTTGCTTTGACCAGACAGAAGGGATCAGAAAGACACTTTCACACGCCATTCTCAGGGACAACAATTGAAGGAAGGCAGATGATGACCAAGAAGGATTTGAGAACTGAAGATAATTTCTACTGAAAATTAAAGTTATGTCAGTAGCTGATGTCTCTTCTTAAGTCACTCAGTAGCTGATGTCCCTTCTTAAAAGTCACTCAGCAGTTCATTCAACTACATAATGACATGAGAAATAGACTATTAAGCAGAGGAACACAATACCTACTGGCATTTTGATAAAAGTACAGTCATCGGCTCATTTAATTTCTTTAAAAAACATGAGTCCCTACTGGACACATCCCACCAAAACTAATGACACTTGTTCAGTGAAAGCTGCACTTTCCTTGCAGAAAAAAAAGGGCTTATCAAGATGTGCTGGCACCTCGAGAGTCTGCTGTGCTGAAACTGCTCATCTCACAGCCTGACAGAGCATGAGCCCCTCTAGAGACCAAGGGCCCCAGCCCAGCTCCTGACAGGGGCTGTCCTTCCTCCATTAATCACATGTGCACACACAGGCCCATGGAGCACTCCCCCACGAAGCCTCTGATGGGCTGGGAGAGCCGATTACTACTGGCTTACAGCTCAGATGGATGCAACCAAAAGGCTTAACAAGCCTCCATTTCATTAAGTTAGTCTGAAGGGGGGAAAAACGAATAGTTATGAAGAACGCCATCAAAAAAAGTGACAAAAGCAAAAGCACAAAGCTTTGTGCCTCCCAGGAAGGCAGGAATTGCTCTTTATTTTCTCTCCAGACGCCATATCCTTCATGAGTCCATTTACAATTTTATAAAGAACGACCAAGCCACGCTCTGCAGGTCGAGTATTTTTGAAATCTGCTTTGGTGGCCACAGGCCATGGAGCAGGAGGGAGAGGAAAAAGCCTGTCCCACTGTTCCCCTGCCCATGGCATGGGCAGCCACTGGCCCTGGGAACCCTGCTGCTCCTCCCGCGCACCATCTCAGCAGCCACCAGCTTCAGGCAGACAGCAAACGGCACCGAGAGCCAAAAGCATCCCTCCAGGCAAGCCACAGCCTGCTTTTACAGACAATGAGGTGTTTTCTTCCTTACTTTCCCAGTAGGGGTGGTTTGAAGTGGCACACCATTTGCATTCAGAGAGAAACCCCTCATTTTGTCATCAGAAAGCTGGGGAGAAATTTCCAGCAAGCTATCCCCGGGCATGTGCCCACTGGACACTAATTTGTCCCTGCTCACTTTGTGCCAGCTCTGATGCAAGCCCAGCTAGCACTGGCCAGCCAACAGGGCCTGGTTTTTTGAAACCCCATTTTGTGAGGATGACAGAGGGCTGTGTTGTTCCCCTCTCTGTGTTCATTACAGCTACAATTCAGAGGTAACACAAAGTGGAAAGCATTTGGGTTCAGAACAGCCAACTGCAGTCCTTCAGCACTTACTGAAACAAACAATAAAAGCAGCACTTAAAAGATTTGACCTCAAAACTTCAGTACATACAGTCTGTATGTTGAGGGATGGGTGCACTAGTATTGCCTTTTTTCTTTTCTTTTTTTAAACCAATACATGAGATTCAAATAAAGGGATAGTTTAGGATACCTCACAACACTGCTCCACCTTATACTGTCTTAGGAAATGAACATGCATTATTGATTTACAAACAGGATACATAGTATCCTATATATCCTAGGCTATTCTATTATCAATATATATTAAGCCCTATCATCTGCAAGTTAAAGCTCATGTTCACTGAAACAGTTGCTAAGAGGAGCCAGTTTTTTCTTCATTTTCAAGTTTACTCCATTGTATCACATAGCTGAAGGTTTCCATCATGCTGGAGAAGACTGTCATCCATGACATTATGCAGCATTGAAGAAGCCAAACAGATTAAATGGACATCTGCATTTCCAGTCTGCTATAAAAGTGGTTTAATACCAAGTAGTCTTTAAACAGTAAAACTGTCTGTAATTGCTGCTCTATAACTGGTGAGAAATCAATCAATCTCAATGTTGAGCTTCCATTACTACTTCTCTGCAAGCAGGTGGAAAAATTTCCAGGGCACATACTTCTTGTTTATATCCCAGCACTGAGGAGGAATTAAACACAGATTCAGTTTGTATTCACAGTAATCCTGGCACAAATCAAGTCTCAGGCTTGTATTTTCAAAGCAAAGCACAGAAAGTACAGTGAAACCTCCAGTTATGGCAGCTATTTGGCACATTTCTTCCCCTCTGAATGCATCATTGCAATAAATACGCTGAGGACTTGTGAAAGCAAAGCAGAGTATCCCATCAGAGCCCTCATCCCCTCATCCTCAAGCTCTTTGAAACCTCAGCCCCTCAGAGGAGAGGTGCTCAGAGAGAGCACAGGACACAGCTGCGGTCCCGTGCCACCACCAATGGAGTCTGGCTGCTCCGGCTGGAAGCCAACACAAGCAACAGCATCAAACTCAACGTCTTTTTCAGACTTATTGCTTGATGTTGTAATGATGGTGGGATTAAGACTGTTGTTTGGGATTCAAAGGCTTACTTACTTTAGCAGTGTAATCTGTGTTGACACGTTTTGGTTAAGATGGAAGTACCTCTTGTTCTTAGGGAGCTACATGGACACTGCCAGCAAACACTATGCACAATATGCAGCTGATGTCCCTGCTCAAGAAAACTGAAGGTGTTTGCACTTAAGCAGGGGAAGGCCAAGAAGATGTGGGCACTCTGGCCGAGGTATGGGATTCAGTTTGGAGTGAGGCCAAAGCTAAAGACAGGTAGCTCCCAGAGGCTCAGCACACCTTGTGACAGGATCATGCCTAGATTACCCTGCTTCCTCAGCTGGACATCAACAGGCTCAGGCCATCCCTCTTATGCAAGAGACTGCTTCCAGAGTGGATTAACACTTGTCATCTTTTCATGTTCCTTTACTTTGTTGTGCACAGGTTGTTACACAGTTCTCTCTGACATGGTATAGAAAGCATATGACTCACATCCACCACTTGTTTGCCCCCTTCACCCCCACCCCAAAGCCTGGTTTCAAGCGAAAGAGCCCCTAGCTTTATCTGAACTGGGCAGACAGGTTGTCCCACAAATGCACCAGTTACATCATTCAATTGAGTGCAGCAAAAGTGAAACAGTTCTCCATAACAGCAATATCAGTGTTCGAATTCACACCTCTCAGCTGACAACTAGTTTAAAGGCAGCTCCTGCCCCACGTATTTATTCATGAATAAATCCTGAGTGTCTATCAAATGCCCAGCATGAGAGCTGGTCAGGACCAGGAGCCCAGGAGAAGGGCACTGCTCCTCACTCAGCTCTGCTGCTGACTGCAGCCACACAACCTTACTGGTGTCTCCTACATGGGCTGAGGGTTTCAGCTGGCCTGATGAAAACTGCCATGGCCTTGAAACATAACATCAGTCTTGGATGAAACCTAAAGCATTTTTCTGGTGTTTTCTGGTGTTACCTGCACACTCTCTGTGTCCCTCTGCTTGGCACAGAGAGACAAAGGATTAAAGTGAGTCCCTCAAGAGTCACACGCACATTCCCTTCCCTCTCAATACCTATGTACAATTAGATCTAATCATTTCAAATAGACTTCACTTGAAATTTTGAATTCACTGGCCTCATGCTGGATTATCCAATCACAGCTTTAATAAAGCAGCAGTCTCAGATGAGGTGGGAAGACAGAACGTCACTGTGTATTTCAAGCACCTAACTTTACCTCAATTCAGAGCAGCTAAATTTAGGGCTAAAAGGTCCTTCTACAGATCACTGAAGAGAGGTGTATTTCTCCAGGGGGCTGTTCACAGTCCTGATTTTGTGTGTGATTTCAGACTCCTCAGTTAAAGTTGAACAGTCTTTCCAACACATGTTAAGCAAGGGAATCAATCTCTGACTGAAATGGCAGCTATAACATCAGATTCCAGTAGGTCTGAAAGAGTTCTGAAATAAAGCAATAGAGAGGGACATTGCAAAACCAGCAGATCATCTGCATCTTCCAGGGGAACAATTACTATAACAACAGTGCATTTACGAGGCTTGGAAGGAAACCTCAGTATCTCAGAAGTGCCGAAAGGTGCACTGAAAACAACCCAAACCCCACGACTTCAGGCTGCAGACATGTATTTGTGCAACTGACAGTGCCAGAAAGAGACCTCTGTTCATTTGTAGTGACACAGTATAAGCCAAGCAAGTAGGTGACTCGTCCCTGGACTGGGATAGCAAGTACTCATTTCTCTGCACAATTTATAAGGAAGGGGAAAAAAAAAAAACAAGAGCGTAACTCCTGACTGCAGCACTCTTTCAGCAAGAAGAAGTTGTATTTCTCTGGCCATGCCCAAAGGCAGCTATTTCAGCTGTACACATACCAAGACATCACTGTCATGAAACTAAATGTGTGGACCTGGCTGCATCGAAAACCAATTCTGCTGACTAATCAGCACAGCATTAGGTGCCAAAAAAATTCTTCCAGGTAAACTTTTTACCTCTTCCTATGCTGCTTATAGTCACATGATGACTGCTATGAAAGTTATATTGCTCCACACTTGGGAGAATGGCAACTCTCCTACACTTGTAAATTCTACTCTGTACAGTCATTAAATGAATAGTAACATATATCAAATCTGTTCTCAATGCCATCCAGTGTGTAGAGGAGAATGCATGCTGAACATAATGCTTTAGAAGTCAGGTTTTCCATGTGCTACTCTGAGGAATGGAAACCAAAGGAGTAGCTGCATTGCAATACAGGAATTGAAATCCACAAGATACACTATTCAAACTTGCGCTATCCCGGAAGGACACAATGGTTTGTAAAACTTGCAGACTGTGTATTTTACTTTATTTTCCCATGCACAATGAGAATGAAATGTAATCTATGAAGGCTTAAAATTAAACATCCTGCATCTATCATGCCATGGGACAGAAACCAGACAAACCAGTTCAGAATTCACAGTTCTCTTCTATGCAAAACAGCATTGTATACCTATCAGGTACAGGTTTGCAGAAAACCTGACCAAAGGCTAACCTCTAAAAGTGAGTAGTGCTTGTGTTAAAAAATGCTAGAAGTTTCTGGTAATTACGCACCTATTCTACCTGCAGACAATAAGAACCTATTCCCTCAGCATAAGACAGCACTCCAGTAGCTATTCCTGTGCCACCTTCTTCTCTTTTGAGCCAGGCTATTAACAAATGCCCACACAGTATGAAAACCCCCTGAGGATACCTGCATATAAGGCACTTACGAACAATGGTGTCCTGGTCAGCAAGATGAAATTACCTTACAGTGGCTTAGAGAACCTTCCAAGAGGGACATATTGTCCTAATGTAATAGGAGGCTGTGGGAACAAACAAGGCGAGAACAAAACAAGACAATTATACAAAAGCAACTTCCCAGCTAAAGTCTGAGAGGCAATTACAGGATATTGGCGTGCTTCCTGGCCCCAAGCTGAAGTACCATCACTGTTCATCAGCGATAGGGGAAAAGAAAAAAGAGAAAAAGAACCAACAAGCATGGAGAATTTAAAACCCATTCCTAGAGAGCCCAAACTGCCCAGAGGGCCAGGCTTAAAGTCAGGCATTCAGCTCCAGAGACACCTACTTTTAGGCAGGTATTTGCCTTCAGCTCAGTGTCCAAAATCCTACTTTAATCAGTGGAAATCTAGTTTCACTGTGATCAGAGGAGCCCTCTTGATCTTCCTAAACACAGGCACATAGCACTGCTTCTGATGCCTCAGGCACTCTGCCTTGCCCCCAGCTCCTGCTGCCGATGAATATGTGCCTCCTACAGGTCCCATCGCACCTTCCAGGACTGGGCTGTGTGGACCTCCCAGTGACAGAACGTATCTCACATGTCACAAAAAGTTAAGATTATTTGTCTTCTCTCCCCACGCTGGGAGGGCTGGACTTGCAGGCAGAAGGAACAGGCAGTCTCCAAACTGGGACTAGTCTGTGCCATATAAAACAGAAGACCCTGAATGAAGGTTGTGCAGATGCCTGAAACACTTCTGGAATGCTCAGCTTTGTAACATAAACAAGGTTTGGCTTATCACCCTTCAGTGACAGCAAATCCTGCACAGTAAGGCAACCTTTGGAGAGCCAAATCCCCAGATACTCCTTGCAGTGGCAGAAGTCAATCCAGACTTCTGTATCTCATATGTGATAAGACGATTACATAGGATACAAGAACTACACTCAGAATATTTCTTCCTCTTAGGTTGCCTTTTTTAACGAAAAATGCCAAGCACAGAAAAGGGAAGTTTCCAAACTTTCAAAGATAATTTAAACAATTTGTTGCTCATAGAAGTAAGAAGAACGCTGATGTCTTTTAACACAAATCTATCAGACAATTTTTCTAACAACTAGAAAACCAAAAACCCCAATCTTTGCCCTCCTCATCACAACTATGAGTTGCTTAAACTGGGGAAAGACCCTGAGAATCTGCAATAGCTCCTGTACCAGTGAAGAAGCACATCTAAGCTGTGCCTGTTGAGCTTTCCTATAGATCACTGATCTCCCCTCACCCCCTGCTGCCTCTGACACATCCATGTCAGGAGCTGTGGGAGTGCAGGCTTCTACATCAGCCACAGCTTTTTGCAGCAGGAAAATCCTCCTCTCCTTTGCCATAGTGAAAATCTAGCAAGGGCATGGTGGGAAAGAGGAGAGCACCTTTCTTGTCAGACCTGTGCTCTCCTGGCTCTGCAGTGAGAGATCAGTCTTTTCACCAGCCTGGGCTCCACAACTACACAGAAAGTAGGTTTTGGTCTTATGCCTGTAGACACACAACTACGAGGTGTTTTGCACAGATTTACATGTAGCTTTTCAGCGGTTCTCAGTAACACAGTCCCTTTGCAAAATAAAGTAAGCCTTCAAAGGACATTAAAAACGCCTTGCAGGCTGCAGTCCTGAGCTGAGTCTTGTAAGAGACGAGCAGCTGAAGACAGCAAAGTGAAGCATTACCATTTGCCTGTGCTAAAACACACGTAGACCTTCTATTTCCAGAGTTTCCCGTTGTACAGATCACCAGCCATATTTATACAGACATTAGCAGAAAGTCTTGGTGAACATCTCATTCTTTTTTTCAGGGCCAGAAACACAGGTCCAGGCAGAATTTGCACAGACTGCTGCATTATTACTGATGTTTTCCTGTTGGCTGGATTAAGCCACAAATGGTCCAGACAGGAGAGTTGATAGTAGCTCTCCCCTCCCCATCAAGGTAGTGATGAAAGCTTCAAAAAGGCTTCCAAAATAAATCCTACTATGACATTTTTAGGGTGTAGGCACACCCCAAAACTTCATAAACTAACAAGAGGGCTTTTGTTCTCTTGACTGAATTCCAAGCATTTCAGAGCACTCCACTAAAGACCAATCAGAAAGGCTACCTATTTCCTTCCTTTCCAGGCTCTCAAAAAAACTAGCAATGGTATTTTTCTTCAACTATAAATGAGACTGCCTACTAACACACTGCAGCATGGTATGGAGAACTTCATTTGTACAGGCAGTCAAAAAACAGTAAATGAATGCATGACTCTATTCCATATAGCACTCACTTCTATTAAAAATAGGCGTTTTGCTTTACTGCAAGAATTCTAACAGAGATAAAAGGACAATTTTAGAAAAAAAAATAAAACTACACAAGAGAAAAAACACACTCAAAACGCCCCTCACAAAATCCAGTCACCACCAAGAAAGGATGAGTCCCAGATTTTAATTCCTTTATAGGCTTGAGGTCTGTGATTAAGTTAAACAGAGGAGCAATTAACTTTTGAGCAAGTAACACATAGGCTTTACTGCATATACAACTAGGAAGCCTTGACAGCTTCCTACAGAACAGCCGTTCCCACAGGGACTTTTAATTTCTTTTAAGTACAAGTACCTCTTGTGAGGAACAGAAAACAATACACAAACTCCTCACAATAGCCTGAGGATCACAACACAGGCTGGAGGGGGAGGTGGGGAAGGGAGAAGAGGTTCTTTCTGTTTAATCTTCATTAGAAATTTAGAAAACTTGCATATACTTCTAAATTTCCTTCACATGAAGTGTGGTTGCTGCAATAACAACAGTCACAGGTAACTAGAAGTCATTAGCCAGCTGCTTACTCTATGTTCTGTCCTTTTAAGGCAGAAAACATGTTCCAAGTTTAAACTTGCTCAGTGAACTCTATTATCTGGGCCTAAAATTCTTCCTGTGTGAAGTGAGACATCATCTAAATGTTTCTACTGTTTTCAAGTACACAGGCAAGATTTATATGTCTGTGTCTTCCTTATTCTGCCTGGAACCAGTAGCATGAAATCGAAAGTCTCTTACTTTAGAAAGGAATAAGCATTATTTTCAAAATTGAAACAGCGTAAGTACTATGCATAAAATTTAGACTTGCTTACTTGGGGTAACTTTACCCAACAGCAAAATCCAAAGGCTGCTTCTCACAACAAGGGGAAAAAAACACCTTTATTTTGTTGGAACTACTAACTGAGAGATGTTCCCTCTTCAGCACCTGTAATGAAACCCACTGTGATGATTTTGGCTCACATACAGTTCGTTTTCTTCACAGTGGCTGCTATGGGGCTGTGTTTTGGATTTGGAACACAGGGTTGATAATACAGTGGTATTTTGTTACTGCTCAGCAGGGCTTACACAGAGCCAAGGCCTTTTCTGCTTTTCATACTGCCATGTCAGCAAGGAAGCTGGGAATGCATGGGAAGCTGGGAGGAGACACAGCCAGGACAGGGGATCCAAACTGACCAAAGTGATATTCCAGACCATACCACATCATGTTCATTATACAAAGTAGGGGGAAGAAGAGGGAAGAGGGGGATGTTTGGAGTGGTGGCGTTTGTCTTCCCGAAGTCACCATTATGCATGGTGGAGCCCTGCTTTTCCTGGGAATGGCTGAACACCTGCCTGCCCATGGGAAGCAGTGACTTAATTCCTTGTTTTATTTCGCTCACGTGCATGGCTTTTGCTTTCCCTATTAAATTGTCTGTATCTCCACACACAAGTCTTCTGACTTTTACCCTTCCAATCTTCTCCTCAGTCCTGCTGGTGGGGGAGTGAGCAGGTAGCTGCGTGGTACTTAGTGGTTGGCTGGGGTTAAACACATGTGTGGGCTGAATCCAAAGCATAGGCAATATTACTGCCCTTGGAGAGACAGCCTGAAATTAGGGGAACTTGTTCCTGACAATCACTGATGAGAGAGAAGTTCAGGCTTTAGCATATTCCTCTAAGTTTATAGGTTGCCGAAACACTGCAGCCAAACCAGAGGGATTTTGTTTCCCCTTCAGAAATAATTAAATCACATTAGAGAAAAAAAACATAGCAGAGGTAGCCTACAAACCTATCTTTTATATTGGACACTAATTCAAAAAGATACAAAACTAAATAAGTTTAGGAAAACATTAACCTTAATTATACTGTGAAAATCAATAGCTGGTAAAACAATCATCCACATCTGATACTTACTTATTACATGCCCTAAGTAAAACTAAATACCTAGCTCAAGGGAATCCCTGCTTAAAAATTAAACATAAATTAACTGAAGCACAATAAGCCCCCATGATTTAAAGGCAATGCTCTTAAGTACAGTTATGAAACAAAAGTTGTACTTCAGCATCTCATCTGAGATTGCATTTAGAAAGAGATGCCATTAGAGGAACAAATCTATTAGCAGAGAATGCAGCAATTCCTGCCAAGCTGTTTGATAGAAACCAGGCACTGATATAACCTAATCTGAACAACTTCCCATTACCAATACCACTTCCTAAAAGGAAGGAATTAAGGTTGAAGGGCTCTCACAGCAGCTGCCGCAATTCACTACACCAAGCAAAGCAAATCTAGCAGAATTCCTTTTCTAAAAAGTAAAATGGTCATCCCGAGATGTCTTTCCAAATCAGATTATTTAACGCTCTTTAACAGAGGGCTTGTAGCATACTATAGAATTTGCAAGTAATTTAGTTGTTTGCTTTTTACAGGCACTCAGTGGGACTTGTTATCCAGTCCCCCTCCTTTTACCTTAGCTCTTGGCCATACTGAAGGCAACAGTGCTGTCACTTCTGGTTTAGATAAAGAGACCTCAGTGCTCACTCAGTGCTGTGGTGAGAAATATTCTGACACAGCACGGATCTGTATTTTTATCTTTCTGCAATCTCATTGAAGACTACAGCTGTCTTTTACACAGGTGAAGTATCAAGTTCTAGCAAGGAGACTGTAACACTGAGCTCTCAGTACTCACCTCTCTTGAAACTCAGATTACCAGGAAAAAAATACTCTCCTCTTATTAGCCTTTTATTATGAAATAGCTATTCATAGATTCCTGAAATACCTGCAATTCTTTTCATTCACTATGGAGAAACTCCTATAAAGCTTAATGAATTGCAGAAACATTATACACTAACAAAGGCAAGATGCTTCAAGAAGCAGGAGGAATGCTCATTCAGCACCACAAATACTGAAAAAAATTAGATTGAAAGTTAAAGATATTAAAAAAGGTATTTTTATAAAAACTTCCCACAGAATATTTGTAAAGGATATAGAAACAGAAAATCAATTTATAATGCATACACTTTCTAAAATTGAACAGTCTAAAGTGAGTTATGGGAAGAGAAGGAAAAATCGGAGACTATGGTAAAATACTGTTGTTTTGTAGAAACAAGTCATAAACTATAAATTATACTTCCCTTGGCAAGTTCTTCAAAAGGCTGGTAAAGCAGTGTGAGGTGACATGCCAACAGAAATCCCACACTGCAGATTACACTGTGCTTTCAAACTCACACAAAACCTTTTTTGAGGTGTATTCCCACAACATATCTAAGAGGAGAGAGGTCAAGGAGAAAACCCTCTGAATATTTTGCTTTTATCAGCTTTACATGAGCAGGTGTCACACACCTTGAAGGACAAATACAAGTCACACTGACTGCTGGCACCAGCTAAGTCACTGCACCACTACAATTTGGAAACTTACTTCCCCAAGAGTCACACATGAAGCACACCTGCTGGAATTTCTGCCAAATAAAGCAGAGTTGCCAAAAAGAAAAACCATCTTGCCATGTAGCCTACACCAGTTACTTCAACTTTCCAAAACACCACCCTCCCTCTGCTGCTGGCAAGGCAGCCTCAGGAGGACACCAGTCCTCCCTTGCCCAGGACAGACCTGCCCATGGGAGCACCGCACACACCCAGGCCAGGGTTTACTGTGTCACCTGAGAGCACCCAGGTGTTAGTTGCTGCCTCCTGGCCACTCCTCAGTCAGGAAGAAGGCCTCACTAAAAAACAGCAAAAGAGGTCTCCTCATGTGAGCTCTGAGCCTGAAGTGGCATGAGAAAAAGGGAGAGAGAAAGAGAAGAAGGAAAGGATATATTAGTGCAGGTGTAATAAAGAGGTAATTTCCCAGTATAGCTTCTCTTCAATAAAGTACCTCGAATTTTACAGTAGCAAAAGCAACATAGTAGCAAAAATGAGTGACATAAAGGTTGAGCAACTGCAGAAACAAAACATGATGAATCAAACTGTGACTGCAGAAAGGCGGCTTTTCATCGCTAATACACCCCAAGAGGATAAATTATGGTGAAAGTCCTATTACATAAAAATTCAGCCACCTGGGAATTCAAACAGTTAGCAGCCAGATCTATTTTTAATCACATTCATCTGCCAGGCCTAATGGCAGAGCGGGAAGGATTTGACAAAGCCAAATCCTCTGAAACAGAACAGAACTGACTACGGGCTTTGGAGGTACGACCTTACTGCACTCACTGCACGGTACTGTGCCTACAAATCCTGCCAGCTGCCCAGTCTGGGGGCAGAACAAGCAGCTTTGGAGGAACACAGCAGTGAGCATGGTTTCAAGAAAACTCTTCAGTAATCTAGAGCTCATCAGTGCCTGATCTATGTGGGACATGCCACCAGAGCTTCTCTGACAGGAAAGAAATAACAGAATCAGAAATATAAACAACTTCCAGGGACAGTGAGTAGGTAAGAGCAGAATTAAGGCCTCAGTCCATGTGTCACATGTGGCATGGCCTTTGGAGCACCCACTCTGCAACATTGCAGAGGTTCATGTGCACCAGTACCTACACCGGGTATGAGCTGGCCAACTGAACGCTACATCAAAGTCTACAGCTGCAGATTCCCAGATGCTACAGTGAGATTCCAGACCTTGCAATCATCCACTGCTTCTGCCCTGAGGAGAACCCTCAAGCAAGAGCAAAGCAGTGGCCATCCAAAAGCCTGGGCTTCAGCCAAGCCCAGGCTGCAGTTCCAGAGACAGGCAAGATGCCATAAGTTTATTCCTACACTGCCTAGTAACTTAAGTTTGGGGTGGCAGTGAGAGGATCTGGAAAGAGAGAAGAGCAGGCAACTGCCAGTTCTCAAGTAAGAAAAACATGACTGCTTCACAAATACTTAGCAAGGAGAGTTTAGGATGGAAAGTCTTAGTTAAATGAAACAGGAACATCACACCTTGTACTTCATTCACACACAGAAACAGTAGGTTAACAGAATTACACAGGCAATGACAACCACTGGTGTCCTTCATGTGAAGCAAAGGAGAAACATCCTTTCTTCCAGTTAGCATGGTGGAAAATTGTTAAGACTCACAGAGTTCTGCCATTTCGATTTCCTCTCTGAAGGGCTCACCAAAATAAGTGAGCCACTTGTACAGCACTTTCTTCTGGAGTTACTCATCTTTTCCACTGAGACAATTCCATGTTTGTCTGCAGTGATCTGCATCCCCCTCTCAGCTGCATTCCTAACTTTAATTGCCAAACATAGCACGTAAACTGCCTTTGGTATATAAAATTTGATTTATTTTCTATTTTTATAAGAGGCAACAGTTCCTAGGACAAACTTGCAAGGCAGCCAGCTGCCTCTTCTCTGCATTTGTCAGCTCCTCCTGCTCAGCCTGCTCCTCTCAATGCAACACTTCATGAGTTTGGCTTCATTCTGTCTTTTCACTAAGATGTGGTACTGAATCAAGCAACCTGTGCAGTGTTAGTCTAAGTGTTCATGCCATTCCCTGCTTATACTGAATTTTGTACCATTTTCTCCTCCATTCTGAGCACTAAAATTGTTTATGTTACTTTGTAAGTTCATAAATACATTAACAGATCTCCAGCAGACAAGAGCATGCTCTGGCCTGTCTTGGATCAATCCAAAACTGTGAAAACACTTCATGGAGTGTTTTAATGAAGCCAACAAGCACTCCAAGGAACACATTTGGTCAAATTTGGCCCAGTATCCTACTATCACTTTTGGATTAGGGCTTGCACCTGTGGCTCTGAACTTGGACATTTATCAGATGGCTCCATGTATGTCTCACTTTGTGTACAACAAAGAAGTCCCACCAGGGACCCCATCTGGGCTTGCTCATTGTGCTTAACTTAGAGCATGTGCTTAAGTCATGGATTGCGTCTGATTTGCTTTTTTTTTTTCCCTTTATTTTTAATTCATGCTGTAAAGGACTGCTCTGAAAATACAAGTACTCTTTATTTTTCGTTTTATTTACTTATTTGCAACTCTGAAATACTTTAGGGCACCCTACAAGTATGTGCTTGTATTTTTAAACTCCTGCAGTCTTTTATTTGACACCATTAACAATTGAGAGGTCCTAAAAATTATACATATGCAAGAGTAACAAAAGAAAAACACCTGGGATCCATCTAACCTGAACATCACCAACAGCCTCCCCAGACAATATCTACTGCACATATCCAACAGGAGGCCCAGCTGGAGCCCAGCTTACACCTGTCACAACACAAACTCTACCATAGCTGCACAAAGCTTTATTTAAAGGCCAACAATCACCAGAAGCTGAAGTAATACAAGTGAGGTGATGGATCAACCAGTGTTTAGTGTTATGCAACCAAAAGAGTTTGTTTCAGCAGAGAAGTAGAGACCAGGGTTCTCCTAAATGCCAGCAAAATAAAGACCACCATCCAGCAAAGCAAAGCACATGCACTAATGGATGTGGACTCCTGCAACAAGGAATCACTGCCATCTCAACCTCTCTCCCTTGATGACTGAAATTCTCAAGCCTCCTAATTTATCTCAGCTTCAGCTACTGATGCCACATGGCCAAGCCACGGCTGCTGGCCCACAGGCAGACCACAGGAAGTGTTCATCCCACGTGGCCATCACATCCCAATGGCAGGGCCACCCAGACCCTCAGTGTGGGAGGAGAAAAGGCTCGGGGACCACGGGGCAGTGTGGGGCTCCCAGCCACAAGGCCAGCTCACCTGCTCCCCAGCAAGGATGCAGCTGGCAGCAGGACCAGGGAGTCTTCAAGCCACCTCAGGAGAGGTGACATAGCGGGCTTGGGGCACGAGCCCCAGGGGGAGCTAGTGGCAGGGCTCAGCCAAGAAGGCTGTCCACCCCACTGTTGGCACTAAGGACATACTTGGGAAATTAAGATGGGCACAATTCTCTGAATGCCCTTTTGATGGTCCAAGCATCCACTTAACTTGGGGATTAACTTTCTTAAGCCATAACCATGAAACAGTCAACACTTACTTGCATTCATCAAAGTCACTGAGGGATACCTAGCATGACCAAAGCACTTGCCTTTCCTATCTAAATGAAGCTCTGCTAAATCTACATCCTATGTGCACACAGAGATACAGCTACAAAAAACAGCTTGGAAGAGAGAGCTGTGAACATGTAAGGAACTACTTGGGTGTTTTGAAAGGGTTTTTTAGGGTTTTTTTGGTTTTGTGTTTTTTTTAAGAATCACTTTAGTGAAGCCTATTTTAATAAAATCTCTTTTCAAAGGCATTGTAGTGAATGAAGAATTCTGTGTGCTTGTCACTATGTACCTGTACAGGACATACTTCAAAGTGTTTTCTTTCTTTGCTGAGAAGCCACCTAAACTTCTTTCTTTCTTTCTCTGACACACTGTATTTATTTTTGTTGCTCAGTGTTTACTCCTCTATAAATCAAAGTAGTAGAGAAATAATGTATCTATTATCAGAACAAGCAACAGGTCAGCTATCTTTGTCATGCTTTCACTCCCTAAGAAAAACAACAATACCTTTCTGTATCCCCCTTTCGAAAACTACAGGGTTTTTTTTTTGTTTCTGTGTGTATTCTGGAATAAGATCTTCAATTCCTGCAACCCAAACTTCACTGAAGTCAATGGCATTTCCGTAGGTAAAACCAAGAATAAAAGCAATAATATCCAAAATTTATTAATGGAAACTAATAAGTGCTCTAGTAAATTTTGCTCAGAAGCAGACAAGGTAAAGGTAACATGAGCTGTGCTTCTCTAATACTCAACACCAAGCACCACCTTGAACCCAACTCTGTTTTTGGTGGCAGTAACTCGTAACACTGATGTGAGGGAGGAGAGAAACAAATATCGGTTTGTGGAAAAGAGGGAAGGAAGAAAGGAAAAGACATCTCACAGCAGTTATATAGCTTAAAAAACTGCTTTTCCCCACACAAATTCAGAGCATAATCATGTTCTATAAAGCTTCAATCAATGTATTTTCATCCAAAGAATACAGCAAAGTTGAGGCTTATTAATTTCTACAACTCTTTTCTTTGCATTCAACGCATCGGGTTATGTTGCAACAGCATCAAGTTATGTTTCTCCCCAGATTAAGTGTCTGCCTTTACTTTCCCAAAAGCAGAGGGGTTCCTGCATGCTCTGGTGAGGCTGCTAAGCTGCCCACATCATTCTTAGGGTGCCTTTCCCACTGGGCACAGGACAGAAGAGTCTGAGCTGGGAAGAGGCACACGACAGCAGGCACTGCAGCCCCGTTCACCCACGACATGCTCAAGAAGGAGCCGCTGCCATTTACTGTACTGCACAAATGCCTGCGAGCTACAGGATGAATTATGCATTTGGGATAGCATCGGTTTCTATTTTTGCGGTGCTGAGACGGCCATGGGCAGCTGGAGGACTGAACTCTATTTTCTTCAGAGCAAAAGACTTAAAATATTGTAAGTTTGCTGCCTGAGGGTGGGAAAGCGGCTTATGCTATTAAACAAGAACCTTTTCACTTTGTTATGAGAGTTTCTAATTTAACGTAACTGGGGTAATGGTAGCCAATTTTAAGCGTGTGGTTTGGTTTAAATACTAACTCTGCTGGTACATAAGGCTTCATTCAAAGGATAAGTTCAGGTTGCACAGTGACAGTTTAGAAAACAAGTGTAATGCAGTGGAGAACTGCATTGTAATTACACCCTTGGAAGTTACTTTTAATCCTCAAAGTTTCATATGCTGCAGTCTCTTTAAAAATAAATAAAACCTCACACAGAACACACCAGTTGAAAAGGAAATTAATAGAGTATTTTGTGTTCCTTATAAAAAATTGCTAAGAAGCACTGATTTTTTAATATGGTAAAAGTATATAACTAAATCTGGCTCCATACTCCAGCAGGTCATGATGAAGTGTGGCAATCCCTGAAATACTAGGCAATAGAAATTTTACATTTGAAAAAGTGAAGTCCTTAACTTGTTTTGATTCCTCAAGGCAATTCTGCAACAAACTGCCACTTAATGTATCAGCAAAATACCACTTATCAATCATTTCTTTTCAAAAGACCCAGCAGCACATCCCAAGTTGTTGACTGAGGCTAGATTGCTAGGCTCTCACTGATCATAGTAAAATCACTTCAAAATTTTGGGGCGGATCTTTTCTTTTGCTGTGTTTGTACCTAGTCCGTTGTTTCTTAACAAACAAACCAATACAATTCTGGCCAGTTCTTTCTGGCTCTCCTTTGTCCTGCCTCTGATATATAAGTGGAGTGCTGTCTTTGCTATCACACAGCCATAATACATAGAAATGAATCACCACTTTCCCCTTCTGTAGAAAATTCTGTCCCCTCCAGCCTGAAGTCTACATGCATTCACATGGTCCACAAGGTCTTGTTAAAACGGTATCTGTAGCACACTCAGACTTGTCATTCTCCAACACTAAAGATCAGCAATCCCAAATAGCCTAATACTTTATTTCAGTACTGCGTTCCTACTTGCCTCTCCACAAAGGCTCTCTAGTCCTAAAAAGACACCTGTCAATTCTGGATGCTTAAGCTTCAGAGATGAGTCTATTGACATTTAAAAATAGATTTAAAAAAGAAAAAGGTGTTCAGAAACTCAGCTGTGTAACAGGCATAATATCCACCTAAATTCCCAAGGAGAAACCACAGTATTGCCTGAGTAGATGATCCATTTCAATCCTCCCTGCAAAACAAACAAATTCATATCTCTAAGAGGATTTGTCCCGGAGAACTGGCCCCTATCTGAGCACTGGGAAGTGCCAGATAGCCACATCTCCATCCAGACTCTCTGACAAGCACTGAAAAGGGACATTCCAGTGACAGGCAAAAAGCAGCAGGTGGGAAAGACATTGCTTAATGTAGATCCGGGCAGGAAGAGAGATGCCTTCCCAGCTGAAGCTGCCTCCTGGAGAACCTCATTCATCAGGCATGAATGACTGATACTTAGCAGCTAATAAATATTTATTAGGTAAGAGCTAAATAAGTTTTAAGAGCTCATATAAAATATTAGCTAATTTTCACCATATAAATAAGAATGTTTTAACCATATGCACTGTGATACACAGACTAACTTGGTTCATTCCTATGCTGAAAGCCCCGAATAACACAGATTTTCAAAGATAAAACTGATAAAATACAGGTACTTCACTTCTTACATGAGCATAACAAAGCAGTTCCTGATTTGCTGGTGTTGCAGAAGGAGCTGGAAATTCCCTACACTAGGCTGAAGTATTGCTGTTACAGCCATACTGGTTTGTGTATTTTTATGTAAGTTCAGATGTCAAATATCACAAGGGGTATCTGTGCTTTTTTCACCCAAATAGTCAGTTCCAACTTGCCACTCTGTCCCACTTCTTCTAGTGAAGGTTGTCCTCTACTTTCACAAGAGCTACAGAAGAGTACCTCCACTTCCCCGGGTCATGTTTCAGAAGCCCCACAAATAAATCCAGCACCACCCTCACTTTTATCTCCCACAACATTACTTGCAGGCTGTCATGCTTCCCTGATGAAGTCCCGGTTGGGAGGAGATGATCAGCTCAGGGACTGGTGAGACATGTCAAGTACTTCACTCTCTGGCACCTGTGCTGGGAGTGACCAGGTACCATCAGACCTTCGCTTGGCTCTCAGGCAGCATAGAGCAAGGAACTGACTGTAGTCACATCCTCCATGTAACAAAAACCAAAATCAACAAAAACAAGAGTGGAAGGGATCAAAAGTTAAAGCAAGTGAATTTTCTTGAGGGTTTTTCCTCCTTTTCAGAGAAAGCCACCTCTCTCCCATCCACTGCTGCAGCCACCTCGAAAATATACATTATTTTCTGGAATGGAATTAGTTAATGGTCATGAACAGTCACACAATGATTTTCACCATGTAAAGTCACGCTGTGACTCTTCTCTCAAGCTTTCCTCATGTCTCTCCATCCGACTTTCTAATGCCCTTCATACACACAAGAGATCAGCAGCAGTAGCATAGCATTACACTATCCCCTCTACCAAATTTTCAACAGTTTGACACTTTTCATTACTTGAGAGAAGATCCCTCTATGCTGGAAATACAAACGCCCAAACAAGCTCAGTTAGCAACAGTTTCAGCTAGAAATTCAGACTTTTTACTGTGCATCAATCCATGACATTATCATAGAATTAAAAAATAACTTTAAATTCATGAAATATGAAGGAAAAGTAGTTGGATTTGGTATCTCTGGTACTTCCAAGACTGTCTGCAATTGCAATCACAGTAAGGAGGGTATGACAGAGCAGACCCACAGATGTTGTCAAAATTAGGCTCCTTACCAAGACACATATTTACTTGTTTGACCATGATGCTGCCAAGAGACACACTGTCCTTTTGGAAAATGTCATCCATTTCACAACTTTCCCAAAAATACACTTTCTTACGCTTTTGTGAACACCCTAGCATACAAACACAAGCATCAAAAATACAAGAAAACCAAGTGTCACAGACTGCCAGAGTTTCTTAATCAGGGGCTTCTTCTCCCAGCATTAGAAAAAAATAAATCCTGCTCTTTCAGCATGCCAACATATTATTTTAAGTAGAAGGACTGAAAGAAAGTCTCCCTTCATCTCCCAAACCCCAAGAGAAAATGGAAGAGTTATTTCCAAAGCATGTACTCAATGGCCATCCAGTGAAGCTTATTCATTTTGGTCAGGCTTCATAAGTCCTGTACCACACCTAATGAACACACTGCCTTCTTCTGATGCCTCTTACATTGCCAGCAGGAGAGGATTAAAAATAATTATGGAAAAAGAAAACAAAACACCCCTAAAAAATTCTTATTGAAACAACTCTCCCTTTAATTTTCTTGGTTTATTCCTTCTCCCTTAAAAGTAGGTGTCACCTCATGCAAGAGGTCAGCCTTATAGTTTCAACCTCTATTTATATTTTTAAAGTAAAAAAAACCTCAAGAATTTGGACAACAGAGGCATGTGGGATCTCCGCTGCACGAGCAGGGACTTAGCACACCTCACCCATCCTCCTGCAAAGCTTCAGGTTAAACAGTTCCCCGGCAGAGTCTGTACGCATCGCTTAGTCTTCTGCTCATGAGAGATTTGTTATTAGGGCACCTAGTGCTCCAGACCTTCTAAGAGTGAAAATCATGAGGTACAAAACTTGTTTGTCAGATCTTCATGTTTCTTCACTGCTGAGCAGTTTCTCTGGTTCAAAATGCACAAGGTCTTCCAACAGGCTCTGCAGAGCATGGGCTTCAGGTGAGACAGAGAAAGGTAAAAAGATAAACTAGGTGCTTTGAAATAGCCAAGCAACTGGAAGCCAGAAAATACAAAGTTCATGCTCTGTCAATACCTTAACTCTCACTGTTTCTTTGCCCTACAGGAGTATCAGCACTGCCCAGAGCATGCTCTCAGCTCTGGAGACATTTCATGTCATTGACCACAAATGAAGTGATACAGAGATTCTTTTCCATAATCTGGAGAAGGCTCTGTGGTCAGGGAAAGGTGAGGTTTCCAGTCAAACTGGCAGCCCAGTGGCACAGAACAGTTGCATGGAGGGAGCAGGAAAGGAGCCTCCTGTAAACCCTGCAGCCAGAGGCTGCCCAGCTTCCCTCCTGCTGCAGCTCCACCTGCCTCAGGCTGATACAACCCTCTATTAAAACACACTCGGTGAAACTCTGGGGACATTTTATCAGACCTGTGTGAGTCAAGCTTGACTCAGATGATTTTCTCTGCATCCTTTCACTCCTTCCCTAACCAGAAGGGGATGTGGCAGTTGGCATGTTACAACTAAAGCTATGCTTGCTGTACAGTGCAGCTCAGCAATTAGAAGATTACTCTTGGCTTTACCCTCTGCAATTTTTTAAGTCTCTCATCCCTGCTGTCTCTACAGATTCAGGCTTCCCAGTTCAACCTCCCTTTCTCTGATGCCGTCTGTCACACCAGACCCTTCCTCGGGGAAAAGGTCCCTCTGCCTCAAAGGAAACCATGTCTTACAGCTCTCTGACTGCTCTGGGAGTCAGCCTCAGCCAGACTAAACACTAATCCCAAGACTAGTTCTTTCTGAAGGGGTGATTTAAGGACTCAATAACTGATATATCAAAAAAGAACTAACACTGAAAGGGTTAATAGAAATAATTATAGAGGCTTTTGCTGAAGTAGCAAAGATAGACTGCATGGTTGAAGTCACAATTATTAGCTACAGGGAGTATGTTATA